>CM051826.1:134685372-135405039 GCA_028451465.1 Erethizon dorsatum | reverse complement strand
CAGATCGTCACTCAAAATCTATGGCAGTGTAGACAATGCTTCCTTTCTCAAATTCATTCTTATCTGTGCATTAAAACTCTTAAAGAACAGGAGATGTTTAGTGTCTGAGGAAGCTTTTCTTCCTGCAGTCACCTCTTAATTACCAAGCCAGCTGCTCTGGGAACCCTCATCTTACCCATCATTTTGTAACACTTGACACTGTTGACCATTTTCTCCTTGAGTAATCTGCCACTAATTTTCAGGGTGTCCTCTCTAAAATTTTAATCCACATCTCAAAGTTGCATTTCAGTGTTCTTCAGTAGCTTTTCTTCCTTTGCTTGCCCCTTAGATTTTTGGATTTACCAATGTTACTTTTTGATTCTATTTTTTCTTTAACATTATCCATGAGTAACCCCAAATTTCCATGCCTTTAACTGCTATCAAAATGCTGATACAGGAATTGCAATTTTATTATCTTTAGTGTTGCCTTGTATTTTCATTTTTCCTGTCAATCTGTAGGTCCTGAAGCTACTTCAAAATTAATATGTTGAAGCCCATTTATTATTCTCCTCTTACAGCAGGTTCCTACTCTGATATTTTCCACTGAAGAGGAAGGGTCACAGTCCACCTTACCTCTTCCTCTCGAATCCTAGGGGAAGAGCTATGCTGTTTTTGCTTTCTCCTCTCCTCATTCCTAACCTCTTTAAACATCCCCAAATCCTGGTGGTTCTAATTGAAAATATATCGATCTAACTCCTTTCATTGTTCCTATGCTGTCTTTGGAGCCTCAGTTGTCTTTCCCTAGGACACGTAGAAGTACTACCTTATCTGGCTTCCCTGCGTCTAATATCGCCCTTTCTCCAGCCATTCTTCACTCTGCATCCTGAGTTATGAACACTTTTTTTAATAAAAAATTCTCTTTGATTCCTTTAATGCCCACAGATTAGGCCTAAATCCCTTACCTTAGCTGAGAAAGCCTTTGACCATTTATTCCCATCCCAGTCTTTCAGTTTCATCTTCCCCTGGCCACTCCGTGCAAACTTCTTCAAGCTAAGCTCACTCCCCTACTTTTGCTTACCTGGC
Organism: Erethizon dorsatum; assembly: GCA_028451465.1. Taxonomy (NCBI): domain Eukaryota; kingdom Metazoa; phylum Chordata; class Mammalia; order Rodentia; family Erethizontidae; genus Erethizon; species Erethizon dorsatum. The sequence continues at coordinate 135,403,977 of CM051826.1, read as the reverse complement.
TCACTATGCCCTGAAGGTTATTTTGCTCCTTTTTTGTTTTATGAACTTTTCTTCTATCTTCAGTGCCCAGCTCAAATATCTCCATGTTGTATTTTGAAGCACCTCTGTGATGCTTGATCACAAGAAACTCATTTTGTAAATAAAATAAAAATTTAAGCCTTTTTGGAGAAAATGAGCATATGTCTGGACATAGCTTCAGCTTTCCTGTGGATTTCTAAAAGTCACGGTCCTCTTCAGCCTGAACCTTTGATGTGTCTGAGCCAACCAGAAGGAACTGCTTCGTTCAGCCTTCTACTTAAACAGAAACGTCCATCATGAATCGTCTACTGCGAATCCGTGGGCTGCTTTGCCTGGGCTCAGGGCATTGCAGGCTGGATTCCCTCATGTCTGGGGTCAGCCGGGCTTGAGGGAGGACAGACTGATGCAGATGCTGCTGGTGCAGAGAGCTGGCCCTCTCCAAGTGGAATCTCAGCTTCTGGAAGGCTGTGCTGAGAACAAACTCAGGGTGGAGGCGGGGAGAGAGAGAGAGTGGGGGAGAGAGAGAGATTGGGAGAGAGAGAGAGGCTTCCCTAGCTCCCCACGAGGCTGACACGTGGTCACCACCTCTGCCTTCTGTTGAACACAGCATGTCACAGAGCCAGCTCAGCTTCAAGCAAGCCGTGAAACAAGTTCCAGGCCATGTCGCCCAGCACAGCCGCATTACAGAGAAACTAGAAAATTTGGGATACTTTTTGCAGCTTCCCATGAACTGGAAGGGACATTTGAAAAGACAATACAGTACAAGTGTTAGGGCTTAGATCTAACACGTCCCCAAATTCTCCAGTTCAGATCCAGGGCCTGGGAGGAAGGGGCAGGTGTCTGCGGCATGAGCTGCTGTGCAAGTCCTCCTCCTGGCTCCGCACTCCTCCCTCAGCCTCCTGTCTGTCCTGGGGCGAGCACCTTCTCCTCCACCGGCTCTGCTCCCATCCTCTTCCTGCCTTGGCACCAGCTGACCATGGGCTGAAACCACAAACCCAAATAAACCTGTCCTTTAAGGTGTGCATATCGGGCACTGGGTCTCAGTGTCAAGGAAGTGACTAAGACCCTTTGTCATGTGATAATCTTTTTTTTGGATTTTTTTTTTTTTTGTGGGTACCGGGGGTCGACCTCAGGACCTCGTGTGCCAGCAGGCGCCCGTGCAGCTAAGCGATATCACCGGCCCTTTTTTCGTATGTGGGTTCTGGGAGTCGAACTCGGGCCCTCGTGCTTGCCAGGCAGGCGCTTATGCCGGTGAGCCATCTCAGGCCCACTCTTGGATCTTTTAAAAGTGAATGAAAAATATTAATGTTGGGGAAAGGGAAATAGGAAAATATTGCCACGTGATATTATACCAGGCTATGCTATGTATGTTGTAATTCTGGATTAACCCTCAGATTTCAGATTACTTCTTCATAAAGTTTTGACCCAATAATCCTTTAGACACACAGGATAAATTGTAGGTCTTATTTTCATATTCAATTCTGAGACATAGAAAAGATTTTAAAATATTAAATAAAAAGACTGTTTTGTGGAAATGAGACTTTACTAAATGCATCTTCACTATGATGAAAGAGAGAAATAAAATATCACAGCTAGGGAAAGTCAAAGCAAGCAATGGAGATTTCCCTCAGAAATGTTATCGATAGAGCTGCTAAGTAATTTTGAGAACTTCTCCAGCAGATCTGCGGGAATTGCCTGCTGCAAGGGGCTGCCTGGTTGGCTGTCAGTTTGTTCATGGCGTGGCTTCCCGGAGACAAGCACCTGATGCTGGCGCTCAGCTGACAGAGAGGCATGCTTCCCCGAAGTGGCACTGGAATACAAATAAATTGGATATCACTTAGAGACCCAAATGCCACTGCAAGATGAAAGGAAAACCCCACCGAAAGTGACAGCAATATTTTCTTTTCTGGCTGGAGAAAATATACAGGAAGAAGATGAGAGACCTCTTTAATGGAATAAAGAAAAATGCTAGTGCTTCTATAACCCAGGAGCCCTGGTTCTGAATATAATTTAGTAAATGCCTTAAAATAGAAGTACATTAAACTTCAAGGCAATCAGAACATAGCCGGTGTATTGTCGCAATGTGGTGAGAGAAGTGCTATCCGGTGCTCGAAGATTCCTGCAGGAATCATGAAACATCAAATATTTTAGAGCCACTTGACAGTCTCCGGGAAGGTGCATATTGAGTGGAACATGCTGTCATCCTTACTTAATACTTTTTGTGTGTCTCAAAATACCCCTAATGACAGATTTCTTCTTTTCTTAATAAATTTTAAATTAATTGATCCCAAGACACTGACTCCACATCAAACTGAAGAATCCTGACATTTCGCACACAGAAGCCGTAGCCTGCTAAATAGGCTCACAGAAATTCGCACTTCACTCTTCAACTAATCAAGCGTGTCCCACTCGTTTCTCAAGACATGGTGGCATATTAAATCTCTAAAGGTTTAGCCATTAAGCTTTTGAGATATAAAGTCTCAAGTATTGTATTAGCTACAGTAGAATAAATCTCTTTTGACTCATTAACAGGAATGTGTGATTATAATTTTAATCATCAAATTCTCATATAGTTATTTTCTACGCATTCATTGTCTTGTTCGGATGAAATACATTCATAAATGTATATTTATTTATATACTTAAGGGCTTACATAATATATATTGTCCATAAATATTCTCATGTGTTTACACGCAAATAGTCCTGTCTCTGTACATTTATGTCAAAATATTCTTAATAATTTACCTATCTTCACAATACTCGAAAACTTCTGAAAGAATTTTATGAGCATTTTTAATAACACGTTTAAACAATGCAAGTGTGCATTAGCATACTCAGCATAGCAATAGTCAGGCAAGTTTTACAGTACCAAGGATGTTGCTTTTCTGGTCCTAAATTTTAAGCAATTGAGTTTTATATTTATTGTATATAAGAACATGTTGACTAAGTCAGGCACAGTGCAGGAAATGTAATTTTCATGAATTTTAAGAACATTTACAATATATAAACATATCTCTACCTGCCCAATGAAGACAGAATGGTTATTATAAACAAAGAGTTGCTTGGTTGTAAAGATGTAAATAGCTGGTTGAGTGTAGCTGAAGGGCTGCTTCTGCGGGGTATGGACATGGACATTGTCTACAGCCCTGTCTGGGTTTTGGTACTGGGAGGAAATTCCTGGGCTTCTCAGATCACAGGGCCGCAGCCAGCCATGTATTCACTCCATTGAATAACCGAGCTGTATTCCTTAGCTGTTTCCATCCTCAGAACTGCTAAAATTAGGACTCTTTTAAATAAATGCTTCAAAGCAAATTTCTCACATTGCTTTTTTACCTCGTTTCATTCTTCATCATAGCATATTTTGAAGAAAGAAATTTGTAAAACATCAAAATCTTAGTTATGAGATGGTGATCACGAACAATGATTTGACCTTGGTAACTGTGTTCCTAGGTATCTTTGTGGTGAAGTATGAGCAGACCAGCCATCGATAAAACTTGCATAGTGTGCAGATCCTTTGATTACACTGGCATCTTCAGTAGAGAATAATATATTTAAAAATAGAGTATAAAATCTGTGAAAGAGAGACCTGGAATGTGGATCAACTCTCTCTCTCTCTCTCTCTCTCCACACACAAGCACACATACATTCACACATACATGTGAACACACACTGCAGAGGGAATGAGAAATGCATATGGATATATAGGTGAAAGTAACTAATTTTTAGGAAAAACTGGCTTTTTAACATAGACCATGCTGATTAGTAGATATTAGTTATTGGAACAGATGAAAAATGCTAAATTAAGTTTTGCTCCCTCTTTAGCCTATGACACCTTATTCCTATCGGGAGGGACACAAGTGAGGAAAGTATTAGCACTTTTGACAGCTTAACACACTTGAAGCATGAGGTAAAATTAGATTATAGCACGGGTCCTATACTTTCTCCCACTTCTTCCCTTGTCTTTTTTCTCTACTATTCATTTGTGTTTTTTGACTGTTTTTTTCTTAAAGCCTTCTTCCTTCCCTCATCCTGCTCATTCAACTTCATTTTGTTGAGATCATGGGGGAAAGTGGGAAGAAATGCTTCAGAGATAAGGAGATAAAGGATTTCTTTTCATCACTATATAGTGATGATCGGCTTTCCATCATTATAAGAACATACTTGAGATCATTAATTTATAAGGAAAAAATGTTGATTTTGGCCCCCAGTTTTGAAAGTTCCACTCCATGATTGATGGACCCTTCTGCTAAGAAGCACATCATGGTGGGAGAGTGTGGGAGTGTAAACCATTCACTTGGTAACCTGGAAGAGAGAGAGAGGGGAGACACACACACACACACACACACACACACAGAGAGAGAGAGAGAGAGAGAGAGAGAGAGAGAAAGAAAGAGAAACAACTTCCATCAAAGGTATGCCTCAATGACCCAAAGACCTCTCACTACACTTCATCTCTTAATGTCTTGCCAACTCCCAATAGCACCACCGTGGAGACTAAGTTTTCAACACATAGGCTTTTGGGGTACATTTAACAACCATACCATAGCAGATGGAGAGTCAATTCCAGAATGGGAATAGAGTTGGTCATTGCCTACCACTTCCTCCACTGATACTAAGTAGACTAAACACCTATCTTAAACTAATGGTCTTTGTTATGGTTGATTCATTGTGTCAATTTAAGAAGTCCAGAAGCTTTACTAAGTAACTCAGCAGTTTTACATCCCAGGGTGTAGAGGACATGCCCTTACTGCTCTAGAATGTTGTTCTTTGTGTCAACTTGAGAACTTTAGAAGTTTAACTAAGTGACTTAGCAGGGGGCCAGGGTCCTCACTTTGTCCACATCCTAAGCCTGTGCAAGAGAAGAGCATGGAGATGGTGTGAGTGTTACACCCATCCACGGGCGGGTAGCCTGCATATAATATAAGGGAGGAAAATAGGTTTGCTGTCCCCCTTTTTGCTCTTGTTGCTTATGCTGTCTTCTGCCACCATGAACAGTTGCCCCTCTGCCATGCCACCCTGCCTTGGAGCCAGCTGATTACAGACTGAAACTTCCACAAACTGTGAGCTAAATAAAACTTTCCTTCCTTAATTTTGGGCATCAGGTATTTTTTCTCAGCAACAAGAGAAAAGTAACTAAGACAATCTTGCTACAAGGACTAAATTTTCAGTATTGTGCTGCAATAATTCTAGGCTAGGAAACTCATAGACATTGGAAATGACAACTACCCAGTTCTACAACAGTGAAAGACTAATTGTGCATTACAAAGATTTTCAAGCCACCAAGACCTATTAATCATGGGCAATCCTGTGATCCCTCCCTCTAGGTTTTTGACAGCTAGCCAAATGATAATGGCGTAATGGCCCGCCTTCCTTAGAAGCTCTTTGGGGTGTTTTAAAGAGGTAACTAGAGCTTAACTCAGCCCAATGATCTCCAGGTGGTATGGCTAGTTTTAAAAGTTCTACAAATTATTTTGAGCTGATTTCAAGAATCACTGAACTACAAGAGGAAGGAGAAGGAAGAGGAGGAGGAGCAAGAGTTTCATCTTAAACTGTTATAGATCCTTAGAGAGCTAATAAATTTTAGCATTCCACAGCATACCTGAAAAAGGAATACAGTGGATTCTGCTGCCAGCATCCCCTTCCTGTAGTGCTGATCTGTCTAAGTAAATTGTAGGATGGGAGCCCTGGAATGTCACGTTTCCCAACCATATTCAGAAACATTTGCCCAATGTGTTTACTACATGGCGGAGAGAGACTCAGAAGAGCAAAGAAACACCAGATTGTCTGACAAAATCTTGATCTAGAGCTTCTACCTCTGGTAATGAGGCAGATGACATTTCTTCCCAACTCTCAACCAGATCAGTGACTTCTCCCCAGTGGTAAAGATAATGGATGGGCTGTAGAGAGAAGGAAGGTGTGTTCTTTGTATTCTCTTCACTCTTTGCATTTTACATTGAAGTCCTTCAAATAGTCCTTCAATTAGACAAGGAAATAAGGGGTCCTTACTTTGTGCCCTGCACTGGGTCTCTAACCAAAACTAACCACACTATGTGTCAACATGCACAATTGGATCTAAGTATAACATGCAAGACCTCACCATTAGAGCAATAACTTTAATTTGATGGTACCATTTCTTGGATTTGATATAATTCTGAGAATTTTCATAATATTTTTGAAAGAGTGAGCATATTAAACAGTGTATAGATGATAATTGTATTTAGCTATATATATATATATATATATAGTTATTTTTCTACATATGTACACACACTAAATTAATTTTCTATGGCTGGTATAGCATACTATCACAATTTTAGGGGCTCGAATCAACACAAATCCATTATTTTATAGATGGAAATTAGAAGTCCAACAGCATCTGACTAGACTAAAATCTAAGTGTGTTCCCTTGAGGAAACACCAGGGAAGAATTCATTTTCCACCTGCACGGGTTGACCTGTGGTGCTTTCCTCCACCTTCACAGAGAGTGACACCAAGTAGAGGCCTTCTCGCCTCTTCCCACTTTTCCTGCCTCCATCCTCTACTTTTAAGGACTCTCGTCATCACTGACACCCGCTCCAGATTCTCTAGGATAATCTACTTGCTTTAAGGTCAGCTGATTAGCAACATTTATTCCATCTATAATTCTCCTTTGCCATGTATGCTATTCCCAGATTTTGGAGATTAGGACGTGGAAAACTTTGTGGGGGAGCACTGTTTTGCATAACATACACACACACGCACACACGCAAAGATTCTAGATATACATCCTACAACATTAGTAGGAAGTGACTGAAATATGCTGATTTTCCCCCTTATATCTCTATTATCCAGATTTTCTGTAAGTACAATTAAGAAAAAGTTAATAAATGCTATTTTTAATGCAAGTGACCAAATCATATTTGTTACTCATTTGCTGGATATTACTGAGACTAATATCATCCCTCAGAGTTTATAACTTGAGCATTTAGAAAGTAATTTGTTTTAAAAGTTGGTAGTGCACTGAGTGAATATCACTTGCTCAAAGGCTTAGGCAAGAGGCCAGCCAGGAAAAATCTGGCCTGCACGCCCATTGATTTCTGCACAATCAATTGACTTGGATCATGCCATTAATTCAATTCAGTAGGTAAGAAAATTGAAAAGACCAGCTGTGTGGTTTTTAGGTCCAGTATTTTTTTTTAAACAAGAGACCCTGAAAGCAATGTTAGTTTTGTTAGCCTGTCTGGAGTTTCAAAAATTTGAAAAACAAAATAGCAAAAAATGTTTTCCTTTTGGCTGCTAAACAATATTTTCTAGAGGCAACAATAAATATTATACATCATTAATTCTCCTAGGCACCCTACAAAAGCGGAAATGTACTAGGTTAACTTCCTATGAATATTTAGCTGAAGAAAAATAAATTTTAGTCAAAAGAGAGCGACCTCAGTTTTTGAAGCATTTAAAAATAACTTCATATCTGAAATGAAGTAATTACGTTTGCCCTTAAATAAGAACAAATATAAACAAGTCGCAGGTTGAGTGTCAGTAAGTGCCATGGTAATGAATTAGGTCTGTGTGTGTCACTCCTAATTATGATTTGATGAATAAATATGTTCAAACACAGTGTGAAAAAATTAAACAATTACTTGCTCCTTCATTCTTGTAAAACACAGAAAATGGCTCAATTAGATGCTGTGTTACAGAATGCATACTAACTACCATTAGAATTATAACTAGTTTCCTCTTTGTGAAAATACTCCTTTCTTAAACTATAAAATGAGACCTTTATTTCTCTCTACACTCTTATTAATTGCACGGTGCTTCAGAGGCTCTTGCTGAATTGAGGAAGGAGAATTAGTCAAGCAAAGGTCACTTCCTTCCCTTACCATTTGCATGCTAATTAGTCAGGAACACAGGAGTGGCTTGTGAGGTGAGAGAATATTTGAACTGTGCTAGGAAAGAGATGGTAACATCATAGATGGGATGAAGAAGAACATGGCAAGAACACGAGCTCCCATTATCATAGCTGGAAGGTTTTACGCCCCTGAAGTCTTAGCTCTCTCTTAGGATATACTGTAACTGTGGCTCTAAACTATATCTCCTTTGCTTTCAGAAAATCTTATTTTATTGGACTTAAGATTCTTTGACTTTCCAGTCCAGCGATAGTGAAACTTTTTGAGCTTTCAATGATACACACAGCCCGCTGCAGCACGTGTGCCATAGGTTCTCAACCACTGTGCTGGACCACTCACTCATCCACCTGAAAACTTTCTATGTGTGGCCACCCAGTCCTTGCTGGTGTGGGGTCACCTTGCTTTTCTGAGGCTAAACTTCCCACCTGGATTATTGAACCCTGCTGTCTTTTAGGACTTCGGTCTATTGAATAAACTGAACCATTATTATGACCATTTAATACATCATTCAAACCATTAGGGTTTTGAGTTTCATTCTTCTACCTAGTAGCTACTAGCCACATGAGGCTAATTAAATTTAGATTAAATGAAATTAGTTGAGTAATTGATACCTGTTACATTTTGAGGGTTCAATAGCTACTTTGGTTAGCAGCTACTGTATTGGAGAGCCTGGAGAGTGAACATTTTCATCATCGCAGAGAATTCTTTTGGACAGTGCAACAATAGAGAGTGAAACTGGTCATGGTTAATAACGATGCTAGGATAATGGGTATTAACCAGAACTTTCACCAGCAAATGAAAACCTATGGCCACACTAATTATCTTCGACTGTTCTCTCCTGGCTCCCTCTCTCCTTTCTGAACATGTAAAAAATGTTTCTACATCAAAACATAACAAACATAACAGCAACCACCAGCTGTCATGCTCTTACATTGATACTATTTTTTTTTTTTTTTGTGGGTACCGGGGGGTCGACCTCAGGACCTCGCGCGCCAGCAGGCGCCCGTGCCTCTGAGCGATATCACCGGCCCCTTTTTCGTATGTGGGTTCCGGGAGTCGAACTCGGGCCCTTGCGCTTGCCGGGCAGGCGCTTAAGCCGCTGAGCCATCTCACCGGCCCCTGATCCTATTTTTGACACTAAATATTTAGCCAATTAAATAAAAATAAAACTTAGCCAAACTATGTTTTAGCTATTGGTAGACAAGGCAATCATTTGTATCAACTTATTTCTACTTTACCTTGGTTGCTGTATTATTTGAATATTTTTGATGTGCTTTATGTGGCAGTGGATGCTTCATGTTTATTGTTATTATATAATTCATTACACAGATAATTCAGGGCCAGTAATCGAGTTCTGAGGAGTCATGATGGATGGTCCTTTTCTACTGTAGTCAGTGGAGACACCTACCCAAGACAAAGACAGAACTTGAGGGATAGCAGAAAACACTAGAGACTGCACAAACTCAATGCTGATGCTAACTCCAAGAAGGGGGCACTGAATTTTTAAATGAATAATAAGGATGGAATCAAGAGTCTGGCAGAGGACAGCATAGAGAGAACACACTTGCGCTTTGTTTTCATGGGTCGGTAAGCGTGGGCCATGTGGATGCGTCAGGCTGGTATCCAAATATAACAAGAATTGGACAAGTTCCAGGAAGACAAAAGCTGACTGGTTATAAGTACTAACCAGTGCATTTTTTTTTTTTTTTTAATGTGGGTACCGGGAGTCGACCTCAGGACCTCGCACTTGCCAGCAGGCGCTTGTGCCACTGAGCCATCTCACTAACCAGTGCATTTTAACTCCGTGATCGTTATTAAGCCTGAACTGAACCTCAGTTTCCATCCATTCCTTTCTTATTATTTTTATTAGTATATATTTGCAATACATAATGGTTACTGTCACCATGGGAAGTTTGTACAAAGCACATCTTAATTCTTTCTGTCCTCTTCCCCTCCTTCCCCGTTCCCTCTGTCTCGACCCCCTCCTATTTGGAAAAGCTCTATTTCCATGTTTTTCTTCGAATCTCTTTTAAACCTTTTCCCTTCCTTCCCCTCTCCATCTATTGTTCTCCTCCCATTTGAAAAAGGTCTCCCTAATTCCTGTTATCTGTCCTCTATTTTGTTCTTTATTTGTATTTTGGGTTTCTCATATAAGCAAAACCATGTGAGATTCAAATTTGTATGCCTAATTTATTTCACTTAACATTATGATCTTGAAGTGCTTCCATTTACGTACAAATGTGTTACCATGTAGACTCTGTAGTTCGGTCGACTTCAGGCTGGCCAAACTCTCTTTCCTAGCTACAATTCCACGGTACCTATAAAGATAATGATGCGATTTCCTGCAAAGAATCAAAGCGAGCCTTCTAGAAGCCATTCTTGCTTTTCTCTTTCAAGGTAATATCGATGACATATGGCAGTAACACGACATTTAAAGTTTTCTTGAGAAGAAAAGAGTGTTACGGATGAGCAAAAGAAGATTAGAAGGTGAACTTCAATGTCACATAATTAGATTTTAAGAATGCATCTTGCTTAGAAAATTCAAAAACCATATGTAGGATACCTTGAAATGAAGAAATGTTTAAATGTTGAGTTTTGAATCAGACTTACAATGTAGGATAAAGAAACAACTCTGGATTATTTTTTCTCTTGGAAGAAAATAGAAATGTGATTTGAGAGTTTGAAAGAATGGGCTAATTATGCACAAGTGCTCTATCATGAATCATTTGGTATTGTAAAATGTAAGTGTTTATAATTAAAGAAGTGTTGCAATATCATTGCTATTACCAAACATGACAGCTTTCTGAAGATTTGTTTTAAAAAAAGGCAAGAAATTGAACTTACCTTAAGGGCATAAAGCAGAAAATAATGATTTTTTTCTTCATTATGCAACATTTAAGCCATTTCTCTGATTCAACATATTGTATTCCAAAAACTTACATGAACTCCAATCATACATAAGGCTGACATGCTGGTAATTTGCCGTATAATAAAACTTTTTTCCTTGAATGTGACAACATGATTCTCAGTTCATTTAGAGGAGGGAATAGGAGAGAGTAGCCTAGATAGTTTTGAAAAACAAGAGAAATGTGGGTAGGCCTTCCTTATTAGATACTGAAGTACATGAAAGAGTCCAATAGTTGAGAAAATAATTTGGTATTGGACCATGTTCAGGCAGACAAATGAAGTGAAATGAAAAGTCCAGAAACAGTACCAAATAAAATAAAGATAATTATAGTATAAAAGTAGCATCAAAATTATTAGATAAAGGATGAATTATCTAATTAATAGCAATAATAGGGGGAAATGAGAGAGATATTCATTATTCACATTTTATCCACAAATAGATTTCAGGTATATTACAATCAGGTAAAAATGAGACCATACATTCAACAGAAAATAATACGTGACTAATTACTTTATAAATCTACTACCACAAAAACAAAGCTAAAAGAAAAGATAGATTCAGTGAGATTCATAAAATGAAATAGCTGTTCTAAAAGCAGTAAGAACAAAATTGTCTGATAAAATACCAGGAAGGAAAAATAATTTTCATTGTGTTATAAAATAACTATGATTTCAAATTCCTCAAAATGTTTTCAAAGTAGTGGTCAAACTAAAAATCTACACGTTGAACCATGCACACATTCGGTCCTGACATCTCCCCCTGGGTGTGGAGACAAGGACAGCGGCCTCCTCCAAAGCCTTGACCGCTGGGAGCGGCCCCTTCCTCCTGCCCCCTTCCTTCCTGGCCAGGCCCTGCTCCTCCTCACTGGGTTTCATGTAAGAACTTCCGATCCACTGCTCCCTTCCTCACGCTGATGGCCCTTAGCACCAGAGCGACCTCTGAGAGTTTAAATCGTCAGACTCTAGTTTAGAAATCTTCAAAGGTTTTTCCTTGCATGTAGATAAAATTATAACAGCCTTGCCATGGCCACTACTCTTCTCGGCTGTGGTGCGCAGTGACTGTTGCTTTTCTTAGGAGCTCTCCCTGAGATCATCCTGGGCCACCTAAATCTCCTCATTTAGGTCCCGAACACGCGTTTCCTCCTCAGGAGCTCTTCAGCTGCCCTCTGAGCTGACATGGTTTTTCCCCGACTCCAGCACAAGGTGCATTCTGCCGCACTGTTTGTGGCTTCTTGTAATTACCTTGTTTATTTGCTTTTTCCCCCCTCTTGCTACTAAAACATCAACTCGTTGAGAATATAATTTTTCTCGGCCTCTTTCACCTGGGACCGTATCTGACGTGTACAAATTGATGGTTGGCTAAATATGCTACAGTCTATTCGTGCAAAGGGTTGTATAATAACATGGAAAGTTTTGTATAACAAGGGAAAGTACATTAAATCAGGAAAGCGTGAGTTCTATTTGTAAAGACAAAACAAGTGTATGCATGCGTACAAAAACTGAAATACCACACTGAGAAATTGCAATACTGATTTTGGCATGATAGAAAAGCTGATGATTCTTTCCTCCTTTTCGATTTAGTTGAATTCTTAAGACTGGAAACTAAATGGGCTTTTCAAAATAGCTTTGCTGAAGAAAAAATATTTTAGGATAAGAAGTAGAAAATAGGTTTTTGATATCATCCCCATTTTGAGCACTAGCCCATTCATTTTCGTGAGGACCATTTTGAAACTCCTAATGTTAAAGGAAATAATAAGAGTAACTCCTTGAGTCACAAGATCTTGTTGTATACTTAGAATCCAAAGGAAAACAAAACTTTATAGATAATTTTCATTAAAAATTAAAGACTTCAGCCTGGTGTGGTGGCGCACGCCCGTAATCCCAGCACTTGGGAAGCTGAGACAGGAGGATTACAGGGAGTTTGAGGCCAGCCTGGGCTACATAGTGAGACCTGTCTCAACTCCCCCCCAAAATTAATTCTATTCTATGATTACTAAATTAAGTACTACTGAGATCTATTGTTCACTGTTAACTGTGCAGAAGAAAATGGAGGGAAGCGGGCGCCGAGCGCCGCCGGTCGAGCGCCGCAAGGGCCTGCGCTCGGGCCGGCAGGGTCCGCCGCGGCCCCAGGGCCCGCTCGGAGACGCGGCGCGGCCCAGCCGGGGGCGACTCCCGCGGCAAGGTCCCCGGAGGCGGGGACGAGGACGCGAGCTCGCGGGCCCTGAGGCCTCGGCCGCGGAGCCCCGGCCTCCACATGGCCGCGGGAGCGCGCGCGGCCTTCGAGGAGCTGCCTCACGACGGCACGTGTGACGAGTGCGAGCCGGACGAGGCGCAGAGGGCCGAGGAGGAGTGCCGGGAGTGTGGCTTCTGCTACTGTCGCCGCCACGCCGCGGGGCACAGGCAGAAGTTCGTCGGTCACCACCTGGCCGCGTACGTCCACGGCGCCCAGGCCTGGACTCCGCGGTGCCCCGGGGACGGGGCGGGGAAGGACGCCGTCGGGGCCGAAGTGGAGCCGGAGCGGGAGGTAGAGAGCGAGGCGGGCGAGGAGAGCGAGGCGGGCGAGGAGAGCGAGTCTGAGGAAGGCAGCGAGTCGGAAGAGGAGAGCGAGACGGAAGAGGAGAGCGAGGAGGAGAGCGAAGAAGACAGTGAGGAAGACATGGACGATGAGCCAGAAAGCGAGGCGGAGGAGGACAACCAAGAAGGAGAATCCGAGGCGGAAGGAGAAACTGAGGCAGAGAGCGAATTCGACCCAGAAATAGAAATGGAAGCATAGAGAGTGGCCAAGAGGAAATGTCCGCACCATGGGCTCGACTTGAGCACCTACTGCCAGGAAGATAGGCAGCTCATCTGTGTGCTGTGTCCAGTCATTGGGGCGCACCAGGGCCACCAGCTGTCCACCCTAGACGAAGCCTTCGAAGAACTGAGAAGCAAAGACTCAGGAGGACTGAAGGCGGCTATGATAGAGTTGGTGGAAAGGTTAAAGTTCAAGAGCTCAGACCCTAAAGTTCTGCAGGTAACTCGGGACCAGATGAAGGTGTTTATACAGCAGGAGTTTAAGAAAGTTCAGAAAGTGATTGCTGATGAGGAGCAAAAAGCCCTTCATCTAGTGGACATCCAGGAAGCAATGGCCACGGCTCATGTGACTGAGATATTGGCAGACATCCAGTCCCACATGGACAGGTTGATGACTCAGATGGCCCAGGCCAAGGAACAACTTGATACCTCTAATGAATCAGCTGGGCCAAAGGCAGAGGTAAATGGAAATGCCCACTGTCATTAGTAGCAGGATTAATAGGAAAAACCTGATTGCCATGTTTGTTAGTGCTGGGAATGCTCCCTTGTCATCCCTGATCATGAGTGAATTGAAACTTTAGGTACAGTTATGAGTGTTTCAACTGGTGTGTGACCTAGTATGGAAGTACAGTATTGGCCACTAAGGCTTGTACTCATCAGCTGAACCTGGCAAAGTATGTATCTACTTTGATTTAAAGGAGGGTAGTCAGTGGGGCAGATACTAATCAGAGTGAAATCAGAATCAGAGAGGAGGGTATGTGACACATCCCAGGTTGTGAAATGAATATATAAATAAAGTCACTACTGAGATGAGAACTGGGCTGAAGGAAACAAGTCAGGAAGTGGAGCACAAAGCAGGCCAGAATGAAAGATTTTTGGACTTACTCTGTAAATAGTGAAAGGGTGCTTCAGGCTGGATTTTATATGGAGTTAACTGTACAAATTGGAGGTGTAACTGCTGGATTAAGAGTGGCAAGTGGAGCCAGGTGTTGTAGGTCATGTTTGTAGTCCCAGCTATTCAGGAGGTTGAAGGAGGAGGATCATTTGAGTCCTTGAATTCAAGACCACCCTAGCAAGACCCTGTCTCAAGACAAAACAAAATAGGGGTGTCATGTACGCTGGCACATCGTGAAGATAAAGACAAAAAGCAGTGTGAGTGAAATATACAAGGTGGATTTGAATCATTGTGCAAATGTTAGTTTTAATATATTGCAGAATGGTAGAGAGAGTCATTTTGTGGTTTAATAAACAAAAAATTCAACCAGAATTAACTTAGCAGATCAACAGCATAACTCAAATTCCCCTCAAATTAGACTTTCACATTTATTCTGTGTATTGATTAGGTTGTTCTTTCAAAAATAAAGGTCTGATTTTGTGAAATAACAAAAAAAAAAAAAAAAAAAAAAAAAAAAAAAAGAAAATGGAGGGCCAGGGATATAGCTCAGTGGCACAAGCACTTGCCTGGCAAGCACAAGGCCCTGAGTTCGATTCCTGGTACAAAAAAAAAAAGACAAAAATGTAACGTAGAAGGTTTGAGACTACTTATCCTTAGGAAGACCCACATACAAGGTTGGCTCCGGTTGGGCAACTTGGAATTTAGATTTCCCATCGTCTGGCAAGAGGAGGGGCTCACTCATCTTAAACTGTTTTGCCGAAACCTAGATGAATGGCTTGTGCTGAACATCTGCTTATTTTCTGAGAGTTTAGAACATTGTAGTGTGCTAAGTAGAGGATGCCTCCTGGACCAGCCCCCGGTGCACCTCCGGGCAGAGCCTAATAGACTCCCCCATTAGCTTGCGATATTCCATGGACATCATCACAATTTATTTCTGGGGGAATTAAGCGCATCCTGTATATTGGGAGAGGACTCTTGGAAGTGTATGCCTGGCTTCCCCTGGATTTATCCACATGGCTCTCTACCTTGCTGATATTGCTTTGTGTCCTTTTACTGTAATAAATCACAACCCTGAATACTACTGGATGCTCAGTGCTGCGGGCCCTTGGCAAATCACTGCACCTGTGGGTGGTCTTGGGGACACCCCAACCCAGAAGCTCAGTTGCATGGTAGGGCCACTAGCCCATCTTTCATGTTTATTCTTGCTATATTAGGATTAATGTATAAAATATCCCCTCTACAACATAAAGTGGATGTAGAGCACATCTCTCTTTAGGATGCAGCTGTACTTGATTCTCACAGAGAGAATTTCTAGGTATAATTAGACTCCTTTGAATTTTATTTGGCAGAGTCCTGGATTGGTTTTATTGATAAACCAGGTCCTTCTGGGGGGTGGCATTTTTAGGTATTGGTGACAGGCTAGGGGAAACTAGTTTCCTTTATTCTCTAAATAGAATTCATATTTAGTGCTTCCTATTAGAAAGTAGAATTGGAGCTGAGGGTCTTTCTAAATAAAACAGAATTGGAGGATTTATGGTACCTGATTCAAAAATAAGACGAGAGGTCTTTTCACACGTTTTAAAAATTTGCTTAGGTAGGTCGTATTAAAGAATACTGGGCTATTATTCTCCAAAGGTTTTCTGCCTTTTTTTTGAGAGTTTTCTCTACTTGAAGACAAGCTCTTCTCTTTGTTTGTGGAATTGAGTGCATAATAACATGGTCTGAATCCCTGCAAGGAATTTGCTGCCATTCACCCTGTATAATGGTTACACGCATGGAATTACCTTATTGCCCTGCTGTGTCACTAACTAGCTGTGTGACAGTGGGTAAGTTCTATCACATTTAAGCCTCGATTTTCTCTTGGGAAAATGGTATTAACATTGTACCTATTGGTATTAACACTGGTATTAACATTATGCCTATTGATAAAGAGATGATAGGCAACCTATGTTCAGATGGCCATGCAGTAATAGTTCTTTTCCAGTATGGGGACCTAACCAAGACAGACATAATCAGACATGAGGAAGTAAAGATGCATTACTGAGAAAGTTAACCGGAAGACATGACTTCTGACCCTTCGTGTTTACTAATACTTCATCCTTGAACCAGCCTTACCAACCCTGTCACTGGTACAATGGCATAACCTGTCTCCCTCTGCAGGAGTATCTTGGAGACAAGTCTGGACGGACCTTGGCCGTACTCTTTCCAGACTCACCTTTTGGAGAAGCCATTCTTCTGACAGAAGGAATGCTCTTCTCTGAGTAACGTCTCTTCAGAAGAAAGGAAGTTGTTTGTAAAGCATGCATGACAGAGGAGGTCGCTGTTGGGTGTTCGCTTTTCTTTTGACTGTGAGTGTTTCATGAAGGGCTAAGGATCTGGAGGTCCAAACCCTGTCTAAGTTACCTTTATCCTAAGGACACGCCTGCATATGGTGCTGATGGATGTTTTGGGATGAATGCTTGAAGGGGTGCTCCTCAGAGAACTGCTATTCCATGCCCTTATTCTGGTGGTTTGAACAAATTCGGTGATTAGAAGATGAAAGCATGACTGAAGAAACCTGGCTTATAATTCTCTCTCTAAACTGGTTGTTTGATCTTGGGCAAATCATTTCATTTTTGACCCAAATATGATGCTAACAATACCCCTGTTATGTGGTTTACAGGGACAGGGCAGAACAGTGGAAGTGAAAGTTCCTTGGAGAATCTGTGAAAGCTACTGTGGATATGTTAGAAAATAGACCTACTTTTCACAGTTAACGAAAAAAGAAAAGAAAGCGGAGCCATACTTACGTTCTTCACATTGGTTTTGGGCTGCCCAAAAGCCCAGGTGATCCATTTCAATTTCTTCTTATCCATCTTTCTACAACAAAGAGACTTGAGTCACTCTAGGAGGTGCAGAGAAGAGTTAACTTTATTTCCGACTACTTTCCAAACTTTTGAAAATGAGCATATGCTTCTTTTTAAGAAAGGAAGTACAATAAAACATGTTTATCTAAAAACAGCAACTCTCCAGTGGCCCACCCACTGTCCAGAGACGAAAACCAAAACTCCTTGACACCGTGTTCGTGCCTTCCACCATCTGGACCCAGTTCTTCTTCAAGAATTTTGTCTCCTTTTATTTTTTTTTTTTAGCATATACCTTGTCTCCACATTAATGTTCTTCAAATACAAACAATTTTCACCTGCATGTTTTCCCTATTCTACTTCTCCCTCAAATGTCATTTCACTGTTTTCTCTTAACATTTTTTCCTTCAAGATTTACACTGAACTCTAATAGTTCCTATTCTTCTCTGACATCCTTTTCTAATTCTCCCTCCCTGTTCACGTAGAACATATACTTGTCTTACGTGGTTACCGATATCCCAGTTTCATTCTGGTTTGCCTTTGTATTCATCACAGTGCCCGGTAGCGTGCCTTACTCCTGCTACTCATTTCCTAAATGTTTACCAGTTAGAAAAAACTGCAATAAAATAAACGATGCGGTGAACCCCCCCCTTCAGCGGCTTTCCCCGAAAGCGCATAACTGTTCCCTCAGGAGGGGCATAATGCAGGAAGATGAAGGCACCAAACATTAGCCTGATCATTTTTAAACCTTTAAAAGCCAAGAAAATCTAATAATGAATGCATCAAAAAATTTGTTTTTCTGTTTCATTATTTCTCTGTTCTTTGTACTACTGATTAACTTGTGATCACCATGCTAATGAGGTCCCTTGTGGGCTGCTTCACATCTTTAATCTATGCCCATAAGGTGAACTGCGAATACACTCCTTAATCACAATCAGAATCTAATGAAATACTTTAAATGCAGTGACCCGTTATTGCCCCCATTTCTGAAAAAATAGTTAAAAAACATCAAAATGGGAAAATGGCATCATTACATTTATAAGCAAAAGACAATGTTTAATTTAGTACATTTGTGTGTGTAACAAGTGTAAGAAGATTCACCTGAATAATACTGTTTTCATTGTACAAACTTGAATTAAAATATAGTTAATATGAAAAGAAAGTATTACAAAACTTGATACAGAATAATTATCATAATAAAATAATAAACTAGAAATGTTCTGTTAGCTATATGATGTGCAAAATCAAAGAAAAAAATATGATGCTACATATATAAAATATAATGATAGAAGCAGGTTATTGCTGAAGTATGAAGAATGGTATCCACAGATATTTCTCAAGTAGATAAGTTGTCACGATATTTTTACTTTGTGTTTTCCACAGGGTATGCCAAAAGTAAGCATCACATTCAACACTTGTGCTTTAAGAAAAGCTAGAGTCCTTTATCTAACTTCATATTACATTGTCTTCAAAGTATTTTGCCAATAAAATATAAACTAACAAGAAAATTAAAATCCACTTAGGATAGTTGGAAGCTAGGGTGTTTTCTTGATAAAGTTTAAAATGTACACAAATGGAAATGAATTTCATCAATACCATCTGTGTTAGCTTTTCCAGACCATCCAGTTTACAAATTCTTTGCCTTTCAAAAATGTTTACTCCCTGTACCCCTATCTTGGTAATAAGGAAGGAACAAGAAAAAAAAATGATGAGAAAATAAAGAAAAAATGGAAACAAAGCTTTTGTAAATAAGGAGGGGAAAAGGGGTTGAAGGGAGGGTAGGGAAATGGGAAAAAAAAAGAATCAAGTTATATCATGCACATTTATAAATTCCCTATAATGAACGTGATCATTATGTATACCTAAAATGTACCAATAAGCATAATTAATAATAATAAAAAAGAAAGATAAGAAAGAATGTTCAAATAATAAAACAATTCTCAACATAATAAAACAACTATGCAGAATTCCTTAAAAACATTATGCAGGGCTGGTGAGATGGCTCAGCGGTGTAAGTGCCTGCCTGGGAAGTGCGAGGGTCTGAGGTCGACCCCTGGTACCTACAAAAAACAAAACAAAACAAAACAAAAAACCAAAAATATTATGCAGCTCCTTTTTGAGACATGCCTTTGTAAATATTCAGTATGAATTACCTATTTACTTATTATTCTTATATAACCCATAAAATTCTTTCCTTAGTTAAGATTTCTTTTTTTTTTTTTTTTTTTTTTTTTTTTGTGGGTACCAGGAGTCGACCTCAGGACCTTGAACGCCAGTAGGTGCCCGTGCTGCTGAGCGATATCAACGGCCCTTTTTTCGTATGTGGGTTGCGGGAGTCGAACTCGGGCCCTTGCGCTTGCCAGGCAGGCGCATACACTGCTGAGTCATCTCACCGGCCCAAGATTTCTTTTTAAACTTTTCTCACTATTAAATTAGAATGCATAGAAAAACATTGTCACAGACACTCTTGTATGGGCTCCCTTACATTATTTTTGTTATAATTTAACTTTTATTCTAATTTGATTATAAAGTGAAGTTAAAATATGCATAGTTAAAACTACTTTCATGCTTGTTATTATTACAGATTACAAAACTAAGTGTTTTTAAATTAATTGCTAGCAAAACTTCAAAGTCAACAGAATCCAAATAAGTCACCTTAATCTGATAGATTCTGATATGTTTTGTGGCCTCTCAAAGCTGTTAGCAATGGGAATTAGGTATTGAAAGGGATCAAACCCACGTCTTAACCCTGAGGCTCCACTGATGGCTGGATTCCATTTTCATTCTTTTTTTCTTTGAACTAATATTAGAAGTTTACTTTCAGGAATGTGCCTGAACATTACTTGGCCTGAAACAGATGTAAAATGCATCTTTAATATAATAAATCTGCTTGGTTTGGTCTTTTAAAATCCTTGGCAATAACATTCTAAGATCTGAGAGCAATGAAATCTTATTAAAAAAAAATGCAATCCCAAGCTCTGAAATTCCATGCTTTGAAGATTGGAGTCAAGATGGCCTGGAACATGTTTAGATGTTTAGAGCTTTTGAAGATTAATATAAATTGGCAACACATAATTTAAAAATTCTCCTGGCAATGCTCATGCTTGTGAAACCTGTTGAGCTGTCTCTGGAAATTGGCATCCACTTTTGTTCTCTATAATTTATCTGTTCTGGATATTTCATAACAATGAGGTCCTACAATGCATCACCATTTGTGCCTGGCTTCTGTTCCTTAGCACGATGCTTTCGTGGTTTACCTTCTTTAGCTAGAGCGTTGTTACTGATTAATCCCTTGGTGTGTTTGGGTGATATTCCAATTTCTCTACACCACCAATTGCTATTTTGAATATGCCGACCCTGACCAACCTAATGAGTGTGAAATAGTAGCACATTATTGCTTGATTTGCACTTGTCTAAATGACTAACAATGTTGAGGATCTTTCCTTGTACATAATGGACAATAACGTCTTTGGATACATGTGTACTCAAGTCCTTTAAAAATTGGCGTGTTTGTTCTTTCTTGTTGATTTTTTTAATTTTTTTTTTAGGTACTGAGAATTCACCCACAGAGCCTTACACATGCTAGGCAACTGCTTTACCACTGAGATACACCCCCTGCCCTGTGTCATTGAGTTTAAAATGTTCTTTTAATATTCTTGATACTAGGTCCTTATCAGACATATGGTTTGCAAATATTTTCTTCCACTCTGTAATTTGTCTTTATACATTATGGAAAGCAACTTTTTTGAACAGAAGTTTTTTATTTTTTTAAAGTCCATTTTCTCTATTTTGTTGTTGTTGTTGTTGCTTATATTTGGTGTGTCAAATCGAAGAACCTTTGCCAGAACTAAGGCCATGAGGGTTTCACCTTTGTTTTCCCCCTAAAGTTTAATAGTTTTAGCTCTTATCCTTAGGTCCTTTTCCAACAGCAAGCAGAAACACCGAAACGACACCCAGGATTTGGAGGCAGATTTATTTACGTTGACATGCACTGATCGGGATCATTCCCAGAATATCAGGCCCTGATCTATGGTGGTTTAGGGCTTATATGAGATAAGCAAGCAGGAAGTACAGAGGCAGAATGGCTTGTCAACTGGAGATTGGTTTATACAATGTGCATCACAGCACAGAAGTGCAGCATGAGGAAGGAGGAGAATATAACGTTGGGAAGTATGGGGTCGACCATTATTTTGAAGTCCAAAGTGCAATTACATAAGTAGTGGGAGACATAGTAAGAAAAGGTGGGTTGGAAATCTGAATGAAGGATGTTGAATTCAAGGATGGGAACACCGCTCTTAACAATGAGGCATTTTTGAGCAAGTCAGTAATATGCTCAAAAGCGAAAGGGTCGTTATTGCGCGTAGGGACAACGATCCCCTTGTAGGGAACATTCCAACAGTTGGCAGTCAGGCAAAGGGCCTTAGGGAGCTAGCAGAGGAAATAATGAAGACGTCTGCCTTCTAAAATAGAGTCCAAAGATGGACCGGCAATGGAGTCAAAGGAAGAGGAGGAATTACAGAGGAACTCTATTTTGAGAACAGCGTGTGTTCAAATACTGAATGAGTGGTTTAATAGCTTTAATACAAGCTTTAACTATGTCATTCTGAAATCTTGTGCTTGTCATGTCTTTCATTAGACTCCCTTGGTTAGCTCTGCAATACTTACTGGGAAATACTCCATTTTCATTTTTCTATTGTTTATATGGTGTCTTGGTTACTTTTCTCTCATTGCTGAGACAAAATACCCAACACCCAAAACTAAGGAAGGAAAGGTTTATTTAGCTCACAGTTTGTGGAGGTTTCAGTCCATAATCAGCTGGCTCCAAGGGAGGGTGGCATGGCACAAGGACAACAGTTCCTGGTGGTGGAAAACAGCAAAAGCAGCAAGAGCAAAAAGGGAGGAGCGAGCTTGAGAGAGCAAGCCTCTTTCCCTTCCTTATATTGTATGCAGGCTACCCGCCCCAGGGTAGTTGTAGCACTCACCTCTGTAATCCCAGCAATAGACAATGAATTAATCACAAACTCTAGATTCAGCTGCCCCCATGACTGCATGAGGCTTTGGGGGGACATCTAGACACAAACCACAATATATGGTAACTAAAATATTTATTGTTTCAGAATTTAAGTACAATTATTAATGTGCAAGAGTTGTATGAATGACTTTTCTGGTTTAATTCTTTGGTCGAGAGTCTAGATGAATTAATCAAAGATCTACATTTTATTATTGCCTAAAAGATCATAAGCAAAGATAATGCTTTGCATAAGTTATATATGCGATATACCAATTCTAAAATCAAATATTATTATTTTTGTTTAAATCACATTGCGATATTATTAAAATTCGAGGCTGATCAATTCATTTTGTGTAATTGTGGAGTACAATTCATCTTACTTAGCTTTTTATGGCATGCTTTTGAAATTTTAAAAAGTATTTTTCAATATATGTAAATGTGATACAAATCCTTTGCAGAAATATGACTGATATCTAATGAAAAACACATTTGCTTCTTGAAGATATATTTAGACCCAGACTTCCTATGACATCCTGCTAATTATTTATTCCACAGGGCAAATTAGATGGCAGAATGAAGACTGATTAAGCAGATCTCCCCAAATGTCTCCTAGAAACACTTGACGATTTAAAACCAAGGCGAGGGGAATAACGTTTATGATCCCCTTCTCACTCATGGAAATGTCAGGACTGGTCATATTTTTATATTCAACACTTTTCTCAGGTCATTTGACCTTCCTGTGTTGGCTTTGTTACCTGTAAACTCGTAATACAAATGCCTATAATTCTTGAAGAAGTTAAATCAAAGAAATAGGAATATTCTTCAGAGTCAAGAGATGACTTTCTTTTATAATTGTAATTAGACTGAACATTTTTGAGGCAAAATTCTCAGCCACAGTAACATTCTGCTGTGAAACTAAAGGTTTATATATGGAAAATATTTAGTAAATATTGCTGTTGATATATACTATTTTTTTTTTCCCCAGGAAAAGCAAAAATGAATGAAGCAGTCTCCTAAGTTCAGCCAGGTGCTGTGAGCAGTTAGTTCCCAGGTCTTCTTGGCAGCTCGGGGGTGGGGTGGCGAGGAAGCTTAAGAACTCAAGGTGGGGTCCCTGAGAGGTTACCAAGACTTTGACGTGGTTTTTCTCTTTCAGGCTGTGTGGAAGTTGTTTCATCTCAGTTTGATTTTCTTCTCTCTAATTTGAAGTTGGGACACATTCAGTTTCTGTTAGTGGTTCTATCTGTTCTTAGTCATGTTGTACTAAGCAGGATACAGTGAACGTTTACAGTAATTTAGAGAAAACCCTCTGGGGCAGACTTCTGAATTCAAATCCCAGCTCTCCACTTACAAGTTGCTAGCTCTGGACAGGGTGCTTCCCCTTTCTATTTCCTACTTCTGGGAGTAGGTGAAAATTATAGTGAATGTTTCATTTTTTTTTTTTTAATTTTTCCAGTAAAAGACACAATGGCACATTGCCATGAATCCTCTTCAAAATAATCCCCCTTGCTTCAAACGCAATTATCCCATTGTTCTTGCCACTTTCCAAGGCAGTTCTGAAAGTCCTCGTTCCTCAGCGTCTTTAGCTGTGCTGTCGTGGTTGCCTTGACATCCTGAGCCGATTCAAAACTTTTA
The DNA here is from genome assembly GCA_028451465.1 of Erethizon dorsatum. Classification (NCBI taxonomy): domain Eukaryota; kingdom Metazoa; phylum Chordata; class Mammalia; order Rodentia; family Erethizontidae; genus Erethizon; species Erethizon dorsatum. Next base: position 135,379,989 of record CM051826.1, on the reverse strand, counting down.
CCTCTCATGGTTATTTTAACTTTGGGGAAGAGCCAGAAGTCACACAGTGCCAGATCCAGTAAATAAGGCAGATGAGGACAGATGGTCATGTTTTTATGAGCTGCCTTTCTGTTAAATGGCACTTGGAAGCTGTATTCACCATCCTTTTGATTACACCTTTAAAGGACACTCAAAGAAGACTTTGGAAAATGGCACGGACCATGAAATAACTGTGTTCAAACTGATGGGGAATATTTTGAGGGGGACTAATGGTAATATATCTGTTACTATAATAACTTTTTTTTTTTTTTTTTCATGGGTACCAGGGGTCAACCTCAGGACCTCGCGCACCAGCAGGCGCCCGTGCCGCTGAGCGATATCACCGGCCCTTTTTCTCGTATGTGGGATCCGGGAGTCGAACTCGGGCCCTCGCGCTTGCCAGGCAGGCGCTTAAGCCACTGAGCCATCTCACCAGCCCCTATAATAACTTTTTAAAAATATAAACATTTGCTATATATTTTGATCACCCCTCGTATTGTAGAGCTTACATACATCTTGGCTTAATTGGGAAAAGCAAACAACAGAATTTATTCCAGGAGTTGGTAAATACTAAGCAATCCCTGGGAGTTTTGCACAAGGAAACTTGGACGAGCAGAGATACAATTCAGAAACCCAAATCTTGACTTGCTGATTCTCTGAATCACTCTGACACAATTAGTGATAATAACCAGGTGATGATAGTGCTCTAAGTTGATGATCTAATTTAATTCTCCAATCAATTGTATGGCATTGATAATAGTATTTTATTTTACAAATAAATAGCTGAAAATTGTCCAGACTCTCTAAGGTGAACGGAAAGATTGGGTTTTAAATGCAGGTACTTAGGGACCCATCATGTAATGGTTCTCCTGTTCAACCTCAAGGTACAAAGAAAATGAGTACCAGGGAAAATGAGTTATCAGTGAGTCGCAGGTAAAAGGAATTAGCACATTACAAGGGTACTATTGGGGCACTGCTGTTTCTCAAAGCTTGAGGCCGCTCTGATCTCTTTCTTCCACAACTTCCAGAGACAATCACACCTCCAATGGGAGGCGATGAGGAAAATACATTTGGAGGCTCATCATTATTAGCAAAATGCTTACTTTTCATCTTCAGATATAAGATATCAAGTTGTCAAGTAATCCTCCCATGCCCATTGGCTGTTAATAATAAGGAATGAACTAATTAACTTTTACTTTGCTGGTAGCTTTTTCCCTCTGAGGGTGGGTTGCATGTTACATGAGAAGTAGTCTGTTGGGTTTGTCTGTCCTGATATCCTCATTCGAAACCCATTATTTGGCCGCACCCTCAGGATCGTGGGACTCTGAAATGGTGAAAAGGATGTCTAGAGTAGGAAGAATAGATGAGCTGCCTTTATCACCTCCAGCAGTGAACTAAATTAGACTCACACTAATGATCAGTTCTATTCTAGGAAAAGTCTAAATGCCTAACTACGTGTACTGTGTTACTCAGAACGTGGCAGATCCACACGATGAAATCTACACATTCGCATAGCTCAGAGAAGTAATTACATGGAACCCTTTCAAACTCCTTCTGTCCTTTAAGTTTTAATTCAATTATCTTCCATTTCTAACCACCAATTTAATTTTTTTGTGTGTCTCAAGAATATTTTTTATCTACTTTTCCCTTTTCATACTATGGGATACAGTTTGGTACCTACACCCTGTTGGGAGTGGGAGGAAGTGGAAGAGCATGGATGAAGCGGTCAGTCTAGGCTCCAGGGGAAGAACTAGAACTGGTGATTGGGAAGTTGTCCTGAGCCTGTTCATTTCATAAATAGGTTTTTGCACCAACCTCGAGCCAGGTACCCTGGTAAACACTAGGGATACGCAGATAAAAATGTGGTTCCTCTGTGTCATCAATAAACACAATTATAAAGAACTTCAGGGACAGAAGTCCCTAAATGGGGAGAGGGGACTGAAAAGAAAGATGAGAATATCTGTCATACACTACTAAGTAATCATTCAAATACATGCTACTAAGTTCATGAAGTTAAGCTTATTTGCATTTTTCTGATTGAGAATCCGGAGAGGCTAAAGTCAGTTTGACGTTGTGTAGCTAGTGATTCAAGGTGTGATTACAACTCCAAACACTTCCCAAAGCTTTTGCTTTTTAAAAACTATAGCCATGTCTACACATTTTACCTGGTTATAGTCAATTAGCTGGGGAATTTCCTATCTCCCAAAGCTTTTGCTTTTTATAACTCTATCAGTGTTTACACAATTTACCTGGTTATAGTCAATTAGCTAGAGAATTTCCTAAAATAGATTCATAGCCCCAACATTAGAGGAAATGAATCAGACACTTTGGGATAGGAGCTGGAGATTCTGTGTTTTTAATAAGCAAGTCTCAAGCATTTTTTAATCAAAAAAGGTTTAGAACCTCAGAATGTCAATATGCTATATCCTATGCTTATTATGATGGGCATAGGTGTTGCATATAAGTGGGACAGCATATGAACAATCTTGAGGAAACATGGGCTTTTTATTTATTTTATTTTTTTTTTTTATTTATTTTTTTTTTTTTATTTTAAAGAGAAGAAAAAACAAAACAAATCAAAAGAAGAACAAATTTTCAAACAAACATAATAGGAGGGTAACAATGGTTAATACATTACGTATTACTATCTTTAAGTTAGTTATTCAGGACACCAGACATTAGCATTCAATTGTCCAAACATTATTGGCACAAACCTTACTCTTCAATGAACTAAGTAAAAATGGTAGTGTATCTATCTTAACCATCTTATATATATATATATATACAATTTTTTTCCCTTTCCCTTCTTTCTTTTCCCTATTCCAGTCTCTCTTTCCTTTTGACCAGTTTCTTTTTGATTCACCATGTCTATTGTACATTTTGGATCTTATTTACTCTTTCAGTTTCTCATACCAGAGAGATAATACGATGCTTACACATGTGCTTCTGGTTTATTTCACTTATGAGTATTTTCTCGAGTTGCATCCATTTACCTATAAAAGTCTCCAGTTTATCCTTCTTTATGGCTGAATAGTACTCCATTGTATAAAAATACCACATCTTTCTTATCCATTCCTCAGTTGATGGGCATTTGGGTAACATGGGCTTTTTATATTTGACTTTGATAGCTGAATAGGAGTTTGCTAAGTGGTAAAGGGAATGTTTTGGTAATAACTTTTTTCAGAAAGGTCTTTCATGATGAAGATAATAGATTTCCTGTTTTTTCTGGTTTATTTGATCTCTAATTCATCATAATATGCCATAAATAGAAAGGCAGATATAGATACACATAGACACACATACACACCCAACATCTCTCATGACCAGTAGTGGGTTGATAGAGGAAGGAAAATAGGTGACAGATAGATAGATAGATAGATAGATAGATAGATAGATAGATAGATAGATTGATAGAGATATTTTTCACAGTCCCGTCTGAAGATCCAACGTGGTACAGTAGTCTCACCCTACCGTAGTTTAGCTTTTCATAGTTTCAGTTACTTGTAGTCAACTGCGACCTGAAAATATTAAATGGAAATTCCAGAAATAATTCATCAAGTTTAGCTTTTATTAGTGTATTATCACATCTACTTTGTTACTAGTTATTACTGCTAATCTGTCAGTGTTGCTAATTATGAATTAAACTTTACCATGTGATATTTTTGTAAGTTTCCAAGGGCGAAGCTTGAATAATGTCAGTTCCTTAATTTGACATTCCTCCCACAAAAATTTAAGGCCGATCACTAATTAACAGTGATTAGCAGAGGCTCTGAGAGAAAGCTTGTTATTACTGAGAATTTCTGTTTCAATTTCTTGGCTGTTTCTATGACCATTGCAGCAGAATGTTACTTTTCAGAAAGTTTATGGCCAAACTGGTCTGCCTAGTTTATTTATGCAGTTGAGTCATTGGATTTATTGATTTGGAGATGTGATGAAGGAGATGATGATGATAATTCAACAAATACCCATTGAATACCTGCCGTATGTCAGGTATTATTCCAGGCATGTAGACTCACAGCAGTGCCTCTAATAGGCACCGATCTTTGAATTCATATCCAAGAGTGTGGAGAGATTTGGTAACAATGAAAGACTAGCACTGACTGAGCATTTGCTATATTCCAGGCACTTGTATTAGCCAGTGCTTACTAGAGTCAGATGTGGAAGAGTGCAAAATGTCTGTCTGCAGACACTGGCCCCTGAAGGGCCCAGTCAAGAGCTTGGAGCCCACGGTCATACCCCATGCAAGTCCGGATCAGGAAGCCGAAGGATCCCAAATGGGAGACCCAAGGATCTGTGCCCTAAAGGGCCCAAGGGCCAGTGCTGGACGCTGAAGTGTTTGTACCAGAAGGCTGAGGGATCTGCACTGGAAACCAGGAAAAGACATCCAAGATGAAGACAAGGATTCAAGCTCCCTTGAAGAAAGAAAACAGCCAAAGTGCTTTTGAAGAAAAACCACCAAAACTTCTCCAAAGAAAATCTGTCAAGGAAGATCAGCTGAAATCCTTCCCTCCTGTTCTCCTTTTATACCTTTCTGACAACAATCCTTCTTAAGTGGCTCTTCCACACCCAGAACCATGGCGACTCAGTTCAGCTGGGCGTCCCCACTCAGATCAACAGTATCATTATATTAATATCAATAGACTATTAATCATTGAATAATCATATCATTCCCACGCAGTGTGTTACCTCACATGGAGGAAAGGTAAAGTATACACAAGTTAAATAATTGGGCCAAGGTTATTCATTAATAAGCAGTGGATCAGAGCTCAAATTCAGAGATGGTGGCTTCAGAACACAGCAGTGTGACTGTGAGGATACAGAAAATGATTCTGATGACAGTTTTGAAAGAAAGCCATAGCCACAAATGATGCCTACATACAGACTATTTCATGGCTACTGCATGACTTACATTTTTTTCTTTATTGAATGAAGGAATTGCTGATAATATTGACAATCCAACTTCAAGTTGTAGTGTTCTAAAACACTATTATTTTTAGTGATGTGGAGTAAAGATATTTGGATTTTTTGTGATAATGTTTTAGGATTTTAAAAATTCTGCTGTGGAGTAGTTCATAAATATGATTGTATTTTGGCATATTTGTAACTACCACTTTATCTGTTCCTGGAGATTGAACCCAGGGCCTTCTCACTGAGCTACATTCCCACGTCATTTTTTATTGTCTATTTTGAGACAAGATCATAATAAGTCACTGAGTTACCTCAGTTGGGCTTGAAATTGGGGTCCTCCTATGTCAGCCTCCCAGGAAGCTGGAGTAATTACCACTTTTAAATAGACTTGATTTTTCAAAAACATTTTGGATTTCCACAAAATTCTAGAATGTAGTCTATAGAGTTCCATTTATCCCTGCATATAATATTTCCTATTATGAGCGTCTTACATCATTATGGCACATTTGTTATTAATTAATGAACCAATATTTATGTTTCTTAATAAATGAACTCCACAGCTTATTTCCAGTTTTTATTTCCTTTTCATCTACTGCTTTCTAACCTGGCTGACGGTTCATGTCTGCTATTTTTAAACCAGCCATTTCTGCTTTAGGATCCTCTCCATCCATGTAGTTATCTTGTCTCATTAGGGCCCTCTTCACTGTGGCAGCTTCTCAGCCTTGACTTGCATTTGATGATCTTGACGGTTCTGAGGGTTATTAAGCCAGGTGCATTGTAAGGCGCCCCTCTGTTGGAATTTATATTATGATTTTCTCGTGACTGGACTGGAGTTCTGGGGAGGAAAATCACAAATGTAAAGTGACGTTTTCATCACGTTGTATCAGAGGTGCATGCTATCCGCACGATTTGTCACTGTCGACACCGACTTGCCCATCTGGCTGACGTACTGTTGGCCGGGTTTCTCCTTTGTAGTTGGCGCTGCGCTCCCCAGCTTCCTGTGCCCTTCTGGATTCTGCTCTGTGGAGGGAAATTACTCTGCACTGGCTACACCTAAGGAGAAGGAGAAGCTACCCAAGTTTTTCGAAATTATTCTGCAAGGGAGCAATTTATTACCTCTCCATTTATTTTATTCTATAATCTGTCTACAGCAGTATGGATTCAGGCATATTTATTTTATACTTTGGGTTATTTAATCCAACACTACTTATTTATTTTTTTAACTCCAATTATTTCAGCTGTGTGTACTTGGAGCTCTTTATTGGTTTTTGTGCCCCTTTGACATACTCCTGAAGAGGTATAGAGCCCTCCTTCCTTCTTTCCTTCCTCCCTCCTTCCTTCTTCCTTCCTCCCTCCTTCCTTCTTTCCTCCTTCCTTCCTTCTTTCTTCTCTCTCTCTCTCCCTTCCTTCCTCTCTTCCTTCCTCCTTCCTTCCTTCTTGCCTCTCTCCCTTCCTTCCTCCTTCCTTCTTTCCTTCCTCTCTCCCTTCTTCCCTTCCTTCTTCTCTCCCTTCCTTCCTTCCTCTCTCTCTTCCTTCCTCCTTCCTTCCTTCTTCTTTCTCTCTCCCTTCCTTCCTCCTTCCTTCTTTCTTCTCTCTCCCTCCCTTCCTACCTTCCTTCCTTCTTCTCTCTCTCCCTCCCTCCCTTCCTTCCTTCTTTCCCTCTGCCCTCCTTTCCTTCCTCCCTTCCTTCCTTCTTCTCTCTCTTCCTTCCTTCCTTTTTCCCTCCCTCCCTTCCTCCATTCCTTCTTCTCTCTTCCTTCCTTCCTCTCTCTCCCTTCCTTCCTCTCTCCCTTCCTCCTTCCATCCTTCCTTCCTTTTTCTCTCTCTCTCTCCCTTCCTTCCTCCTTCCTTCTTTCTTTCCTCTCTCCCTTCCTTCCTCTCTCTCTTCCTTCCTTCTTCTCTCTTTCTTCTGTCCTCCTTCCTTCCTTCCTTCCTTCTTCTCTCTCCCTCCTTTCCTTCCTTTTTTCCCTCCCTCCCTTCCTTCTTCTCTCTCTCTCCCTTCCTTCCTTCATCATCCTTTCCTTCCTTCCTTTCTTCTCTCTTTCTTTTTCTCTTTCTTTCTCTGTTATTCTTTCTTCCTTTTTAAATTTTTCTTAGAAGTTCCTTAATTTCAGGAACTACAAATTGCTCTATACTTACATTGTATGTTTTCTGCTCCAGTTCTAGGATCAAACACTTCCCCTAGAAATTTTGGCTCCTTTTCTTGAAGGATAGTCATAGAAGCCAAATAGATTTGGGCACTCATTGCTACAAAGATATTATTTCTTTTAGGCCTTTCTGCTGAAAGAGGAAAGAAATAAATATGTGCACACCAACTTCCCCCCCTGCCTGTCTGCAACCACCCACTGTTAGTGAGAAACTGGCCCCTACCATCCACCATGCACAGGCTTCATTGTTCAATTCCAGGGCTCCTCTGCAGATGTTCCTTGACTTAGCTTCATTATAAGTTGAGAACAGTGTAAGCCAAGGTTCATTTAATACACTGGACCTGCTGAGCATCAGTTAAGCAGCACAGTGCCCTGCGGACTATTAATGGTCACACTCGAGATGGCATGGGTGGCAGGGAGCTGGGGCTCCATGTCTGCACCCCAGCATCCTGGCGAACTGGAACTGTGTATCACTGCCTGTGACAAGATCAGAATTCAACACTTGAAGCACAACTTCTACTGAATGTGTATTGGTTTTGCACCACAAAATCCAGAAGTTGCAGGTTGTCCCATTGTATGTTAGGGGCCGTGTGTAGAGTGGTGTCACAGTTGTCAACCCGTCCATGGGAAGCAGCTCTGTCAGGTAGAGTGTGCATCTACCTGACTCATCTCGAGTGTCCTGCATCTCATCAGACTCCACTCATCTTCAAAGTTGCGTAGGTCCTCAAGTTTATCTCCTTCAAAGAGATCATTTTATACATTTAGAACACATTTGGATTCTCTCGGCACAGCCTCAATTATTTTTGCAATAAAGCAAAAATTTATGTAAAAGTTAAAGTTATGTGATAAGGAATCAAACTTTTAAAGAATTTCATATGAGTCATGTAATAAAACATAAGCATTATCTTGTCCATTTCCTTCTGCTATTCTAGATTTTATTAAATGAACACAGATGTTCATTTAATATGCTTATTGCCCATGTATTACTAAGCACTTTTTTGGTAAAACTACTTAAAGGAAGCAGAAGGAAGCTTTAAAAATGTAATCAATTTAGATTAATACGTATTTTATTTTGTCTGCCAAGTTCATCCTTTATTTTATGCTGTATAAAGAATCAGTCATCACTAAATCTAGGCTTATCAGCGGGAAGATGGAATGTGATGTAAGTAAGTCTTGGAAGATTCACCCTGTGGAGTTGACCGGTAATTTCCCAGGTTTACAGTAACCATCACGGCGGGTCTCAGGTTGCTCGTGCCCAGTGGAGCTGCAGCACAGGGTCTGGGTGCCCTGGAGGAATCTGACAGCTGCTCTACCTGGGACCGCTGGGAGTGTTGGACTCTGGTAGCTTCTGTTTATTGTAATTTATCTTTCACTTGCATTAAATAACTCATTTCTTTTTCCTTTATCCAGTGGTATTTCTGTTAATTGCACCATTGTCAGGTTATAATAGCAACCACATATTTTATCATGTGGTTTCAATGGTAACACTTCATTTCTTTTAACATTTCCCCTTTACTGTTGGAGTCACTCTTTATACTTTCTACATTTCAGTCATAGCTTATGTTCATCTGCAATCTCACTTCTCTCTCTATGCATGTAGCCATGGTAACCATCGCAGAATGTCTGCATTTTACAAACTGTGGTATAAATTACAGGCCATTACAATTGTTATGTTACTGTTCTGCTGAGAGTGCACATTCCCACCTCTGAGGAGAATTGTGGCAGCTACTCATCCCCAGAAGGTCTGGGGGTGATGTGGGACAGGAAAAGGCCAGCCATACTTCGCTCTTCCCCTCAACCTGTGTCATGTTAAGATGAGTTATTGGGCCAGTGAGATGGCTCAGCGGCGTAAGCGGCTGCCTGGCAAGTGCGAGGGCCCGAGTTTGACTCCCGGAACCAACATACGAAAAAAGGGCCGGTGATATCGCTCAGCGGCACGGGTGCCTGCTGGCACACGAGGTCCTGAGGTCAACCCCCGGGACCCAAAAAAAAAAAAGATGAGTTATTATTGGGTGGTATTTAATAGCTGCTTTTACTTTTACTGTGAATGACTATATCCTTGATTGAGGTTTTTGACTCTATCTTAATTTTCCATGAAATATTAAACTTCACAAAACTCTCTTCAGAAATACAGTTCCACAGTTTGTGACACACTTTGTCCTAGGCACTATGCCAGGTATTACAGGCCTTTATTTCTAAAAGTAATGGATAAAATGGATCAAATATGCAAATCAGTATAACAACAGAATATAATGTATTAGTCAAAGACTAGTAAGGAAAAAGGAAAACACTCCAAGTATTTAAGATGTAGGGAATTTAATGTAGGGAATTGATTTTAGGGAGGTCAGAAGAAATCGAGAAGGCATATAGGGATGATGAGGCAGTCCGGAGACGAGCAACATCAAAACCAAAGAGCTCTGGACTCTGCTAGAGGGGCAGGAGCAGGAGAGGGTGTTAGTGAGCTCAGCCTTTGGCCAATGGGTGCAAGATGAAATCCTGAAGGACTTCTGGCAGGTGCTAAAAGCAAAGATGGGACACAGTGCCAGCCTGGGACACTGAAGGAGCTGCTGGGTTCTCTCTCTCTCTCCTGAGCGCCCCCTCCTGTCCCTGCTCTCTGAGAGTCTTCCGACAAGACCAGGAGACTGGTGAATGCAGACTGCAAGCTTCATTGCCCCTTAGGATGCAGAGAGTGGGGGCAAGGAATGGACCTGAAGGCCAAGGGTCCCACACACAGGTGGGAGGATGCTCCCGCCCCTCACTGGCCGTGTTCCGCATTTGAGCACGAGGACACAGACGGCTGGGTCCCTGAGGACCAGGGCAAACTGTACCCGAGAGATTTTTGGAATCGATAATTACAGATCCATACATACTTAGATGATAGGATAAGTAATTTAATGAAGAAACCAGAGCCCTCGAATTTCCTATTTACTATTATTGAAAAATATTAATTGAATCTGCGATACAACAAATCTGATGGCATATTTTCTGATCTGTTTTCCCTTATTGTTTGGCCTCATTCATTTCTTTCCCATTTTCCTTAATGAGGATATTGTCCCTGGCTTACACTTTATTCTTTACGTTGTACCTTTGTCCATGACATTCTGTGGAGATTTACTCTTCTGCCGTGGATTCCATTATCAAAACTGTGCAGATGTTTCTCCAAATACACATTTTTGGTTCTGAATTCACACTTTCATTTCCATGTGACATCTCTAGTTAAATAATCTCATTGTTGGGATGTTCTGCCAATGTTTTCTTGTCTCTTCTTTTTGTGCTAGGGTTCTAATGCAGGGACACTCTACCACTGACCTATGTCCACCTGCATTTGTTTTTTTTCTTTTTTTATTTGGGGATAGGGTCTCACCAAATTGCACAAGGAGGCCTGGCATTTTCCCCTTCCTGCCTCAGCCTCCCTCAGTGCTCAGATGAGAGGAACACACTGCCTCTGCCATCACTGTAGACATACACCTCATGATGAGAAGCGACACACTCCACAGGTTAAGTGAACAGATTCAGTGGATAAAGCACATACAGAGGTGCGGGCAGGATTAAGGGAATGAACAAAGCATGGTGATAGATCCGGGGAATCATTACCACCCCTAGGGCTGAGTTTCCAGGTGGAAGAGTGGTCCTAGGCCCTAGGAAAAACGGAATCTACAAACGAAGGGCTTCCGGGGAGCCTTGACCGGGGGTAGCGGGCTGCAGCCCTGGCTCGCAGTGCAGGTGCAGAGAGCAGGGAGGAGACATGAGGCCTGTGCTTCCTGCTGCCCCTCTCCAGGGCCTCACGCTGGCTAAGCCCGGCCGGGTCAGAGGCCGAGGTAGCAAGAACATACAGGTTGGATCATTTGTGACCTTGCGGGCCTCCTGGGTAAGTACAGGCCCATGGGGGAGCAGGGAGTAGGAGCAGAAGAGGAAATGAAGAATGCAACAGTCTAAAACCCAGTTCATTCTTTTCCCCAAATGAGCCTCCTTTTCAGATTTCCCTAATGTTACTCACTCTCCCTTTAAACTTCTGGAAGTGCCTGGACCCTGCCAAACATGGAAGGAAAAGAAAACAAAAAAGAACAATTTTATTACAGGTTCACAAGAAATGAAGCCATTGGATCCAGCCTGGATGATACCACACTAAGGCCTGCGTCAAGAGCTTCTGTTTGGATGTAAGGTCTCTGGTAGCAAGCAAGAAAAGAAAGTCCTCAGAGAGGCCCGGCCCCGTCGCAGTTGGAAAAGTGCTTATTTCAGTGACCAGTGGCAGAGGATGATGTTCAAGTCCACAGGGCTTCCTGCTGGGCTCAGCCCATCTTCATGGAAGCACAGGGCAGCTGTCCTCGGATATGGACACAACCAGTGCATGAGTTGGAGATGACCAGCAGTGAGAGGAGACTGATGAAGATTCCAGCTTATACAGTCGTTTGTGACAAACACCATGCGAAAAAAGTTGTATTTTCTCTTCAACTAGAAGCTTTGCTGTGTGGCTCTCGGCTCTGGCCTTCTTCATGAGCTTGGACATTGTTCTTTCTTCAGGCGGCATCACAGCTTCACAGAGATGTAAAGTGAGGGTGAAGCCACAGTTATTTCCTAAGCTCATGCCTTGATCTACCAGTATTGTTCTTCATATCTGACTGTGTGAGATTCTAGTAAGTTGCCGATACGTGGAAAAATGTGTAATTTTCTGAGAACCTAGAGTTCTATACATATTAGCTAAATTCTTCATAGATGCAGAACAAGAAATAGCTTTCTTTTCATGCTATTTTAGTAGGATGTTTTATTAACTGGAATTTGTTTCAGAGAGTTTCATTGATTGCGCCATCTATAAAATTCTCTATGGCTTAACATGTCAATTGATTTTGAATCACAAGTTACTAAAAGATACTTTTTCTAAAAAAAAAAAAAGAGTTAACTTTGTATGAAGTGCTTTTATTGGTACTAGAACTGTGGAGTTTTTAAAGCTTAAAGTAATGTATTTATACCGTTATGCTTCTACAAGTTTATACTTCGTATAAAAATAAACTGCCTGACTATCTTTAAAATGTTTATTGAGCATTAAATACTTTTTTCTTTTCCTTTTTATTGAAGTGACATAAATACAGAAAAGTATGCAAAATAACAAGAGTTTAGCTCAGGGGATATAAATATTTAACAACAAATCTACCCTTTCTAGATCGAGGACGGAATGTTGATAATAATCTAGCAAATCTCACTTCCCTGATTTCCCCTCTAAATCATGAGCTTGTCTTCCTGCTCCAAGACATCACTGTCTTCACACCCTAGCCGGGATTGTTGAATGTGCTCTAAACTTTACATAAGTAGAATCATGCCACCTAAGTACTCACATGTGTGGCTTCTTTTATGAGTCATTGTTTTGCTGAATATATAACATAAAACGTTCTAATGTTCATGATCATTGGGTTGTTTCCGGTTCTTGATTTTCATGAAAATGTTGCTATGCATATTCTCAAACTTGTCTTCTGGCTCTTCATGTGCATGCATTCGTGTGGGGAGCACACCTAGGAATACAATTGCTGGGTAAGGGTGAATGCGTATGTCCAACTTTAGTACACAGCATTGAAGTGCGTTGCAGAGCGGTGATAGGAATTTAAAACCACCGGTAGTGTGGTATATCAGAGTTCTTATGGTTGCATATACTCCGCAACATTTGGTTTGGTTTGTTTTTATGAGTTTTGCTCTTCCACTAGGTATGTGGTGGTTTTAACTGGCTAGTTTGTGCTTCCTAAAGAGTCCTGGTGCTTATTGCTACCTTTATTGGTCATTTGTACATTCTATTTTGTGAAACATCTGATCAAATCTTTTTCTTTTTTAAGTAGATTCTTAAATTTTAAAACATAATGTTCTATAGTCTTCACAGAGAAATTGTGCACACTTTAAATTAGAGTAGTGTATAGGTATTTGATGTTTTGCTACAATTATGAGTAATATTTTTATAAATTTTTGTTGTGGTTTATAGACATGATTGTTATATAATGATCTTATTAAACCCACTCATTAATTCTCATAATTTACAATATATTTTTGAGGAAAAATGTCTATAAACAAATTACCGGTAAATAATCACAAGTTCATATTTCTGTTTTTATTATATATAATTTTATTAATTTTCTCTCTATGGAACTGGATAGGACCATCAGTGAAATTTTGAAACTAGTAATAATACAGGACATTCTCATCTCATTTCCAACCCTAGAGGCAAATTTGTTAATATTTTACCAAGAAGTATAGTAAAGGTTCTTTTCTAGATGTCATCTATCACATTTAACAATATTATCTTGTATTACTATTTCTGCAGTTAGGTTTTATCTTGAGATATGTTAGTTTTACTTTTTTACATTTGTGCTTTTATTGCAATGATTTCTATGATTCTATAATTTTCTTCTTTTATTTTGTGAATGGGGTAAATTACATCAAGTAGTTCTTGGGCATTAAATCAGTTTTTCATTCCAGAACCAAATATAAATTGGTCATGATATATTACCTTTTTATATATGATGTCAATTTAGTTTTTAAATATTAATTTAGAAATCCTTGGATGTGTATTTATGGTTGTGATTGGCATCATTTGACTTTGTTAGTTTCTTCCATTGCAGATTTCTTTTATATATCCTTATTTTCTATGATAAAATTTTCTTTTATTTTTTGTGTTCATCCTACTATTCTTTTGTTAATTTTTTGATATTTGAACTATTTGTTTCCAGCTTTTCTTATTTTTAGTGTATGTGATTATTTGGTCTCCAGGCTACTTTTGCTCCACCCTACATAATAAGAACTATGGGGAGAATCACTATTGTTTTCTACTATAATTGCATATTCTAATTTTTGTATATGGTACACCGCAAAATATTATTGTTTCCTGTAATGAATATTAATTTAGATTTACCCATATATTCATTATTTTTATTGTTCTTCAGGGTTTTTTAAATTTATGAGTTGATTTTCAATTATTTTTATTCTGCCTGGAGACTTTAATATTCATATACTGTGAGTCTACTAGTGATGAATTTTCTCAGCTCTTACTTGCCTGAAAAAGATTGTGTTTTTTGTTTTGTTTTACCTTATCTTTATCACTGAGGGATATTTCTATTAGCTCTTGAATTTTAGGCCGGCAGTTTTCTTCCAACATTTTGAAAATATATCACATTTTCTTCTGACTTTGTTGTTTTGAGGAGCCAGCTATGAAATTGTTGTCCTTCCAGTGGTTATCTTTTTTTCTCTATGTCTAAAGTTTTACCTTTGCCTTTGGTTTTCAGTAGTTTTCTGTTTCTATTTCCATTTGCAGACTCATACACGAAGTTAATTACTTATGTCAACTTGTTTTTGCTAAACAAGTTTTAAATCTTTGTATAATTAGCCATTTACTCAGTTTGGAGTTATTAAAATTGTTTATATTTTGTAAAGAGAAAATGAATTAGCTGGTTATTATTATTTAATGATTTTTGAGTTCTAATTATTTTATCAGCATGCTGTGAACCCTAATTACCTTTGAAGTTAATAGATGTGGTGGTAAACACGGAACTGGCTGATATATTTAAGGTTAAGTCTACCACTTCAAGATTCGCTTTCTACTCCTACCACATTTTTTTCCTTTTTGTTTATTTAATTTTTGATTCTCACTCTCAAGTATCAAGAGTCCTACCAATCAATGCACATTAGTAGCTTCTTTCCTTCTGGCTAGTAGGGTTCAAAAATATTCTCCTGCTGTTTCACTACAGAGGTGGATAAATCAGGCTTTTCAATAATCTGCCATGGCAAGGTGCAAGTGACCTGCCTCGCAGAGCCAGCATTAGGGGCACACCATGGGTGGATGAATGAAGCCCAGGAATAGAAAACATCAGAGCACCAGATGCTATGGAGAATCAAATCTAACAAAGCCCAGGGAACGTTTCCTTCTCTTCTGTTTCCTCTTCACAGGCATATGGAGGAGCTGATGGGTTTGTGTCCCACAGGAGTCAAGGAACTGAGCTGGTGCTGGTGTTAAACTAACAAGACTGAGAAGAAACCAGACAGCCAAAAAGTATGTAAGCATCAAGCACATAGATGGGATTGTAAATGTGCTATTAAACATGAGTGGAGAGCGGATGTAGGTGAATCTTTTGAAAGGAATCAAAGCAAGACAGAGAAAGAAGAGAACAGAATTGGGATGGGAACATCAGCCAACTGAAGTAAAATGATCTCAACATTGCAGTAGCAGAGTATCTGGTGCATCAGAAGAAGTTGTTATAGGAAACACACACATTCCTGTGTGTATTCTTGACACCATAAATATGTGGTTTGCATCTTACCTGTATTCTAAAGGGTAATTGGCCACCCTTATGTCTCTCTTGGGCCTAAACATTACCTTGTCTTCACCCTTCAGAGTTTTTATCGGGGAAAGATTTCTTTGAAGTACACACACACACACACACACACACTGTGGAGTGTCAGGTGAGAATGCCATCAACTCTTTTTCACCTAAAATCTCATCTAAATCTGCTCATACTTTTCTTGTGTTGTTTGCTGGAATAACATATTCGTCCTTGGCTACATTTTTGATCTCATTTTTATCTCTTTTTCTGATATTCTAATCCACCACTTGATGACTTTTCCCCTTCACTGTTGGCAGTTTTCATTATATTAACTTTGCATCTTTAGTCTATAAGAAAGTTTAAATAACACCCATCTTAAAGGAGGATTTCCTTGACACTCCTGTTCTCTTTAGCTCTCATCCTTCATTTTCTCTGCTACTATTTTCTTGGAAATATGCAGCATATGTCAGTTCAAATGCATCCCTTCATCTACTCTAACTTGTCAATCCTTACTCCACTGAAATTACGTTCTGTCAAAAGCATGGTTGAAGTGTGGCCGGAGGCTTAACCAGCACATCAATGCCGAGGTTCTCCTTCAAAGGCCTGAAAGGACAGCTGCCTTACATTGCCTCTTCCTCAGAGCCCATCTTGTTTAATTAATGTTTACCAAGAATACTTGGGATTTGGGGTTTTTCTATAATGACACTTATACAAGTATTAGATTGGTGAAGGGGAAGATGGGAAAAAGATCGAGGCATTGATGGGGAAAGTAGTTTACCACGTCAGCCCTGGGGTTCAGATCGGCCAGCGAAGAAAGAACAACGAGCCACTAAAACACTGAAGAAAATAGTGTTTGTGGAGAAGGATGGATCCAGGAACTGGATCCAGAAGCTGGGATGAGTTGACCTGGCAGACCAGAAAGGGAGAAGGATGTTATTGATTTACGTATTTATCAAAACCAGTTCTGAGGGATGACAAGTCATGGACTGTGGCTGTAGGGAGAAGGTGCAGTGTTTTAGTCCAAAATGTTTGAACAAGGGTGAGATTATGTGCTTGGGGGCTGAATGGCAGAACAGTAGGGGCTCTGGCATTTCAGAAAACCATCGGATTTTGAGATAAGAGAACAACGGATGAAAGGAACGGACAAACCACATACCAGTTCAGGCCAAAAACACCAGCGAGGGAAGATTTTTGACTGGAACTGGGAGGTTCGTTATGATTCTCTCTGTTGCCACTGATATTGTGAAGTCTCTTCATTCTTAGGCTTCTTTTGTATTTATAGCTATTGTCTGAATTCTTTCATGTGGGTGACTCATATGTCCTCCCTGGCAGCTGCACATACTCTTTTCCTTATGTGCTTATAATTTCACCCCACGAATAGATTGAAATCTTTCCTTTGGCTGGAATTTTTATGTTAGTGCTCTCTTTTTTATTTTAAAGAAAAAAATGATAAAAATAACAATGAAACAGAGTTTCAAAACAGGTTAGCAGGACAGTTACAATAATTAATACATTGTGTGTCATTGTCTTAGTAGTAGTTATTCAGAGTACAAGACATAGGCATGATATCTTGTCCAAACAATATTAGCACCAACCTTTCTTTTTGATGAACTAAGAGAAACTAGCTGTATAAACTATCTTAACTATCTTGTGTACACATATATTTTTTTCTTTTTCCCTTTCTTCCTTCCCCCTTTCCCCAATCACAGTTTGTCTTTTCTTTTGAACAGTTTCTTCCCAA
Organism: Erethizon dorsatum; assembly: GCA_028451465.1. NCBI lineage: Eukaryota > Metazoa > Chordata > Mammalia > Rodentia > Erethizontidae > Erethizon > Erethizon dorsatum. Next base: position 135,362,881 of record CM051826.1, on the reverse strand, counting down.
TTCATAATATCTATTGCACATTTTGGATCTTATTTACTTGTTTAGTTTATCACACTAGTGAAACAATACGATATTTACACATATGGTCTGATTTATTTCACTTATGAGTATGGTCTCGAGTTGCATCCATTTACCTCTAAAAGTCTCCAGTTTACCCTTTTTAATGGCTGAGTAGTACACCATTATATTAAAAAATTGCTCTCTTTTTTAAGAAAAAAGAATGCTCAGTATGTGCCTAGAACAGTATACTGATCAACATAGTTTTCTTTAAATGCTCAATTAGTTAATTAAAGGCCATATTCTAGGGGCCGGTGAGATGGCAAGCGTGAGGGCCCGAGTTCGACTCCTGGAACCCACGTACAAAGAAAGGGCCAGTGATATCGCTCAGCGGCACAGGAGCCTGCTGGCACGCGAGGTCCTGAGGTTGATACCTGGTACCCACACACACACGCACACAAACAGCCATATTCTAAACAATTCATCACAAAAGCTTAAAATGATCTTACTTTTCAGGAGTATTCTGTTGAATATTTAGAAAGTATAATACAATGTATGAAAAAATGTTTACCGTAGGGCACTGACATCTTCACCGTTTAGTGAATTTAGATAACTTTTACCAGTGATGTGAATTAAAATCTTTCTTAGGTAATTCATTAATAGGTGAATGTTGGTTAATAAAATAACAGAAAAATATTTCAAATTTCACATTCATAAATTTTTTGTGAATTTTTATTAAAAATTAAAAATATAAAATACACAAAAAAATTTCAAATACTGGAAAGGTAAGAATTTTTTTGAGTCAAGAACCTATGAAACAGCTGCAGATGTTCGAGGATGGAGCATTTAAGGGTATATTCTGTTTCCTTTCTGAGACAAAAGGGAAAGAAATCTGTTAGCTCAGCAGCAGGGGCTGTTTTGCAACTTGAAAAAGGCTTTGATTTTCTTTTTTATTCATTTTTATTTGGGAAGCAGCTGAAAGGATGTAATAGAGGAAATGGTGGAACCAGAGAAAGTCAAGTTTGTAAAGACAGATGAGAAACACAGGCAGGTATGAGTCAGGCTCAAGGACGTTTCCAGCAGGGCAAATGTGCACACAGCTCCAGGCCTGGCCCTGCTGGGAGTGTCCTGGGAGGCACACCCTGAAGCTCTGCAGGGGAAACAGCCGAGTCTTAGAATACACTTTGGCCCAGCCTGAAGCTGGAAGTCACTCACGCTTAGAAGGAAATTTGTAAGAAGTCCACAGCAGTGTGCCTTTTCATCCAGCACTTAAGACACAAAGCATGTATAAGGCCACTTTCTACGCTAACCATATTTCCATTTTATGTTTTTAAAAATGCTTTGTTTGGAGTACATGAAAAATAAAGACAGATTTTTAAATCCTTAGGAGAAAATTGCCTCAGAAAGTCCATTCCGTTCTTCAAGACTATTATTATGGGCCCAAACAGGAAATGCCAGTGAGCTGTGGAACAATAAAGTGAAGGTCAGTCGGCCTGGAACCAACTGAGCCAGCGGAAGTGATCTCCAGGTGAAAGCATTTTTGATTTTTAAAAAACTGAAAATGCTGAAGAAAACAACTTATATGAGGTTCATTTGACTTTTCTTTGAAAAATGTATTTTAGTTTTGCTGCCTGCACTAGGAAGCCTGGAAAAAAATCATTGTGTTAGCTGCTATTTGCATTTTATAGATTGATTGACTGACTAATAGCCACGTCTTACTCCAGGGGAGAGAATAAAGAAAAAAAAAAATAAGCACACCCCCCGTGTGTGTGTGTGTGTTTGTATGTGGATCCGTGTGTCCACGTGCACACACAATTGGGTGGCACTCCTTGTGAAAAGACAGCTTTGCAAAAGTAAAAAATCATCTCTGTTAAGAAGAGATTATGAGATTATGTCTGGGCTTCTTTTAATAATTTAATAATTTATAAAAACTAGTCTATGCCAAGAGCACACAGCTATAGTTCTTATGCATAAAACATGATTTTGTTAGGAACTCAGATGCAGTAGTTAAAAAAAAATTCCTCACTTTTTTGGACTACGTTAAGATGACTACATATTCCATTTTAAATAAGAATATTGACCATAATTTTTCACTTATTCATGCCCGAGTAGCAACTGCAACGTTTCTGGTGACACTGTGTGCTGAAGAGAGAGATGAGACGAGTCTGTGGTCTCCATTCACGTACCGGGTGCATTTTGCGTAACCTTTGGGAGCTTCGGGCGCGCTGCTCTGAGGAGTGGAGTCAGAGAGCAGCAGGAGCCGAATGCACTCGAGGGTGAGGTGCAGAAGGTACGGTCGTGCTGGGAAGAGGGCCGCAGCGGAACACGCAGCAGCGCCGGACACGTGCTAAGACGGCTGGCCATCAAAAGCATTAATTCATGGAACCTTCATTTTTAATCTCCCTTTCAAAGCCTCTTTGTGTTTATCTCTGTCTGAACAGTGCATTTATTTGTAATACTAAAACCATATGACATCTCCCAGAAGAAAACTGAAATAGGAAAAAATTCCAATTAAGATGTTTACAATAAAAAAAAAGATGTTTACAGTCTAATCTGACACCATCAAAAGAATACATTCAGTAGGTGTGCATCAGGAAAATGTCTTAAACTGGCTATTTCTTTTGGTGTCTGAGAACTGCCCCCAGTTCAGTTATTGGTTTAGTAAAATGAATTTGCCTTGAATTTCATAAATTTATAGTTCCTATGCTTTATCAAAACACATAACTGCTGCCAGGCCTCCATTAATCACCTTCTAATGCATGGATATACTCGTTCATTTATACGCAATGTTTCACGTGCATATTTTACACTTATCTCTGCACTACTTCACTTTATTAAGAACTTTATAAACCAGTGTGTCCCATGGAGCTGTGTACTTCTAGCAGGTAATACTGAAACGGTGGAAGTACGTCTTTGATTCTTATCACTGGCCCCTGGGTTTAGGGACTACTTCTTTGGGACGTACTCCCCTCGGTAGTACTTACTGGTGTGTCTGCGTCTGTGTGCTGTATTTTGTTTCATATTTTCCCTTTTCTCCAAGGACCATCTTTCAGAGGGACTTGGGTAGAAAACTATCTGAAGAAGCAAACTGGCAAAATAATGTGCAAGGGATATTGTCGGCTTTCGTAACTAACCACTGGACCTCTCGGCCTGGCTTTCCGAGGTCAGCGTCCTCTGGTCTCGAGTGTGGAGTGCCTTCACATGTCCTCAGGCCTGGTGAGGCACGACGGGCCCACATGAAGTAAACATGAGCTCGGCATGTGTACGGGGTCTGTTACACGGATGTACAACGCAGGGGATCACGCAGCATTTCAGAACACCAGGTTTCAGAGTGATCATTTAATGCACTGCCCAAGCAGATGGCTCAGACCAACAAGGAGGATGCCACTGGCAATCACGCCGGAATAACAGGTGTAACCAGGGGTTTCCTGTGTGAATTGAAATGTGCAGTTCCTTTAGATTCTGATACAGGGCCCCGCCCTCCCTCCCTCCCTCTCTACCCCCTTCCTTTTTCCATGCCTCCCTACCTTCTCTCCTCCCTCATTTAAAAGTTTCATCCTCAGCCATTGGTTCCCTGGTCAGCATTTTGGGTCAGGCAAGTTTACATCTCTGTCTTTCCTGAAAAAAAAAAAAAAAAAAGGTTGCTGATTTCTCATTTTTACTTTCTTACTGTGATGATTAAATTCTGTATCCTTTCAACAAGTAAACTGTGTTTGTGCCAGTTTTCCCTGTCAATATAAGTCTGCCATTAATATCTTAAAAAACAGAGATCATGCAGATATAGTATACATAAGTTGTGTTTAAATAAAAATAATTCTAGCTTTGGGTAAATTGCTGAATTTCCTCTGCTTTAGTTCATTTGTTTGTAAAACTGGGTGATAAATAGTATTGATCTTAGAGTTGTTGTGCTAACTGCTGGAATGAAAGTATCTGAAGTACTTTGAACAGTGTCTTGCATATAACATGCCTGCAGTTATAGAAGCAATGAGGATCCTTATCCATCCCTCCCTGTCCTGCCCAATCTGTCCTTTCCTTGTATCTACTTAGGAGGCCTTGCCTATCAGTGATGCTTCTTTCTTCAGATCCTCCAGCCTTCTCACTGATGTCAGCACTCCCTGGAGTATGCAGTCTTCTTCCGTGTTGGACTGATTATCGTCGAGGGATGTTGCCTTTGTACCCTCTCACGGGGTGACCTCGTGAACAGTGTAACCTTAGAGGAGCAGGCAAGACAATGCCTATGCTTACTGTAGCTATCTATATGTCTGCAGCTGATGGTCAGATCACCTTTTTTCTTGTCTTTTGCCACATGAAACAAAAGAGCAAAAAAGCACACGGGGGTGTGCCGGTCCAGCAGAAGTACCTGATGCGCAGAAGGACCGCAGCATGCTGAATTCGCTGCATTTTAAACTGCACTGCATCTATCTTACAGACAGACCTGATACATACATTCCACCATATCTTCCTTTCACTAGAGGTAATTACATGGTTTGTGATAATATAAAGAAGATTTTGATATGGTTGACACATTTCCCCATGAGATGTGGCAATGTATTGCTAGCAAAATTAATACCTGATAACTTCATCTACTAGCTCAACTTTTCTTTTGTCAGAGATAAAGTGAGCTTAAGTCAAAAAGTTCGGCGGAATTATAACCGTAATATTTATATTTCATAACTTATAGGCACAATAACATTTGAAATGGAATGCGATTGGAATAAAATTTTCTGCTGAAACATTTGGTTTTATGTGAAGTTAGAAAATGGAAGTTCAATCGATAAAAACATGTTACATGATCATTTACTATATATTAGACACTAAGCTAAACACTGGAGGGACACAAATGATAAATAACACATGGACTCAGTTCTTGGCATTCTAAGTTTAAGATGTCTATTAAATATTCATTTGGAGGTGTCAAGGGGGTCGTTAGATAAACTAGCCTAGAAGTTGCAAGAGAGGTTTAGACTGAAGAGATAAATTTGGTGGTGACATTTAAAGCCTTAAGATCTGTCGAGATCACCAAAGGCTAGAGTTTAGATTGCAAAGAAAAAACATCTATTTTGTATAAACTCCACATTTAATTTAAAGAGCAAAATAAAAGATAGGGAACGAGGAGATAGATCTTTTGCAAATGGGAAGGGTTCTAGAGATGGACGACAGAGAGGGAAGAAAGGAGGGGTAGGGGAATAAAAAGAGTTCAGATACGTTATGTACATGCACCAACTCCCCAAGATGAATGTAATTATTATGTACTGTAAACATGTGCTAATTTTTAAAAAATCTAGTGTTGGACTCTGGAGGACTGTGATGTTCAATTTGAGATTCCTTTGTTGTTAAAGGGACGAGACTTCTTGCTGAAGTCCATGTGAAATCTAGGTGGAAATCTAATTAAATTTTAATGCGCAAGTCTGTAATTACTTTAAAATATTTTAACAAATGTAACATATGCACCTATTTTGTCTTTTAAAGTTACTTTTATTTGAAAAAAAATGTAAATGACAGATTATACCGTGTGTTTATATCACTTTGATGTATATCCTAGGGGGTTTGTTACTTTCTAACTAAAGTAATCAGGAATAAATACTCACTTTAGGGCAATTAGCTCTTGAAAGGGCCGTCTATAAAAGTGGCTCGGTTATCTGAATTTCCCATCAGTTCCGACAAAAGTGCACCCTGTGGCTAATAGAGAACTGGAGCCTCCATCGAACAGGCTTCTTTAGGGAAATGAACAGGGTTCAGGTCTATGGACTCAATGAAAATATACAAGCAAGCACGCTCTTTATGAATCAGATAAGACAATTGAATGGTTCAAATAACCGACACCTTTCAAAAATGTACCCTAGGTTTAAGATTTGCATCTGATTCTGTATTCTGACATGCACATGCATTTTGGCATCTGACAGTTGACTGGTACTGTAGTTGTATCTTGTGGCTGGAATTATTGTTGTAACTGTCTTGGCTAAAATTTTCATGTAAGTTAATTTTTAGAGTTCTGAAAGGAAAAGGGAGCTCGGATTTCATCCAGTTACTAAATGGCTTGTGTAACATTTTGTATTTGCTTGGTAAGAAATATTTGTGAAGAAAGTAGTCAGACACTGGTTTCCATTGTAACATATGGTGTGGTAGTAAGGTGTGTGTTTGTGTGAGAGACTGTGAGCCCTCAACCACATTCAACTACAGGAGACTATACTGATAACTATCAAAATAACCTAATAATTATGATAACAATATGCAATTAATGTAGGTTAGTCTATAAAAGTACATGAATATCTAGTATATAGAATGATTCAAAGTGATAAGCAACATGAAACACTCAAAATACATATAGTGTATAGTGCAGGAGAAAGTGATTGAAAACAAAATTTTTTCCAATCCAGAAATCCCCTCGAAAAAAACCAGTAGGAAAAGAAAGCTCTTTTTGAAATACATGTAACTTCCCACTCCCTTTTAAATGGCTTCATTGAGGCACAAATAAACAAGTTTACTATTGAATAAGTACTAATGTAAAAAGTGATACACATAGCAGGTGATTGGCTAAGAGATCGCAAAGACAATAATCTCATTTTTCTAATATAGTTGTGTTAACTTTCCATCATGTGATGAAATAAAGAAGAAAGGTATTTTTTTTTTTTTTTTTTTGCTCATCATTTCTGAGGTTTCAGTCCATGGTTCCTTGATTATCCTGCTTTGGGCTCTTGGAAAGTCAGAACATCTGGGTGAGGAGCCCAAGATATTCACCTGTAGGGGGCTGGGAAGGACAGGGAGAGAGAGAGGGGGAAGGGGGAGGGGATGGGGAGGAGAGGGATGGGGAGGGAGGGGGAGGAGGGGGAGAAGAGAGCAGGGGCCAGGGTCCCAGGGTGCAGTTCCAGGACATGCCCTCCTCCTCACTTACTCCAACTACGCCCCACTCCAGTAGTTTCCATTGTTGCTGTGGGTGACGAGGTCCCAGATGGGTTACTAGGTTTTCCTGCCCAAGAAAGAAAGAATTGGGTGTAACACATGATAGTAAGGAAAAACCAGCAAAGTTTAATGAAGTTTAATTAGGCGATGATGGTACAGTCAGAATGAGCGGCTCATACTGGTGGGAAGGAAAATGGCATGGGCACTGAACATGTTGGGTTTAAGAATTCAAAATGTTGCCTAGTTCTAGGGCGCCTCCCAGCGGGTCTTCCAGAGCGTGATTGACCACGCGGTTGACAGGGTCCTGAGTTACGTCAGCTGTGTTTAGTGCGCATGTTAGTTCCCATAATTCACTCTCATAATGATGTATGAGATGCGGTCCATATGCATGAACCTTTAATGAGCTCCGAGTGAAAAGAGGTTATTACAGGTCATGTGTAGGTCATGCTGGCAGGTTTGGCATGCATGTGTCTTGGGTTGGGATTTTGGGATTTTCTAGGGATCTTTGTTTTTCTTATCTGGCGGGGGGTTGGCTCTGGGGCTTTGTCCAGGTTTAGGTGAGTGGAACTAAGTGGCCCATCAGCCCAAACTGTACTATCTACATTACTGTCACCTCCCAATAGTGCCACCAGCTAGGGATCAAGCGTTCAGCACGTGCACTTTGGGGGACATTTCAAATCCGAACTACAGTAGTGGCTAAGTAGGCACAGGTTGTTAGTCTTCTTGAGATAAGTTACAACTAGTCTTCCAGTGAAAGAAATTCCCTGCAGCGTTTGTCCCACACAGTGCATCCTAACCTAAACTTCTAGTTGGAGCAATCCTGTGTGTTAACTGATTGGTTTTATTGACAAGAAATGCAAACTTGTATCTCTATGGGAGGAGACAGTTTTTTTTTTTTTTTTTTTTTTTTTTTTTTGTGGGTACCAGGGGGTTGACCTCAGGACCTCGCGCACCAGCAGGCGCCCGTGCCACTGAGCGATATCACCGGACCCTTTTTCGTATGTGGGTTCCGGGAGTCAAACTCGGGCCCTCGCACTTGCTGGGCAGGCGCTTAAGCCGCTGAGCCATCTCACCGGCCCGGGAGGAGACAGTTTTGCAGAGTGGAGGAAGGCACCTCCCAAATGCAGGCCCTGCCCTTCCGCAGAGGCTGGAAGGTAAGAGATGTTGTTTTCAGGCCCTTGAGAAAGAAATTCCTAAGTTATAAAGCTGACAAAAGGTCTATTTAGTCCCCAATAGGATTTATATAAATGTCAAAGAAAGGAGAAAGTACTTAAGATTACAAGTTATCTAAAGCAAATGCTGAGAAAGGACGGAGAAAATAATTCTTCCTTTCTTTTCAATAGGGAAAATTAAGCCTCTTATTTTTAATTTGCATTTGTCCTTCCAAAAGCAAGAAATAAAAACCTTCTTTGAAAAGCAGTTAAATGCTGCATATTTCAGAAAAGTGTTCTTTGGTCATAGGAGCGGGAGTTGCACAAGACTCCAAGGAGGAGATGAAAGTGAGGACTTGAAAAATGGTTCAGATTGAGAAATGCACAGTTTAGGAAAAAGTCCCTTCAAGGGTGATGAAGATAGCTGGTCTTGCTTTTCTTCAGGGAGAATCTGATGTGTGTGGATTGGGTACTTAGGGCTCCTTTTGTTCTTATCTGTGACCGGGACACCGGCTCAGAGGATGAGCACTGAGTGCCAAGTTCATGGGGAGTTGGGAGATGAAGTTGGAGGAGCCTCGGAGGGAGACTGAGGAAGGGATCAGCACTGAGCTAGGCCTGGAGCTCTGTGAGATTAGCAGGGAGCAGTAGGTGCAGATGTGAAACAAGAGGCGGAGGCTTGGAGAGGTTCTGAGGTGTGGTCATCATGAGCAGAGCAGGTCTGCTTGTAGGAAAATGGATGCACCTTGAAGACCACAATGCTAAGTGAAATAAATCAGATGCATGAGTTTAAATATTGCATAGTTTCTCTTATATGAGAAACTCGAAGTGTAAGTAATTTAAAAAGTTAAAGATAGACAATGGGAAACAGAGAAATTGATCTTTTGCAAGTGAGAAAAGGATCTAGAAATGGAAGAAGGGAGAGGGAGGAAAAGGGAAGGAGATAAAAAAGAATTAAGATGTGTTAAGTACATAAACCTACTTCCTAAGATGAATGCAAACATTATATACTGTAAACATGTACTAACAAAGAAAAAATATTTTTAAAAATCAGGCAGAAATGAATATCTAATCAATAGTGGTGTGTAATCTATGGGAGCAAGAAAGGAAGTTATTTGAATGGAATAGTATGTAGGGCTTATGAACGGAATTTGTTTGTCTTGCCTCATCCCAGAGTGAAAAATGATACATTAGAGGTAACGAAAGGCACCATATAAAGTATAAATGAAAATTTAAAAATGATCTGGGAAAAAGGACACAAATGTCAAGAGCATAGGGCAAACTGTTATTGATACAATTCAGCCACAGGTTTGTCTGAGCTATGTAGTAATTTCAAAGGTAAAGTCAGGTGTTTAATTCTGTTAAAAGTAAAAGAACCTTACGAGAGGAAGCATTAGTTTAGTCTAATGGAAATCTTTTATATGCAGTTCTATATAAAAGACTAAATAATGTCCTCAACAATGTTCAGGCAGCTAAAGCAGTAAAAAGCGAGCCAGCAAACACTTCTGCTGGGCTAGCAGGACGTGTGCATAAATAGAAGAGATTGGGAAGACAAATCACGGTTTGATCACGGAGGCTATGATTAACAGGGTAAGTAGGGCGTTTGAACCTCATTCAACTGGTAATGGGAAGCTATAAAAGGATTTTGAGTAGAGTGAATGAAAAGACACCATCTTTAGAGAGATGGATGAGGCAATTGTGTTCTAGATAGATTAGAAGAGGGGGGAACTGAAAGCATGGACCTAGTTGAAGACTTTGCCATAATCTAGATGTGCGATAGGAAGGTCTATGAGAGCACATTGGTTTAAGAAAAGGGAACGGAGGTAAGAGATGTTGTTGAGGAAGAATCTACGGAACCATTGCATGTATAGAGAAAATAGTCGTCACCCGTTTTTTGAACGAGGAGAAACCATAAATATTCCTTCAAATTAGCAGGGGTAATAAACGTTGCAGAAAGACAGATTTTGTGGAGGATTTAATGTAAGTTTTGGACAAAATTTTGGTTTTGTTTTGTTGTCTTTTTGAGACTATGCAGTTCAGACTGGCCTTCAGCTCACTTTGTAGCCCAGGCTGGTCTTGAACTTGCTATATGATCCTTCTGCCTCAGCCTCCCGAGTGCTGGGATTACAGGTGTGTGCCACCATGCCCGGCTAAAATTTTGAGATGTCAGTTGGTGACATCAAGATAGAGATGTTCAGTAAGGACTTGAGAAGGCAGACCTGAAGTTCAGGAAAATTAGGCTGGATATACAGCTGGTCACACTGTTGGCCAAGATGCTTCCTTCAGACTGACTTCTCATTCTGGTTTTCTCTTTGCATATTATCATGGTCTCATTTGTCCGATGCTCATCTACCTTGATCATCTATCTAGTTCACCCAACACTTGTAGTTTTCTTTCAGTTGTAATGAGGGCGTAGAACTCTTCTTATCACAAGGACTTGATAGACATGGGACCAGGGAGGAAAATTGCTGGGCTAGAAATTGGAGCTGAAGAAGGACATCGAGAAGGGTGAGCCTGTACTTGTGTGCATTTGGTGTATCACACACTGTCATTTCTATTTCTTTAAATTTGGGCTGGGCTGTAACTAGCTGCTGAATGCCTTAAAATCTGAGTTCTCAGATAAAATCAAAGTGACAGGAGTAGCCGATCAGCTGTCTCAACTCATGACCAGGAAGACAACAGGCTGTATGTGGGATGGCTACGAAACAGACCTGTTTCGATTTTTTTTTTTTTTGTGGGTACCGGGGGTCAACCTCAGGACCTCGCGTGCCAGGAGGCGCCCGTGACCCTGAGCAATATCACCAGCCCTTTATTCGTATGTGGGTTCCAGGAGTTGAACTCGGGCCCTCGCGCTTGCCAGGCAGGCGCTTACACTGCAGAGCCATCTTACCGGCCCCTTGATATTATTTGAAGCTAGAGATTCATGGCCTATGTTAAACTATGCCTTAACTTGAAATAATGGGACAGGGCATTCAAGTCAGAGGTTAAACAAAAAGTCGCTACTAGAACTCTTATTTTCTTTTTCATTTTTTAGTACTAGGGGCTAAACCCAGGGGCTTCATATTGAGATACATCCTCAGCCCTTTTTATTTTTTATTTTAATGCAGGGTCTTACTAGGTTGCTAAATATCCCAGGCTGATCTGGAATTCACAGTCCTCCTGCATCAGCCTCCCTCAGTGCTAAAAATGTAGGCGCGAACCACCATGTCTGGTGGCTACTAGAACTCTCTTAATTTTTTATAGTTTTAAATACATATCATGTGAATATGAACTAAAATCTATACATTCCTCATTATATTATTATTCTATTATTGTTAAGAAATAAAACCCAAAACCTTGGTCCTTCCCAAACCAGAGCTAGAAGCTACTTTAGGTCTTAAAAGAGGTCAATACTTGAATTTGTTGGGTTTGGTTTGACAATTACATACATATTGTCATGCCCAAAAGTAGATAAAACCACAGAAGCAAGACCTCCTATAAAACTATCTTCGAAACAGGCTATTTCTCTCAGATAGTTCACCTTGTTTTATGCACGGTCAAGTTCTATTAATTGGTCCATTACTTTTTGACTTTTCAGCTTCATTTTTATTGTCTTTTCCAGGAATTTGATATTGGAGCAAATTATGATTACATCAGAAAAAGCAGATATTGGTTATTTTCTACCAAGGGAAATTTAATTGTAACACATATCTATGGGGTAGATACTAGCATTTGCCTCGTTTCTTTGGTTAAGAAACAAAAGGTAAATGAATGAAACTTTCTCAAAGTCCCCTACCTAGGAAGTGGTCTCCTAACAATTATTGTAGTTTTAAAAAATTTTTGGCCAAGTTTTGCATCTTATTTTGAAGAAAACTCTAGTTATTAATTTTTCCTCTAACACACTCCGTAAACACAGCAGCTCTCTGCTTTATTCTTAATATTTGTTGTCATCAGATCTTGTTTCTGTCTAGCTCCATTTCCCATTAAGCTTTGAGTTTTTCATTTTATCTGTTTGTTTGCAATTTCTACTTGTTCAGTAATGTTAGAAAATATCAACACATGAACAATCCTGACATCGAGTATACTTATTTTTTATTATAATGGCATGAAAAGATTTTTCATTATTTCATAGTTTATTTTATGGTGTTTCCCACCTGGGTTCGATGGTGATGAGGAATTCCTTGAGTCCCCAGAAAAAAAAAACAAAAAAACGAGGCCAGGATTGTGTGAACACAATGCCAAAGCAATTAGCTGAACAGTGAAAATGTCAATCATGCTTTTCTTCTTTCCCCCAAACCAGGTCCCCAAAGTGGTTAGAATAACTTTTCCAATTAATCTGTTTGTTGATTTTTCTTTGTGTATGCAGTTCAATAGCCAAATATTATTCTCCTTTTTCATATCTCGTATTAATTTTTAAAAAAGGATTCATTTTTTTGAAGCCAATGCCTGGCTTGTCAGAAGTTGCATTCTTTTATTTTTCTGGATTCATAATTACCATGAGAAACAAAGCTGTCACATGCAAATTATATTGAATTCCTTTGAGCCGTAGCAAGCAAATCAGTGTTTTATATCTGAAGAAAAGTTTCCACTGGGGACACCCACATATATTTTGTCTCCTGTATTTAGGCAAATGTCCTAGGCTCTAAAGTTGTTGTAAGGAGAATTTTGGAAAGTCATGGAATTGTTTTTCTTTTAATTCTCATTAAGATAAATACTACTGTTAATGCTATCGCTATAGCACATACCAATTTGGAGTAGGGTTAAAAAAATGGTCAAATAGCAATGAGTGGTTAAGCATTAGGTACAAACTTAATATAGGAGATAACATTGAACAACCAAGGTGTGACAAATAATACTCCATCAAAAGGCTTTTTACATTCATGTGTGTGTGTGTATATTGTTTTGGGGTGAAAAAAATGATTTAGCTGAAACGCAGAAAGGTGGTCAATCCAGACTGGTGCTGTCTTCGAGCCTTTTGATTGTGCCTCAGAAGGTCACAGGCAAACAGCAAGGAAGTTGAGGGTGACCTGGTGGCATGAGATTGATAGGCTGTGGTGCCCGTCACTGATCCTGCCCCTCAATCACAGTTTTACCAGTTACCCTCACATCTGACTGAAACACAGAAATGTTAAGAGAGTTTCAAAATTTTGAAGATTTTAGCTATGTTTCAAAGCGTAGTTTGAGTGTACTAAGACTAAATTATAATGTGTGTTATAAAATGGCAACGGAGATTATATATTGACTTTAATAATCATTGTGACAAATGTCCCTTTCAATACCGTGGTTTCAATCAGAAATAATTCACCTCATCTTATGAGTAAACCCAGAAGTGCACTGTAATTATGATTAAAATATATAAATATGTGTCACCGCTCCATAGTTTTTCTTCCGTGATCAGGAGCCTTTTGGACTGTTATTTGTAGGAATACCATATTTCCCCTCATAATTGCCTTTGGTCTATCTTGTTGTACCACACAAAACCTACAATGAGTTTAAAATGTAAAGATAAATCAAAACCATTAAAGATCGATTAGGAACAAGTTAAAAGGAACCGCAAGATGCTTTAAAAACATGGTAAATATACACAATTAATCCGATACTATTTTCTGTGAGCATACAGAGGAGAAGAAACAATAAGCATTTGGTGAAGAGAGGACGTTGGTTATCAATTTCCTATTTCAGGTGCTCTTCAAAGACTGCACAGATTCTGCCATACAAAGATGCAAACGCAAGAAGTCCTTGGACACCAGTGGTTTGTAGCCAGCTACTTTTGAACCCTTCTTCACACGTTGTTACTTTCTCGGATGAGTCTTGCCAACTGGAAATGCAAAACCTGAGACGCCCTTCTGCAGTAGGAGATTCAGGCGTGGCAAAGCTGGCTGGGGAAGTAGGAGTGACCCGTTAAGTAGGAAATGCAGGACACATGCGCAGAACAGCTCCCACAGGCCTGCTCGTGGACTTCTTGCGAGAACCTGAGCAGGTTTTTGATAGGTCGGCCTGGACCTGACGTCAGCCTGAGCAGTGGGTGATACAAACAGGTCGGTCTTTGCCACTGTGTTCTGTCTTGCATGGTGGCCGCCCTCACGCTGTAGGCTGCACTTCTTTTCCTGCTTTTACTTGGCCCAGACTCACTCTGCAGACCCTGTTTCTTTTCCTACTTTTAATAAAACTGCTACCATTTGTGCTTGTTTTGATCAATTCTTTGCTCTGGACAGAAAGAACCTAGAGACCATCTCCAGGAGACTCCAGCGTCCCCAAACCTGGTAACACTTCCTGCTAGGATGATCAAATTCTGTAAAACAGGCGGCATGAGCTGAAAAGGGGAGCAGCAATCAGAGAAGCTGCGCGTGAGGAGCTGGTGTTCGGGTAAGCGTGAGGCTGAAGGTACCCAGTCCCCTGGGTGCCAGTGGCAGAGGTTTGCAGTCCAGTCTTAGCTCCTGAGTATCTTTAGTTTTGGTGTCGCGGCTGCCTGGATGTCCTGAATTGATTCAAAACATTTACCTTTCATGGTTACTTTGACTTTGGGGAAGAGCCAGAAGTCACATGGTGCCAGATCTGGTGAATAAGGTAGATGAGGACACCATAATATTTTTATGAGCCTACATTTCCATTGGTTGGCTCTCGGCAGCAGCATTCGTTGTATTTTTTTTTTTTTTTTAAACACCTTATAAAGACACTCATGAAAGAGGACTTCGAGAACTGCTTCAGAAAGTGGCAAGAATGATGGTATAGCTGTGTTCAGGTGCAGGTGGGTATTTTAAGGGTGATGAGGATGATTAATGGCAATGTGTCTTTTACTGTAATAAATTTTTAAAATTTAAACATGTACTCTGTAATTTGATCACTCTTTGTAGATCAAACAGTACTCTCTGTACTGCCAATAGAATTTTGCTCTAGAGTTAACAGATTTCTAGTCTCACTTCTTATCTCACTAAATTTTTGCTGAAAAACAACATGTCTTAGGGCAGCGTTACCAGGAATGAGACTCAGAGGTTGAGGTCAGCGCAGAGGATGGAGAGCAGACCGTCTTAGGAGAGATGAAAATTAAAAGATGGGACATTTACTAGGCAGTGTTCTGTGCATGAGGACCTGTGTAGGAAAAGTGAAGGGATCAGAACTGAGTAAAGGGAGACCTGGGCTGTGATGCGGTTTCAGAGGAGTCCCCAGAAGTCCCAGGGCAAGATGTGAGACGAGAAGGAAGAGGCCTCCACATGGAACAGCTGCAGGGTGCGGGACCGGGAGAGGAGGATGAGATTCTTTTCATCTGGAGTAGTTCTGGAGAGGGTTGACGGCTGAGGAGTCCCAGCAGCGGGAGCACACGTCCTTCAGGCTCTAGCACCTATCGAGCTCACACATTTGTTCAATGTGAGGTCTTTGGCATCTGTTGTCCCAGAATACCGAGGGCTCTGGGTCTCATGGTGGATTTCTCAGAGTGGTAAAGCACAGTGTGTAAGTACGTGAGCATGGGATCCGGACCCCTGGGTTACAGTCACAGCTCTACCTACCTGCTGTGTGTCCTCAAAAAGCAGATCACACCTGTCTGCTTCTCAAACTTCTTAATTATAAAATGGAGAAAATAGTTCTTTAAACTCATGCAGCTAGTTGTCAGGTAATCTGTATGAAAAGCATACAACTTTTTGGTATAGCATTGTATCAGTCAGGGTTTTACTAGAGAAACGAATATAATGCAAGATATACAAATGTATAAGAAGTTATAAGACTGGCTTACGATGGTCAGATGCAGAGTTGGATGAGGAAGCGTGCAGAGGGTGTCTGCACACTGGAGACTGAAGGATTCAGTCTCAGGTCTGGAGTTCACTGCAGTGCTCCGTCCAAGTCCGTATCAGGAGGCCGATGGGTCCGTGACGGAATACTGAAGAGTCTATGCCGGAAGGCTGAAAGATCCACGGTGGGAGCCGAAGAGTCTGCGTCGAAGGCGAAGACTAGAGCTCCTCTGAAGAACTGGAACCAGCAGACCTCCGTCCTTCCTTATTTCCTTTTATAGCATCCAGGTGATGAGCCACCCTAGGGTGTGTCCTCTACACCCTAGGGTGTAGAATTGCTGAGCCGATTTACTTAAGCTTCTAAACTTCTCAAGTTGACACAATAAGTCAACCACTACAAGCATAAACACTCAATGATGTTAGTTACAATTAACTTTCTGTGCCTAGAATCTGAGACAGTGCCTTGTATTATTAGGTATTTGTCATTTTATCAAAGGAACACATTATTAGAAGTCAGATAGAGGAATTTAGAGATTATTGCTGCATAAGCAACACATTTAAAGACACTGAAAATCTTATTTGTCCTAAGACATTTTTCCCTTTAAAAGACATTCTTGTTTAAATGAAAAAAAATGAAGATTGAAATGATTGTATTACAGCTCTATAATATCCCCTAATCTCACCTCGAGGTTAATTATAATATATTTGCAGGCACCTGAGCTCAAAGGGAAAGTTTGGTGGCATAAAGAAAAGTAAAAGGAAGGAAAAAAGGAAGGAGGGAGGGAGGAAAGGAAAGGAGAAAAAGAGGGAAGGAAGAAAAGGGAGAGAGAGAGAGAGAGAAGAACAAACTGGGTCCTCCCCAGGGGTGATACACATGGTGCCTGGCGCTTGCTGAGTTTTGAAGAAATGATCACCATGTTGCTTTCTGGGGCTGGAGAGGAAACACTTTAGGATTTTCCAGGTGAGGGCTCTGTAAACACACATTACTCTCTAAATTAGGAAGTGAATTATAACATCCTCTTGGCAGGACACTAATTGAAACCAAGAGGGTGGCTTGCCTTTCTTTTTCCTTTTTAGGGGGTCCAAGCAGCCAGCCGTTCCTCTCTAGAAACTTGGTAGTGTCCAGTTTCTTCGAAAGTCTTTTGAGATAGCATTCGCAGTTCTTCTTCGTCTTCTTCTTTTTTTTTTTTTTAACTCTTTCAAACTTGATGGAAAATGTGAAATATTTATAAAGCTCATGGAACAAACATATCTGCGGCTGTAATTTGTGATGCTATCATTTTTCTAAGGTGGCAAATGTCCGTTTTCTGGACCTTGGGGTATTACGTCAGGGCACAGAGAAGAGACAGAATAACTGGTGATGTGAGAGAGGTGGATTTTTCCCAACAGACACTGTGGTCATGATCGCTTCCCTTCATTTTTCTGAGAATTTTCATCACTTCAAGCAAAGGAAAATGAAACACACGAGGAAAACAAAGAATTATCTTCATTTCTGATCTGATAATCCCTTAAGTACCTGCAGGACCCAGGCAGCCCACAATGTTTAGCTCAGGTCACCTCTTAGGAATGTAAACGGTTATTAAGAATAAAAATATCTAAGGGGAGTGTGGAAAGTTCCTAGGTGAAAAATAGAAGCTAATATTTTCTTAGCACTTACAGTGGGTTTGTGCTTGAGATAGTGTTTTGCATGTTATCGTGGTGATGCCTCTCAGTGATCCCATGGAGCAGGACACTCTGGAGAAACGGAGGCCAGTGACTGTGTGGGTTCAACTGATTTCGCTTCCCTGACACCAAGGGTTCTGAACTTGCTCCTGCGGATGGGCTCAAGTACTAGCCATGTTTTACCTGTAGATTTAGTAGAAGCAGTGCTAGATCCTTGTAACCACTGGCAAATATTGAGACATTTCCAATGATGGTATTCTAGAGTCTTTTGGAAGGATTCCTAGATGGGAACCATTTATATTTCCTATTCCTGGTTCTGGGTTTCTTAAGAACTCTCCACATACATCCCATATCAGAGTCCTGTGGGATGCTTGTTTAAAACACAGATTTTGGATCCTATCCTGGGCCTTCTAGTGAGGAACTACAGAAATGGGGGGTGAAATTTAACAAGAACCTCATCTGATTCTTAGGCCCACTAATTTCAAGAAACATTATTTTGTGCCCTTGACCCTGAGGAGATGTAAGGCACCTCACAGTATTTGTGAGAAAAGAATTAGAGTGGCCTTTGATTAATGGCCCTGAGAAAGAGAATAAGAAACATATCTAAAAATACTACCTTAGAATTGGAATTAGGTTGATGGGTGAGAACAGTAAGTTATTAAAAACCAAGAATAATTTAAGAACTAATTTTACAGATAATTGATAATGAAATGATCTGATAATAGTGCAAGTAGGGTATATGGGGTAAATTCTGAAGAAGCTATAATTAGAGGATTAAAGAGACCAGCTGGAAAATAATTAAAGGAATCAAGATAAATGGTAACAGAGCAGGAACAAGAAATTTACTTCCTGGAGATAAGACATTCTTAGTTAAGAGGCATAAGGTACCAGATTTATCTGAAAATCCGCAGTGAAGATAAGAAGGATGACGCTTTGGCCTCATAGAGAAACTCTGATGCCAAAATCTTCTTCAGGAGGCTTTTATGTTACTTGGATTGAAAGTTCTCTGTCTCCTTATGCAATATCAATAAACACAGTTTTTCATGTTAGACATTATTTTCCAGTGTTTCATTGAAAACAAGGATGGCATTTCTGATGAATATACCTGAAATGTAATTTCTTATGCAAAAGGCATAATTTAAGGATGATCTACAACATTAAAAAGTAAAATCTACATTACTCTACTAGAGTGACAGTATTGCTTACTAGTTACTAGATAAGTGGTCACATTCGATGTATCATCTAAAATTACTTGATCAAGTTATAAGATAATAAAAACTTAAATGATATTGTAAAAGCCTATCTAGGATCTTTTAGAAGTCCTGTTTTCATGTCCTGTTTAAAGTCCTGTTTCAAGTGGATTCAGGACAGAAAAAAAAAAGGTATAACAAATGGATTCAGGACACAGAGGCAGCCAGGACAGCACAGCGAGAGATGTTCACAGGAGAAGACTTGCAGAACTGCTTCAGAACAGGCAAGAACAATGGGATGTGTATTCAAAGTAAGGAGGATCATAGGCAATGTGTATTTTACTGTAATATTTTTTCAGTTTAAACATTTACCCTATTTTTCAATTATACTTTTTATTGTATCACAATCAAGATAATGATGTTAATGCAGTCAACAGATTTCACTCAGATTTCTCCAGTTTCACTACACTCATTGTGTGTGTGTGTGTCCACACACGAGTGTGAATGTGTAGTTATTTCTGAGAAATGTTACCACCTATGTGTTTTCAGATTTTCAGTGCCACACTGAAGATACTGAGCAATTCTATCCTCACCAGGACCCCTCATATTGCTTCATAATAAACATACCCATATCTCTTCTGATTTTTTTTATACATTTAAAAGCTCCATTCTCAGGTACTTATATTTCTAATATGAAGTTGAAAATAATTTTGAGCAAATCTCAACCCATAACACACACAAGGTAAGGACGCTAATTCTAATCGCTTTAACATTAAAATTCTAATTGCTTTCATAAGCTTTATGAAAACTTATACATGTATGCTGTCAAGCTTTCCCTCTGTTGTCAGTGCCTGGGAGCTAAAGACCACTGGGGATGACCTACAGTTGAATAAGTTGAATTTGCTGCTCTTTGCAGCAAAGGATAACACATCTCAAGGGGACCCTGAGGAGCCTCTGAGTGTTGAAAAGGAGCTATGGTAGGATGTAAGCTTACGTATAGTGATTTTGGAAAGAGTTCAAGGAAGTAGGCATTTATCCTGACTTGGATACTCTAAACAAGCAGGGACAGCTGTGCAGCTGAGGGTTACATTATTTTACAAAGCACCCCAGGGCAGGAGGAATGAGGCGAGACTAAGGCTGGGACCTACAAGGGGCAGCAGTACTCAAGTAATCATGATAGACAATCATTGGCCCTTTTGTTCTTTGGGCCGTGTTTGTTTGTTGTCTCTGTTCAGGGCTGATTGTTCAAGAGTCGTCTTTTCATGTGGATCAATCCCAATGATAAAGTAGACTGGTCTGATGGTGGTAGTCTACAGAACCGTTTATCGTCAACCGGGGAACCTGTGCAGGTGAGGCCACCTCCAGGTATCAGGAAACACTGCCTGACTCTCATGTCAAGAAATGGTCTGATTTTCTGTGTGTTCAGATCTTGCTTGAATGGCATTTTATAGTTTTTAAAAAATTGTTCTTTTTAAATATATTTGCTACTGAATACCTTTTTGGTTTTGAATCATCAAAAAGAGATTAACTCTTCTATTTTCATTAACTGGTACTCATTGCTAGAATGGAGAAAAGCTATTGGATTTTGTATGTTTAGAGCATGTGCTTCTATGTTACCAAAATCTTTTATTAATTATACTTTTGAGTATTTCATATTTTGGATTTTCTGTCATGCAAATATAATAATTTTGTCTGGTTACTTCCAGTGCTTATGCTAGCTATTTTATTTTCTTGGACTTTTGCTTTTCCTAACACTTTCAAAATGATATTTAATATAAATAGTGATGGCATGGGTATTTAACTGGAAAGATTTTAGTTTTTACTTATGTATTATATGCTTCTGGACTGTAGTAAAATAGACTTTACTGGATATACATGTTCTAATAATATTTTATATCATGCTTTCCTTGGCAATGACCACTGAATTTTATCAGTATTTTTTAATCTTCTATTTTTATGATTATATATTTTTATTTTACTTGTGTATAGAAGTAGCAAACTACTAAATAGAATGCATCATAATGTATCTTACTGCATTCCCGGAATAAACTCTTGTTCATATATTTTTTATCTTGCTATGTACATCTGTGGATGCTAGTTGCTAATGCCTTTTATAGCACATTATATATCTTACCAAAAAGCTACTAGAGTTATGAGAAAAATATTAATAACTCTAGAAAAAAATCATATGAACCTTGTCCTAAACAGTCAACCGAAGTACGAAAATTGTTCTAATTCAGAGATCATGGAAATGGACTTTTGCACACACATACACAAACGCACACAAAAACATGATATTACACTGTATTCATAGACCTGTCCAAAGATGAAAAGAACTGTACTTCCCATCAGTGGTGTTGGTGTGGAGAACAGCTAACTCTTGCAAGGTCGGAAAAGTGAGTACAACACTGCTATTTGAGAGAGTACTCTGGCAACATCTATTAAAACAAAGATGCGCAAACATTTATTTAGCAATTTCATTAATAGAAATCTATCATGTAGATCAAGAACATCATCACTTAATAATGTGAAAAGATCTCCTGTGAAAGAGAAGAAAAAAAACATTGGAAATGAAGAGAATGTTCACCAATAGGGGAGTGGCTGTATAAGGTATGGGGTATCCACACCATGGAATATTATGGTGTTATTAAAAATAATAAGTTAACTTAAAGAGATTTCCATGGCACACTCAGGAGTGAGAAAAGCAAAATGCAGAAAAGCTATGAATATACTCTTATGTGTTGTAAATTCAATGCAAAATTCATGTATGACTATGTGCTCACCTGTCCTATGTCCTACACATCTTTTTTTTTTTTTTTTTTGTGGTTACCGGGGAGTCGACCTCAGGACCTCGTGCGCCAACAGGCACCCGTGCCGCTGAGCGATATCACCGGCCTCTTTTTCGTATGTGGGATCCGGGAGTCGAACTCGGGCCCTCGCGCTTGCAAGGCAGGCGCTTATGCCGCTGAGCCATCTCACCGGCCCTACACATCTTTTATATAGTGTAAGAGAAGTCATTTGAAATATTTTTCATACTATAAATATTCTGTTCTTTCTAGGGATCCAAATACAGTATTTTCATGTATATGCAAAATTCAAATATTTTGTCTGAAAACACACAGTGGCTTTCAGTGCGTTTGGTGTCAGTATATACATATACATAAATGATCTTAAAAACAGCAGAGATACACACAATGGAATCCTACTCAACCTAAAAACTGGAAATCCTGTCATTTACAACAACATGGGTGGACCTCGGAGACATTGTGCCGAATTATACTATCTGCCACAGAAAGACTAATAACTGCATGGCTTCGCTTACATGTAGTATCTAAAAATACCCACATTTATAGACTCGAAGAGAAGGATGGTGCTAGGTTCTGGGAGGAGGGAGAAACAGGGAATTATTAATCAATGGGCACAAAGTTTCAATCAATAGAGAGGAATAAATTCTAGAGTTATACAACATTGTACAGAGTAAAAATAATGTACACTTAAAGATATGAGTGTAGATCTCATGTTAAGTATTCCTACCCAGTAATAAAAACCCAAAATCTCAGAAAATCCCATAAAACCCCAAACAAAAATATAACAGCAAAGAAAACAAAAAAATCAAAACCCAGAGGGCCACGTGCTAATCTGATTAATAAGAATTAGATAGTGAAATAAAAAAATCACGTTACTATATGATCCCTCCGTTTCCTCAGATTCCAAATATGAACAATTTTAAGGCTGTAAGGTACAGTTAGGTTCTGTGAGTCAACATTAGAAAACAAATTTAACCTTGACTAAAGAATCCCATAAAAATGTAAAGTATACTTCAATATAACAACATGTTTGCAAAACTGAAGATCAAGGAAGGCAACCAGAAATAATACTGTAAAACATGCCTCTGAAGATGATTTATTAGTGGCAAGCTCACAGGGACAGGAAAAGGTGTGCCGACGGAGGGCTCTTCTTCAATTCTATTTCTACCACAGCTGGAGGCTCAGGGCTTTCTTGTTCTTACAAAGGGACTGCTGTGACATGACGAGCACCTACGACAAAAGTTAAATAGGAATCAGCTGCTCTTCTTAAATATTAATAGTTCAATCACTACATGACGGAATTTGAAAAGGTATAGTATAATTAAGGAAGTGAGAGCTTCTAAGGGCTCATGCTCTCTTGGGAGCTTTTTCTGATGCTATCAGAACGTGATGCCAGTCTGTATGTGAACAGCGTTTACACTGATAGTGAAATTCTATCTTTGTTTATACCTGCAAGCTAGTTAGTGTAAAAGACCTATATGTCTAAAACAGCTGATGGGTTTTTAAAAATAAATTGTCTATTTTTATGCAATACATATTGGGTTTTCTCTCTCTCTCCTATTCCTTTGCTTCCACCCTTCCTCTCTTCCTCCCTCTTTCCTTTCCTTTCTTCTTTTCTTCATCTCTCTCCTTCTTCCATTAACTCTGTATAGATATAGACTGAGAGGTTATATTTAATTTCATGTTAGAAACTAGCTTTAGTTACTTCATTTACAGCGTGCTCTGCAAGCTTATTGTACCTCAAGCAATGTTTTTGGAGAGCAGTGGAGGTAGATTTACATAACACATATAAATATTCATGATGTGTACACATATAAACTAGTATTCTATTGTCACTAAAAACTGTATAAAATAATATCTGTCAATGAGTTCCTCAGAAACTTACTGAGATGATCAGCCCAGGGGTAAAGGATGGGAAACCAATTAGACTTTTTAAAGGAAGTCATACAAAGAAAAGAAAAAGTACAGAAAGAAAAATAATCCTTTACTGATTCAGCCACACATCTCTTAAACACATATGCATTGTATGTCAGGGATTCCTGCAGGTCCTTTAGATTCATCAGTGGTCAAGGGGAAAATGTCCCCAGAGCTCAAGTTTTGGTTGAGATCTCCAGAGGTAGGATGAAAATAACCCTGAGAAATGATCTCTAATGTGGTTGCAGAAAGATCGTTACCCCATGGGAAATAAAAACTCCCCCCAAAACAACACAGCGCTGACGTTTATTGTCACTGATGCCTAAAGTATATAATA
The DNA here is from genome assembly GCA_028451465.1 of Erethizon dorsatum. Classification (NCBI taxonomy): domain Eukaryota; kingdom Metazoa; phylum Chordata; class Mammalia; order Rodentia; family Erethizontidae; genus Erethizon; species Erethizon dorsatum. Next base: position 135,339,223 of record CM051826.1, on the reverse strand, counting down.
TCAGAAAGGAAAAGGTAATAGACCTTAGGAAGGAAATTGTACCCAGAGATCCACAGTTTAATAAAAATCTCTCACAGATTGTTGGGAGCCTCTCCTGTTTTACTAAACCTAAACAACTTCTGCAAAGTAAATTATTTAAATATATGCAGGTGATGATTGTCTTGTTGTCTTTCTGTCTCTGCAAACAAATGAACATAAAATATCCATCAGAAATAGATTTATACATGTGCTTTTACTTTAAATAATGCATTAGTGTAGAAAGTGTTTATGAAAAAACTACCAAACCAAATAGAGACTTTAGTTTTAAAAGGCCGTGGAAATGGCAACTCTTTTCAAGATACTGGATTGAAACTTGGCACCAATAAAGGCAGAGTTGGTTCAAGAATTATCAATACATTGAGAATCCAGTTATGTAGATAGAGTATTAGTTTTGTGTTGAAATACTGATTTTATAATATTAAATTCTCTGAATAGTTACTTGGCAGGATGAAATGATTTTAAGGTTTATTTACTGGAGTATTTTATATTTGCTTACTTTATGATAATTAAATTGCCAAATGTCTGAAACATCCATCTCTCCTCTCTACTTCTTCCACTCTCTTTGGACTCCCTGAGGATGACTGATTCATTTTGCATTTTATTGGGGTTTGTCCAAACGTGTATGGTCTGCTGTGGATTGTACCTGTGAGAAGCTTCTATTCAATAATATCTGAGAAAATATAAATAGAGTATAAGAAAGAACACAGAAAGTGTTGGAAATGACAGAAGGGGATTTGTGCACTGTAAACCATTGCCTGACTGAAGAGTGATCCAGATGGGAGAAGTCCAGGGAAAGCTGTGTGTGGGAGAGACAGCTAGCGTGGAACCCCGGAAGTTTCCTGATTTACATGGAACTAAAGTTGTGTGAAGCATAAATGACAACGTTAACAAGATTAGGGTTGAAAAGGTGTGAACTGGAAGCAGTGATGAGACTGTTCCAGTGGGATTAATCTTACCAGAGTGGTAGATCTGTTATGAGAAGAAGTGGGAGAAAAGTTATTAAAAAAAATGAGGAAGGTGAATTTCTTTTAAGAAGCAATGGGAAACTATTGAATCTCTTAATATTACCTCAAAGTAAAAGAATCTGTCAGGATACTCAGGAGCAATTGGAAACCTAAAGTATGTAAGATGGGGTCACACTACACACACACACACACACACATGCAAGAATGCATAATAAATAGCAGGTTTTATCAAGACACGACATGGTTGCTTGAACAACCTTTCAAAGGAAAAATTTGGAAGGAAATTAAAAGGAACTTCATAGAATTGTCTGTGCCATTGTCTCCAGCCAAATTCTTTTCATAGTGGTAACAGAGCAGGAGAAAAAGGTGCCTGTGGCTTATTTCTTTGGAAGAGGACATCAAGTAGGGTGGATACAAAGAATAAATATCTGTGTAGAGTGTCTAGGCAGAGAAGAGTCTTAGCTTTCTTTAGATTTTCTAAACTGGCTATTTAGCTTGGATGGAAGTAAGAGAATGAACTCAGATTCTCAGAGTTGCAGGGAATTGCCCATAAGGATCCAAGGCCTGGAAGAGAGCTCTGAATTGCAAAATGATTGAGGCGGTAACGACAGGAATGTTCTAATGAGCAGGAACCATGGGAGATGAGTTTGAGGGCTGCCAAGGAGATGATGGTTGAAGAACTCTGACTCCTTAACTATACTTACACTTTTTGCAAAATATCTAGCAAATCTAGTAAAGTGTGTGCATGTGTGTGTGTGAGAGAGAGAGAGAGAAAGAAAAAGATAGATGTGCAAGGGGTGGAAAATAAAGTGGGTGCAGATTATATATCTATTATTATAGGATGAGACTATCTCCAAAGTACAAGCAGAGTTGTAATAGGAAAATGAAATTTAACTAATTTTTTATTCCCTGAATATATAGCTCATTTGACTCTCTCTCTCTCTCTCTCTCTCTCTCCCTCTCTCTCTCCCTCTCTCCCTCCTTCTCTCAAAACTTAGGGTTTGGATGTACGGCTGAGTCTTACATTTGGAAATCTTTGATTATTTTAAGCATTCTACAACACTGATCAGAGATGCTTAAATTGGTATCTTCATCATGAATAATGCCTTGTAGTTTTCACAGCTGGATCACACAGTGAAGCAGTAACTCACAATGCCATGCTGAGGGTATAATACACAGGCAAAATTTGTACGAAAATTGGCATTGATGTATATAAATATATATTTACATAAATGTGAAATATCATTTAGTTGTACTTCGGAGTATATACAAGCATGTGTAAAGATTCTAAGTAGATTATAACATGACACATTGAATTTAAAAATGTAATTTGTTGATTTTTTTACTGGTTTTAAAAGCAATCGATGTTTACCAAAGAACAATTGGAAAATGTAGAAATGTATAAAATGCAAATAATCTCATGCTGCAAATATTTTAGTGTATAGTTATTTTGCTTTAACAACATACAGTACCAGGTTTTCCTTATTAAAAACAAGTGCAGGGCTGGTGAGATAGCTCAGCGCCATAAGCGCCTGCCTGGCAAGCGTGAGGCCCCGAGTTCAACTCCCGGAACTCACATACGAAAAAAGGGCTGGTAATATTGCTCAGAGGCATGGGCGCCTGGTGGCATGCGAGGTCCTGAGTTTGACCCCTGGTGCCCACAAAAAAAAAACAACAACAAAAAAAAAAAAAACAAGTGCAACATCCCCAAACTTAGTTCCTAGACCCAGAGAGTGAAAAGCCCTAACCGCATCCCTTGGACTCCTAGGTGATGTCCAGTCCCTGTTCTGTCTGACACTGGTGAGCTTTTATGCTTCATGAATACCTCGGGGTGTCTGACTTGTGTTTCTGGAAAAACACTTACAGTAGGTGTCAGTAAGGACAAGCTGAAGGAACCTCCTCTTAGGGTTACCGGTAGAGCAACTGGTGTCTTTCCTGGTCGTGGGTTTGTCACCAATTGCGGTAACTACGCTGTGTAAGACACATCCCTGGGTTTGCAGTACTGATGTCACCATGGCTTTTTTGTGAAATTCTTCGTGATTCCCTGTTTTTGTTTATATTTATACCCCATGTGGTCTGTTATACTGCTACCACTCATCCAAAAATCAGAGAAGAACGGACAGGAGACTGTCCATTGAGGTACGTGAACAACCAAGTGATTTATAACTATTCCTTTCGGTTAATGCAACATTAAATTGTAGAAGTTCCTGGAGAGAAACAAAACGCCTCTCCTTAGGCTGACAGAAATACCCTGTGGCACGCTGCTTATTTAAATACAGAGTTCTTCAGCAAAGGTTGATCCATCAACAATTAGTGTCTTCTTCATAACTCCTAAATTATTCATTAATGCAAATCCAAAATCTAATCACTTTATTCTCCAGCAAAGTTGAAAGAAAGAAAATTAATGCTATTTATTTCTTTTAAATACCCCCTAGTTCTTTCGAGCTTAATGTGTTTGAATAATAATACATATAATTTTGATATGCAAGGTTTCTGGAGCAATTTAATTTTTTTTTAATAACAAAAGAAAGATGAAGATGGGATTTTGCTGGTTTCTTTTACTTCTCAGAGTCCTCACTGACAAACTGCATCTTCTGAATATGTGAATTTTTCTTTGCTGGCAGCAAAAATGCTACTAATATTTTCAGAGCCATTCCATACTTGTGTCCTGAGCAGTCTGTGGCATATCCTGAAGCTGCCTCTCCCGTGCTCTGCCGCAGAGCTTCATAAACAACCACAGCACGCCTGCAGGGCTGCGCTCGCTGGCTGTGGAAGCATGACTCCCATCTTTGGGACCCTTCTCCAAGGTTATCTCCTAGCCAACCTCACCTTCCTGTGTTCCTGGATCCATCTAAGAAGAAGAAAAATAGGTACCGAAGACGGAGGATCACAAGCTAGAGGCCAGCCTGGACCACATAGTGAGACCCTATCTTAAAAAACAAAAACAAAAACAAAAACAAAAACAGACAAAAGTCTAACGATGCTTTCACTACCACATGTAATGCTATCTCTCTGAGCGAGTACTGGAAGGCGTTTCCCTGGTATTACCACACAGGGGATCTGACACCTGATATGCCAATCTTTTACTGTTGCAGAATTATTTTTGCACATGCTTCGTGTTTATTTTTATTTTTTAAATACTATAGAAATTCTAATTTTCAAGTAGTTGATCGTATTCTCCTTGGTCTTTCTGTTCCAAAGCTCAAAAAAAGAATTTGCAGCATTTCTCTATTAATTATATACAAATTCATGGCAGTTATTGTCATTCTTTTTAAAAAAATACTTTATTTCTGCTTTATTTCTTATTGTTCCTTTTTCTCATTAGCGATGACACCATTTGGTTTCACCTTGTCCTATAGTATGTTTTTCTGTGTAACATGTTAAAGGCTTTAGTGGAATGATGTGGAGCATAAATGCATACAGATAAACAGAAATTCATACCATTTTATGTACTGTGTGTCTCTGCTGTTTTGCCAGAATTACTGATATTAGGGAAGTCTGTAAGTTCTAACTTTTAATGGGAAAAAGTTGTGAGTTGAAACAAGGAAAAACCATGAGCTCCTACTTTTCACAATGGGAGTATGTGCTATTCAGGTATGGAAGAGAAAATTTCCCCAAAGCTTAAGCAACAAAGATAATGAGTACCAAGACAGTAGTATGTCGAAAAAGGGCCTGTGATATCGCTCAGCGGCATGAGTGCCTGCTGGTGGGCGAGGTCCTGAGGTCAATCCCCGGTACCCACAAAAAAAAAAAAAAAAAAAAAAAAAAAAAATTGACAGTAGTATGTGTTTTGGAAGTATTTCTATTTTAAACTTACAAATAGAAGATGATGTGATTGTAACTGTCATTTGTAATTCCAGGTCTTGTGACAGAGCGCCAGCCAATTACAGTTCACCTGCTCCAGTTTTCGTCCTAACACCAGGTATATGACCACTTGGAATTCCCGAAAGGCAATGGGATAACAGCCCCGGACTGGCCTGTGGACATTTTAGTGGGACAAGCAATAAATTTCCCATCCAGAGGTTAAACAGTAAATATTTATTGAATCTCTAGGTATTTTTTTGGTGGTACTAAGGATTGAACCCAGGGTCTTCCCACTGAGCAACACCCTGGCTTTTCTTGTTTTGTTTCTCTTTTTTTTCAATTTTGAGAGAGGGGATCACTAAGTAGCTACATTGCCCAGGCTGTTCTCAAACTTGTGGTCCTCCTGCCTCACTCTCCAAGTGTGGGATTACAGGTGTACACCCCTGTGACCGGTTATTTTTTTAAACAAATGGAGTAAAACAAAGTCACCGTCAGTGACATGCATGGTGGACGAGTCAGTAACTGAACAAAGCACTCCACAGGCTCGACTGGGGACAGCATGGCGGGCAGGGTATGGGGAATAACAGCTGCGTTCTCACAGGGCCTGGGCTCCACAAGTCTGAAAAGATCAGCTCACAAAACCTCCAACATGAGTGATGATCTAGGATTTATGAATTTTATGACCTGCACAAGAGTCGGGTCCAGATGACTGGCTTTAGAATTCAGAAGAAATTATTCAAATGATTGATTCAACATTTTATGTAAAAATATGGTTTTATATGGCTTGGTGGGAGAAAATCAGTTTAGTCCTATGAATTTGCCATTTTATCATCACTTTAATAATAATTGGACGTCTACTTTTTGAAAATATTCAAATTTCCATATTCTTATGAAAGAAGTTAGTCTTTTGAAGTACAGATACCGGATTTGAAATATGTAGATGTACTCTCAACCCTTTCTTTACAGAAATAGAGTGTTACATTTTTTCAGGTTTGACAAAAAGCAAGTTTTAATATCAAATCATGATTAAAAATAAGTTTGCATTTAAACAATGTTATTGACCAATTCAGGATCTAAAAAAATACATTAAGCTTTTAATTGCACGGCATTTGTTAGTAAAGGGCTGTAGCGTAATTGTTAGTGAGCTTTCAGAAGTGTTTTTCGGAGATAATGTTTGAATAATCTATTGCTTGGATTTGAATAATTTATGCATGAGCCAGCGTAGAGTTATAATTGCAATCACAATGTTCAGTTCAGGAGCACTGAGCTGCATTTGAAGTTAGATGCTGATTACACTGTATAGCTCAGGCTCTGCTTTTCGTTTCAGTTTTAACAAAGAATTCTGAGTAAAGGGAGATGGCTCAGAGCTTGACAAAAGTTCCCAGTGAAGTTTTAAAGGTTTCTTTTTAAAGGTTTTTATTTCATTTTATTATTTTTTTTATATTCAAAGTCTGAAATCCAATCTTACATGCTTCTGTACCACAGAGATAAAGCAAGGGGCTGCAAGTGCCCCTGGTTGGGCAAAAAGGACTTTCTACTTCCCTCCCGCAGAAGCAGCCGCTCTCATCAATAATTTCCTGAAGCAATAGTCCTGGAGTGTAAACAATATTTTATACAGATGGCAGTGGAACAGAATATGTTATTGCTGAAATTGGTGCACTTCACTGAGGAGAATGGATTAAACCTGTGTAACCCAGAATAGAATACCTTCTATTTTTGGAATTAAATGAAAGGGTTAAGAATTTTTGTAGGAAAGGAGTTTCTCACTCAAAAAGACAATACAGAGATTCTTTTTGCACAAACACATGACGATTTTTACATTGCACCATTTGCTAAGCAATTAACACTATAAATCTTGAAAGTGTTTTGCCATTCAATTAAAATTAACTGTGTACTATGACAGAAATTTTTGCTTTGTTGAAAAATTTCAAAATTCTGTTGAAGTGGTGACAGCTTCAGAGGGCTAATATTTTCCTCATTTAAAAATGTGTCAGTAGGTCATGAATTCATTTTTATATCTTTGAAACTAAATAAACAAACTATTATAAAGTCTTCAACTAACTTGAGCAAAATTAGAACAATTTAAATTATAATGACATTAGTGTCGAGCATTTCCTCAGAAATAATTTGGTACTAGAGACTCTGAGATTTATTTTCATTTATTCCAGCCATGTATCTCCAGTCTCCTTCCACCACATTTTGTCTACTTTTGGTACAAAACGAGGAGATTCCTTTATCATTCATATGAAAGTATTATCAAATGGGACACTGACTAGGAAACGGTCTTGGTTACTTTCTCCTTGCTGAAATATAACACCAGACCCTCACAACTTAGAGGAGAGGGTTATTTGTCTCACAGTTTGTAGAGGTTTCAGTTCATAGTTGGCTGGCTCCAATGCAGGGTGGCATGGCAGAGGGGCATCACAGAGGAGAAAGAGCTCGTGGCACGGCAGCAGGAAACAGAGAGATCAAGGGAGGAGGGGGGAGGAGTTAGACCTTTGTTTGCCACACCCCAGTGTCCACCTCCTCAGACCAGGCTTCACCTCCCAACGTCACATTTAGCTATAACCTCAACAGAGGACCAGTCCAGTGATGAGTATCACACCCATGATCCAATCACCACCCCAAGCCCCACCTGTGAGCACAAGAGGTTTTGGGGGCCATCTAGATAGAAGCCATAGCAGAAACTGAAGAGTACAAAATTAATTGCAAAAGGAGAATATGCAGCTTTTCCGTCATGAACATCCCAATGGATAGTGACTTATAGAATATCACACTATAGCTTGGAATGGAATTTGAAGCTCATGTAGTTCTGTTCCCCACTTCTAAGCAAAATAAAACAGACGCAAAATATTGTAGACATGTTTTGGCAGAATTTTTAAATCATATAAAATTATGCAGCCTTTAAAATGTCTTTTTCCAGAAGCCTTATACTCATCAATATTTTTCATTTCTCCTATAATTTAGATAAATTCCTATTTGCTAGTTTCTGATTTTTAAACTTAGTTTTGAGATCATCATCATAATTCTTTTGTTAGTCCATGTTTTCAGTACACGATGATTACATTCATCACGGGGCGTTGGTGTGTGGACAGAACACATCTGAATTCTCTTTTCACCTACTACCCCCTCTTCCAACTCTTGGTTCCCTTCCCATTCAGAAATTCTTTATTTCCATTCTTTTCTTCAATAGTATTAAACATGAGTTAATTAAGTATGAACCACCTTCCACGTGGATTACTGAGAAATTTAAAAATCAAGGTTATAACAAAACATATCAAATTTTGTTGAATTAAAATAAATTTTATTTTAAAATACATTGCAAAGAAATAGAATATTATATTCCTACTATTTTATACTTCTTTTTTCAAGTATGAATTAAAAAAAGAAGAGATTTGGATATCACCATTACATCTTATTAAGGAAGTTTTGGAACTATGTATCATTTGAAGCATATATCATGGCTACCTTTTATGGACAATGTATGTCGTGAAGCCCAAATTTGATAGATGAAAGTAATTTTCAATATTTTCTTCTTATTTAAAACAATCAGGGGCCAGTGATATAGCTCAGCGGCATAAGTGCCTGCCTGGCAAGCGTGAGGTCCTGAGTTCGACTCCCGGTACCCGCATATAAAATAAATAAATAAATAAATAAAATAAAAAGAAAACAATCAGCAGTTTAATGTATTGGAGTATAGTAATTCACTCTTGACTTGTTCCAAATGGCACAGTGTAGACATCCTAAAGAAATATTTTAACTAAGTAGCTTACTAATGGAGTCAATATTGTAAGACAGCATTTTTACCCCTTTTAGAGAGAACATGATTTTTACACGATCAGAGTGGGGAATACGGCGGTCCGTGCCTCCCCACATCTGATGAAGTGCGGCTTTGGGGAAGTCTCTTTCCTAGGCAGGAAAAAGTAATTATCTGCCAGGGCGACAGTGATTTCATCAGAGGCGGAAACGCTTAGATCCTTGCCCTCCACTAGTGGGTTTTCTATAATATTCTACTATGATGATTTCTACGTAAGAAGATAGCATTTATTTTAGACAATTTTATCTATTTTGTACAATAGAGGCCTCTGCTTTGAAAGGTAAGAAGCAACATTCTTTTCTTTTTTTTTTGGTGGCAGTACTAGGAATTGAACCCAAGGCCTTCACACTGAACTGCAATCCCAAACCTTTTATTTATTTAGATTTTAACTTTGAGACAGGGTCTGCTAAGTTGTTAGGTTATCCAGGCTGGGCTTGAACTTGCAATCCTCCCACCGTAGCCTCCCCAGTGCTGGGACTAGAAGTGCACAGGACCATACCTGGCTCACAATTTCGATAAAATTCCACTAAAAATATAGTCTGAGATCTTTCACTAACTTGGATAATTCTTTTTAACCCTTAATTTACAGTGAGTCTGGTAATTTACTGTGAGGATTTTCTTTGTAAAGAACCAGCGCATAACCCAAACGGAAAAAAAGGAAAGAAAGAATTTTCTATTGAGTACTTTATAAATTAATATATTAATTTGTTTTCATTTGCTCATTATTTATTTATTGAGTACCTACAATTATACAGCTATGTCAAAATAAGTTAAACACATTAAATGCATATTTTTTCAGTTAAATATTCAATGTATAAAATTACACCTATATTTTATAATTACAATGAAATATAATGTAAATTATCCCTCTTGTAAAGTAGTATATCCTCTCTTTGTTATAACTGAAGAGAGTGCCATGGTGAGCTAATAGCAACAATACTATCATTTCAATCTTGATTTTTCTGCTCTAAAACACATGCTTTTCCCCAAACGCCGTGATTCTCGCGTAGATAGCAACTCTAGTCCAGCAATGTGTGTCTGAACGTGACAATACCAAAATGCCAAAAGTGTTAGACTTGAATTAAGTGACTCAAATATCTGTGTTAAAAATAACTATAAGCTTAAAAAATAACAATCGATATATTTTTTCTATTCATTTGCTATCTTGGTGAGGTTGTAAGGTTTCTGATTTACTTACGGTAGCTCTGGTACATTTTAAATCCAAATTATTTTTAATCCACAGACTGAATACATTAGTTCACTTAGGAATACTTTAATCGAGCTTTAAAAACATGTAATGAAGAACAACTACGCCATTCTACATGAAATATTTTTTACTAAGGAACGACTTATTAATTTAATGTGTTGGAAATTCTGTGGGTTAAAGTAAATAAAAATGTTCATCTATTTTACTTCTAAAATAGGTGCTATGCCTTAAGGGGATCTTTTCCCCCACTCTTTTCATTTCATGAATCTCCAGAGGATGTAATGGATAAGATAATAGATCTGTGTTGATAATGAGTCATTCATAGAATATATTCTAAGTGTAGTGTTAAATATGTCTCTTAAGCAATTTTTTCTAGGATGATCAAACTGACAGAATTTCCTATAGGGATTTAAAAGATACTAGAAAACACACGATCTCCTGAAACTGTGTCTGGATTTAGTCCAAGAGAAGAGTTCCATTAAACTCTTTTGTTATATGTATTTAAAAATCACCTTTAAAGATGACATGAAAATTAACAAGGAAATTATGTCATTAAAAATGCCGGGCAATTCATGATGTAAATCTAAATGGTACTTTATATTATTTCATTTTCCTAAAAGTAGAACAATATTTATTGTGATTTTTAGAACGATTTATCTGAACTATAGGCTGCTATTTCTGAAAGATGTAATAGTTTTACATAAGTTTGTGCTTTTAACTTAAAGCAAATGGCACATGTGTGTGTTTTGTATTAAACAGGAAGGCAGACAACTGCTATTATCACAGAGTGAAAGAAGTTTCCATAACGGTTAAAAACAGAATTTGGAATAAACTTCATTTTGATTCCATAACTTTGGTCACGTTCTTTGACTTTTTTGAAGCCTCAGTTTTTTATTTGTGAAGAGACTCCTACTAGTTACGTGCACATTCAGTGAATGTTAACTTTTATTACTAAAGTCATGGGTAATATTTCCTCATACATCATGGCAGAAGACATTGTAGAATCTTATGAAAAAACAACTCATAATGATGTTTCTTTAGAACTGTGTACGATATTTACATTCCACACGAGGGTACAAAACTGCATAGCCACAGAATTATTAGGGTTTCAATGGAAACATTTAAAAGATTTTAGCAACAGGTGCAAAACATCTGCAGTTCTATTTCAATAATGACGATGGATTGATTCTCTGTGGGCTCTCTTTTATTCATTTGAGCTGACACGAACATTTAGGACATAAAGGAATTTAGATCACAAAAATCACATTTCTGTATGTGGAGGAAACTTCAGTGTTGAGAAATGAGTATTTGGCATATGTGATAATAATTAACTGTCAAAATGTAGTTTCTTCTTTTAAGATTGCTTGGAATTGCAATATTAGCATTGGCATTGAACAGTAACATAAATATGTGCTAAAATTTACAAATCAGTTTCATTAGCAAGAAACACTGCTCGGTGGCAAGATGTGATTTAGATACCATGTTAGGCTTTTAAAATTCCAAATAGATTTCCAAGCATGAGTAATTTCCATACTGGTGTTATCAATAACCCTTGTCATAGTTTGATTTTTCAAAAAACTGTTTCCTTATTCCAAAAGTGCTCTCAATCTGAGCTTTTGCTCAGCATACCTCAATAGAAGATGTAGTTGGCGGCAGTTGCAAAAGTATTTATAAAGTAAAAACTGTATGCTGCTGGGGAGAAGAGGTAAAATGAAAGTGCTCCCAAAGAGCCTTCCATGTAATTAAATCCATTAAGTGGTTTAAATAACTTCTAGCTGGCAAACCTTGTGGACTTGAGATGGCTACTGGACTGAATGATAACATGGAAACTGGAAAAGCATTCCTGTTTGGGAGAAGAAAGATACTAGTTTTTGACACATTATATTTCACATACTGGTGGGGTATCCTAGAGGGATTTTAGGGAGATGTGCCTGTTATATCTGTTTTCGCTTTGCTGCTCAATTTATCCAATTATTCTGTATTTTATCTAATACATTATTCATGTCTAATGACTTTAAATAATTCTTTAAAGTTATATGCCCTTGATTTATAAGATTGTTCATTTTTTTTCTTGTATGATAATAAATCTACTGTAAGTTTTGGTTTATTGTCTGCTTCTCTTGGTATGGTCCTTGAGCTACTGCCTTCATTTTTTAATGCTTAAATCTCAGATTTTGTGGGTGTGACTGTCCCCACTTTGCACGGAGAGAATGGTATCCTCCACTCAGTGTGCATTTGGAAGAGGAGCAAGTGTGGTTTGGTTTAAGACTTTTTACTCTGGTTTGTAGGGATGAGTGTAAATACAGGTTCAGGGTTTCTACTACTTTTCCTTAGTTTGACATCTTTTCTTTTTTCTTTTCCTTTCCTTTCCTTTTTCTTTTTTACTTTTATTTGTTTGCACTGCCGGGGATCTAACCCAAGGCCTGTCGTCCTAGGTTAAGTTCTGTACCACTAAGCCACACCCCTCTTAAGCTGAATAGATACTTGTTGGCCTGTTGGTTGCCATGGTTACTCAGCATATCTGGCTGACAGGGCAGATGTTACTTTTCTCATCCAAAACAAGCTGTAAATAATTCCTAAAATTTTGAGTTTGGTTAAATCAGTTATTTCTTTAAGATAGGGGAATGCTTATTGCTTTTAAAGTCTCATTTGTATTTTAAAGGAATTCAAATATGATTTATTTTATAGGAAATAGGGCACAGAAGACTAGGTAGAAGTGATAGGTCCAGATTTTATAGTGCTCTTGCTAGGATTGGTCTCGAAAAGAATCGAGGAAGAATTCAAATCGTCTTGTTTGAATACCAATATATTTTAACACAGTTAGTCTCTGATATCTCACCCTATCTTAACCTTTAGAAGACCTCATTGTTTTTGTCCATTTGTGCTACTATTAAAATAATACCACAGACTGAGTGGTTTATAAACAATGAATGTTTATTTCTACGGTCCTGGAGGCTGTAGTCCAAGACCAAGGTAGGCGTGGAGTCTTCAACTGCTCCTCCTCAGGGCGTGCTGGCGTGGGGGAAGGTTTCTGGCTAGGTCCCCGAAGTCTCATCATTTAGTCACTCATCATTCGGAGGGGTCTGTCTTCCTGACTCTGGAAGGCCTCCTACTCCAATATAGTTGCACTGGGGAAAGGTTTCAACCTGTGAATTTTTCAGGGGTGTAACATCAGGCAGCACTAGCCCTGCCTAACTGGAATCATTTAGGGATCTTAAACGGAGTCATTTAAGACTCCATTGTAGAGGTTGTGTTTTAACTCATAGGCATCATCAGCAGAAGTTCTTCTCCCTTTTTATCAATAATTTTTAGAACTAAGTTTTCTCTAATAAGAAATGCAAAATCTAAGACGTGAAAGACATTTTTGGTGAATCTGCACCAAAAATAGTAAATAATAATCTACATTTCTTGGATCTGATGAAGTAATCGAGAAAGGGATCTTCTATATGTGTGTATACATATTTTTCACAGGTAAATGATATGTTCAAAATTTTTGACAATAAAGATATCTTAATTATCTATACTCTCCTATGTTCAATATAATTCACTTATGATTTCAATGTGGGTTTTTTGTGTCAGTTATCATTAATGTCTTTTGTGTCTGCCTGCCTGACTGTATCTCTATTGTCTATCTACCTACATATCTATATCTATCTATCTATCTATCTATCTATCTATCTATCTATCTATCTATCATCTATCATCTATCTATGTTTTGTTTAGCTTGACGCATTTGATTGATACTAGTAGCACAAGAAGAATGCATTTAATCAGTCCATTATTTTATGGACTATTAATTTACTGACATAATACTGAACTTTGATCACTATTGAAGATGGGGAAGTATTTTAAATGATAAAGTTCATCACTGATGACAAGAATGCTTTTGTGAGTGTTATAAAGTCAATCATACTTTAGTTTCATTTCTGAGAAATTTATTCATTAGGAATAGTCTGATGCTAGGACATGAATTTTTATCCAGAAATTCAAACTTGATTTTTATCTTGCAGTTCTAATTGGTACTGATGAAACACAAAATTCTGTTTGTTAGGTAATACATTTTCTATGTAACTTTTAAGTTGTAATTTTTTTTTCACTTTGGGGTAATTTATTTTTGCTGCCTGATTTATAAGCAAAAGAAGATCCATCTTCTAGAGTATTAGAAAATATGGCAACATCAGTCTATAAGATAGACATTGGAATCCTGACAGATAATTGATTTTACTTAATAAATGACTTAATAAAACCAACTATGTGATAGCTATTGACAACACTCTCTAGATCTCACAAGGAAACAAAGATGAACTAAAATGCTATATTCCAGCTTTACATAAAGGAAGTATGTGCACAATAATATACACTTGTTATCTATGATTTGGGGTATTGTTTAATCATAATCTACAGCTCTCAGATTGAACTGTCAAATTCCAAACTGTGACAGAACATTTAGAGAGAGATGTCTTTTTGTGTTCTAAGGTACTTTCTAAATTTAGATGCAATAGCTTTTTAAAAAATTACTGGAAATCTTACCATTTAATTTATTTAGTATTAAGATCTTCAGACTTGAGACAAATGATACTTCAAAAACTGTATGTATCCTGGGGCTCTCAGTCCAGAAATCTAATACAAAAATTAATGTTAAATAATTTAACAACCTAAAGTCATCCACAGATTAGAGACTTCAGCTAATAATTCTGTACATCTTATTACTCCTGGCAGACAAATCGCTACCATGTTATTCCATTGTAGCTAAAGTGTAATTGTAGGCCCTCACAATCCATCTCTTTATGATGGGGACTCTCATTTTCTGATTTTTTTTTTGTTAGTAAAGCTATGACAATTTAATGCTAACAACTCATTTTTGGTAAAAAATGTGCTCTTTTCCCTTCCTTTTTATGGCAGCAACAAAGATAAGAAGGAACTAAAGAAAATAATATGGTGATTTGGATTCTCAAAGCCTGAGGTTTGGTGCTTCTCTCTGATGTGTTTGAGACTGATGAAATAAACAGTACATGAACATAACTATGCATTTTTAGAAAGAATAGTTGCTTAGGAAGCCACGGAGGAAAATAAGCTATGATAGGTGATTTTTAACTAAGGATAGTTGTCTAAGATTTAATTTGAGGTAGAGGCCAGTGGACAGTCAGGTGTAGAAACAGTTTGAATTTAGTTCCAAGTGATGGCAAGATTGAAAATTAGTTTGTGACTAAAAAAAAAAAATTAGGCCAAATGTCTGGGAGGTAGAGATGTAATGAAAAGGAGAGAGAGAAGGCAGTGCTCTTGTTATCTCTTTGAAATACCTTTTGTCTCTTGTGTATCTGGCAAACTCCTGCTCATCCTTCAAAGCTCAGCCCAAACCAAATAATGCCATTTTCTGTCCTGACCCTCCAAGAAAAATAACTAATTTGTCTTTTGTCTTTTCACTGTATTTGGAACAAACTACGTTTCTGACTGCTAGAAAGTCTTAGACTTGTTAGTTTATCTATACGTGTTGCTTAGGGTTTCCTAAAGGAACACAATGGATATAAGGATAGACACAAAAACACACCTCTCCATCAAGTGTGTCATCTTCCTTTTCCGCCTGCTTTTATTCTACCCAGGCTCCAAGCCTATTGGTTGGTGCTGCCCACAAGCAGGGTGGGTGTTTCCCTCTCAGTTTGCTGGCCTACATGCCAATCATCTCTGGAAACACCCACAGACACACCCGGAAGTGTGATTCGCCAGTCTGCTAGGAGTCTCTTAATCCAGTCAAATCGAAATATCATGGTTAATAGTCATATCATCTCTCCCTCAAAATCACAGAAAGGTATCTCATTTATCTCTACGTTTTCAGTTCCAAGAAAAAATGCCTGATACATAATAGTTGTTAAAGAAAATCTTGTTTGTATTTCTTCAGGAAAGATAGTGGATTTTGAAATTTCTAAGTTGTGTGTTGGATATTTATAATATTTGAATGATATTAACTGGAATAAGTGTAATTTGACAGAAGTGTAGTTTATTGCTCATAAATGGAAAATGTAGGGAGAGACCTAGCACTTCTGCTGAAAATGTTCTTTATCAGTATACTATATCAGAAACTAAGGCGGTTTAAGTAGTAACAAAAATGTTAGGAAACTTAGTTTCACCTTTCACCAGCATTAGATTTTTAATTTATATCTCCTAAATTGAACATTACTCACTCTAATATTGGCTGCAATAGACAACTACCTCACTTCTCCTCAGGGCCTGAGTTTATCCCCGTAATCGTTCCACAGAGATGAGCAGAGAATGGAAGCATGTGGAGGA
Source organism: Erethizon dorsatum (assembly GCA_028451465.1). Classification (NCBI taxonomy): domain Eukaryota; kingdom Metazoa; phylum Chordata; class Mammalia; order Rodentia; family Erethizontidae; genus Erethizon; species Erethizon dorsatum. The sequence goes on along the minus strand of CM051826.1, from coordinate 135,323,106 downwards.
CGGGCTGCAGAGAGACCAAGGCTGAGCAGGACGCTTAGCTTTCTCCCGATGTTCACTAACCAGGTGAGTAAGTGTTGCCTTGCGAAGTGCCATAAGTTGCAGGCTATACTTTCGGAAGGAGTGGGAATTCCCATTGCTTCATGGAGACGTTCTGAGAAAAGTACTTAGATAAGCTGTGTTGGAATGCACAAGCAGAGTATGGAAGGTCGACATTACATTTGGATTCTGAAATGGAAGGCGTAACAGTATAGGGTTAGGTGAGATGACTAAGTTTGGCCTCAGCTCGTTTCCATACTTAGTTTGGCGCTAAGCGCGCTCTGAACGCGGGGACTGTGCCCCGCCGGCCGTGGGAAGTCTCCCGGGGGCACAGCCTCCTACCCAACCCGCGGCTTTTTAATGTTCTTCTCCGACTACAGATACAACCTGCCGGTGTCAGGGTGGGTGCGGTATTCTGAGCCGCTTTCCATCCGGACTGCCGCTCCGTTCTAGAGTCACAGTTAAAGCCCACGAAGAGCTGCAAACCTGATTTTTAAGTGCACGCGTTTCCGAGACGCGGATCCGTTTTCGTTCTGGATCCACCAGCGACCGCCTCTCCGCAGCCGAGTGGCCTCACCGTGAAACAGACGTGCGGAGACGCACGCAGTCGCGAAGTTGACGGAAGAACGCGCGTCTCACAAAACGTAACCCAGACCTACGCCTTCGGGCGCGGAATCTGGCGGGTGGCTTTCTAATCAGGGTGCAGATTTCTCCCGAGTCACGTGTCTCTGGAGGCCACGGATTACAAAGCAAGGCCCGGCTGCCGCTTGCCAGTGTGGTGTGTTGAAGAAGTGGGTTCTTCTAATTAGCTCAAAATGGCAACTGCCCAAAGCGGTCTGTTTTCAAGATTGCCGGTATTTCACTTGCACTGTGGTGTGATAAAGAGCAATGTGATGAAGATGATCGGCATCACCTCCCATCTCGAGCTTGTTAATTTGTCTGCCGTAATTTTCTCAGCGTTTTCTTGGAATGCATCCAGAAATTTATAAAAGAGATCATCTTCATTTCATACTGCTACAGACTGTGAAACAATAACTAATTTGAGATAATAAGAACTGCAGCTTATGTAAACATCCATAAATACAAAGCACACTGGAAAATTAACAGTGCTTTTAATTCATTGGCAAGAATGCCACCCAGCAAGGGTAGGCAAGTTATCTTTAGCAGAGGCTATTCTTATGCATGGTGAGTTAAAGCATGTAAATTTGCTAAGTGTGTGTTAGCAAACTCATTCCATTGACCACTTGTTCCGTAAGCCTCTGCAGTGTATCAGGTACCATGCTAAGCAGTGAACTACAGAGAAAAAACCTCTGTCCTAGAAGAGCTTAAATTAGTTCCGTCTGCACACTTTTGCTGAATGTCTACAAGACTTTTTCCCTTGTATATTTATTATTTTTTCTGATGGTTATTTATTCACTTAAATGTAGTTATTTAAAAAAGTTAAGGTCGCCATTTTTTATTAGTGATAATAAAAGCTGCTCTATTTGCATTTTATCAACTACTAATTTTTAGTAAATGACACATATCCACTTTATTCATGGGCAGAAAATCTCAAGAATAATACTTTCATGGGATGTCTGGTGAGCATGCTCTGTATACACGAACAAATATGATGCTTTATTGCTAAAGGAGTGTACATTTTACTTCAGTAGACTTTGAGTATTAAATGCATATCATTATTATTCTTTGAAAACTGGTATGTCAGGTACATGTTAAAAAGCTTTATGGGCCGGTGAGATGGCTCAGTGGCTTAAGCGCCTGCCTGGCAAGCGCGAGGGCCCGAGTTCGACTCCCGGAACCCACATACGAAAAAGGGGCCGGTGATATCGCTCAGCGGCACGGGCGCCTGCCGGCGCGCGAGGTCCTGAGGTTGACCCCCCCGGTACCCCATGGTAAAAAAAAAAAAAAAAAAAAAAAAAAAAGCTTTATAATCAACATATATGATTAACTTCGATGTCCCATTTCTCAGCCATTTTGAATTACGGAAGTGTGTCTTTCGCCTGTGTTTTTAGCATTTAGTGAGGAATAACTGTGCATCGTGATTTGTATGCCATAGCTATAATGTCAGGGACAGTCATTGTCCTCACTGTATACATGAGGACATGCGGCTTACAGGGTTTGTCTAACTTGTCCAAGGTTACATAACTTGTATGTAGCAGCTCCAGTGTTTAATCCCTACCTGTATGGATCAAATTCAATTTATTATTTTACTACCTGTAAAATATTTGTATGTACATTTGTAGATAGCTTTTTAAATAAGGTCTGTAGCAGGATTTGACAGATTTCCTGAGTACATTACATTAAAGAGAGATACCAAATATGCAATGTAAAGAGAAAAATGGGTATATTGTATGAAACTATGGCAGTATCAGATGAAGTAAATTGTTTTATTTTAATTAAACATTTGCAAAAGTTGTTTAATGCATTATGAGCCACATTCAGTGCCCAAGTGCTGCTTGAGTAATGGTTTGAACGTTATTGTTTGGTATATGAGAATTAATTGGTCTTTAAATTTTGTTAGGTAGCATAGAATCATTTAATGTTATAACAGACTCATTTTAAAGAGGAATTTTATGTACTGTAAGTACATGAAATGATGTTTAAAATACATAACAGATTCATTTTTAGAATAATGATTTAGATATAATTTCAAACTTTCAGAAAATCTTCAAGAATAGTATAAAACCCACACATACCATTTAGTAATATTTGCAAATTCTTAAAATGACTTTTGTTTTATTCTGAAGTTTCAGAGTGATTTTTAAGAAATTTTGCTCTTTAACCCTAAACACCTAAGGACATTGGTAGAAAGACTTGGGTTAAAGAGAAATCTGTGATCCAAGTATTAAAATTCTTCAATGAATGTGTCCGGGAGGAGTAAGGGGACTTCGAATGGACTATTCTCCACCTGGAAATAATACTCGCTGTGTCTTTGGGGGTATCCAGTCTTTACTGAGTTTGTCCGTCAGTGACAAGACAGAATTTCCGTCAGAACTCTCACCAGCTTCTTCCTAGATCTTCCTCTTGGAAAACTTCCTTACCATTTAACTGATCAATTCAGACAGTGTCTTCTGATCACAACTAGCACAGCCCTTTCCCACCACCCATCTCCTTTCTTTCTCCAACTCTGTATTCTTAGACCTATGGAACCAAGAAAGGCACCAATCGATGCCTACTTTTGGATAAGCCTTCATCTGCGGGCAATTAGGTAGATGATTTTCCACCTGGTTCCTCAGAGGCGTGGCTGAAAGAACACAGCTCACATGGGTTTGGGCTCAATTAAGGATTTGGTGTTAATTTGCATTTCAGATTAGAAGGCTGTCAGATCTAAATTAAGTAGTGACAGATTATGGTTGAAATATATGAAAACAGGAACACTTATTTCCAATGTAAGTTTATGATTTTTTTCTTTTTTGTCATTTTCCCTTGAAATTACTATTTAACATACAAATCATAGGTGTTTTGAGATATTTGCTGTTTTATTTTTCGTCAATTCACACCAGTCGAGCCCCAGGCTAAACTGTCTGAAAGGGAGTGCAGATAGGGATCTGGGTGCAGGAAAATATCCCACCCCAAGTTTACCCAAATTTGGGGGTGTTGAAGTAACTTCCAGGAAAACATTCAAAAGGAAAAACAAAATAGGCATTCACGAGTTAACTGTAAAATTCAAAAGGCAACTATGTTGTTTCCCTCTAAGGGACATGGTGGCCCAGAACATCCACGGAGCACCTTACCAAGAACTGAACAAGATGCCAGCTGTTTTGCATGATGGAGAGTCCATTTAATTGGATAAGCAGGTATCACAACATGCTAAAGAAAGAACAAAGTATATAAATCTCCCTTTTCGATAGACGTATGGGTTAGCATTCCACCAGTCCTCTCAACAATCTTTCTCCATTGTCTTTCTGTTTCATCAACCAAAATGGTCAGATCCAATTATCCATTTTCTTTTTCCTTCATTGCATATTCTGGGCACAGGTGTGAAGATTATTGCTATTGATTCTTGTTCTTCAACTTCATCTCCACTCTCCTCAACGCTACGAAAGTCTGGTCTGCAACATTCCCTTCTTCAGTGTGGCCATAAAGTCGTCCTGTCCCAAGGTATTATAGACATATCCAGTGATCGGGTTTCTCTTCTGTGGCTTCAACCTCCGTCGGCCACAGATTCCTTCTCATTAAAACTTAGATGGCTATGCCACAACAGAGGAGTGGGCGCCTGCTGTGACTTCCAGGGGCTCCAGGTCCTTGAGGGCATCCAGGCAAATACAATGAGCCCAGGGCTTGGGACCCACTTCGTCCTTATTAGAAGCCTGACTTTTGTCAGGACTGAGAATTCAATCTTTACTGAAATTCTGCTGCTCTTATTAGGTCTCCTGATCTTTTTCTCATTGTAATCAGCTCTCCAGCTATACCGAGTGAGTGCTTCTTTAAAACCTGGCAAACATGTTCTCTGGCTTTTGTACTTCAAATTGGTGATTGATTGCCAGCCATGAGTTTGTCATTTTCTCTGTCGACTATATCTCTGATACTCAGCGATAGACATTTTGCTCCACAGTCCTTCCAAGTGCGACCTCCCTTGTGCGTTTCAAAGGCCAGATATCCGTACACGCCGGCGCATCTCCTTCAACACGTGTGCTGTTCCACTTATCCTGTGTATCAGTATGGAGACTCCAGCTCCTATGGCACATCAGGGCTTACCGGCCTTACGCCCCCTGCCGGTGATGCGTTGATGCTACAACTTGGAATCCTCTGTGGTCTGCTTCCTAGGAGCATTCCCGCTACCAACTTTGTGCAGATGAAGCAGAACCTGAGATAAGGCATCAGTTATAAGTGATTTTAAAGGAGGGTGCTTTTCTCAAGAAAACAGTAAAGAATGAGAGTAACCAAGTGGCAAATGGGAGAATGTGAGAAGAATAAACACTAGCCTTGGCTTACTGCATGCTGGGATCACACTGCAGAGCCATTCCCAAGTCTTGCCAGAGTCTGGCCTTTTGTGTTATGTGTCAGTCCAAACTGCCTTGCAAGCGTGAGGGCCCGAGTTCGACTCCCGGAACCCACATACGAAAAAGGGGCCGGTGATATCGCTCAGCGGCACGGGTGCCTGTTGGCGCACGAGGTCCTGAGGTCGACCCCCGGCACCCACACACACACACAAAAAAAAGAGATGAAACACCTGCAGGGCTGCTACATGGATGAAGTTCAAAAGCATAATGTTGAGAAAGGGAAAAAAAAAAAAACCCAATAGATACAATGCACTCCTTCCTGTATGAGTCCTTTAATGTCAAGGTAATTTTTGGTGATGATGGGAATGCTTCATATTTTGATCTCTCTGGTATTCCATAATCAGATATAGGCTGGGAATGGGAAATCTAGGAAATGCTGAATATTTGGGTACTTGCTCGAAATACAATTAAAAATTTATGCACAGCGTTGAAGGAAGGAATCTTAGGAGCTGAGAAAGGTCCTTTTGACCTCAGACTCCACCTAAATTGTGAGGGAGTTCCCTTTCTTGTTTGCTTTCCCCCCAATTTGACATGGTAATTCACCCCAGATTTATTGAGCTCCTCTCCAGGCTTAAAACTTTTCCTTTCCTTTCTTTCATTTTTATTTAATTTTTATTCACAGGTACAGTACTTCTACATAGCTCAATTCTTATGCTTTCCTAAGTGGTGATTCAGGAAAACTTCCACTGGCCCAGCTTTTGGTCTCAACTCCTACTCAGCACTCTATATTGTCTTATATGAAAAATGATCACTTTGAGTAAGTCCTACTGGAACTGCTCTTTGTGAAAGGAATTTATGTGGTTATAAATACATCACTTACGTTTAAGCACCCAGCTTAAACAACTTGTGCCGCTCCCCTGGGACTCACAACTCACCCAGAGCCCAGCGTGTCAGAATCACTGAATCAAATGTGTAGGGCACATAAAATTGTCTGCGCGCCCACTCCTTTATTTATTCTTCTAACTGATTCAGTACGGGTAGACTAAGTGAATGCACCAAACTGACTCTTTACTCAAGCATTCGTCTCAGGCATTTCCAATACTTGCTGGAATAGTATCGAAATATGAGTTATGCTGTTGTTTTCAGAAGAAACAATTACAAACTTGTGTGAAAAGAGGAAAGACCCAGAATTCACGTTATTACGCTGAGTTAAAAACAACTCGCTCACGGACCACAGGAACATAGATTATCTTCATGCTCACCAGTTGTATTTCATCATCTTTTTTCCATCTTTGAGGAAATATAAAATAAAAATTTTAAGCAATAACCATAAAATAAGTGTAAAGTGTTATAAAGATAACTTAAAGTCACCTTTACTATTTTGGTAGCAATGCATAAATTTCAACTAAGAAAAGACTTGTGAGATATTCTGAAAGCAAATAACGAAAAGTGCTTTATATAACACTGGCAGTTATACTGACTTCTGGCAGCTATCAATTATAACTGATGTCCACTATAATTCTGATTGATGTTTAACGCCAATCATTTCCAATTTATTTTGGTTTGAAAAAGGAAAAGTTCTTTTGGAAATGCATTTACTGGTTGACAGCCCCTTTTGTATTTTTCCTAATTGAGAATCTGCTTTTGACACATCTCTATCTTTTAGTGTTGTCATAAGAAACATGCTTCTTGTTAGTCTCGTCTCTTCCCATTTCCTTTTCCCAATCCCTACTCCAGCTTCTTCGAAGAAAGAGAAACTGGAAGGGAATAAGAAGGAACTAATTTTTTCCTTTTTCTTTTTCATTTGTTGAGAGACTGTCAACATTTTCTACCTGAATACTCAATGATTATGACTAAAATAAGTTTATTGCTTTGGAAGCACACCTAGAATCTTTTTTTTTTTTTTTTTTTGTGGGTACCAGGGGGACGACCTCAGGACCTCACGCGCCAACAGGCACCCGTGCCACTGAGCGATATCACCGGCCCCTTTTTCGTATGTGGGTTCCGGGAGTCGAACTCGGGCCCTCGCGCTTGCAAGGCAGGCGCCTACGCCGCTGAGCCATCTCACCGGCCCCACACCTAGAATCTTAAGAGATGGTCATCTACAATAATTTCCACTGTGCTAAATGCGTTATTTCATTATGCATGCAAGTTTGAAATAAATATTATTGAAAGCCTGATGATTATCAAACAGTGTCAAAGAACCTTTTTCAGAAGGGGGAGTTTAGAGCTCTAAACGCATAGTATCTTGGTACATCTGGACACTGTTAGCATTTTCGCTGTACGCAGGTGAAGGGTTAAGTCCCCACCTGCTGTTGACATGGGTTGTCTTATTTGGGAAGGAGGAGTTAAACACTTACTATAAAAACACCTATGTGTATCATATGCATATGCGTATCTCCTTCATTATGCCTTAGCTTAAGGTTATATTATTTAATGGAATATTAAGAGCAATTTGATTCTTTCATTACAGAATAATATAATTTACTGACCTTGGCATCATTCAAATTTGATTCAAAATAAATTGTTTTTAAGTTCATAAACAGGCAGCTTGTCAGTGTGGCCTAATGGAACTCTAATATTCAAACATATTTTTTTCCTTAAGGATAACTATTTTTATGCATAAATTATAAAAGATCCAAATTTTCTTTATCAAAACTACAAAGCTTTTGAAGAAGCTGATTTTCAGGTCCTCGACGATGCTTAGACCATCTTGAAGGTAAGGTCGCTATGACCTGGAGTTGGTTCTGCAGCCACTGGGATTGCTACGCCCTCTCTCCTGGGGAGTGGGGCACCCCTGTGGGCATCTCCTGACCCTGCTGGGCTGGCTGGCAGCTCCATCAGTCCACCAGAGCTGTGAGGCCTTTCTTTTGATTTGGGAAATTCACTGGGGTCAGCCTGTTACCTCACATATCTGTTTTCTTTAGTTGTTACCTAAACATTAGTTTTTGTTTTTCTCAGGAATCAGGATTCTTGCAACCATTTTCTCTTGCACCAAATTGCGTAGCATCCTTTTTTCCTTTAAAACTCTTCTGTTTCACCTCTCAGAGTCCTCACTCTGTGGTTTAAAATTTTTGGATTCGTCTCAAAATTTCACCACCGTCCCTGAATCTTAGTTCTGAATAAGCTCTTGTAGATCTTCCACTCAGTGTCAGTCATTATCTTCCTAGCCAGACAATGGAGTACTGGGCGTGGGGCCGGCGTCTCACCACGCTGAGCCTCTCATGCATTCGCACAGCACTAGCAGCACTGCTCTGCAGTCGACGCCGCAGCCCTGCACGGCGCTGTCCTTTCCTCCTGAGAACACTTCCTGTGTCCAGAGAGTCCCTGGTGCCCTCTGAAGATGTTGGTGCCCATCTGCAGCCCTTCTCTCACATTGGAAGAAGGTATCCGACTTTGAATCTGCCGATGTGGGTTGAGATTTCAATTTTTAATTTTTGAAACAGTGATCCTCGGCGGCTTACTTAATCAAATTGGGCTTTAAAATACTAATATTTAAGATACACAATTTATAAACCTAGCTGCATGCTTTCTCAAGTTCTCTAACCTCTTTCTTTCATTTATTTACTTATTTTTTTGAGACAGGGTCTTGCTGTGTCTCTCTGGATGGACTCAACCTCCTAGATTCAAGTGGTCCTCCCGCCTCAGCCTTCTGAGAATGTTGGACTACAGGGACCTACCACGCCCAGCTTGTTTCTCTAAACTTTTGATTGTACCTAATGTAAAGAAACACACATTCCCACCTTTTGAAGATTTTAAGTTTTAAAAGGTCTCTTTTTTTGTTCTCTTTGCCATCGTCCGTGTGACACAAGTTCCTCAGCTGGAGTGCGTGCTGCGCAGCGCACCCGCGTGTAAGGTCTGGAGCGCGGCGGCGACTCTGAAGTGTTGCAGCTTGGACGCTGCAGCTACCAAGATGCTGCTTTCCTCTTTAGGTCAGCATAGAATCAACGGTGGGATAACTACAGTAAGAACAACACAAGATTAAGTGCAAAGCCCCTAGACTGTAATAAGTAGTCAGAAAATGCATTTCTATTTATTATCCCCACTTCAGCATTGCTCACTTTTGGAGCCGTTGGGTCCCCTCCTGTCGCTGGTTATCGATGGCTCACACTCCCACCCTTCCTCAGCAGACCTCAGTACTTTTCTTGCTCTCACCAACGAAACACTTGCTGTCATGTGCTTTCCCTCCATCCTTCTTGTAAAACGGCTCCCGGTGGCTTCCCAATGACTGTGCGTGCATGCGAGCGTGCGTGTGTGGTGCGCAGGGCGGGGAGGTCTGTGTCGCAATAAGACAGATCTCCACCGCAGCCCACCCGCGGGCCCTGGTACGCGTGCGTTGTGAAGGCCCTCGGAGTTATTTTCTGTTCCCATAGCCATTCCGTTGACCCATGCTCTGCAGAGTGAGGACACTCCTGTTACTTTGTCACAGCGTTCTGCACCCACTCTCAGCATACGCCGTGGCTCCTGCAAACGGAAGCAGTGGCAGAGCTCTCCCTGGACGTCCTGCCACCCTGCATTTGTGAGCACGTGCGTGGGTTTAGATCCGGAGTGTTTTCCTCACGTTCTGTCTCTATCAAATTAGTGATTTTCCCACTATTTAAGGCAGTCGTGGACTCCACTCACTAAGTGGACTCTACTCATCAGTAATCTTTTTTTCCCACGCATGTCTTCAGATCTTCTCTCTACAAGCCTTTTCCTGTTTCCTGTTAAGCATTTTTCAGTCTGTGTGTGCACCAGCTCTCTCTACTCACGCCGGGGCCGTGGGCTCTTTCCCTTCTTCCTCTTGGTCAGAGCTTCTGAAATGCACCTTCCGTCCCTCCACTTCCCGCTTCGTACCCGTCCATGCCCGCACTTTACAAATCTGCCTCTCCTCGGTGAATGTGCTTTTACTAATGCTTCCCATTGCTAAACCTGACAAACCCGGCTGTATCTATGGCGTTAGCGCATCTGCTCATATCCTTCTCTCTGAAAAATTTTCTTCCCTCGGATTGCATGATGCCTTGCTGTCCTGGCTTTCTGACAACGTATCTCAGCGTCATCTGTGGTTCCCTCTTTGGGAAATCTCCTACATGTCCATAAATTAAACTGAAAATAAAATATTGTCATCCTTCTCCTCCCTGATACCTTTCAGTACAAATAAAACCCGAACTCCTAACCATGGCATTTACCAGGCCGTGCAGCATCGGGCCTCTGCTTTCATTGCTGCCTTCATTTCTATCAACGTTTCAACTCCGTCGAGCAAAGCATAGATTTTAATCATGCTACCGAAGTTCATTTTTGCGTCCTGTCCTCTCTGCACCCTTTCCTTCTGTGTAGAAGGCTCCTCCCCCTTTTTTGTCTTCACGCGTGTTCCTGGATTTGCAGTCTAACTTTCCTGACAGCTACAGCCTGTGTTGGGCCGTGCTCGCGGGACTGCACATCTACTCCTGTGCGTGGGTGGGGACGATCTTGTCCCTTACTGTGTCCCTGCTTCCCAGCACGTGCCGAGATATGTTCAAAATACAGCTTTGATTAATGAGAATACTTAGTCAGCCCTGGCTAAATGAAAGAAAATGTCTTTGTTTCTTTATGTGGGATATGATGCTTAATACCCTCATCGATGGTGACTTTTCCTGATCTACATGGTTAATAGGTCGTATGACTGGTCATTCTTAGCAGCCATTCTGGCTACCATAAGCCATCTTTTGCTGTCAAACAAAATAAAATACTATTCCCTCTCATCCTCCTTCTGTACCCTTCACTGTCACAGTGGGCACCAATACTATTTTAGCAACCTCGAAAGGAAAGCTGCTTTTTTCTCAGTCCCATCTCTTCTAAAATCCTGTCACTATTTTTTCCCCACAAAGTCTTCAAAACTCGTTCTTTCCTCCTTTGAATTTCTGCTCCTGCCATCTGTCATGTGCAATACTGCAAACTTCCCCTCTGATATTTCCACTTTGGACCTCAGCAGTCAATCCTCAATTCTAGGGTGTGAGTTTTCTTATCACCCCAAAACTTCTCTCCCCACCTCTCCGCACTCAGATTTTCTCGAGCAGTTTCGTTAATGGCCTAACATTCTGAGAACTTGTTCACTGGTCTCTCCAGAGGCCCGGGAGCCTAGACGAGCTGATTCTTTATGAGACGATTTGCTATGGAGATGAGTCGATGCTTAAGCCTCAGAAAATCCAGGGCTGTCATTTCACCGGAAAATGAAGGGAAATCATCCCAATTCATAGTTTATTATAATAAATACTTCAGAGATGAATGCTTTTAACATTCCTTCAGGTTTTCTGGAACTTTTAAATCCACATTCACTGTACTGTTCTCAGGTTTATGTGGTGTGAATGCTTGTTAATAATAATTCACAGACACTGCAGAACAGTGATGAATTTAATAATATATCTTGTAAGGCACACTTGAAATTTACAGAACTTCAATAAGCCTTTTAAATACTTCTTCAAATGTGTTTTGATTTTATTCTAGTAGTTAGAAGAATGGCTTGTATCCCCTGAGCCCCACATTAACAGACCTTGTGACTACTGAGTGGTTTCGATGGTACATTATGTATTTTTCTATCAGTTTAGTTAAAACTCTGAAGTCACACTAAGCAAAGGCAAAAAATGGTATTTATTTCAGAAGGACATTCTCTCTTGAAGGAAAAATAGATCACTTTGTGAAAATGTATTGCCAATATATGGCAATCCTTATACTACTATGGTTCTTTTTCAATATAGCTTCTCTTGTCAGTTAAAAAATATACTCAGAAAAGCTGCATGGTGTCTTTCATAGGTATGGTATTTAGAGAAAAAGTTCCCATGACATTCAGCCCCATGTGATCAGACTAAAATTGAATGCAACCAGCTAATAATCTCTTTTCCTAAAAAAGTAAACAAAGTAAACACATGTGAACTTTAGCATAAGACATTATCTCATTAGCATAATTGAAAAAGCTTATCATTATTGACATATTAAATTGGAGGGCTGGTAAAGTAAAAATTTAAATTCTCCATTCAAGTATTTTCTACTAAGCTTTACATGAAGCTTTAACATAAAATTCAGAATTCTTGCTTAAATATTATATATTAAATACTATATTTCAAAAAGATAACATTTAAGATGGAAAAAATAAAATGAAAATTCAAAGAAAAAATATACTATCTATAGTCTCACAGCCTATGGATAGCTACTTCATTTTTTCTATACTTCTTAGCATCTTTCATATATATATTATTACATAGTAAAAATGAACGGTCTCCATTGTACTCAGGGTTAGGAGGAACAGTCGTTTTCCTACATTAAATTTCCCTTTGTAGAATTGGTGGGAAATTCAATCTCTTCTATTTTTTTTCCATTTAATACCCACATATCACATGTTTTGCTGCTAAGCATGAACAAAGTGGCTTTTAGGGCCTCCTGTCAACTCGAATGGCTTTGGGACCCATCTGGGGTATTGGGGGAGCACACTTGGGGGTGTGTCTAGGTGAGTCATGGAGGGGTGGTTTTGGGTACTGCAACTGATCCTTCACCCCTTCCTTTCTGGTACTATTCCCCTGCTCTGCTTTCTGGCTGCTATGAACTAAGCAACTTTCCTCTGCCAGGCCCTTCCGCCATGATGTTTCTGCCTTGGAGCCAGCTTACCATGGACTGAGTCCCCTGAAACTGTGAGCCAAATTAACATTCTCCTCCTATAAATTGTGGGTGTCAGGTATTATGTCCGGCAGCAAGAAACCTGACAAATACGACCACTTAACCTATTTCATTCCAGCTTAATTTTCTATATCTAGCTCCATTGAGCTGGTATTCATTTTTCTTTCGGTTCTTTGATTTACCTAATAATACCAAGCAACACTATTTCTGAGGTCATTATAAGTCTATAACATTAGGATTAATATATTGTCAAAAAATAGTACTACTCTGCCATGAAGGAAGATAAACTTGAATCATTTGTAGGAAAATGGATGCATCTTGAGACCAAAATGATACATGAAGTAAATCAGACACACAAACTTAAATGTTGCGTGGTTTCTCTTATATGAGAAACCCAAATTATAAATAAAGAACAAATTAAAAGATAGACAATAGGAAGTAGGGAGATAGAGCTTTCTCAAATGGGAAGGGAATCGAGATGGAGGAAGGGAGAGGAAGGAAAGGGGATGAAAAAAGGAATGAAGATGTGTTATGTACATGCACCAGCTCCACACAAGGAATGTAAACATTGTGTACTGCATACATGTGCTCATAAAAGATTTTTTAAAATGGCCTGTGATGCACTTGGTCATGAGTTTTGACTCTATATTTCAATTTAAAGGGTTAAGGAAAGAATTTGAGTTCTAACTGTGACAAGATTTAGTATTTTTATTATGAAGACTGGTTATAACTCCAAGACTCAAGTCTTTCTTGTGACAGTTGTTATCCATGTGGGCATCCATCCACACTTTTCTCTCCATCAGAGCATGACCTCTGTGCTCCTAATTCTGGCCCATGAGTACGGATGAAATTTAAATTATTTTGGGAAGAGAGGGACGATATCTTGAATATAAATAATATAGCATTTTTATTTTGTTTATTCAATCTTATATTCTTCAGTAGAATTTAATATTTTACATAGATTTTTTTTATGTCTGCTCCAAGTTTATTTTCTCATTGTTGCTCTGTGATTATTATAGTTTCTTCCATCACACAGGTTTTTGTAATCAACCACAAAAAAGTAGTTATTATTGTTGAGTATATTATCACTTATTTAATGTTAAAACATCCATTTACTTTGGAGTTAACCCCACTGGGGTTGTGTGTTGTTTTGCTGATGGGTTTCTGGATTCCATTTACTAAAAGTCTATTAGGAATTTTTTTGCTCCATATTTGAAATAATGGCTTTGGTCTTGGTCGGGTTTTGTAGCAATTAACACACTGGCTTTGTAAAAAAGCTATTGGTCAGTGTGACTGTTAATGGTGTATGTCAACTTCGCTAGGCCATGGCAAGAAGACTTGGCTAGGCTATACCACACTACTTAACCGCTATGCTGTGAAGGTATTTTGTAGATTTGATTAACATTTTTCAATCACTTGACTATAAGCAAAGGAAGTTACCATTAGTAATGTAAATAAGCTTCCTCCAATCAGTTTAAGACCTTAAGAGAAAAAAATCTGAGGTCTCCTAGAAAGGGAGGAATTCTGCCCGAGTGTCCCACTTTTGGGGACTGCCTGCATTTTGAGACGTGCTAAGCTTCACATTCATGGGCCATTGGTTCCTACAAACTCTGGTTGGAAAATGAACTTATACAGTGGGCTTTTTTCTTTCCATCCTTTTTATTAGAGAGATTAAAAAGTGATCAAAATGCAATATGTATATGTATCATTTCCCCCAAGATGAATGTAGTTATTATGTACCAGAAATGCATATTAATAAAAATATAAAAAATTTTGAAAGATTGCATGGCATAGTAGGTAAGAGGGTGACACTGAGGCTAGAGTGTATTGGATTTTCTATGTTCAGGATTATACTACTTGTGAATAGTGACAGTCATGTCTTCTTTTCTGCTAATTTTTTTTTAACTGTTGTTCTTGTATTATTGTACTGATTAAGATCATTAGTTGCATGATGAATTATATAAGTACAAAACTTCTTTGTTTTGTTTTCTGTCTCAGGGGGAAATTGTATTTTGCTTAGTTTTTTTTTCTTATTAATTTAGTATATATACTAAACTTCAAAAATTATTGCACAGGGCCAGTGAGATAGCTCAGTGGTATAAGTGCCTGCCTGGCAAGCACGAGGTCCTGAGTTCGACTCCCGGTACCCACATATGAAAAAAGGGTCGGTGATATCGCTCAGCCGCATGGGTGCCTGCTGGCGCGTGAGGTCCTGAGTTCGACCCTTGCTACCCACCAAAAAAAGAAATTACTGCATAAGTTGTGGATGGAATTGAAAAATAAGTGTCATTTTAGTAAGCTCAGTATGTAAAGAACTTCTTGCATTTAATTGATTCTTGAGATGCCTTTTTTTATCAAAGGAAGTTGTTAAAATCTGATAAAATAAGAATATTCTGATGAGAACAAAATTGGATCTCTATTAATACTAACAAACAAAATGAAATTACTTTAAAATATTTCCTTTTTGTGTGTGTGTGGGTACCGAGGGTCGACCTCAGGACTTCGCGTGCCAGCAGGTGCCCATGCCGCTGAGCGATATCACCGGCCCTTTTTTCGTATGTGGGTTCCACTAGTCGAATTCCACGCCTTGCGCTTGCCAGGCAGGCACGTATGCCGCTGAGCCATCTCACTGGCCCCTTTAAAATATTTCTTAATCTAGCTCATTTAAAATTTATATTTTTGTGTTGTTTTATTTATTTAATACAATATATTAGTGAATGGATATAACTAAGAAATGTAAATGTATAAGTCCTGGTATGATGGTTAAGCTCAAATGTGTCAGTTTTATTGGCTTTGGAGCCATGCAGGAGCACTCTTCTGAGAGTGCTGGGTGGTCATGGAGGGCTGGCTGTGGATACAATATCTGATTCCTGGCCCCTTCCTCTCTGGCCCTGTTCCCTTGCTCTGTTCTGGCCACCATGCACTAAGCAGCTTTGGTCAACCATGCCCTTCCGCCATGATGTTCCTGGACCATGGACTGAATCCCCTAAAACTCTTAGTTAAATTAAACTTCTCCTTAAATTGTGGGCAGTGGGTGTTCTGTCCAGTATTGTAATCCAAATGTTTGGAGAACCCAATACTATTACATTCTCTATAATCATAATATGTCTGATAGAATTTTCAATTTTGAGCTTTCCAAAATTTTGGTGAAATTTTTGTAATGAACATTATAATGAGGTCAGGGTGTTTTCTCTAAGGCAAGATGAAAGTGAAAGCCTACAAGAGAAAGTGAAAGACGCGTGGTTGAAAGGAGCAGGGAATAAAAATAATATGCAGATTAGGAAATTAACTGACACATGAATTGTATTTCAATACATTTATGCAGTGGATAACAGTTAAATCAAATCAGAGTATTTAGCATGTCCATCACCTCAAACCTTCATTTCTTTGTGTTAACCACATTCAAAGTCCTTCGTTCTAGCTACTTTGAAATGCACAATAAGTTATTGTTAATCACAGTCACCCTACTGTATAAAACCCTAGAACTCATTCTGGCCATCCAACTCTGTTTGTGTCACACAAAATCAACCTCTATTTCCTCCTCCATCTACCTTTCCTGTCCTCTTGAATCCACAGTACTACTCCCCACTTCTATGAGATTAACTTATTTAACTTCTACCTCTGAGTGAGATCATGCTGTATTTGTCTTTCTGTGCCAGGCCTATTTTCTTAGCATAATGTATTTCTTGCTGCAAGTCACAGATGTGCTATTTTCCATGGCTGAGTAACACCCCAGTGTGTATGCACATGAGCGCGTGCATGTGTCCTCCATTCCTCTGCTGTTGCATAACTAGACTGATTTCATACCTTGCTTATAGGGAATAGTGATAAAATAAATATGGGAATGTGGATATCTTTTTGGTATACTGATTTATTTTCCATTGGATATATATCCAGTAGTGGGATTGTCAAATCATACGATAGTTCTATTTTTTGTTGTGTAAAAAACTTCTATACTTTTCCTTAATGGCTGCACTAATTTACAATCCCACCAACGGTGTGTGAGGTTTCCCATTTCTTGTCATCTCAGTATTCATTGCTAGTATGTGTTACTTTCTGTTTTTTTGATAATAGCCATTCTAGCTGAAGTTAATGTGATATATTCTGGTGGATTTGATTTACATTTCTTTGATGAATAGTGATGTTGAACATTTTTTCATATACTTGGCCATTTGTATGTATTCTTTTGTAATAAGTCTATTTAGATCCCTTTTCTTATTTTCATCAGATAATATTTTATTATTATTATATTAGGTGTTCAGTTGCTTCAGTTTCTTATATATTCTGCATCTTAGTTTTTTGCCAGATGAACAATTTGCAAATATTTCCTCCTATTCTGCAGGCTCTCTTCAAAATTAATATCTCACTTTTAAACTCAGTAACTGGACTGGCAATATTCATCATACTGAAAGAACAGAAGAAAATAATTCAGGGTTCCTTACCTTGGTTGTTTGGAGAAAACAATTAAAGGTTGGTCATTAAGCCCATGGGGAGAAAAACAAGAATCTCTCTGGGGAATGAGCTGTGTGCCCCTTGCTCAGGCACAGTGCTGTAGGTTGTTGGTAAATGTCGTGATCAAACTGTCAACAGCCATAACCAACTGAAGTCAGCCATGAGGATACAGGCAAACACGATACATGCAACCAAAGACGTCAAGTAGGCAGTTGAGTATATGGGTCAGGAGTTGAGAGGGGACTCAGAGTAGGAGACACTTATTTATATACTGGTTATGGTATGGTAGAAGATAAGAAAGTTAAGGAAAGGGTAGATGAGTTTGCCTAGGGGAAAAGAATAGAGTAAGAAGATAAAAGACCTACAGGTCCAATTTTGTGGCTAGATTTTGAATTTAGAGTTCAGGTAGCAGGAGAAGCTATAATGGTGAGGACTGAAAATGAAGTGACACAGGCACGAATAAAATAAAAATGAGTGAGCAATGTTAAATGCAGCTGAAAAGTCAAGTAAAATGAGGATTTCCATTCCCTGGTAGAGGAGGGCTATGGAGCTGTGTGGTGGAGTACGGGGGCGGAAAGTCGGTTGGTGTGCGCTGAGCAGGGATCAGGTGTTCAGCAAGAGACAGAGCAAACACTCTTTAGAGAAATGTGTTGAAGTGAAAGTAGAAGAGTGGTGGCTTCAAGTAGGAAGGCCTGGAGGACCCACGTTTTCTAACATAGCATGGCGACTTTAATAGCTTAGTCACACAGCTGTGAATGCTGATTATAAGATGTGTGAGGCTGGCTGTTGACTTGAACATTATGATATGTGATTGGTTATTTATTTGTTTTGTGTGTGTGTGTGTGTGCATGTTCTTATGGAAGCCATTCCATATTCTTAGTAAATAAGACTTGATGATATGCAGGTCAATGAGTGCTACATGATAAATGCACCATAGCACAGTGCAATTAATCTTCCAGAAAGACTAAAAATTCCTGTCCATGTATACCTCATTTGGGAGATAGAATCAAGATTGTACAAGGACTGATGGAGTGCTCCCTTTATTTACGTAAAGATGAAGGTGGTGACTTAATGTGATTGTTAGTAAGGTCCTCATTCCCCAACCTGTTTTCTTGTTACCTAGAGAAACAACACAACAAAAGAAACTACCTCATTCTATAACTCCATGTCATTCATTTTTTCTTTTTTTAGGTGTATAAACTATTTATGAGCATTTCTCTACAGATACTCCGGCAGTGTGGCCACAGCTGCTTGTGGTCTTGGTGTGCTGCTGTCAGATATGAAGTCCATAGAAGAGGAGCAGGTTTTATGGGCCCTGGTCTTCTTGAGTTACTCCAAGCCTCCATGGACCCTGCTGTCACACCACTGATTAGAAGGTGGCTGTGTTGTCTATCCTTTACCAGAATTAGTAAAGGGATCTGCCTAAGAGCTAGTCTGGGATGTTGTACTTGCGCAGAGTGTACGCGATGTGATCCTATTTACCACCTTGTTTTCAGGGAGGACAATGTTTGCTGCCCTCCACCCTACATGAGCATCTTTGCGCCGCGTTCCTAATGGCAGTCGGGGCAGAGTCTCTCTTCTGCTGGCATCGGTGTGGCTGCTGCGTGTTCACGCAATGTGCTGGTACTTCTCAGGGACCGCCAGAGATGTGCTGGGAGCACCAGATGGAGTGTGGAGGCCTCCGATGGAACAGCTATTCGTGGCTCAGGTGCGGCATCCGGCCTCCTGCCCGGGGTGGAGAGGACCTCCAGGTTGACTAACTATAGGTGGGTGAAATTATATTTGGTCAGTAGCAACAGAAATAGTGAGCAAATTGTCCAAATGCTACAGGAAACTTTTGGAAGATAAACAGGCAGCCAGCCAAGCAGAGACGTTAATGCCATGCAGCAAGTAAAGGAATGGAGTTGTTAGTGGGAGGAAATTCAGGTTCCCTTCTTTCCCTTTTGATCTTGAAGAAAGCTGAGGGACTTATTTCAGAGAATTTGTATCTGTCCTCCCCAACCCTCAACCAATCTGTCAGAGTGGTAATCTGGAGAATCTTGGTGTGCTGCTCTCAGAGATGAAGTGCATAGAAGAGGAGCAGGTTTTATGGGCCCTGGTCTTCTTGAGTTACACCAAGCCTCCGTGGACCCTACTGTCACACCACTGATTAGAAGGTGGCTGTGCTGGGAGCACAGAGTGGAAATCTGGAGAGATAAGGACTGAACTAAAAAGCCCTCCCCACCAAGAGCTGACCATTTAGCAATTGCTGTGAGAGCGCACACAACTATGGCCACGAATACCACACATGGCCTCATGTATCTGTGATTCAGAAGAAAAGAGAGACCAGGACTTGGAATCAAGTTATAATTGTTAGAAAGTTGGGCTGGAGATGAGGAAGAGACAGAAGAAAAGAAGGTAAAGTTAGACTGAGAAGAACAATACATTAAACACTGTAAAAATATTCCAGATTTCTAGAAGTTGGTTGTAAAATTAATTCATTGGCTTATATCTCTGCTACTTTAATAAAAGTAGGATTTTCTTTATAATAATATCATTAGTTTGAATGTATTGTTTTTAATTCTTTGTAAAACTGTGTTAAAAAATCAATCCAGCTGCCTTCCAGGTCTTAAATAAGGCTTTTCAGTTTCCGAAGAAATCTCATTTTTTAGTTTCAGGTGGCATCACCCCTCCACCTCATGGAGTGAATGATGAAAAGAAACCAATAATGATAGTAAGAGGTTATGAAGTTTAGGTAGCTGTGTAGCTACCGAGAGGCTCCTGGAAAATGACTCTCTTCACTCCATCCTGCAGTAGATATCAGAACATTTTCAACAATTTCTTGCATCTTGTGAGGTAGACAGAGTCAGATCTGTGCAACAGTCCAGGAACTCAGGTTGCATAACACAGTACCGGAAGGCTGCGTGAACCCCTGGAAGAGCAAGGAGAATTCTACTGGTAGAACCCCTGCCCTGGGCACCACTGTCACCTCGACGATTGTTCCCAAGTAGAACTTGGGAGACCTGAGAACTACAGCTCTATGCAACGTTATCTCTTGTTTTAATTAAGACACTTTTAAAAAGTACACTTATGAAAAAAAATCTTCATAATCTCTTACTTTATATCAATTTCATAGTTTTCTTGTGTAGGTACAAAGTAATGCGTTTATCTAAAACACTGATTACATGTCAATGTTTGCTACTAGTTACTAGAGAAAATGATCACGTATTATTACATTATTATATGTGTATTGTTGCCTAACTTTAAGATATTTGAAAGTTAGTACAGTTTATAAAATATTTTCAGTTTTAGTGACTGACATGCTTGTGTGATTGAAAGTGAAAAGTAAAAATATCTCTTTTTGTAGATATTAGAAAATCCAAAGCAAAGGGGCAACAGATCTTGGACGTCCGAGCCACATTGATTGGCTTCCATGTATCTTCTAGATGAAACATCAGAAGGCCCCAAATTGTATCTTCCAGACTCCTTTGTAGCCATGACTCTGGTTTTCAATTATTTTCTGGAAAATTGATATACCTGTGAAAGATTTAGAAGGCAGAAGCCAACTTCCTGCTGCTATTGCAGCCAGCAAGCAGTCCAGAAATATTAATATTTATAAGCCGTTGCAAACATTTATATCTCTTTCAAAAGTTATACACTTAAACCAGGTTTTAAAATTTATTTGTGTAGCATCAATTCCTTGAGTTTTCTCTTTCCTCTAAGTTACAGTTTCTGAAATTTATAGTAAAAAAGTTGTGCCTTTTTCTTACTAGGAGCACTGATGGGTTTTTTGCTTTACTGCTTTTTTAAATATGTTGCCATTATTTATGTTTTGGTCCCTTTCACCGGGCTTTGGAGAGGAAGACTTGTGTTGTCATCATTGTCTTCCTGCCATGCTGTACTCTCTACTGAGCACGTTCAATCTTAATGGATGGGTCCTGTGCCAAGGAAATAATCCCAGTCCTTAGCTCCTCAGGTCTTCAAATCGGGAACCACCAAACCTAGAGGATGAGCTCTCCCATCTCACAGCCCCTTTTACCCCAAACCAGCAATAGGCAACAGTTGAGACAACATAAATACACAGAGATTTAACCACACTGTTATGGCTTATCCCTAGAAGTCTCCCCAAAGCCCAATGGACTCGTAGGTGAGGCTTTGAGGAGATGGTTGGATCATAGGTGTATGATACTTAACACTGGATTAATCCACTGAAGAATTTATAACTAAATGTGATATTGGGATGTGAAGCCTGGTCAGAGGAGGTGATCACTGGGGTGTGACTAGGAGGTGGGGTTCTATCGCCCTCCTCCTCCCTTGACCTCTCTGCTTTCTGCTTCCCTGCCATGAGCTGTTTCTCATCTACCAGCCCACCCTGCCTTGGAGCCAGCTGACTATGGACTGAAACCTTTACAAACTGTGAGCCAAAATATCCTCTCCTTTCTTAAACTGTGGGTGTTGAGTATTGTGTCTCAGTGACCAGAAAGTAACGAAGACACACACTGACCATGCTGTGAGGTATTAGAAATCTGTGATAGTTAAGCATTCTCTGAATTATCAAGCTTGATAACATCCTTTTGTAGTCACAAAACTCTGCCTCGTTTTGAATTTTATTTATTTATTTATTTATTTATTTATTTATTTGTCTACTCTGTAACCCTTCCTCGAACGACTCAGCTCTTCCTCCATGCCTGAGTATGGACTTGACAATCCACTTGCTAATTACGCTTTCTTTACACCGTTCGTTGTTTTCATAAATATTGTGATTATTAAAGGTGGGTGTAAGCATGGGGCTGGAAGCAGGGTGAATTGTCACTAGGAACAGTGCATGAAGGGTTCTGTGTCATCCAGGGTCTTTTCTGTCTTTGACGGAAACTCACCCGTGTCCTGTGTTCCTGCCACCCATACATTCATGATACTTAAAGACTCCGCAGCGTCCTAATTTAATTTGATGTTTTTCACATCTCCCAGCTTTACTAATTGAACACATAGAATATTTACAGATAGACCAGATACATCTATTAGTTTTTGTAGCAAATTTCTATCTCATAATTCCTGTAGGCTTCCTTGTGTTAAATACTAAATAATACATAGTTACGTTAACAGTATTCAAACGTATCAAAAATATGAACATATGTGAAAAAAAAAAACCCTTCTTTTAATCCCTGATCAGCACAAGTTAACATTTTCCTTATTCTTTTTTTTTTTTTTGTGGGTACCGGGGGTCGAACTCAGGACCTCGCGTGCCAGCAGGCATCGGTGCCACTGAGCGATATAATTGGCCCAACATTTTCCTTATTGATTTCTTATTTTTATACCTCGCTTACATCTTCCTATGTTGTTATATTTGATTTATTGAAACTGAGATGTAGATTAACCTTAGAATAGGTTAGTAATAATGATTTACAGGATTGTAACAGTTAAAAAATCAGCGGCACTTTGCAGTTCACATGTTCATCACTAAGTAATGTGATAGGGTTCTTTTTCTCTATCACAATGACTACCGCAAAGGGAATTCTTCCATTAACAGAGGAAACCTCATGAATAACGGCAGACAGGTACCTTGTGATACGGAGCACAGCCGTGAAGACTGGTGGCCTTGAATGTAAAGTCCTCTTTCTGGAAGCTCTGTGTGTTTTCAGAGTCAGCTCTCAGAATTGAGTGGCATTTAGGCTTTTCTGTGTGGAGATCAGATATTTCATGAACTCAAGGACTTGACTAATCACCGATGAATACCAAGAACTCTGTAAAAATAATAGAAATAAATTCTCATGAGAAGCAAAACACATAGATCTAGGTGCAGGTCTTTAAGGACAAAGGCTGAAATATTTCATTACATTTAGAAAGAACTGTCGCCTGAAGTCTCATATTAAGATGTGTTCATTCAGATGCCAAGACCATGCCTTGATGGATTGCAGCACAAAGAGGGAGAGAGGAGAGGAAGGCACGGGGCTACATGTGTTACCAAACTCATTTCACCTGTAAAGGGGAGAATATCGATTCCATTCATCTCATTTAGCTGAGAGTCTGACTTAAGAAAAATTCAAGTTCATTGACATCAACTCTAAAGATGGCAACAATGTACTGAGAACAGAAAGAAAAAGGAGCAGGAAAATGATAAATGTAATTTTATTAAGAAAATTTAAAAACACTATTTTTCTTCATGAGGAGGCAGCAAAGGAGCCATGGATTCTCGCTGTGTCTTTAATGCGTGGTGACCTTTATGACATTTGTGATCCATGGGCTTTAAATTGTGTTTGCATAGGTACATTTCTCAAGAACAATCAGGACACACAAGTCCATAGAAGGATGGCAGGACACCGCACCCTGTATGATATTTGTTTCATATGTGTGTGTGTTCTGGCTTTGAAAATAACAGGCTTTAGAAAAAGAATGCAATCCATAGAATATTCACTTTCACACTAATTACTTATAGTCTTTTCATTTACTGAATGCTACTGCTCTTCTACTATTTTATCATCCTCTCAAATTAAATTAAGTTTTTTAACCAAGGAAAGTATCATCTTGATTGCTTTTAAATATTAAAGAATTACTATGGCTCCTCAATTCCTCCATCTGTTAACTGGGTATATATTTATTGTCTGCTATGTATAATTTATTATATTATTTACTATGGGGGACATAAATGTGAATCAAACCTAGGAGGTGTCTTTAAGTGCACTGCAGAATATTGCCTTCATCTAAGACCCAAGACACTGTGTTTTAGGCAAGAGTATTTCTCTAAGACTGGACGGTGGGTGCTTTCCTTGGAAGGCCAGAGCTACTTTTTGGTGCAGTGGGAGCCACATCCTGCAGCATACAGGCTCATGATCTGCTACTCAGGTGAGATGCAGATTAGTCTGGAAAGCAGAGAAGAACAGGTAGATCTCTTGGGAGCCTTTTTGGAATACAGGACTATCAGAATGCTATGCAGTTCACTGGGAAGAAGTGCAACTCCCAAGTGGGTCTTAGTGTTTTGATTTCATTGTTGTTCAGTATACTCTTTGCATATTGCACCGAGGTGATTTCTTTCATCACTTCCAGGACCAGAAGTGGGGAGTCACACAGTTGCTGGACCCTAGAGAGAGGAGTAGTGATGCTGGAGAATGGTGGACAGGTGACTTGCAAGCAGCCGATTTAAACAAATTTATTACTTATTTCCTGTGGTCTACAAACAATTATGAAAAGATAAAATAGTTTGATGTAGTTTAAATGCCCTAGGTAGATATTTTAACTTGACAAATTGGGCAAGATAACAAGCTTCCTAATTTGATTTAAATTCTCATGAATGATTTTGTCCAGATATTTGTAAAACGATGAAGGCCAAGCTCCGCTAAGTGGTTGAGAAAGGCTGGGTTCATGGAGTTATTATCTTTAGCAATATTGTACAAAGTAATTAGTAAAGGCTATGGGCAATGAGCGCCAAATGACGGAGGTGTGAATGGCTGGAAGTTCACTAAGGGAGTAAAACTTTTGAAATCACAAGCAACCTGAGTCCAGGTTACTTTCCATTTTGTGGCCTTAGGAGTTGCTTAAAGGAGAAAGGCAACCACTGTCATCAAAAGGATACACAAGCCAGAGACGTTTTATAGCTTAATGGAACCAAGATGGGCACCAATAATGGCCTACTTTTAGATAAGCCTTCATCTGCAGGGCAATTAGGTAGATGATTTTCCACCTGGTTCCTCAGAGGTATGGTACCAAGGCTGAAAGAACACAGCTCACATAGGTTTGGGCTCAATTAAAGATTTGGTGTTAATTTGCATTTCAGATTAGAAGGCTGTCAGATCTAAATTAAGTAGTGACAGATTATGGTTGAAATATATGAAAACAGGAACACTTATTTCCAATGTATGTTTATGATTTTTTCCTTTTTTGTCATTTTCCCTTGAAATTACTATTTAACATATAAATCATAGGTGTTTTTGAGATATTTGCTATTTTATTTTTCAGCAATTCAAACACCAGTCGAGCCTCAGGCTAAACTGTCTGAAAGGGAGTGCAGCTAGGGATCTGGGTGCAGGAAAATATCCTGCCCCAAGTTTGGGGGCGTTGAAGTAACTTCCAGGGAAACATTCAAAAGGAAAAACAAAATAGGCATTCACGAGTTAACTGTAAAATTCAAAAGGCAACTATGTTATTTCCCTCTAAGGGACATGGTGGCTCAGAACATCCACGGAGCAGCCTTACTGAGAACTACACAAAGTGCCAGCTGTTTTGCGTGTTTGAGAGTCCATTAAATTGGACAAGTAGATATCACAACACACTAAAAAAACAAAGTGTATAAATCTCCCTTTTTGATAGAACTTCACTTTGCTTCACTTCTCTCTCTTCTTATCTGCTATTCTTTAAGGCAACTTGAACAATGCTTTACTGCAGTTTCCTTAAGAACTAGGAAATGTTTTGTTAATTTAGTGTCAGTGTCAAAATAGAAAATCTATATTTTGAATACTTTAAAACTATTTACTTGTTACCATTCACATTTTTCAGCAATTGTGTCTTTTTATTCTTTCCCCTGAGCTTTTCTGTTCCCCGTGGTTTTAATATAAAGAACTTCTGCAGTTTCATTTGTAAAACTTTCCACTTCTTTTTCAAATTGTACTTGCTAAAAGCTTTGTTGTGGGCTATGAAACTAATCTGAAAAAGTTGAAAGAGATTTCACACAGAAAATGACTGAGATCTTAACAATTTTATTGCAGGAAAATAGCTCCTTCAAGTAGTGGTTTGACTATTTGCACCTTTGGAGAAATCTCTTTGTCTCATTTTCAAACTAACTATGAGAAAAGACATGTTTCTTTGGAAGTGATTCTAGGGTCTGTATGAAAATTCTTTTGAGTTCTTACAACGTGCTTTTTCTCTCCTTAAGGGGGGGAATAAAAGGTGATTTTGTTAACTTTTTTTCTATGCTGTGCATATTTTTCCTATTTGAGAAGAGCTGTTCCCAGATCCTAGCAAATAAGAATTGACTATACATGACCCTTTTAGTAAGGAATAGTAAGTGAGATTCTTAGGAAAATAAACCTTTGTGAAAAGAGTTCTAAGGTATTTATCCTCTTCTGACGTTAAAGTGAATTGAAGCACAATTTTCTTAATCTCTGTTTTTCAGTCCTTTGTTTTATAATTAGGGCTCTCGGATCGACAGGCTCAGGTGGAAAAAGGTGTTAGAGCGGACACCATACTTTAAATTCCCACTGCACTCAGACGTTCTTTCCTGATAGTTGTGGAAGAGCAGTGCTATTTGAGTAACAGAATATGCTACTACAATTTATTATTTTCATGCTTGCTTTAACTAAAATCGAATAGGTTAAAATTGATCATTCCATTGTGATTCTGTAGGTCATGGCTGGTGATACTAATGTGAGTGGGGAAAAAAATGACAGTTCTTTAGAAGAAAGTAGAAATTCCGACTCCTGTTCCATGTATTATATTCTGCGGAGAAAGTCAACGAGTCAGGGGAGTGGGTGGTGAAGCAAACTCCTAGCAACGCGTAGAAAAGTGTTAAAATGGGAAGGCGAGTGCGCAGATGTGCCACCTCTTTTGTTTACTGGCTTTCCAGCTGCAACCTGGATACAGCCTGTGTTCGTATATCGTTCTCTGTGAAATGCTCTGTACGATGCCTTGGGCACAGAGAGGGAAATGTATATTTGATTAAGAACGTATATTGGTAGGTCCAAATTTTTGGAAAACCAAAAAAGTCAAATTAAAAATACTACCCAGTCACTGAAAATAGATCTACCATAAGATCCAGCTATCCCGCTTTTAGGGTTTGTTTTGGTACCAACAATTGAACTCAGGACCTTGTGCTTGCCAGGCAGGTGCTGTGCTGCTGATCTATATCCCCTGTCCCCCACTTGTAGGTACATAGCTAAAGGAACTGAAATCGGCATACCAAGGAGGCACCTGCAAGCTCATATTTACTGCAACATTACTGACAATAATTAAGATATGCAATCATCCTAAGTGCCCATCAACAGATGACTGCATAAAGAAAATGTGTTATGTATACCAAGTGGAGTATTACTGAGGCATAAAGAATGACACAGTCATCTGCAGCAAAATGGATATAACTGAGGTCATTTGTTAAGTGAAATAAGCCAGACACAGAAAGACACCCACCACGTGTTCTCAATCATGTGTGGAAGTTAAAAACAGTCTTGCTGAAAGTTGAATAGTGATGCTAGGGGTTTGGAAGGGTGTAGGTTTGAGGGCAGAGACAGTACACACCATATGCAATGTGGAAGAACCACACTGAACCCCAATAGTATGTGGCAATAAATTTTTTTTAAAAAAATTATATAATATTAAATAAATAAATAACATAAAAGTATTATTCCCTTTCCTTTTCACCCTTCTCTTCCTCTTCCTCTCCTCCTTCTTGGCAGTACTGGGAAATGAACCCAGGACTTTGCATTGATCTACATTCCCAGCCTTCTAAAAATTTTTTTTGATTCAGAGTCTTCCTAAATCATGAAGTTGCCCAGGCTGGACTTGAACTTGTGATCCTTCTGCCTCAGCCTCCGAGTGCTGGCTTTGCAGGCGTGCGCCAACATACCTGGGATCTTTGCTCGTTTGTGCCATTAAGGGCCTGAACTGCTTCTTGTCTCTTTCCTTAGGACTGAACGATGGCTGCCATACTCTTTGAAAGATGCATTGTTAACCTACTGGTTAACAATGGGAAAAGTACTTGGACCAAGGGAGACGAACGCAGCTACGAGATTATATACAGTTCACTAAATAGTAGAGCAGGAATCGCCAGCCCTGAAGCACCTATCTGATGGAACTTACATGTGAAACCCAAGACAGCATTTTCCCAGTACATAATTTTTCCCATTTTCATAAAAATAAAAATTTAAACTGAAAGGTTATTATTATTTTAATGAATAAATTTTAAGTTTTTTTTTTTTTTTGTGGGTACCAGGGGTCAAATTCAGGACCTCTTGTGCCAGTAGGTGCCCGTGCCGCTGAGCGATATCACCAGCTCTTTTTTTGTATGTGGGTTCCGGGAGTCAAACTCAGGACCTCGCGCTTGCCAGGCAGGCGCTTATGCTGCTGAGCTATCTCACTGGCCCATAAATTTTAAGTTTAAGATAGAATTTTAAGGTGGTAATTAATTTTCCCCCAGATAATAGTTTATGTGGAATTTTATCAGCTGATTAAAAATTATCAATACCAAGACATGTCTTGGTAAAGTTACTAGACATTAAAGAGCAAAAAATACCATGAACTTTTGGAACAATCATTTGTCACTGTTGCTAGGAAGAGAAACCATACTGATATATATATATCCAGAGCAGAACATTGTCAGAGAAAAATGCAGAACATTGTCTTCAACTTCCTAGCAAAAGAAAGCATGCTCTAGGAATTGTTAATTCAATGAAATTTTTGTTCAGAGCTAAAACAGCAAGCAAACATTTCCAGACATGTAAGAATTCAGAAACTAGAGCAACACAGATTGTTTTTATAAAAACAAAATCGAACCAAAGAAATCTAACTTACTAGGAAATAATTGGAAAACAGCATAGAAAGAGACTGGCAGTAAGAATTAAATGATTCAAACAAATAACAACCATGGAATTCACGGTTACAGCAGACAATGTAAACATTCTAAATCTTGACTATATGGAAAGAATAACATGATTAACAAAATTGGAAAGTAGAAGTGGGTTTCTGAGGTGAAAGTATCCTACTTAAATGTGTGATGTTAAACACTAGAAGAACAGATCATACTGTCCATATCACCAGAAAAAATTTAAATAGCAAAATAAAACAAATATGCTACAAACACAACCACAAATTCCAGCATGTAAAAGCCAGACACTGAGGGAGAATAACCGTGGAAGGAAGATGAGGAACTAAGATGAACATTCCTGTCATAACAGAAGCGGACTCAGATGGTACAATAACAATAATGTATTCATAAGAGAAACAACTGAAATAAAAACTCGAGTCTGAGTAAATACATAGAGGGCAAATTAACCTAATAAAGTAGATAAATTCAAACAATATGTCATGAGTTCTATGATGGAAGAGAGAGGAAGAAGCAGCAAGAAGAGATTAAGACAGACAGGCAGATGGAGAGACACACGCAGAAGCACTGGGGATGAGTATTACAACGGATCCCCACACATGAAGAACAACAAAATCTTTAATAATTACCAAAATGAAGAAATGGTATAAAATCCATTTTCTGAACTCAAAAACCATTATAATTATAAATTAATAACATAAAACAAAACAAAAAACTCTTTTCCGTATGGAAATTTATAAAGAAATACAAGTGTTTTCATTCAAAAAGTCTCTTAGGTAAAGGAAAAATAAAGCATTATTGGGAGATTATTTACATGATAGAAATAATGACAGCTCCAACATGCATCCAGACCTAGGGAAGAGTCCTAAAATCAAGCTTAGAGGGTCGTACCCCAGGCACTTACACAAAAAGAAGAAAGACTTTTCTATAAACTAAGCATGGCATTTTGAACCCTCCCCCCAAAAAAAAAGCCAAAGTCCAAGAAAAGAAAAAGAAATATAAAGATAAAAATCACAAATAAATGAATAAGAGCACGGAATAGCATAAGAAATAATTAATACCCAAGCTAGATTTTTGAGTAAAAAAGGAAAAGATAAATTACTGACTCATTGAATCAAGATATAAGAAGAAAAATTAAAGAATAAAAATTAGAAATGAAAATAGGAAATTTATCCAGTAAGCTTACAATTAACATTAGTTGACTAATAAATATGTAAATGCCATTTTATCGGTTATTTTTTGGTAATTACTCAAATAGATATAAACTAGATTAAATTTGGCTTGCTAACTGTATTTGGATTTCCCTTTTTATATTTATTTATTTATTTATTTATTTATTTATTTATTTTTTGTTGGACTGGGGTCGACCTCAGGACCTTGCGCGCCAGCAGGCACCCGTGCTGCTGAGCGATATTACCGGCCCTTTTTTCGTATGTGGGTTCCGGGAGTCGAACTCGGGCCCTCGCACTTGCCAGGCAGGTGCTTACGCCGCTGAGCCATCTCACCGGCCTATTTATTTATTTAGAGACAGGGTCTTGCTCTCTAGTTCAGGGTGGCCTTGAACTCACTACGTAGCCCAGGCTGGCCTCGAACTCGTGGTGATCCTCCTGCCTCAGTCTCCAGAGTTCTGGGATTACAGGCATGCTCCAGCATGCCCAGCTCGCTTTTTATCTTTATTCAGAATTTTTATGTGTTCTACTCACACAGCACTGCAAGACTTTAGAATGTGTTATACTAATGCTGTTATTGTTATTCACAACTTAAACTGGTCAGTTCTCACATGGTCTCCTGTCTAAAGTTGAAGGGTGGCACTGACTTTCAAATTTGTTTTATTACCTTTAAAACATGTACCCACTGTACTGATTTTCTTTCCATAACATGGCTCTGCTCTGTTTGTCTAGTCTCTGTTCTCCTGACCCTAAATTTAGTGCCTTATATCAATGCCAAGTTGTTACTTCTTGTAAGTCCACGGGTCGACTGGCGCATCGATCTGGGCTCGTTAGAGCCACCTTCTCATATACCTCTCAGGGTTGGCTGGGGGAGCTGATCTTGGATGCCTTGACTTGGATCTATTCACACTTAACCCCGTGTGTCTCACAGCCCACTGGCAGGTGAGCCCAGCACTTGCTCCCAGTGGTGCGGGTGTCCAAGAGAGGGCAGATGTGGAGGAACATTCTCCCAAGCCTCCACTTTCACTGTTTCAACTCATCTATTGCCCAAAGCGAAGACCAAGCTCAGAGTCAGTGTGGAATCATTAATACAGGTGTGTCCTTTAGACATAGAGACATGGTAAGAAGTCAGGGTTATTAGTACAACTGGTTCACCACAGATTTCTTGGCCAGCTCTGGGGAGAGATTATTACATATGGAGAATGTTCTAAGGTGGTAATAGACCTATGAATGTTTTGCGTGTGCATTTCTAACTTAAGAAGAGTAATTAAATTTTTACAGCACAGTGGCAGAAGGAAGTAGATATTCTTGGATACACTATGGATATAAAGTATTCAAAGTAGAGAATTAAAATTATAAAATTGACATGGGTGACAAAAATCCAATTTTGACCTTAAATTGGTATAGCAAAAGTAATAAAAAATATACATTTGACATTAATAAATTGTTTACTGTAGAACTGGGAAGGTGGCTACTATGGTTAATTTGATGGGAAATGAATTCCAGGATAAAGGAAATAAGCCAGCAATTAAAACTAATGTGCTGTTTACTCATTTTAAAAAAATTTTTATTCTGCATTAGTTTTTTCTGTTTAAAGCATGGTGAAATGGTATTTTAAAAAATCTGAGTATGCCTTTTATTCAACTTCGACTGTCAAAGATAGAATGTGTTTGTAACCAAAATAATAATCATTATTGTATTACACAGATTAACATTTCAGATTTAAAAACTATATGCTCCAGTGGCTTTTAAAATTATTTTTTTCCCTATGAGCTTCCTAGAAATATGATCATCCTCCTCTAGTTATGTGGTCTTTTTACTGCTTCTTAAACAGAGGTCCCCTCTTCCTCAGCAGAGATTCTTTTAGTCAACTGTAGTAGAGAGAAAAGAAGAAGAAACAAAATGGAAATCACAGGAGTTCTTTGTGTCTCCTGCTTCTAATACCATAGTACTTAAATGGAAGGCTATGCGATTTTTATGTATAGAGTAAGCCTTAATCTCAAAATAACAACTCCTTCTGCTACCAAATAACCCAAAGACAGATTATACACATACCTTTAAAATAAAAGAAGGGCTGGGGATGTAGCTGAGTGGCAGCAGTCTTGCCTAGTGTGTAAGAAAGAGGGCCGGGTGCCAGCCATAGCATTGCAAAAATAACTAAATAAGTTGAAAACACATACATAACCATGTACATACAAATGTGAGCATTAATCTATAAAACATTTTAAAAACTCCATATTATTTTCTTATATACAACCCAAACCTAGGTATACACTAATTTCTTTTAGAATATGGATGTCTGTATGTAAGTGTATTGGTCATCTTTCTTGCTGCTGGGACAAAATACCTGAAGTGCACAACTTAAAGGTGGAGAGATTCATTCTGGCTCACAGTTTCTGAGGTTTCAGTCCATGGTTGGTTCACTCCAGGCAGGAGCATCATGGTGGAAGGGCGTGGTGAATGAAAGCTCTCAATTCCCGACTGCCGGGAAGCAGAACACAGGGAACGAGCACCAAGGCAAGACACACCTCGAAAGGCAGGCTGCCCCAGTGACCACCTGCTCCACTGATCCCCTCTCCTGCCAGCACATTCAGAACATCAGTGGATTAATCCAGTCAAGCTGACAGTTAAGATTAATTTGCTCAGTAGTATTGGAAGGTTGGCTCTGGAGTATTTGCACAATTTAGAAAAATTTCTTTTGAGAAATGATTGCATAATGTTATTATGTATAGTATGTACTTTTCAATTACTCCTGGTGCTTATTACAGACTATTTAGAGAGCATATTCATATATTACAGTAGAAAAAATATGCAGTAATTGAGAAATTCATATTAGAATGGCTGCATGTTCACTTTATTCAATATGATTAATGTATATAAATTTGACTCTAAAATGTTGACACATTTAAGAACTTAAAAGAAAAAGCCACTTTGTCTTTATCCCAGTAATATAACTTAATTTTTCTTTTGTTCTTTCTTCTGTTGATATTTCATAATTTAAATTTATTTTATAGGCTTCTAATGTTTAAAAGAATAAATACACATCCTTGGACATTACCTGTCTGTCAGTTTGTAGGTTGAAGTTGAAAACTTAATTCTTTCTCTTTATTAAACTTTAATGCAGTTTCAGAGTTTGAGTGTTTGTGTCAGGCTCAATAAAATGGCCCTTTAATCCATGAAGGGTAGTGAAAGAATAACTTTAAAGACAAGCTCATAAGCAAACTTTTGTTTAAAATATGTGCATCTTTAGTGGGTGACTAAAAAATGAAAATAAAAAGAACAGTTTTGTTTCAAAATGGTACCACATACAATAGTTACAATTTTATAATGGTCTCTTTATCTTTGAAACTAGGCCAGGGAAGATTCTTTCTTATAAACTGTTCAATAGCTCAGAGAAAAACACATCAGGCTCGCAGGCCAGCTTGGAATGAGCACTGCTGAAATGACAAAACCACAATGTGTGTTTCTTCACGCTTGTTGTTGTATCACATCACCTCAATTAGTCATAAAAAGTCTCTGAAACTGAGATTTAACAAAATTATTCTAAACTATCATCATCACATACTTTTGTGTAACTAACTCATCTATTAATGTCATTAATATTCTATTCATATTGAAATTGCTTATTAAATAGTTTAGAGCGTAAGTATTTTATAAATAAATATTTTATCTTTTTAAAACTTTATAGATACTAATGCACTTTAAAGTAAAAGTGAGGTTAGATGGAGGGGCACATTTTTTCAGTGTATGATATTTTCCTGAAATTTTTCTAAACTGGAAGCTATTGAATTATACAGATTAGAATAATTAAAAAGACTAAGAAATGAACGTTCATACGTTTCAATTTTTCTCCTTCAAGAATAATTTATATAGAATGTGTTTGTGAAACATTTGTTTCTCTGTGTTGTTGTAGCAGAAAATCCCCTTTCTCCCCCAGCCAGTACACTTCAGTTTGTTAGCTGCCCAGGTAATAGTTCCTGTTCCAGTTCCGGTTGCTTTTGTCTCTTAGGAACTGCTGGTCACTGTGATGCACATTGTATAAACCAATCCCCAGCTGACAAGCCATTCTGCCTCTGTACTTCCTGCTTGCTTATCTCATATAAGCCCTAAACCACCAAAGATCAGGGCCTGATATTCTGGGAATGATCCCGATCAGTGCCCATCAACGTAAATAAATCTGCCTCCAAATCCTGGGTGTCATTTCAGTGTTTCTGCTTGCCATTGCATTGTCAGATAAGTAACATTTCTGTAAGTTGGAGATAAATACTACAGCAAAAGAAAGAACAGAAAGGCAGAGATATGTCACCTTAAAGAAATACCCATTTTCTTCATGAGAACAGGAAAATCAATTCAACAGCATCCTAAACCCATTACTGGTTATCGATCTCAGATTTATTGAAAAATGACTGATTATTCAAAATGGTTTGTTGAAAGCAGTGAACGTAACATGTTACAGCCTCAAGATGTTTGGGGGAATGGAAGTCGTCTTTGTAGAAACAGCTGTTTATTCCAATAGGACAGGGTGATGAGCAGTTCTCAAACTTCAGTGTGCAGCAGAACCAAGTTGGGGGCTTATTAAAACACGCTGGTCCACACTTTGAAAATCATTGGTTCACTATCATTACAAACAGAGCTTCTAAAATATGTATTTACCCCTAGAAACTCTGGAACCATGTATCTGGGTGCCATATGTCCATCTGACTGTGCCAGTGGTTCCAGATGAGGTACTGAAAAACTGATCCCAGAGATTAGATTTAAAGTGATTACAGTACCAGTTAATCAAAAGACACAGAATGGAGAGATGTTGGATAAGTCAACAGGCTTGGTAAATCATCTCATTTTGTGAGGTGAAATGCTGATGGCTTTCAGGTGTTTTATGGACAGGTGGGATGATACCACACCAATGTATTGGAGCTTTAATTGCTTCAGATTCAGATAGTCCAAGAAGTGAGGGGACTTCCCAAAACAGGAGAAATGCTGCTTATGTCAGAATGACTCCCCCAGATTCTTAGTTCTCTAAAATACACAAGAATTCATGGATTTGTGAAAACAGCAGAAATTTTAAAGTTATAATTTACCTGACCCTTTTTATGGGAGAATTTAACTAATAATGTCTGTACTTTTATTTCAAGGAATGCTTACAGATTTTAGGGTTTTCTTATTCTTTTTAAAAATTTATACCTATTTTCCAAAATTAATGCATCCAGTTTCCACTCTGATATATAAAGGTCTTGGCCAAAATCGCCACTCCCGTCCTTCCTACAGGAGAAAAGTTGAATAAACAGAGAATCAACAGCTTTTTACGGACCCATTAGAGAACTCATGTCACAGAGAGCTACCACCCAGAACTCTTGGAGAGACAGGCAAATCTACACAGCCGCAGCCAAGGTCAGCCTGCTGGGAGCAGAAATCACCAGGGTCATAAATGAGTAGGCAATGTTAAAGTATAATTTTTATGATTTTCTTTTTCAGGTTGGGTGTAAACTCCCTTGAGGGTGAGACAAATGGAGGCTGGCGTGCACCAGCTTGACAGTCTTAGCAGACTCCCCACACTTTTGTTGATTGTCTCCCGCTAGTTTCTCATGGTAAAGCAGCAAGTAATGTCCCTTGCATTCCAGCAGGAGTAGGGAAGGAAGAAAGAAGAATGTAAAATACGGCCAGAGATTCCTCTGTAACAAAGGCCTTGTATCCAGGGGAAATAACTTTACCTGGGAGAAGGGCCTTTCCTAGAGAGAGCCGCCTGTGGCTCCTTGTCGTACCCAAAGGGAGAGAAAGCTAAGAAACATTTGTGGAGGTCACATCTGCAGGACACAGGCTAACGTGAGTTTAACATTACACTTAAAGCACAGGATTTTAGTTCGGACCTTGGCCCTGAGCCACAACCTCCACAAGATGAGAACTGTAAGAAAAGATGGAAACATCCAGAAATTTAAAAATACCACTAGCCTAATGTAGAACGTGTGGGATAGACTCAGGTGGGCACGGCACATGGATAAGAAAGACCCAGTGCAGACTGATAGGAAGTTCCTGAACTGAAGTGCAAGAGAAATAAAAAAATGTTAGAAGGACACAAAAGCAGAACATCTGAGCACTCCAGGACAGTTTTAAAAAAGGATAACATCCATAATTGGAATAGCAGAAAGGAAAGAAAGAGGAAACATGGCAGAAGAGATACGTGAAGTGGCAATGGCTGAGAATTTTCCAAAATTAGGAACAGACACAAAACCACCAATTCAGGAAGCTCAGAGAACCCCAAGCAGGATGAAAGACAAGGATTTGAATTTATTATATGATATACTCTAACTGTAGAAAATGAAAGACAAAGAGAAAATATTGAAAGACGCCATGGAGGAATTAAAATACTTTACCTTTAGGAGAAAAAGGAAAAAAATTGCAGCAGATTTATGATCAGAAGCCAGCAAGCAAGAAGAGTGGAATGAAATAGAGCAAGGGGGGAACGAACCCCATTCACCCGGATTTCTCTCACCAACAAAATTATCTTGCAAAAGTGAAGGAGAATCTTTTTAAAAAAATTCCAGAAAATCCAAAATGTAAGGAGTTCATAACCAGCAGACATGTCTTGCAAGAAATTTTAAAAGAAGTTCTTTAGAGAGAAGGAAAAATATATCTAAATTATCTACATGAAGAAAAGAAAAATGTTGAAGAAGGAGTGTAAAAAAAGGCAAAATATAATTCTGTGCTTTTCTCATCAGTTGGTCTAAAAGATAACTGTTTGGTAAAAATAACAACAATAACAATGTACTGGGAAATTATAACAGCATTTGGAGGTGGACTTAAAGTTAATAATGTATATTCAACCCCTAGAGAATGGTAATTCTAGAGAACTTGACATTTTAGTGTTTCTGAGATCCATAGAAATTTTAAAAAGAGGTAAAATGCATAGAACATAATATAATTCCCCAAAATTTGTGTGTTCATACACTTACCCCACCCTCACAGCAGTTGTCATAATTCATCTCCTGATAGCTAAGCATTGGATTGTCATGCTTCAACTAATTTCAGCACCAGCAAAGAAATCTGGACAGAAAGCAGTGATTTGCTGAGTATTTCTGAATGATAACAGTGGCAAAGGGTGGCCACTGCCCAAAGGCCCCACTGTCTTGGAAGTCACTTCCCAGCCTTGACCATTTGTTTCCCTGCAAGTCTAACAAAAAGGCGGACAGAACCTAGTTCAACAGGTGTTACACATGACTTCCCTACGGAAGTTCACACTAGTACTTCCAATCCCTGGCTACACTCCTTAGTAGAATATTATTCGGAGATTTTATTTCTCCTTTCCACCGAATTTCCTCTTTTTTTCAAGAACCTTGTTCTCAGTGCTTTTTTATTCAGACACTTTTCTCTCATCTTTCCCTTAAAAAGGAAATACAGTACTCACACCTAAAGTTCCTTATTCTTTACTCCTTAATATCTTATTTAATTTACATTAGTTCATGATTTTTATGTGTCATATGTTTTTACTTCTGATCCTCATTATTTCGTTTTTCTGAAAGCTCTTTGGAAATTGCAGGGAGAGCTGCTTCACATTTTTCTCAGTTCCTTTTACCCAGCATGTGTTCAATAACTACTGCTTGAATGAATGCTTGATGATCTAAGGAAAAAACCATCATCTTGTCAAAGTTCTTTTTTCTTAAAATTGCTTATGAATGAAAATAAAAGTCAACAGCAGAAGCTGTTTGCTAAAGTCCACTGTGATTCAGCAGCCTGGAGAGGTCCTCTGGGCTCATTTCAGGCCTGCCCAGATCACAGGTTCGAAAGCGTGGATCCTCCGCCCAGGCAGAGCTGTCCCTCTGCACTCCGGGGCTGACCCCCAGGTCGTCACAGCTCTAGGTGAACGCGGTTCTTCCTTGGTGACCCTTCCTGCAGAGAGGACCCCAGTGCAGACTCTCCAGCCTGCTTCCTCCGCTGCTGACTTCTGCTCACAGCCCCCCCTCTACAGGACGTCGGCCCACAGGATCTCCAGGGAACAGTGGGTCTTTGCTCTACTCAGTGACTGAACATGCCTGCAGGTCAGGGGCTTGGAGGAAAATGAAATATCCCAGGAAATGGTAACCGAGTGAGGACACTGGTAAAAAAAAAAAGTGAAGCCATTATGAAAACAAATCTATTAAAACCCCTCATACCTAACACCCTGAGGATGTCCTCAACATGAAAGTGAAAATATTGAACATCACAGCAGTGGTGTTTTATAGTGATCAAGGTGTTTAAGAAAAGAAGCTCTCATAATCACAAAGCATTGTCCAGGTAGATTTTTGAGACATTTTCCTTCTTTCTTCGTCTTAAGAATTTATTATCAAAGTCAGAAAAGGGAGATCTTCAGGCTAACCCATCTATGGCCAATAGTCCTTCGAATCAGCACTCATCAGTTAAATATTGGGGACTCGACTTTTGAGGAGTCTTGGGGACCAGAACTCTTTGGCACATTCCCGAGTGCTGAGGAGAGCCCGGGAGGAGAAATGCCAGCTGCCACCGTGAAATATCAGACTTGAAGGCGAGGAGCGCACACCTGCGAGGCAGCATTAGCAAGAGCAGCCGAGAGTGATGCGAAAGCAGAGATCGCTCAAATCTCCGTCCACTTGACGTGGGGCTACGTTTTGCAGCTCCCTGATGCTTTTGGGGCTTTACTCTCTATTCAGGGCTTGCTTCTCCTGCGAGCTGAACCAGCAGTTCTTTCTGTCTACATCATCATCTTAATTCTTCCTCTTCTTAGTTAAATCAATGGTGACTAGGTGGTTCTTTTCATTTTTCTTAATTACTCTTCAGACTTTTGAGCTAGCCTAATGAAAACAAAAAATATTTAAAACTTGGCAGGCTAATATAGTGAAAAATATCAAGAAGCAGATGCATTTATTCATTCATATGTTCATCTGGTTGAAAAATAATTTTTTGAGTAGTATATATAGACTGGTTTAAGCTTCAAAGATACAGCAATAAATAGTGTATCTAAAAGGTAATGAGCAGGTAAGGGAGAAGGTGTAAAATAAAAGAAACAGAAGGGGCAATGCTGTAATTTGCACATCTTTTTTTCAGTTCGATAGGTCAGCTTCCTTTCCATTGCTTATGTATTACCACATACTTTTACCTTTCTTTTTCTAGTCTTGAGGTCTGGATGTTTCCAGGAAATATCGCTGTGCAGATTGACTGCCTTATGTTTTAGTAGTTGGACTCAGAAGGCAAATGTTGCTTTAAAATTAATTCAAGTTTGGATGTAATTCACTTAAATGTATTTAACAGTTGAAATTGGACTGATTACATGATTCAATTAACTGATCAGACACTGAAAAATAATTTATTGTGGATGATTTTGCTGAAACTTAATAAGAACTGTAAACTATTTAGTCATCTCATTGGTGTATTTTATAGTCTGTGATAATACACACAGAAAAATTAAGCATACCCCATCTTATAGAATAAACATAGCTCAGGAACAACTTATGGAATCCCTGAAGTTGAGGATCAAAAAGGCCAGGGAGCGTACTTTCTCATAATTTATGTTAATTTAACAACTCAGAAGTCTCTGATTAACACAGCAGGGTCATGCTGGTTTTAATATTTCTCATCCCGAAAAGTAGTCATCATTTGATACATGCTCCTCTAAAATGAAATTTTCTAAAGGGCTTCCTGAAGCTTTACAAGAGATAAAGTGAGCTTATAAATGTGCAAAGTAAAATTTCCTGGGTTTGGAGAAATTCTACATAAAGAATGTTAATAGTTATTTTTGTTTGTTGTGGCTGTTGCTTAGCAGTCGTTGATATTTTGTGTGCTTCGTGTATCATCTCCTTCCTTGTTGACGGAGAGAGCTCCTGACCTGTTCCTCACAGGTAGAATATGAGAAAGTGGCGAGTTCCTTTGATTCGTTTATGTTGGGTAAGATGTGGTCTGCGGAGGCTGGAGGGAGAACTCCTCATGCCAGCCCTGAAGAATCAAGGGGTGGCGATGGGAGCTGCTTACGGAAAGGGCCCCGTGTGGGAAACTGAGGTACCCGGGAAGAGCTGAGGACATCACAGTGACTTCGGAGGAGGACTCAGCTCTCCAAGGCAGAGTGTGCCCTCCCCGCCACCTTACCTGCCGCCCCATGAGACCCCAGCGGAGGACCCCGTGGAGCTGTGTCCAGACTCCTGACCCACAGCACCTGGGACGTAGCAGATGTGTGTTGTTTTAAGCTGCTAAGTTTGTGGTCATTTGTTACACAGAAGTGGATGTGCCATGGACGGGCAATTGTGTAGTATTTTCCAGTTATTGAAGAGGTTAGTAAAATACGCTTGTCCAAAGAAATCACTGAATTATAGCTATTTTTCCACGTATAAACATACCAAAGAACACAAATCAGATAGTACAGCTAGTTGAAGTCTTATAAATGAAATAAGTTTTTATAACCAGGAGCCACAGAAGGAAATAAGCCCAGCTGTCCTCCCCACGGTTCCTCTGGTCACTGCTGGCACACCCCTGGGAGGATGGCTACTGTCCTTTTTTTTTGAAATTAAAAAAAGTGTATCAGTCCCTGCTTGCAGCACATAACGATTGCGTTCATCGTGGGGAGAGAACTCATGTGCACAGCACGGCTCTGTTCTCTGTCCATTGCTTTCCCTTCTGCCTCCCCACTCCCTCCATCTCTTGTCAGCTTTCCTTTCACAAAAGATCTTCCTCCCTGTTTCCTATTATCTGTCTTTCATTTTGCTCTTTTATTTGTGCTTTGGATTTCTCATATATGAGAGACCATGCGATATTTAAGCTTGTGTGTCTCATTTATTTCAGTTCACGTTATGGTTCTGACACCCTAAATTGGCTTCGTCCACTCTTGACGAAGAGTGGTGCAGTCACACTATGCGCACACTCTCCGTGTCTACTTTCGCTCGGCCAC
The DNA here is from genome assembly GCA_028451465.1 of Erethizon dorsatum. Taxonomy (NCBI): domain Eukaryota; kingdom Metazoa; phylum Chordata; class Mammalia; order Rodentia; family Erethizontidae; genus Erethizon; species Erethizon dorsatum. Next base: position 135,282,495 of record CM051826.1, on the reverse strand, counting down.
AGAGACCTCGCTTCGGGTGTTTGCAAGGGGGTCATCTAAGGTGAAGTAGCCTGTGCAGTGACCATGAGGTCGACTTTGCCGTATCAGACAACCTAATCAAGGGTCTGACCAAGGCATATTCTTAGGTCCTGCCTGCACTCCTGGAGAGATTACACTGGGCAGGTTCCTGATGTCGGGAGTCTTGGGGGCCATCTGAGGAACTAACCTAGCACAATAAAGGGCCACTATTTTACAGTCCAGCAAGTATCTTTAATGGCCAGTGAACTAGAAGACATCTGTAGTCTCATAAGTGCTTCTGAAAATAATCTATCATAGATATTAATGCGGCAACAACCATTGGGTCCGTTGATTTCTTAAAAGTTTGTTGCAACATGCAATCAGAAACCGTATGAATGAAAGAATGAAAGAATGAATGAATGAATGACATACTCTATGTAAGTAAAATCCTTTGCATGATTTTTTAAAACATGGTCAGTTGAAAATATTGACTCACTGAGTGGTGAAAATAGTCCAAACATTAAAATATTTCATTATTATAAGAATGTTTCATTGTCATATAAAAATCACACTTCTTAATATTACCATTGATGTTATCAGAAGGGACTCTTACATTTTATATACGAGACCTCTAGTTTCTGTAGTCATAGTGGTGGACGTAAGTTTTCAAAAATTTTATTTTTTCTTGGAAAGCTTAAATTTTTGGCAACAAATATCAGTCATTTTTCTTTAAGTTACAGGCTTACATCAATTATATTCAAGAAAATGTCTGCCAAGTGCCTAAGTTGCATCAGCAATACAGAACACATATGCTTTTCTCAGTTTTACTTCATAGTAATAATTCTGTTTAAAATCAATAAAGTGGATAGAATTAATATTTAAATTACCTTTTTGAATTAACTGTTTATTACATCTTCTTCTGCCTTCTATAAATATAATGTACACAGTATCATGCAGTGTTATTAATTTACTAGTAGGATTTTTTTTTAATGTATGACATTTAATCTTTCATTTGCGGTAGTTCTTTTCCCATGAAAAATATTTATCTTTGTCTTTTTAAAAAAACAAATAACCAAGGTTACAGGCCAAAGTTGATATTTCATTCATGAGGGTTAACTGAAAGTATTTTTTTCTATATGTTTCATATTATGTTAGAGTTTTCAGTGTGTGGTTTCTCTACAATTCCGTAAATAGTGAGTCTACAATTCCAGTTTCTGTTTTAAGCCCTAGAAGCCTAATAATGAGGCACGAGTGGCCAGCATTCTCTCTGTGCCTATGCCGTAATTTCCTGATTAATGCTAATTAATGACATGTCACTGCTCATTTAAAATGAATGATGAAAATGATTATTCATCCCTGATATTGAAGTCACTCAGCAACTTGGCAGTGGATGACTATGTCGGGAGGCATCGCTGGGCTCAAGGGGACTCCGTGCTATTTCTACTTTGGGCTACAGTAAACTGATATTAAATGATGTTTGTTTTTAGGGAGACTGGGCCTCTGAAGGCGTGATGGATGGTTTAGCTTCCTCTCATCGCCTCTGTCTACTTTATTTCTGAGTGGCTTTGGGTGGTAAATTAGGTAAACTGTTCATCCTCAGAATAGCTAAGAACTTGCTCAAAAAAGATTCAGAAATACAGACCTTTCTTGAACGTCGGTTTCTCCCAATTTCTAGGAGTCCATTTATTCATTCTCAGAAGACAGTTTCCATTACTCAGGGTTCCTAAAATCTCTTCCTCCTACAGTTAGCGTTCTGGTAACAATGGATTGACTGTGAATAGGAATGATTTGCTAATTTAAATACGTGTGTGCATGTATGTGTGTGTATGTTGCAAATTTCTGAGGAACATGGTGATGCATGTAATTAGGGACAAAGAATAATAAGCTTTAGTAAACTGAACTTTTACTTCTAAAAGTTACTGTTTTATTTTAAAATAGCTGCTAACAGGCATACATCAACTAAATATATGGCCAAGAAGACAAGGAAACAATCTGTTGAAATTCTTGAAAAGATCACCGGCAATTCTAGGACAAAAACATGTTCTGGATTAAGTTATAATCTTTCTGGTTAGGAAGAAGTTATCACGAATAGATTTCTCATGTCTAAAAATGAGTAGCACGAGAGTTAGGGTTAGAATTTGGGTGATCTGTGGGTGGGCTTCACAAACCAGAAAACTGGACAGAGAGAAATAACTTTTAATTGAATGAAAGCCTTCCAGTTAAATCTACAATTTTATAGATTTTCTCCTCGGAGCAGTGGAAATGGGTCTGGTGTTTTGAGTTTTGGTGTCTCATGAGTTTTTTGATTGCTAGACTTTAGTTTTGGTTTTTCTTTCTCATTCCCTCTTGTCATCCTCTGCTGAGGTTCTAAGATTGACCGTCTCTCAAGGTGCTGTGTCCAGATCTGTACTGTGATTGACTTTTGTCACATTGATGGATGCTTGGATTTCAATATGATCTAGTTCTTGCTGCTTTTACTGAATTATTATTGTATTATCAGAAGAGAGAGCAAAATTTAGGGTTATGGAGGAAATAGTTCAGAACTTACACAGAGCTCAGGATGACGACAAGGACAAAAATGGAACTTTACAGTTTACCCTAAGCCAGGAGCTGAGTGCTCTAAGTCAAACCAAAAGACCAGATCTCAACCCCAATTTGAAAATATTGCAGAACTAGACAGAGCAATAATAGCCAAAGGATCCAGTTTTATATTTTTTTTCCTTCTAATGCTCTTAGTTACAGTAAAGATCCCATATAGCGCTGTAAAGCTAATGGAACAGCCTTTTCCCCTGAGGTGTCATATATTCCAAGCTGAGAGATCAGCATGCTATCCAGGGCTGCTGTGTTCTGAGCTACACTTACTGGGTGAGGAGGCATTTGCCTGCCTCAGATCACATAGCTCTCCCGGCAACCTCTCCACCATAGTAAGAAGGCTCTTCCTTGATTTGGAGCATTTTAGAAAGCATGAGATGAAGAGATTTGAAAACAGAAAGTAGATTCCACAATTCCATGTTGGTGGCTAACACTCAGGTCTGAATCAAAGTTCTGCTATCCATTTTTAAATTATAATTATCTGAATATCTGTTTTTCTGCAGGAAGGGGAATTTATAGGCCAGAGTGGATAATGAGGATTTATCTGGAAAGGAAGTGTCTGGTAACCAGGAGAGCAAATCTCTGTTCAACTCATATACTGTACCAAATAGGCCTTTGGCATGAATGTGCACTTCCGGTCATCAGTGGCCACCAGTGGTCAATTGTGGGCCAAAATGTAAGAGTGTGCTATATAGTTCTGATGCCACTCAGCTGGAGTGGTCTGGCGCCAGAAGCAAGGATCGAACGATGCACTCGGCGAGCATGAAGTAGAGTCTGAGTGGAAAGACTCTTGCAGGGCTTATAAAAGTGACACAGCCCCTCATGCACAGAACCCACCGTTTCTTTTAAAGTATATTTTATTGGTGCCATGGATTCTACAGCATGCTGGGTTTTAATACTGTGTTTTCATCACGCATGTATTTTGATTATACCCGTCCTCCCTAACCCACCCTCATACCCCATTCTGCTGGCTCCTTGCTCCCTTTCTCTTGTATAACCCTAGTCTCGCTTTTACTTTCACATTGTCTTTTTTGATTACACTGATCAGTGAATATCTGCTACCCTTGTCTTTCTGAGTCTCGCCTAGGACGCTGATCTCCAGTTGCACTCATCTTCCTGCAAAGGCCATAGTTTTGTTCTTTACAGATGTACGATATTCCTTTTTGTATCTACCACATATTTTCTTTATCCACTCTTCTATTGATGGGTGCCCGGGCTGCTTCCATCCTTTGGCTAATGTGACTTGTGCTGCAATAAGTCTCCCTCTAGGATGCTAAGTTCCTCAGGTGTACACCACGGAGTGCTATACTGGGTCAGAGGGTAGTTCTAGTTTAGTTTTGTGAGGAGCCCCCATATTTATTTTCATAGTGGCTGCACCATACATCCCCACTAACAGTGTAGACGTGTTCTTTTCTTTCAAATCCTCACTAGCATTTACTGTTGTTGTGTTGTTATCATTGAGTTTTTTATGGTACTGGAAATTAAACCCAGGGCCTTCACACTGAGTTACCTCTCCAGACCTTTTTTTTTTTTTTTAATCTTTGATAGTCTCTCATTAAGTTGCTAAATTGCACAGGTAAGATAGGAACTTGTCCTGGGTATAGTGGCTCACACCTGTAATCCCAGCACTCAGGAGGCTGAGGCAGGAGGATTGCCATGAGTTTGAGGCCAGCCTGGGCTATATATGAGTTCAAGGCCAGCCTGAACTACATGATGAGACCTTGTCTCAAAAAACTGAAAAACAACAGCAACAACAACAACAAAAAACCAAGATGGGAACTTGCAATCCTTCTGCCTCAGCTTCCAGACCGCTGCAATTATCAGTGTGTGGCACCATGCCGGGCTGGTTTTTTGTAGCTTTGATGATAGTCATTCTGGCTGGAATGAGATGGAATCTTAATGTAGTTGTTGTCTACACCTCCCTAATGTCTAAAGATGTTGGCTGTTTTTCATACACCTGCTGGCTATTTGAACTTCTCTGAGAAGTGATTGTTCAATTCTTTTGTCCATGTATTGATTGGACTATTTATTTTTTGGCATTAAGATTTTTGAGTTCTTTTACATACCCTAGATATTAACACTCTATCAGAAGAGAAGCTGGCAAACCATTCCATTGGTTTTCTCTTCCCTCTGTTATTTGTTTTCCTTGCTGTGCAGAAATTTTAAGTAATGAAAGTTTTTAATTTTAATGAAGTACAAATTCTCAATTATTTTCCTTTATCATTTGTGCTATTTGTGTTAGACCAAAGAAATCTTTATCTACCTTATGATGACAGAATAATTTCTAGTGCATTTAATTTAAAATGTTTTACAGTTTTCACTTGATATATTGATCCATGATTAGTTCTGAGCTACTTTTCATGTACGAGGAAAGGTTCAAGGTCCATTTCTCCCCATATAGATCCTGTACTGTTTACTGAAAAGACCATTCTCTCTCCAATGCATTACCTGGGAAAGTTCATTAAAAAATAATCACTTGGCCACACATATGTTGGTTTATTTCATGACTCTATATTTGTTTCCATTGACTTATAGGTCTGTCTTGATACCAGCAGTACACTAATTGGATTGATGTAGTTTTATCATAATTCTTGAAATGAAGTAATGCACTCCAATTTTAATTTCTTTCTCAATAGTATTTGGTTTCCTAGGTTCTTGAATTTTTACATAAAAATATCAGCCAATGTATATCCACAAAATATTCTTGATATTTTAAATCGAGTTCGATTTGCACACATAGATCTTTCAAGGAGTTCCATCATCACAACACCGAGTCTTTCAGTTGTTGAACATGGCAGAACTCTCCATTTATTTAGTTTTCTTCAATTTCTCTCTGTAATGTTTTATAGTTTCCACTATTCACACCTACTATACACATTATTAAATTTACCTCAAATTATTTTATGGTGTTTATGCTCTTTGTTATCATTTTTATTTTAATTCTGAATTTTTTGATATATAAACACATATGGCTTTTTGATATTGACCTTTTTATTTTGCACCATTTGCAAACTCATTTACTAGTTCCAATAGCAATTTTTTGGTAGACCCTGAAAATTTTTAATTTTTGCCAATGTATATATCATTTGCAAATACAAAGTTTTACTTCATTTGTTCTAAAACATATGACTTTTTGTTATTTTTATTGCTTCTTCGCCTTCTAGAGTGTTAGTTATGACAGTCATTTAGCAAAGTTTATATGTTTCAGTGTAGACCTCCTTTTCACTGGGCACAGTACATGAGCCTGTAGTCCCAGATATAGGGGAGGCTGAAGCAAGAGGATTGCTTGGGCTCAGGCATTGTCAGCTTAAACAATGTAGAGAGATCTTATCTCTTTCTCTTTTTCGGTCTTTCTGTGTGTGTGTGTGTGTGTGTGTGTGTATGTATTTTTATAGATTACTTGTTGTTGTTAGCCCAAATTCTTCATTTTGTTTTGAAACACGTGGCATGGTTGTAGAGATTACTAAGTCACTAATAAATTGTTCATTGTTAAGATAATTTTCTCTGGCTTCTGAAAAGGACTTTTTGAAAATGTTTCTTATTTGTAGCTTTCTTTATAGAGCAATTTTCTACTGCTGAGAATGGTAGGCATGGTCTTAGCTTTCTTTTCCTTGTGTTTAAAGTCTTTGATAATGACATGGACTTCAGCCTGGAGCCAATATTTAACTTCTAATTTCATAAAAGTAATTTCAGGCTTATTAACTTCTGAGGAAAATCAAAGACTTTTCCCAAGGGGTAGTCTTCCAGAGAATCTTGGAACATGACAATTCTTATGGAGGCTGAAAGAGTGCTGGAAAAAGGAGGAGTTGGAAGGAGATAAAGGGAAAGAGAACTCTCTGGAGGGTTGCAGATCGGTGATTAAAATAAATTTTTCTCCAAGGTGACTTTTGAGGATACCGGCTTGAACTGTCAATCTTCTAAGTTCTTCTAAGGACATCTGCGTGTCAACTGAAAACTATTTATCAGACGTTTAGAATTTTATTGCCTTTATTTCCTTATTTATCAGTGATAACACAATTTTAGACATAACAAGTGTCCTACAAAATGTTCACTATGATTTTAAGTTGTCTTTGGTAGAAAGTTATGCCATTTAGAGGGAGATGTGCATGATGTAAGCTTGGGATGTAATCATACACAAGAACCTGCAGACCTGCTGGGAGGTTGGTTACTGTTACTATTGTACAACCCATAAATGAGGTAAATGTAGTTGGTTTTTTAAAGTGTCTGGTTCTAAGCTTCAGGTCTCAATTCATCCACCCTGTCCTGGTGGATCAGGCTATCTCCATAACCAACCAACGCTGTCAGACAGAAGTTGTAGATTAGCGATCTCCCGAAGGGTGAGCTCCTCAAAAACCAAAGATGTGGATGTGTTTTTCCAGAGTCTCCAAGGGTGACCGAAGGCAAAATCTGTTATGAGGATGACATTCTGGTGAGAACTTTTAAATAATTAATTTTCGGAGCAGGTTTGGAAGACAGAGTTAGGAGGGAAGATCTTCATCTCTTATGACTTTTCTTATATAAACATGCAATAGAAGGTGGCATTCTTTAAACATAATAACTGGAAAGCAAAAATGATAGTAGACAGATTTCATCAAGGAAAATGAGTAGTTAAATTTGGTTAGATCTGAAACTATTCTGGAAGGATCAAAGATACAAGATGAACTCAGGAGGGGGCTTACAACATAACAATCAGAGTCATAAGACCTGTTGCTGGAAAGTCATTCACCATAGCAGCCTTGAACAAGATCTTGGTGGAAGTAGGCCAATGGGTTTTGCAAGTGCCAGAGAAGTGCCAAGGATAGGGTCTTGTGTCATAAAAGAAAAATCTTGAAAAGTCACAGTGGAGCCTCACGAAATTGTAGGGATCTCCAGAAAGACCACCAGGAAAATATTATCAAAAATCAAGCTGGTTTTATTAAAAATCCCGCCAACACATGAATACAAGGTCTTGGAAAGGGAAAAGGAGTTTTATGGAATTCAGCCTGGCCCAGGACTGATTTTGGGGTGGGGCTTCTGAAGGTGGGAATGAGAAGGGACTGCACAAAATGGGCAAACTGAAGTCACTTTTAATCATCTGGAGCCCATAGAGCAGGGCTTTTAAGGAAACTGTCTCCCAAAACCATTATGTTCTTACCTTCCCTGAACAGTTCTGGTGATGGGGTGGATTCATGCTTGCTTGGCAGTTTTGGTGAGTTTCTATTTCTTAGGTTCTTTAGTTTAATTTTCATCACTCAAATTAAATTTTAAGATTATCTCCCATTGTACAGACAGCTATAAGAATATCTCAACACAATTTGCAGCCCTCAGTTCTCATTGACTGTCACTGACTGAGAAATGATATTGTAGTACAGTCCAGTGCTGTACATCGGGTTATAACTTAGCACTGTCATGTAGCCCCGGGAGTAATTGGACGTGAATCTGTGTAACATACGAGGTAAGCTACAGGCTGAATATGGTGACTAACATTAATGCACAAGAAGCATAACACTTAAGATTGCAGTTATATCAGAAGACATCCTCAGGCCTTCCCTCAAAATTCTGAGTGATATTTTGATACCGGAGCTGAAAATTCTGATTGTATCGTTACATTATGAAACATTAAGCAAGACAGCTAAGATATATTTTGGGGTTTCCCTGAGTTCTGAATGTTCTTTTGAGAACTAGACTATATTTGAATTACTGGGTTGAGAGGAGTATGAATCTTGAAGCTGCTTTCTTGTTATCAGAAAAAAAGATCTGAAAACATTTGACAACCCCATTTAGAAGCTCCTAACTCATGCTAGATTCCAGACGTGAAAGAAAGTCAGATACAAAATACTGTAACCGGTGCAGTTCAATTCACAAAACTTTTACTATAACTGCATTATGGTGAACATCATCATACTATATATTTGTATAGCTCTTTGTAATTTACCAAATTCATCTGATCTACAATTTTCTGTATGATGCAAATTCTAGGGCTGGGGTATGGCTCAGTGGTAGAGAACTTGCCAAGCATGCACCAGGCACTGGCTTTGATCCACAGCATTGAAAATATATCTGTTATTCCCCTTTACACACAGTGAAATTGAAGCTTAGGTAGATAAAGTGATTTGCCTAAAGACCCATATTACTTTGAAAAATTAACTTGAATTTGTGTTAGCTACTTTGCTCCCCAAATATTCATATACTTTTACCCCAAATCTATGAGCCTTAAGAGATAAAAAGTAAATTTGTCAATGGCGTTTTACAGATGCTGCTGCTGCTACTGGTGATATAATATATTTGGTAGCAAGTCATCATGTGCTCTCGTATTTATATAATTTTGGTATATTCCTAAAACATGTTCCCGGAAATTTAAAAAGGGGTACAGTGTTGATCCAGTAACAACAGTGATAAAGCAGAAACATTTATGTTAAGCTAAGCAAGCTAGGCTAAAATCAGTACAAATAGTATGAGTCCCTTTTTAGGAACTAGAATAGGAAAAACAACCTATGGCAAAGAACTTTCAGAAAAATACTTGCCCTTGTTGGGGGATTGAAAAGATAATTTTCCTGGAAATGCAAATTATCTACATCTATATGATAGGTTCATGGCGTATATGGATTTATATATGCGTTGGATGTAATTTAATGACTTAAGGCAGTTGTATGAATTTACAAATCTGAAAACTATTTTTTTAGTTTTTTGTCTCTAGACTTAAGCAAATTAACAAATGGATCAGAATAAGGAGAACTGAAAGGATCACTTTAAATTCATGAATGCACCTGTGTATCAAGCACACTAAATGCCTGCCTCTTACTTGGCTTTTTAAAAGCCATTCTCCACCTAAAGAAGTCACAGCCCTTTGGAGCAGATGCCGATTCCATGGCTGAGGCAGAGAAAATGTAAAACAATCCTACAATGTCATGCATCCAAAATCCATGAAATGTACAAAGAATGGAGGAAAATACAAAATGTAAAAGGAGCCAGCTTGGGGGACTGTCACTGGTCAATTATGGGGAAACTTCAGAATAAAACAGTGACATGACAAACTGTGAGTCATGAAAAACTTGGAAGTTGCTATACTATAAATCAATGAATTAAATAAAGGGGCAGAAGGAAAAACTTCTTCATAGTAGAGTGCTGGCTAATACACACAGAAGGAAAAATGGAGTTAGAAAACAATGATTCTAAATTAGCGGAATTTGATTAGGAACAGGCTGTTAATAAGGTCTCAAAATATCTCCTCTAAAATATCTCCTCTAAAATTAAGTGCTTGCTTCAGCAGCACATCTACTAAAATTACTTATTAATTAAAATGAAAAAAATAGATACTTTACAGTGAAGAAATCAGGCAAAGATCACTTAACCAACTTATTAACATTGATGTTGACAACTTTGGGACAACTGACATCATGTGTTGCTGAGAGAGGTAGCTTCCTGCTAAGCGTGTATAACTTGAATTTTGCTAGAAGGAAACATCAGACAACTTAAACTGGGTGCAATTCTACCAAACAACTGCTACCTTAACTTTTCAAACATACCACGGTCAAGAAAGACAATATAAAGTTGAGAAAACCTTCCGGATTAAAGAAGTCATAACATCTAAATAGAATATTAAATTCTGGTGCATCCTGGATGGGTGGAAAAACACTAGATATAAAGGGTGTTATCAGTTCAATTAGTGACATATGATTATGGGTTGTGGATTAAATAATGACACTGTATCAATGTTATATTTTGCTATATTGCATAATGAATTATGGTTACGAGAATGTTATTGTTCTTATAAAATGCACACTGAAATACGTAGGAGTAAAAAGGTGTCATGTTTCCAATATACTTCCAAGAACTCACAAGAAATTGTGTATGTGTGAGTGTGTACATGTGTGTCCTAGGTGTGTAGGGAGAGATGAAACAGAGAGAGGGGAGAGGAGGAGATGGAGAAGGGAGCACAGACTGATGAAGCAAATCGATCAAAATTTTAAAAATAATTGTTGAATATTGGTGCAAGCTATAAGGGTTTCCTCACATTATTCTTGCAACTTTTTGCATGAAATTATATCAACATACAATGATACATGCACACACATAAACACTATAAAACCTCACCTAAAATGGATTCAGAAGCAGCATCTAATAAATCTATTGGCAAATGTTTATTCTCATCTTCTCTCTACCCACAGATATGTTTCTTCTGTCTTATTCTTTTCTTTTTCTTTTTCTTTTTTTTTTTGGTACCGGGAATTGAACTCAGGACTTTGTGCTTGCCAGGCAGGCACTTGTGCTGCTGAGCTGTATCCCTGGCTCTGTCTTTATTCCTGATCTCATCAGGACCATGTAATCTTTTATTTTGTCAGTCTACCCCAAATGCCCTTTTCTTGGTCCAATCAAAACTGTGCAGTGTAGCTTTTCATATACAAATGCTGCCAGAAGATAACTCTGAAGGCAGGAAGGATCAGGATTCAGAGACAAGAATAAACGCCCTTGCATATCAAGCATTCGACTCAGGTCAGTAGCATGGCGCTATTTTCAAAGCTGGAAAGATATCTACGAATAATAGAAGTTTAATCTGCTTTTTTCTTCAAAGAAAGGATGCAGGAATACAATAATACTTTGTCTTCCAAATATAGTTGCATAAATTAGAAGAAAAAATTCAAATAAAAGGCATCTCTCAATATACCGTGTCATATCCTTTTAATGAATAATTTCCATCATCCTTTTATTTTAAATTATGCTTTTTATTTTAAATGGCCAGTTTTCTACACAAGTGCAAAGAAGATATTTTAGGCTCCTATTTTCTCTTGAGACTTTAATCAAATAGAAAAATCTAGTTACCGAGTCCTTTTATATTCAGATGAACAAAAAATAGTTTCTAAATCATAGATATGAGTCTATTCTTTTTCATTATCTGATAGCATATATTCAGTTTTCTAGCTTTGGAGATAAAAAATAACTATAAGTCAGGATATTAGCTGTGATATGAAAAAGATTAAAGAAAATAATGAGATACATACGTCTCTATAGTTAAAGATGTGTTGCCGCGATCTCTGGAGTAAATTTAGGGCAGCCTTATGCTGCACAAGACATGTTCTTTTGATTAACAATGAAGAATATGCACCGTAGTAGTCACCTAAGGTTATAATGGGGCTGAAAATGTTCTCTCGAGTGGCGATGTCGCAGCATCACAAAGCCACGTGTCGCACTCTCCTCAGATGTCTTTGGTGTGGACAAACATACTGCGCTGGCAGTCACAGAAAAGTAGAGCTCACACAGAGTAGAGCACATTCAGAATGCTTCACAGTGATGATAACCATGCGTGGTTGTTAGTGGTATTTTACTAGTTTGTGTATTCACGCCTCTCCTTTTTATTTATTTATTTATTTATTTATTTATTTATTTATTTATTTATTTTTTGTGGGTACCAGGGTTTGACCTCAGGATCTCGCGTGCCAGTAGGCGCCCGTGCAGCTGAGCGATATCACCGGCCCTTTTTTCGTATGTGGGTTCCGGGAGTCGAACTTGGGTCCTCGCGCTTGCCAGGCAGGCGCTTATGCCACTGAGCCATCTCACTGGCCCTACTGCTCTCCTTTTTATCAATATCTTAGCATACATTCCTTCTACTTATAGAAAAATTTTGCCATGAAACAGTATGCCACGCTACCTCGACAGCCTCGGACATGCTGCGTCCCTACGTTGCTTGAGTGCTTCAGAAGTCTCCCACGTGTGACCGATCTGCACCATGTAGATTGTATAAGTTTTCTGTTGTGCTTGACAATGACAAATGCCAGATGCCCATTTCTCAGAATGCGTCATCCTTAGCAATGGGTGACTGTGATAATAAACTGAAGTGTCTTCTATGGAAAATGCGAGAGTCTATTAGGCGATGGACCTATCTTAAATGCACTCTGCCTATAATTTCTTGGCTTATAGAAATTATGCACAGCGAGGACTGAATAGCTATGTCTTTCTAATCAAGAGCTAATTGTCTTCTAAATACTATATTAAGAATTTTCTAGGTGAAAACACAGTAAATAATGTAGATAAAATATTGACATAGTAATAATACTGTCACTAAAAATAAACCCATTAAAATAGTGCTTTAGCAGTATCAACTCAGGAGGCCCAGTTCATTTAAAATTGTTTGACGTGCAATGTTTGTCCATATTTGTGAGGCACAATGTGATGCTTTAATTCATGCATGCATAGGATTCGGTAGGAGCATTGAACAGAAGTTCCCTTAGGATCATCCAGTCAAACACACCGACTTGATTCACGTGGTGAATAAATTCAGGAGATTTAAAGCATCTGTTTAATGTTATATAGGAACTGTGTTACCAGCGAATTTGTACTAAATCATTTGATTTTAGGTCTTGACTTTTAAAAGTTTTCGAGACAGAAATTTGCCTCAATGCGATATTAGGTAATTAAGGTGGTTTCACAAAAATGAAGATTAAATTAAAACATTGGTGCTTCCAAAGGCCACCGTTCTGGAGTCTCTTGTCAACTGCTTTGGCTATAAATTCCATCTTGGCTTTGACGCTTCTGTATCAGCCAGGCACTGCACATACATTACAGATACCCGCTGTCTAGATTTTCAGCTACCAACTGGATATTTGAAACTGAAAACCTACAGACAATTATCTCAAAAACAGTACATGCAGAACATCTTGAGAACTTAGTCTGTCTCAATATATGTGTGTGTTTGAGCTTTGGGTTTTTGCTAATTGCTGTTAGTGTTATTGTACAAGTGTCAGTGATTCACATGTGTGGGTAATATAGCTACTATTTATATTATAGTAATACCCACTTTAAGAACCTCATATTTTATTAAATGTTTCCCAAAGCAATTAAATACTATTGACATGACTAGTTAATCACAAGCTACTTTAGATTGAGAAAACGCTAGAGATGATTTCTTGGGGACTCCCACAGAAAGGCCCAGAAAGGTAAGGCATTGCTTCTTTCTTGCCTGTGATGGTATAAACCCTACTACCAGCATTCTGGAAGGAGTCAGGACAAGAAGGGGGATCAGGGTTCAGTATGCAAACTTTACTTGCTCTTCCCGATTGTAGGATAGACTCAGAGGCTCACTGAACTCTGCCTGGAAGCTTTCATTCAGCGTCACCTCCTTCGCTCACGGCAGGAAACCCCATGTCTTCTGTGTCAGGTAGCAGTGGTGAAGGGGGCCATCTGGGAGCAGGGCCGCTTGTCGAATGGGCTTCTAAACTGTGTTTCTGTGCTAATCTCCATTCATAGCTCACACCCCGAACACTGTAGGTGGAAATGAGCTTGCTTTCCAGCAACCTGCAGCCAGACCTCACGCTCAGCTTTCCTTAGTCAGTTCCGGTCATCTCTGGAACCAGCCAATTTGTCTAGATTTAGAAATATGTCGGCATAAGGCTATGCAGAACTCCTTATTTCAGCTCTATTTTAAGAAATCTGACACACATATTTAGTTTAAAATGAAGTGGAGGGGACTTCCTTTGTCATGAATCCATAGGTGTTTTTATGAGTTCTTGTACTAAAGAATATATGTTATGTTTCTTCATCATCTGTGTCTTCTCTCATTTTAAGATGACACATTTGTTGGCCAAATATATACATATAGCTTACCTATTTCCTCCTACATATTTGATTTTAAGATTGAAATTTTCTTAGTATTTTGAGATTGAAAATTACCCCACTGTCAGTGTAGTTCATGTCTTGGCAGGCTTGAGGTCACCAAAGTGGAAAGCCCTTGAGTTATGTAGGTTGGAATTGCAGAGATGTTCACTAAAGTGGTACAAGAAATGCCATTTTGATGGATAGCGAGGTAGGGAAGATTTGCTTTCAGTGTGGACCATATCAGGCTCATACCTGCCATCGTTGAGTAGGATATACTTTTTTCAACAATGAAATATCAGAAGGGAATTATGATTGTGGCAGAAAAGTCCTGCAAGATTATGTGCTCAGTATAGAGGAGTCTAAAGTACACAAACTTTCATTGAAATAAAAAGCAGGCAGCTCACATTTTGTAACATACGTTGGAGATAAGCAAAGTCTTAGTGCAATCCATTGATAAAGTTTGTATGTGCAATGAGCTTTAGCAATTGAAGTAGGACTTTTGCAAATCGTATGAGTCTTAAAAAGACAGCCATTCCTGTAGTAAATGGTGTATGATAAGAACAGTAGTGTGTCTAAAAGAGAAGTTCTGCAGAATCTGTAAGAATAAGTATCAGGGCCGGTGAGATAGCTCAGCGGCATAAGTGCCTGCCTGGCAAGCGCAAGGTCCTGAGTTCGACTCCCGGTACCCACATATGAAAAAAGGGCTGGTGATATCACTCAGTGGCATAGGCACCTGCTGGAGCGCGAGGTCCTGAGTTCAACCCCCGGTACCCACAAAAAAAAAAAAAAGAATAAGAATCAAAGTAAATCAAAATACTTATTTTTTTTTTATTTTAAAGAGAAGAAAAAACAAAACAAATCAAAAGAAGAACAAATTTTCAAACCAACATAATAGGAGGGTAACAATGGTTAATACATTACGTATTACTATCTTTAAGTTAGTTATTCAGGACACCAGACATTAGCATTCAATTGTCCAAACATTATTGGCACAAACCTTACTCTTCAATGAACTAAGTAAAAATGGTAGTGTATCTATCTTAACCATCTTATATATATATATACAATTTTTTTTCCCTTTCCCTTCTTTCTTTTCCCTATTCCAGTCTCTCTTTCCTTTTGACCAGTTTCTTTTTGATTCACCATATCTATTGTACATTTTGGATCTTATTTACTCTTTCAGTTTCTCATACTAGAGAGATAATACGATGCTTACACATGTGCTTCTGGTTTATTTCACTTATGAGTATTTTCTCGAGTTGCATCCATTTACCTATAAAAGTCTCCAGTTTATCCTTCTTTATGGCTGAATAGTACTCCATTGTATAAAAATACCACATCTTTCTTATCCATTCCTCAGTTGATGGGCATTTGGGTTGTTTCCAAGATCTGGCTATTACAAATTGTGCTGCTATAAACATGGGTGCACATATATCGCTGTGGTACGATGTTTTTAATTCTTCTGGGAAGATGCCCAGAAGGGGAATAGCTGGGTCAAATGGGACCTCCAACCCTAGTTTTCTGAGGAATCTCCACACTGACTTCCACAGTGGCTGTACCAGTCGACACTCCCACCAACAGTGAAGAAGGGTTCCTTTTTCCCCACAGCCCCTCCAGCATTTGTTATTAGTTGATTTCTTAATAGTAGCCATTCTTTCTGGGGTGAGATGGTATCTCAGTGTTGTTTTAATTTGCATCTCTCGAATGACTAGTGATGTTGCACATTTTTTTGTATATTTGTTTGCCATTAGTATTTCTTCATCTGAGAAATGTGTATTCATCTCAGATGCCCATTTTTGGAGTGGGTCTTTAAATTTGGGAGGTCTGATTTTTTTGAGTTCTTTATATGTTCTCGATAGTAATCCTTTGTCTGAGGAACAGCTGGCAAACATTTTTTCCCACATTGTGGGTTGTCTCTTCACTCTGTTGGTGGTTTCTCTTGCTGTGCAAAAGCTTTTTAATAAGATGAGATCCCAGTTATTGATTCTTTGGGATAGTTCCCGTGCGGTTGAGTTTTTATTCATAAAGTCTTTGCCTACACCAATGTCTCCAAGGGTTTTACCTATCCTACCTTCCAGCAGATTTAATGTTTCTGTTTTAATATTTAGATCTCTGATCCATTTTGAATTTAGTTTAGTGCATGGTGAAAGATATGGATCTAGTTTTAATCTTCGGCATGTGTAGAGCCAGTTTTTCCAGCACCATTTATTAAAGAGGCTATCTTTCTTACAGCGAATGTGTTTGGCACCTTTGTCAAAGATAAGGTGGCTTAGTATGTCTGGGGTTGTTTCAGCATCTTCTAATCTGTTCCATTGATCTTCAGGTCTGTTTTTTTGCCAGTACCACACTGTTTTTATCACAGTAGCTTTATAGTATAATTTCAAGTCGGGGATTGTGATGCCCCCTGCCTTGCCTTTGTTGCCCAGAATTGCCTTTGCTATTCTAGGTCTCTTCTGATTCCAAATGAATTTTAGGATTGTTTTCTCTAATTCTGTGAGATATGCTGTTGGAATTTTGATTGGAATTGCATTAAATCTGTATAACAATTTTGGAAGTATGGCCATTTTCACTATATTGGTTCTTCCTATCCAGGAGCAAGGGATATCTTTCCATTTTCTGATATCCTCTTCAATCTCCTTTTTCAGCATACTGTAGTTTTCAGTATAGAGGTCTTTTACATCCTTTGTGAGGTTGATTCCTAGGTATTTCATTTTTTTGGATGTTATTGTGAAAGGTATTGTTTCCCTAATTTCTCTTTCAGTAAGTTTGTTATTTGTGTACAGGAAGGCTATTGACTTTTGAGTATTGACTTTGTATCCAGCTACACTACTGAATTTGCTTATTAAATCTAGCAGTTTTTTAGTGGAGTTTTTGGGGTCTTCTGTGTAGAGTATCATGTCATCTGCAAATAATGATAATTTAACTTCTTCCTTTCCAATCATTATTCCTTTTATTTCTTTCTCTTGTCTAATCGCTCTGGCTAAAGTTTCCAGAACTATGTTGAATAAGAGTGGGGACAGTGGACATCCTTGTCTTGTTCCTGATTTTAGAGGGAAGGCTTTCAGTTTTTGGCCATTTAGTATAATATTGGCTGTTGGTTTGTCATAGATAGCTTTTACCAGATTGAGATAAAGACCCTCTATTCCAATTTTCTGTAGGGTTTTTATCATGAAAAGGTGCTGGACTTTGTCAAAAGCTTTTTCTGCATCTATTGAGATGATCATGTGATTTTTGTCTTTGGTTCTGTTAATATGCTGTATTACATTTATTGATTTACGTATGTTGAACCATCCCTGCATCCCTGGGATGAATCCAACTTGGTCATGGTGTATAATCTTCTTGATGATTTGTTGGATTCTGTTTGCCAGTATCTTATTAAGGATTTTTGCATCTATGTTCATTAGGGAGATTGGCCTGTAGTTCTCTTTCTTAGTTGGGTCCTTCTCTGATTTTGGTATCAGGGTAATGCTTGCTTCCAGGAATGAATTTGGGAGTATTGCTTCCCTTTCAATTTCATTGAAAAGTTTGAGAAGTAGGGGCGTTAGGTCTTCTCTAAATTTCTTGTAGAATTCGGCAGTGAATCCATCAGGGCCTGGGCTTTTCTTTGTTGGGAGGTTTTTAATTACATCTTCAATTTCATTGGCTGATATTGGTTTATTTAGGATTTTTAAATCTTCTTGATTCAGCTTTGGTAATTCTTACGAATCTAGGAATCTGTCCATTTCTTCTGCATTTTCCATCTTAGTAGAATATAAATTTTCAAAATAGGTATAGATGATCTTCTGGATTTCTGCAGGGTCCGTCGTGATATCACCCTTTTCATTTTCAATTGCATGGATTTGAGTCTTCTCTTTTCTTTTTTTAATAAGGTTGGATAAGGGTTTGTCAATCTTATTTATTCTTTCAAAGAACCAACTTTTTGCTTCATTGATTCTTTGTATTTTTTTTTAGTCTCCAATATGTTAATTTCTGCTCTGATCTTTATAATTTCCTCCCTTGTACGGGCTTTTGGCTTAACCTGCTCTTCTTTTTCTAGAAGCTCGAGGTTCACCCTTAAGTTGTTTATTTGCGCTTGCTCTATTTTCCTGATATAAGTGTTTAATGCTATAAATTTCCCTCTTAGGACTGCTTTCATTGTATCCCATAAGTTCCGGTATGTTGTACTGTCATTATCATTCAGTTGTAGAAAGTGACTAATTTCTTCTTTAATTTCATCTGTGACCCATTGGTTGTTCAGGAGGATGCTGTTTAATTTCCATGTGTTTAGGGAGTTTTTGTGGGATCTTTTGCCATTGATTTCCAATTTCATTGCACTATGGTCTGATAATATGCATGGGATAATTTCAATTCCTTTGCATTTACTTAAGCAGGTTTTATGAGCTAGTATGTGGTCTATTTTGGAGAACGTTCCATGTGCAGCTGAGAAAAATGTGTATTCTGATGTTGTGGGATGGAACACTCTGTAGACATCTACTAAGTCCATTTGTTCAAAAGTTTGGTTCAGTTCTACTATTTCATTATTGATTTTCTGTCCAGTTGATCTATCTTTTTGTGACAGTGGAGTATTGAGATCTCCCAATATAATTGTATTAGTGCTTATTTGATTTTTCATGTCCTTTAGTACTTGTTTTATATAGCTGGGTGCATTGGTATTTGACGCATATATATTTATGATCGTTATCTCTTCCTCTTGGATTGATCCCTTTACAAGGATGTAATGACCGTCTTTATCTCTCTGAATCCTTCTTGGCTTGAAGTTCACTTTGTCTGCAAAAAGAATAGCTACCCCTGCTTTTTTCTGGGTTCCTGTTGCATGGAGTATTGTTTTCCATCCTTTGACTTTCAGTCTATGAATTTCTTTCTGAATTAAATGTGTTTCTTGTATACAGCATATTGTTGGATCTTGCTTCTTGATCCATTTCGCCAGTCTGTGCCTTTTGATTGGTGAATTGAGACCGTTAACATTGATGGTTAAAACTGATATGTATTGACTTGTCATGATATTTTCCTGTTGTTGGTTCCCACTCTTTGTTTTTCCGCTTTCCGGCTATTTAATTATTTGCCCTGCCTGGTGGATTCCTTCTGTTGGGGTTCCTATCTCTTTCTAGAATGTCCTTCAGAACGTTTTGGAGTGCTGGTTTGGTGGTCATAAATTTTCTCAGATGTTCTTTGTCATGAAAGTATTTTATTTCTCCATCAATTTTGAAAGATAATTTTGCAGGGTACATCAATCTGGGCTGAAAATTATTTTCCTTTAGAGCTTGCAATACATCATTCCAAGCTCTTCTTGAATTGAGGGTTTGTGCTGAAAAGTCAGCTGTGATTCTGATGGGTTTTCCTTCATAGGTGATTTGTCTCTTCTCCCTAACAGCTTTTAAGATTCTGCCCTTCTGTTGAATTTCTGGGATCCTGACTATAATATGTCTGGCTGAAGTTTTTTTTTGATAATGTCTAGTTGGTGTTCTAAAAGCTTCACTTATAGGGGTGTCAAATTCCTTTTCTCTTCCAGGAAAGTTCTCCCTGATTATGTATTTGAACAAGGTTTTAATGTCGTTGATGCTATCTCCTGCTTTTTCATTTATTCCAATTATTCTTAAGTTGTTTATCTTTGAGTCATCTAGCAGCTGCTGAATTGATTTTTCATGGTCCCTTGCTATTTTTAAGAATTTTTCCATTTCATGATCGCTAATTGCAAGCCTGTCTTCTATATCTGAGATCCTGTCCTCGCATTGGCTTATTCTGCTACAAATACTTTCAATGGAATTTTTTATCTCTTGGATATCTGCTTGAATCTGCCTTATGGATTCCATTTCTTTCCTATGCTGAGCATTCATGGTTTCTATAGTTTTCTTAAGTTCATCTATTTTTTTTGTCTGTATCAGCTATAGTGTCCTTAAGCATGGTCTTCATTGTAGACATTATCTCTGCAGTTATCTGTGAGATTATTTCTGTTTTAATTTTTTCCAGAACCTCATTCAGTTGCTTTGTTGTTACCACTTCAGATAGGCCAGGTGGGTGGCTTTCGGATTGTCCCACCTCGTTGCTCCCTAGGTTTGCCTTTGGTGAATTGGATGTGTGTGGTTGCATCTTGTTTAAGTGTCGTCTCATTTTTTCTTTCTTTAATTTCTGGGGTGATGTTTGCAAATTACCTATAGTAGGTTACTTTATTGCTAGTGTTTAAGATCTTTAGAAGATGACTACTTCTCTGCAGTATCTTCCAAGTGGAGCTTGCTTTTAGGTTTTGAGCTTTCTGCCAGATCCTACCTCTTCAATTCGTTGGGTATGCGAAGTTGCTACCTGTTTGGCCCAGTCCTTGATTCTTTGGTACTGTGCCACTGTATTTTCTGTGTCCCTTAGTCAATCTCAATCATGAAATATCAGGAAGGAAAGATGTTTAGAACAATTATTTCACATTTGGCTACAATGTTAACTAAAGCATCAAACACAGCCTAAAAAATGACAGACTGAGCTAACCAGTTATTCACCACTTTTAGCTGTATAGAGTTGCGGTTATATAACAAAATCTAAAACACACCAGAAAAATTATATGCAGTATACAAGTCCTATGTATGTCAATTTTTCCTTGAGGAGTTTAAATTTAAAATGAGTTAAGGAGGAAATAGAGTATTGGGAGAAGAGGAAGGAATTAGATGTAAGGTTAGAGGACCAAGAGGGATCCCACTAAAATTGGGACACTAGTGCAGAGGACAGGTGGTAAAAAGAGAAGGAAGGGATAAAAGGAAGAACAGATCACAACCACAATCACAAAGAAGTTAGAGGCGCTGTTTACACTCATATAAAAAACCAGAGAGAATAATGAAGGAAAGAGCAAATACACATACAGAAACAAAAACGAAGATAAAAACAATAAAACAGACAGATCAAAAATAAAACCCCACCAAAAAGCAAAACAAAACAAAAACAAAAAAACCCTTCGCCAGAACAAAAAACAAGTCAGTGAGAAAAAAATAAAAATAAAAATAAAAAAAATAAAAAGAATCAGTTCCAGGTGTTGACTCTGCTGTAGGCAGTTACCCTGTGGTGACAGAGTCCTGTTCTGTGCAGGTCCGTCCCAGTAAGCCAGGAGCGCCCTCTGGCGGGCGGTGAGCAGAGGCGCGTACTTTCAGGCAGAGACCAGTCTAGCTCGCCTCCGCTCTCGCGGCCCTTTCACGATCCCTGGGCCTGAGAGGCTCAGCGCACTGTCCGGAGCGCGGGTTCCCTGCACTGGTTCCCGCCGCTCTGGTTTTTCGCCACGCCCCCCACAATGGCGCCGGGCCAGTCGCTCTCTGGCGCGGGACAGGTGTGGCTGAGAGTCCAGTCTCGTTCGCCTGCTGACCTCAGCACACTTTCGTGGGCCTGAGAGACCCCGTGCTGTCCTGTCCGGAGCACAAGTTCCCAGAGCAGTTTTCCAGCTGCTCTGAGTTTCGCCACACCCCCCACAATGGCGCCCGGCCGGTCGCTCTCTGGCGCGGGGCAGCTGTGGCTGAGGGACACTCACCGCCGGTCAGCGCCGTTCTCCGCCGCTCCCCTGCCCCGCCGCTGTCTCAGGATCCTCCGTGGGGGCTCCCTGGGCGCCAGCTGCCACCGTGTGTCCGTAGAATTGAGCCTCCGCGGTGCTTCAACTCCCGGGATAGTAGAAGGTGCACGCGCGCGGTCTGCTCCTTCTTTCCTTCTTCTTTGTTGGAAGTCACCCGTCACTGGTGCCGGGGGTCCCAGATTGCGCTTCAGAACTTTTCTGGGTTTCGGGGAGGCATCTCCCCACCTCCTGCACTTTCCGGGTCGCTATATTCCCGTGTTCCGATGGTAACTTTTAGAGAGAGTTTCACTGCCTGCTTCTTACTCATCCGCCATCTTGAGGTCCTCCTCCCCAAAATACTTATTAAAAGTCATATTAATTTCTTCTTGGGGAGGAATTAGAAGTATGTGAACACACACATATTGGAGTATACATGATGACAGGGCAACATATAGCTGTTGGGATTGTACATGCTTCCATTATTTTATCATCAATTATATAAAATAGAAATTGTGACTTCAGTCAATTCTCTACAAATCTTTTCTGTTGTCCTCCTAAATCTGAGGTTAAAACTACCTCCTTTTAGGTGAAGAGCACATCAGAAAATGGAAAGATGTCCCCTCTCCTGGGTAGGCAGAACCAATACTGTAAAAATGGTCAAACTCCCAAACTGTTATACAGATTCAATGCAGTCCCAGTCAAAATTACAACAGTATGCTTTGCAGAACTAAAGCAAATAATCCTAATTTATATCAATTTAATTCCAATTTATATAGAACCAGAAGAGATCCAGAATAGCAAAAGAAAACTTGGACAACAAGAGCAAAGCAGCAGGCTTTGCAATACCTGACTTCAAGTTCTACTACAAAGCAGTAGTGTTAAGAATGGCATAGTACTAGAACAAAAACAGACAAGTGGATCAGTGGAACAGAATAGAGGGTACAGAAACATCCCAGACCCATTCAAGATCCATTTGACAAAGGGGCCAAAGGCATATGCTGCAGGAAAGACAGCCTGTTCAACAAGTGGACCTGGGAAAACTGGTTACCTTTGCAGAAGATTGAAACTGGACCCATATCTCTCACCACATGCTAAATTACAACCAAAATAGATCAAAGACCTAAACTTTGAAACAGAAACATTAAACCTACTGGAAGGTAAAATAGGTAAAACACTTGAAGACATAGGGGTGGGAAAGGATTTTCTAAATAGAACCTCAGTTGTATAAGAAATAGCAGCAAGAATCAACAAATGAGATTATATCAGACTGAAAATCTTCTGTACAGCTAAAGAATCAATCAGTAGAGTGAAGAGACAACCTACAGAATTGGAAAACATTTTGCCAGCTACTCCTCAGAGGACTAATGTGTAGAATATGCAAAAAAAAAAACTCAAAAAATTAAACCACCTAAAATTAAAAACCTAGTCAAGAAGTGGGTGAGCACACACAATAAAAATGGTCAACAAATACATGACAAAATGCTTAACATCTCTGGCTATTAGAGAAATACAAATTAAAACAGCACTAAGATCCCATCTTACTCTGGGAAGGACAGCAATCATTAAGAACTCAAACAATAACAAACACTGGCATGACTGTGGTGAAAAAGGAAAACTCCTACATTGTTGGTGGGAATGTAAAATGTACAACCATTATGGAAATCAATGTGGAGATTTCTCAAGGAACTGAAATTAGGAATTCCATATAACCTAGTGATCCCCTTGCTAGGTAGCTTCCCCAAAGGGCATAAGTCACCCTACTCCTGTGATACACGCATACTGATGTTTATAGCAGCAAAATTTGTAATAGCTAAATCCTGGAAGCAGCCTGTATATCCATCAACAGATGACTGGATAAAGAAAATGTGCTATCTATATGTAAAGGAATACTATAAAGAATGACACATTTGAGACATTTGTAGGAAAATGGATACACTTGGAAAATACAATGCTGAATGAAATAAACCAGACACACAGGCTTAAATACTGTATGATATCTCTCATTTGAGTGAGGCAAAACACAAAGAGAATGATAAAGAATGGATAGAAGAGGACAAGAGGGTGGATCTCGCAGTAGGGGAGGGGTCCAAGGGAACAAGGGCGAGGGTGAGGAGGAGGGGAAGGGGAATGGGTAGAATAAAGATGTGCCATATATAA
Source organism: Erethizon dorsatum (assembly GCA_028451465.1). Taxonomy (NCBI): domain Eukaryota; kingdom Metazoa; phylum Chordata; class Mammalia; order Rodentia; family Erethizontidae; genus Erethizon; species Erethizon dorsatum. Next base: position 135,258,665 of record CM051826.1, on the reverse strand, counting down.
GAACCTAAGAACCTCAATGAATGTAGACATTATATGCCATGACATGAGCTAAGATTAATAATATGAAGAAGAATAAAAAGAAGGATGGGGGAATTAGAGGAGGAGGGAAGGAGAGGGAAGGGTGAGGGGATTAAAAAAGAAATAAACTGCAGTATGTACATGTACCCATTCTCCAAGATGATTGTAAACTGCATGTTCTACAAACATGTACTAATAAAATAAAAGTAAATAAATGCCTTTTGGCATTGTCATTCTTGAGTAATCCATGTTACTTTCCCTGTTTAGATAGATGTTTTTATTTATTTTTGCAATAATCATATTTATTCATCTTTATAGACCTTCAGCCTTTAATACCTTTGTTTTATTTTTTATTAGTTCGTGTGTGTAGTACATAATGTTTACATCCCTGTGGAGAATTGATATGTGTAAATAACACATCTGAATTCCTTATTTTCATTACCTTTCCCTTCCCCCCTTTTCTCCTCTATCCATCACTTGATGCCCTTTATTTTATTCTTTGCACATGTTTGCCACATACAATGTTTACATCCCTCATGTGGGGCTGGTTCACATACATACCTTGTTCATCCCTCTTTTCACACCTTTCCCTCCTTTTCCATCTCTCCCTCCGTCTCTTGATCCCCTTCCCCCTGAAGAAACATCTCAGATAGATATTTTTATGAATGAAGTACACGTTATACCAGTGCAAACATATGTCTCCGGTGTAAGTCGTAAGTGCTGTGGGAGACCACCATGCTGCTCTCTCCTGAAAAACAAAGCCCTTGCCTCAACCCATCCCTGACCTCTCCTTCACCCTATTTACTGAGATAGGTAGAGCTGGACATATTGAAGCAAATGTTCCTGGCAGTAAAGGCGCCAGCCTTGCGTACATCAAAACTATCTGTGCATTGCTAATTGGAGGCCTCTGTGCCTGGTGTGGCTGCAAAGTTTCTCTTCCCTAGCACTCTGCCGGGACCCCCACCCACATCCCTGATGGATATCAATAAAAGCCATGAGCTTTTGGAGACAAAGCCTTTTGTTCCAGAGAGGACATTGGGTCATCCCAGAGCTCCTCAACTGCAGAATATTCTCTCTTTGTATTTCTTTTGCATCCGCGTGCCACATTGCTAGGTGGGCTAGACTGATAACGCTCAGCAGGGGTTTCAGTAAGTGCCAGCCTGGCTTCTCGCCCTAATTCCCTTATTCTTGCCAAGCCTCCAAAGTTAACGTCATGGAATCCACAGCTGCCAGCTCACTGGGGATGGTCTCTATGTGGAAATCCACCTCTTTTCTAGGAAGCTGAGGAACAAACTTTTCCACTGACCTGAGAAATCTTTTTTTGTTTTCAGATAAGTTCTGTTATAGTTTAGCAACGCAGTGTAAACATACAAGGCGACTGATGGTTTGTCTTTTAATTTCCTCTGGCAACACAGACAACAGGTACATACATAATTTCTGAGAGCTGTAAGATGATTACAATTTCTCTTCTGTAAAGCTTTACTTTGTGGATGGCTGCTGCTTCAGCACACAATGGACTGTTAAGCAGTAGTCCCTGCATGGCTGAAGCCCTGGTTGATAGCACTGAAGTTTTCAAGCTCTGACAAAACAATTGCATCAACTTTGCACATCATTCTGGTAATAAATAGTATTGGAAATGGCTTCTTTAGGGGAGGGAGGAATTGCAGGTACATGGCTAGCTGATTGCTTTTTAGCACGAGCCTCAAGCTATCTAATGTGATGCATCATATTGAAACAGTAAAGCCACCATTCATAAATAAATGATACATAGGTCAGAAACTTTTACATTTTCTGTTAACGCTGGCCAGAGACAAGGATATTTTCTGATCTTTCTCTGAAAAATATTCATTGAAAGTACATTCTAGGGACTTATCTTTGTTCACCTATATCCACCAAAGTTAAAATGGGATATTCTGTCTCATGCAAGCTAATTGTTTTGCTTTGCGTGTTGGTATAGATCTACCTCTGTGCCTTTTTTGAATCGGCCATGTGACCCTGGCTAAGTTAGTACTTGACGCTGTGGCCCAGTCTCCTTAGATGGAGAAAACGTTAGTACCTACCTCCTAAGACAGTTGTGAAATTTTGTATTTTAAACTCTTAGAACTCTTGGAAGAATCACTACTATAGAGCCAATATTCAATAAGTACTAACTACCGTCTTTATATAGTGATTAGTGTTGTTACTGTTACTATCACCTGAAGGAGGTATTACAGAAAAATACAACAGATATATTTATAATAAAAGCCATAGTGGTCTCAGATCTAAGCTTGTATGTTAACAATAACTGAATAGACAGTGATTGTAGTTTCAGTTATCCATTAATTATTTACCATAACAGAAATAAGTATACATATTAGTTGCTAAGTACTGTGCAAAGCATTGCACATAAAAAATCTAACATTATGCTTGTAAAAATCTATCAGGAAGGTACTTCATTTTAGAAGTGTCTCGTGATTTAGTAGAATTCCAATTGAGAAAACTCTGGGAACATTCCCCAGGTCATACAACCAGTGAATGCAGGAAGCTGTTCCTGCAGCCAGGGTTCCTGATACCAAAGCCAAGCCTGCGAGCCATGTTCTGACAAGGGCATCGCCATCTCTTGCCTTCTGAGGATACGGGTTTGTAACAAATTTAACTTTTGCCTTCTTTCCCCAAAAGAAGAAGAGTAAGTCCTAGAAGGAATTTTTCCAATAAATTTAATTATTTAATATTTGCTGCACAAAGAGAGAATATGATAGACTTACATTACTTCTTTCAAGGGCATATATGTTTTTCCTCAAAGATTTCTAGATCTTGAGTTTCCCCAGAAGTGTGACACACAGGCACCTAGCATGGAGGCTGTGGTGGCAAAGGAGGGGCCATGTGCCTTCCTTCTTGCAGCCACAGATCCCCTTTTTCTCTGTCGACCCTCAGGAACTTAATGGGTAAAATAAATTTTGTGGCTCTTGCAGCTTCAGGAATTTTCTTTCGTTATGCTGATGATTTGAAATGAAGGTCACCCATTTCCTTGGTTAAGACTCATTTCTTGAAGTGATTTTTGCGTGTGTAATTGTAAATAATCTCTTTGGTTTGTTGTTTGTCTCTACTCATTTTTAGTGATTTTGCCAAGTCTACTTAGAGCTACTGAATATTTGGAAGTGGATTTAGTTGTCTTTGTTATGACCAAAATTGATCAATTTTGTAACAATTTTAAATAAAGATAAATTAGAGAAAAAGGACACAAAATACCACAGATTTCCTTGGTTCTGAAATTTTCTTTGCCAGGGGCGAAGAACTTGAGCTACAGCAATTCTTAGCATCCACACGAGATACAGGCAAGTTTGAGAAGAAAATCATATCCTGATTCTGAACCATGGGTTATTTTAATTTTAAATGTAATGGGGTGAGGGACTTCCTTTCTAAACTGTGAGATTTTTTTCCTAAAATCTTCTTTCTTTTCTCAGACAATTAAAGAAGAAAGCTGGTGGACTGTCTTTGGCTGTAAACAAAAACAAACCACCAACAGAACAATCTAATTTCAGAATTTTGGCCTCTTTTGTCTTGAATTCCTTTCTTCAAAAACAAAGAATGTTTCAATAACCTGACTGTAGAAAATACTTATTGGAAATTTTGATTTCATCTTCTGATCTAATTCATCTCACAGTAAGGTGTGGGCTTAATATAGGAACTTTCTCTTTTTGTTTATGACATTTTCACACCTACAGATATTTTCAGGCACATGGAGGGACTAGCAAGCAGCTGATTGTTTCTGAAATTAGCTCAGCTCAGACACAGAGAATAACTTGTGTTTAAAACTGAAAATTCTGAAGGATAAGGCTGCTTTATAAATGAAGCTTCATAGTGTGTTTTAATGCATTTTCATTTTTCTATTAATTTATTTGAGAATTCTGACAGAGTGCTCAATTAGGGTTTAAATTTAAAATCTTTAATTTTAAGCCAGCTGTATTAGTCTTGTTTGAAGATGAAGATGACAAATTAATACGTGCGGGAAAGCTGCTAATTTTGAAATGTGTGTATATTGAAAAAAGGAAATATTTTTCTTTAAAAAAAATAGAATTGTACTAACACCTATTTGTTTTGCAGTTAATCAGTGTGAAATTTGATGCTAAGTTCTGGCTTCTCAACTAGAACAGGGCACTATTTCTGCTCAGGGAAATGTAGACATATGAGCTGTCTCTATTTTGCTTTGTAAAAAAAATACCTAGAACTCTGGCGAGGCTTATATTCGTACATATTCAAGAAGTATGTTTCTCTTAAATGAAATTTATTCTATCTGGATTGCACATTTCTATGCTATTTTTATCCCAAATTTATATTACCATGTAATTTGAAATTTATAATTTTAAAATGATCATTTTCACTGCCTTAAGAGGAAAGATGTTGAGTAGCCAAGTACTTCTGTAGTGGGAATCACCTGCAGATAATATGAAATAAAGCTCTATTTTTTTCCCATCATGATCTTTTAGCAGAATAAATAGTTGTTAAATATTTCAGATTATTGTGTGCTCTCTTCCTTGTAATATGCCAATTAGTTGCAATCTACTGAACACGAATCGTCTGGTTAGAATCACAAGGTTTTTACATGTAGAAAGCACATCCACTCTATTTACTATTCAATTAATGAATTTTTTCTTCCGTCGCCAGTTGACATTTGTGAGAACAATTCTTTAAAATGTATTGCCGAGTCTTCCATAGAAGTTATCTTGTGCTCCTTTCAATTTCAGAGGACCTCTTTCCCTAAAATTACATGAACTGTTGAAATTGGGCACTGCGTTTAGCAATTATTTTTTCTCTGGGAACCGATAACTTCCAGAAACTTGAGCTGCCCCCTTAAGTTGCAACAACACTTCTTTGTGAACAGAATATTTTATATAAAATGCTGGTTGACATGGTTTTAATCATGCAGCAATTAAGAGTAACATTTAGAATGAAATGTGGAGGTGCTTCTTTCATCTTCCTACCCTGTCCATATGGCAATTGGAAGTTGAATTCATGCTTTCAACAGCTTTTTCATCTCACCTTTATTTTTGGTTTGTTAGTTTCCTGAGAGTATGGAATGAAATCTGTAAATGGTCACTGTAACAGAGTGTTCCTGAAGAATTAAAAAAACTGTAATGATACAAGGAATGATGGTGTGTCACTCCTCTGTTAACATGCCGTGCTGGTTTTGATTGACTGTAGGTTCATTCTGAATATGCAGGTACCACGAGGCCTCCTTGTTTGCTACCTCTGATGTGGTCTTGCAACGTAGTAAGGGGAAAGAAAACCAAGTAGATGAGTAATCCATAAAACTAAATTCAGCCATGTGGTACGTTCAGTTTCTTCAGGTGTTTGCCTCTGTTGAATTCTGCAGCCTTCTGGACAAGGTTTGTGTCAGGGGAGCTGTGTGAGGCCCTGGCAGCGCTGAAGGTAACACACATGTACATGTCAGTTCTCATGTCTGTGGGGCTCTGCGTGTCTTTGTGGCTCTCTGATCTCTGCAGTGATGGCCTCACCCTTCCTTCTGGCCGAGTGTCCTGCTGGCATCCTCAGACTTGGCCAGGGGCACCTTGCTCTCAGTTATGTCTCGCATTTGTCAAGAGTCTCTCCTATTGACATGGGACCAGTTCAGTCCCCTCTTGGCTTCAGATGCAAACTCTACTTGATCTCTAAATAGGATCTGCACTGCAAATTTCAGGTGAATGATCAATTTTCTCATTTCAGCTATCTCCCCCTACAACACCCTGCCAGCACATGTTATCTCAAAGCAGAATCTAATGCGAGCCACCAGAGGGGAAACACAGGCTTCATTTCCTTGACTCTGTGACTACTCTGAGTTGTTATGGGAAATCATCTTCTCCTCTGGTTCCAAGGAAAACACAATGAAAAACAGAACCTCTCTATTCAATGATTTTCTTCTCAACCTAACAGGGCACATTTCCATGACTTTGGTGCTAAGAGAGGAGACCAGGAATATATGGCTCCTTACCTACTTGTCATTAACTTGTGTTTAAATTTTTATTAGTACATATTTGCAGTTCACAATGTTTGCATTCCTTGTGTGGGTACACTTTTATAGCACATCTCGATTCTTTCTTCATCCCCTCCTCCCCACTTCCCTCCGCCCCTCCGTCTCTTGGTTCCCTTCCCATTTGAGAAAGATCCAACTCCCTGCTTCCCATTATCTATCTTTTATTTTGCTCTGTATTTTGGGTTTCTCAAATAAGAAAAAGTACATGATATTTAAGCTTGTGTGTCTGACTTATTTCACTTGACATTATGGGATCAAGGTGAATCCTTTTCCTACAAGTGACCCATTAACTTATTATTATTTTTTTTTAATGCAGGTACTGGGAGTCAAACTCAGGACCTCTTGCTCAGGACCTCATAACCAGGCAGGCGCTTATGCCACTGAGCTATATCACCAGGCCCCCATTAACTTTGGTGCTGTTCAGCTTTCCCTTCACTGGGACACAGTAACCCATATTCACAACTTAAAGGGGAAAAGGTTTAATTTGGCTCATGGTTTCAGGACATTCAGTACATGGTCAGCTGGCTCCAAGGCAAAAAGCATTATTGTGGAAAGGTGTGGTGGAGCACAGATGATTAGTTCATGGTGATCAGGTGCAGAGCAGGGGAGCAGAGGTAGAGAGAAAGGGTTATGATTTCAGATATAGACCACAAAGTCATATGGTCATAAATATACTCCATGACCCACCAAACACACCCAGAAGTGTGCCTCTTTAATACTCTGATTGACTTCTAACCCAATCAATCTGACACATACAAGCTTAAGCACTACAACTTTTCTTTTCTTTATTCCACAATTGCCAAGGAAAGAATTGTTGGGATTTCCCCCTTTTTTCTTTCTATTTGTTAAGAAAAATCACTTAAATCCCATTTCCAAAGCTGACCCCTGCCTTTTCCTTGATTCAGTTTTGTTGACAAGAAACAGGCATTTCAGATGGACTTTACCAGTTACACCTGAGTTAGACTCTGGATACAAATGTACCTCTGCTGTGCTAGTGATACATTTGAAAGATCACCTTCCTTTTCTGGCTTTTGCTAATAACAAAAATGCTATTTTAGCTTTTCCCAAGTTCTTCCTGGAAAATGTGGAAGCTATGGAAAGAAAACTTTAATTTTGTTGTATCCTAATAACCCACACTATGCTCCTATTAGAATCCTAAGTTAACTTTTCCTTAAGGTTGGCCTATGACTTTCTGCCTGGGAATGGAATTCTGCACAGGTCTGAAGTGGATGAAACCATTTTTTTCCTGAGTCTGCATCTTTACTTTGCTTTCCCCTTGTGTCCAACACAACCAGAAGACCACTCACACCCTGCAGCAAGAGGCACATATAAATGTAGTGGGCACTGGGGTGCAGCTCTCTGCCCTTTGGAGTTTGTTTGGCTTTAGTGAAGCAGTTTTAGCTCCAGAACTTCCCCACTCCCTGCCCATATGGTTTCCTCTGGGATCCTGCTCTTCCTAGCTGTGCTCATTCCTGCCTTCCCATGGGCCTCTGGGAAGCAGGCATAGGGGCACTTCCCTCATTTCCCGTGGGATAACTTTTTCAGGATTGTAGTTTCTGTGGAAAGTTGACTGATAGAGTCTTCCCCAAACTCTTCCTACAGGTTGCGAACCTAGGATTACAGTCTCTGCTTCCTCCTCTACTGTTGTTTGGGAAAAGCAAATTTTGGGTTCTCCTCCCATGCAAAACCTCCCCCTAGGTAATTTGATGGAGCAGAGCTCTGAGCTAGTGGAGGCTGGCTCCTTCTGGCCAGTATTCCCCCACTTAGGAGAGGAAAGGGCAGCTCCATACTGACACAAGAGTTCCCTCTCCCTTTCCCCATGTATCAATTGTCGTTGAGTTTCAGGAATGAAGGAAGAGTTAAACAGTGACTGCAGTAGTTTTACGTCTGCGGGAAGGAGCTTCACCACAGGTAGAGAAGGAAGACTTGCCTGCCAGCACATCGGCTGTGGTAGCCTGAACATGTCAGGTGCTGCTAAGAACAGAAAAAAGACTTGATTTTTGATCAACCTCTAAAGGATGTGGCAAATTTAATGGAGAGTGCATGGGTTGGCTCTAATGCTCTGGAGAAAGGAAATGGGAGCTGCACCGGGTGAATATGAGCACTGTGCCTCAGAGTAAAGCTGCTGTAGCCTCCCTTCCATGGACTGTGGCTTTCTACTTCACAGTCTCTTCTCAAGTCAGTGGCAAGATATTTTGGGGAGTAGCTCCTGGTAGGGACTGGCATTATGTACTAAATGGCTAAAGTGAAACCTGGTATATGTGTGTTGTTAGCAAAACAAAAGGATCTCAGTATTAGTTTCCTAGGGCTGCTGTAATAAGATTTCACAAACTGGATGGATTAAAACTCACCACTTATTTTCTCAAGTTCTGGGAAATAGAAGTACACTATTCACATGTAGGAAAAACTGTGTTTCCTCCGAAGGGATGGGCGATGGTTTCTCCTCAGCTCTCCATCTCTGGTGGTGCTGAAAATCTTTGTCACTTCTTGACTTGTCAAAACATAACTCCAAATTTTGCTTCTCTTGTCACATGACCTTCTCTCTGTTTGTCTTTATGGAGTTCAAATTATTTTAAACATACTTTTTTTTTGTGGGTACTGGGCGGTCGACCTCATGACCTCACATGCCAGCAGGCGCCCGTGCCGCTGAGCGATATCACCGGCCCCTTTTTCGTACGTGGGTTCCCAGAGTCGAACTCGGGCCCTCACACTTGCCGGGCAGGTGCTTAAGCCACTGAGCCATCTCACCGGCCCCTAAACGTACTTTTTAAACTGACAACAAACATTGTCTCTATCATGTATGACACATTGTTTTGAAATACATATACATTGCTTAAGAGCTAAATCGAGCTAATTGACACACACATTACCTTGCCTAGATATCATTTTTGGTAATTTTTTTTACCAATTTTTGAACATATTATTCAAGAATATATTATTAATTACAATTGCTATTATGCAAAACAGACACCTTAAACTTATTCCTCCTGCCTAGTGAAATGTTCTACCCTTTGATGCACATCTTGCAGACCCCCTCTCCGTCTTCCTCCAGCCTGGACACCGACATGATAATCTTACTTGCCTACTTGTCTGAGTTTACTGACAACATGGTCTTGTAACAGAAAATGGCCCCCCAGCCAGTATACTTCAGTTTCTTAGTTGCCCAGGTAATAGTTCCTATTCCAGTTCCAGTTGCTTCTGTCTCTTAGAAACAGCTTGTCACTGTGATGCGTAGCTGGTCAAAATGATACACATTGTATAAACCAATCCTCAATTGACAAGCCATTCTGCCTCTGTACTTCCTGCTTGCTTACCCCATATAAGCCCTAGACCACCAAAGATCAAGGCCTGATATTCTGGGAATGATTCTGATCAGAGCCCATTAATGTAAATGTATCTGCCTCCAAATCCTGGGTGTCATTTCAATGTTTTCGCTTGCCATTGCAGCTGGTGCATCAACCGGGAAAACCAACCATGCTGACCTCTTTGGTCACTGGTTGTGGCCCTCACAGATGGAGCAAGGACCTGTCCAGGTCCTGATGGGAGGGTGCACCATCGAGATTTCTTGAGTCCCCTCAGAAATCTGGAGGAGGATTCCTGGCTCCCTGCTCGAGTGGCTCACATTGGACCTCAACGGGAGGAGGATGCAATCTGTCTGTATATCTGTCTGCCTGCCTGCCTGATTCCAGTAAGACCCCCAAGGACACCCCAGTTAGTCAGTCTGTCAGTCCTGCTCAGTTCGAGCAGAAGAAGAGCTTGATCAACTCTTGTTAGTTAAGGCCACCCTCAAGGGAAGGGGGTTGGAATGTTTAACCTCTGAGTGCTGCTGAATGACTGTGTGAGTGAGTGGAAAGGACAGCGTAAGCAATAGGCTGCTCCATCTGTGCACCAAGACTGGGAAGCACTGGTTTCGGTGGCTGATTGGGCTGTCACCTGCAATTCTGTGGCTTGACTTATGGCATAACAGAGGCCTCACACCCTCCTTAGCTAAGTCGTACCCCTAAAGCCCTGTGAGGGGCATGGCCAGGCAGGCATTTGAATGGTCCCTCTCTGAGGGGTACCCACCCTTTGTCTGTTGTGCCATCATTCAAGGGTACACAATATACATGTAGGGAGCCAGAAATGGGAATTAGTCAAAACCCACAGTCCTTGACTGAAGGAAAACTTTACAGAGTTAAAAATGAAACCAAACCACTCCCTGCATCTCAAAGAAAAAAAATAGAGGAAGAAGAGGCCATTCTTCCTGAGAATTCCACCTTGGCACCCTTGTTGGCTGCCGCGGTTGCTGCCAACACCTATAGCTTCACTCCTAACTCCCAATTTGTCTCTTTCCAGCCAATTGAATTGGTTCCAGCTAGCCTTCTGCCTGCATTTGGCCACACAGCCCCCACCCCCCGAGACCTGCCTTCCCAGTCAGATGGCATCATCTAACGCCCACCTGAGATGACTGTCAACAACTCCTTCTGAGTTCCGTATTTTGACTGAGGAAAAATTGAACTGTCAGCCCTGACAAATGAGCTGTGCCCTGTCGGGCCTGAATAGATAGGACAGACCGAGCTCTATCAAAGTGGGTCCCTGAGAGCTCGTGGTCATTGCAAAAGTCAGGGGCAAATCTGTGACTTTCCTGGTAGACAATGGAACAGAACTCTCTGCCTTCAAAAGTTCCCTCTGTCAAAAAGTTACTTTCACTGGGGCAACTGGGATTCTTGCCTCTCACTCCTTCTGCCAGGCACAAATTTGCAGCCTGGGAGGACATCTCCTTCACACCAAGCCAGTCAGCCTCCCTCTCATTTAACCCTGCACTTTCAACTCTGATTGTTCCTCTGAGAGGAAAATGATGCCTGTGTCAGCCTGAGACAGATAACCACAATCCTGAAGTTTTGAAAACTCTCCTCCCAGAGGTATGAGCCAAGGCTTGCCTCCAGGCCTGGACATCAACCATGTCACCTCACTGCAATCTCCGTTGCTGTCAGATGTCACAGGCAGCGCAAATAGGCATCCAGCACACATCAACCTGATAGACTGTTAATCACTTCTCCTTCCTGTAAAACCAGTTCAAGATCTCTGAGCTGCTGGTGCCACCTTGGCTGCCCTCTGTGTCCATTTTCTCAGTCTTCTTCCATCCACAGCCTGCTGGTACACCTGCTTGGACCTAAAGAATGCCTTCTTTTTCCTTCGATTGGCTTCTGTCAGCCTGCCCTTCTTTGCCTTTAAACGAAGAGCCCAGTTCTGGACTCAAAAGCCAACTGACCTGGACTCAACCTCCTAGAGATTCAAAAACTTGTTTCCTCTTAAAAAACAAACAAACAAACAAACAAACACTTCTGATTAATGATATTTAAGCTGCCTGTTGGAAAGGCACAAAACCTGTGCTACAATATCTGGCAGAAACTGGTTACAAGAAAGAAACTGCAAATTTCTTAGAGCTGCTGGCTTCTATAGAATCTGGATCCTGGAGTTCACAAAAGCAATGGTGCTTACTCAGTACCTGTCAGCCCCTGGGAGTGCCCAGTGGCCTACCTGTGCAAATACTTGGATTCAGTCACTAAGGACTGCCTCCCCATTTTGCCTCTGCACTACTGTGCTTCTGATCAAGAAGTGACAAGCTCACTTTAGGTCAAGACCTAACTGTCCAGGTGCCACATACTGTACTGGGATGAACTGTTCTAAAAATGGACCCCCTGACAGATGCTGAATATACCCTGTTTACAAATGGAAGTACCTAGGTTAGGGATGAAGTCTGGCAGGCTGGGTATGCTGTGGTCACCTTGGACAAAACTATTTTGGCCAAAACTCTCCTGCAGGGATGATCAGCACAGCAAAATGCTTCCTGCTGTTGTTTGTAAACCTACCACCAACAACCCAAAATAATCTGGTCCAGAGGCCTAAGCCCTCTCTGGGGATCCAGCTGACTGAAACATCAACCCCAGCCACTAGACCTGCCCCCACCATATGTTCTGCAAGCTCAAGCTGCTGTGCTGGCACCCGAACCCCTGTAGCCAGCTCAGACTTCAGCATCTGTGTCACCAGCCCCGATCTTCCATTCCCTACCTGTACTGAGAAGACAATAAAAGTGTGTAGTGTTCTGCTGTAAAAAATCATCCCCAGATATGGCCTTGATCATTGGCAGCCACAACAGACCTGCATTTGTAGCAGAGGTAACTCAAAATCTACATGAAATAAAAACTACATATAGCATTCAGGCCACAAAGTTCTCGAAGTTAAAAAACAGCTTGTAACTCACATACATATAACCCAGGTACATATTAACTACCTGTATAAGTTTCAGAAATCCAGCCTTAGATCTGCTGAAAAATTTACCTGGACAGCTCCTCCGAGGTTCACTCTAAGGAGACAATTCACACTGACTGGTCCACACACAGCAGAAGCCTGAGGACACAATTCACAGGATTGCTCCATACTTATTCCCCTTGATTTTTGTGTCTTTTCAGGCTGCTTACCCCAGTCCTTGCTTCCCCACCCCCTGCTAACTGTGGTTTCTGCCTCAAACTTTATGGGCAGTTGCCACAACAGAACAGAACAATCAATCAAACACTTGACCAAGATTTGATGAGCATCCAAGGCACATTGGACACTCTCCTGGATCAGATTAACTCCCTTACTTCCTTGCCAGAGTAATGTTACAGAACAGACAGGCCTAAATTATGTCTCTTCCTAAAAACAATTTAGGAAAAAACTGTATAATAAGACAAACTTGGGAAGCTTGGCTAGGGCCCATGCTAGGATCACTGACAACTCTAATGTCACTGCTTCTAGTTGGGCCTTGTCTCAGAAGATCACATGTAACGCGTCTAGCAAAGATTTGCTAGGGAAACTAAAAGAAGGGGGAAATATAACAGAAAATGCTCCCCCAGGCAGTACACTTCAGTTTCTTAGTTGCCCAGGTAACAGTTCCTGTTCCAGTTCTGGTTGCTCCTGTCTCTTAGAAACGGCTGCTCACTGTGATGCATAGCTGGTCATTATGATGCACATTGTATAAACCAATCCCAGTGACAAGCCATTCTGCCGCTGTACTTCCTGCTTGCTTATCTTGTATAAGCCCTAGACCACCAGAGATCAGGGCCTGATGTTCTGGAAATGATCCCGATCAGTGCTCATTGACATAAATAAATCTGCTTCCAAATCCTGGGTGTCCTTCCAGTGTCTCTGCTGTTGTAGTCTTTGTCTTTCTGTATCTGTACTATTTCACTTCATGTCATCTGTGTTTATCCATGTGCTCACAAGTCACAAGCTTTCCTTCTTTCTAAAGTTCATTTGTCTATTTCTTCACAACCACCACCATGACCAATTTTGAGCTTTACTATAAGTTCCTGTTTTAAGATGATTTGATCTCCTCTAGGAGACTTCTTTCCTCGCTCCTCCAAAATGAAATAGCACCTATCAGTTACTATTGCCCCCTGTCTTATTCTTTTTCCTGCACACCTCTCAGTACCATGTAGCATTATGTTTTGATTTAAAAATATTTTTTCTCTCCTGTGCCTCTAGCAGAGGAGGGGCCTCACACAGAACCTGAAGATGATGACAGGTTTCCATGTGTGGAAGGCCACAGCCCTTTGTGAGTTGGGATCCTTTCCTTTCGTCTCTATGCCTTGAGATCTTCATTGCATATTTTTTTCTTAATACCAAAGACTTTCTCAGATGAAATAGATGTAACTTAACCAATTGATTTTCATAAATCACATGAACAAAAATAAAATCAGTAGGAGCCAAAAATGAGGCATTATTTCAGACCCTGGTTTTGGGTGCGATGCTGTGGAGATATAAACATCTTTGTTGTCATCGCACTCTCAGGCTGCTTTTGAAACAAATATTTTTTGACAACAGAAGGCAGTGCATAGTTGAAAGGGTCATTTTCCAAATGATGCTTAATTGGAACCACTTTGTTTAGAGTGTATTTGCCACACATGAAGCTAAGTTTCCCTGTGTTAGAGCCAGGAAGGAAGTGCACACAGTTACATTTTTAGGGACTCAGAAAAGCAAATATGGGCCACCCTCTAATGTTGTCTTTAATGTCTTGGGAAGAATGTATAAAGTCCATTATCATTTCTTCAAAAGCAATTTTAAAATGCAAATACAGGTGCTAACAGATTCTTGTCTCTGTAAGATTGTCAATTTTCTTGGCCTACACTCATTTATTTTTCATAAAGAATGAAATATGGGGCAGAGATTATTTGTTGACAGTTACCATGACTAATTCAGTCCCAACTCTGACCTAAACTCTTTCCGCTTAGAGTCTGTGAAGCAGAAAATAATGAGGCCTGAGTTATTTCTGAAATGTAAAACCTGAAATTGCCAGAATTTATTCAAGCTCCTTGAAGGTAGAGTTCAGAGCATTTTTTGTTGCACTGTTCCCTAATGATTAAGATACTTGCTCCTTTAACTTACTCTGCTTTGCATTAAACTAAAGTCTGCTCCTACTGACTCCTAAATTTAACCATGTGTCCCACATTTTTGTTTCAGTGTTTATTCTCACTTTGTTTTCCAGAAATTAACTGCACAATATCCACTTTTTCTACCAGGGATTAATATGGAAATGCTAAATTTTAGAATGCTTTAAGGTTGGTTTCAATAATGCTCAAATATCTAATCCAATTTGTTGATCTCCTTATGTTGAAAATTCTCATTATGTTTGTGGTTGTAAATAACATCAACACTAATAAATATTCAAAATGAGAAAACAGAGAAATCTGAGAGACAATTCACACAGTGAGTTTATTTTTACCCTTAGCTATTAATGACTAACTCTTGTAAGAGCTGCTATAACTTAATGGATTGTAAGAATATTTTAGAACTACAGTTTTTATATTCTTGCTCAATGTATCTATTTTTTTTTTTTTGTGGGTACCAGGGGTTGAACTCAGGACCTCGCGGGCCAGCAGGCATCCATGCCGCTGAGCGATATCACCGGCCCTTTTTTCGTATGTGGGTTCTGGGAGTCGAACTTGGGCCCTCGCGCTTGCCAGGCAGGCGCTTACACCGCTGAGCTATCTCACCCGCCCAATGTATCTATTTTTGATAGTGTCAAAAGATCATTTTAAGATGAATAGTACTTAACTATATATGTGTGTGTGTATGCATGTGTGTTACATATGTATGGAATTCATTCTTCTAAGTAATATTCAATCACAAGCATATTTCATGTTTATCCTGTTAAAGAAGAGCACCTAGATCCTCTTTCCAGGTTCCTGGTCTTGGGTCACCTGCCCCACCTTCTGAAACTGTAACTCTTCTGCCCCACTGTGCAAGCAGGAACTCCAAATCCAGGTTTCTGTGTTTTCTGCTACATCGCTTTCACTTCCTCTCTCCACCATTCAGTCTCATTTCCTGAGAAGTAATTTGAATCTTAATGTGAATGGAGCCTATATCAGCATTTGCCAAGCTCTGTTTTGGGTCTGAAAGATGTTAAGCAAGCAGTGTTTTGAGAATGTAGTATTCCATCCTCAAAAATGCTTGGGAGCATTCTAAATCCTCTCCTCGGAATCTCAAAATGCAAGTTAACATGTGAAAGTTTCTGAAAGTGAAATAAACTTGTTTCATTTTGTTTTACAGTTAAACAAGACGACTTCTGTGCAAAGGGAAGAACAATCTGGCCTTCTCTATTCCAATCCCTGAATAGATATTCCTCTTTACAACAGTTTAAGATGGGCTAGCTTTTATCAAGAAGGAAAGATATTTCTAAAATGCCAGCACAAAGACAGCTCCTTCCTATGTGTCATTCTTGTGAATTTCCACAAAGAAAAGCTTACATCAATTCATGCTTTGGCCAGAAAATTTTCCCAGGTATGGGGGTGTGTGTAGATGTGATTGGGGTGGGACCATAGTGTGTGTGTAGATGTGATTGGGGTAGGACCACGGAGAAACTCACAAGGCCTTTAAAAATTATGTTATCCATATTAAAGAACTACCAAAAGCTTTTCAAGAAGGTAAATGGAAAATTTGTGTAAACAAAGTCATAGGGGGTCAGGACTGAGGTTTGGTTGGAAGGGAACTGTAAATCCTAGAGCCAATTTTATGGTTGCTGTAGTGATCCCAGTGGGAATGTTGAGGTCTTTAACTGGGATCACAGCTATAGAAAGGATTTGGAAACATATTCAAAGGAGATTTAACACAAGAAAATGGGAGAAAGTAATGTGCCATGAGAATTCCATGGGGTTTTAGCTTGAGTTGCTCATGGTAATGTAATTTACTCAGAGTGAATGGGAAGAAATGGTTGGGAAGATGGAGGAGCTGGGGAACAGCTGTTTGGCTCTGGGCATATGTAGGTAAAGGGAACAACCCATTTTAAAGAACACCCTCCTTGCTAAGGTCATCTCGCCTGGGCACAGGGAGGTTTCCTCTGGGCATTTCACACTGGCCACTCGTTGCCAAAGTGCTACTGGCTTCCGTCTCTTTCCTCCTTCACTCATGAGTGACCACTCTTAACATTTCTCAGAGTTCTGCCTTGCGGCTGCCTGTCTACCTGTCACACATTTTCTTTCAACCGTGGTGAGTAAAAGTCCAGGACAAAATGATTTAAGGAAAATAAAAATCTCCCATGACTTTAGCACGTGTGTTAGTCAGCTTTCTGCCAGTAAACTGATGCTGGAGGCAATCAGCTTCTAAAGAGAAAAGATCCCTTTGTCTCATGGTTTTGGAAGTTTCAGTCCATGGTCAGTTGGCCCAGTTGCTTTTTTTTTCTTTCTTTATTGGTATATGCTTGAGATAAATTAGAGATGCACTCACCATGGGGTATTGCTGTACCTACAGAACACATCTTAATCCTTTTACCTTCCCCTCCCCCCTGTCTCCTCCCATCTCAGGTCCCCTTCCCATCTCCACAAAGGCTACCTCCTTGTTTCCCATCATCTAGCTTTCATTTTGTCCTTTATTTATACTCTGGGTTGCTTTTAGTGAGAGGGAGAAGTGGGGGAGCATCTTAGTTACTTTTCTCATTGCTGAGACAAAATACCTGACACCCAAAGTTAAAGGAGGAAAGGTTTATTTGGCTCACAGTTTGTAGAGGTTTCAGTTCCTAACTGGCTGGGTCCGAGGTAGGGTGGTGTCTCAGAAGAGAAACAGTTCATGTTGGGCAGAAGACAGCATGCAGAAAGCGCCAAACTACAAGCAACAGTAACAGCTTCTTTCTGTCATTTTTATATTCTATTTCCACTATCTGCCCTTAGGGCTGGTAGCACTCACACCCAGAACTATGCCAAGTCAATTGCTGGACTAATTTAGTAATTACACACCCTTAATCCCAGCACCACGCACTGTAGATCCAGCCACCTCTGAAAAAGCCCCACCTGTGACTGCATGAGGCGTTCATTGGGCATATAGACACAAGCCATAACAGGGACAGAGAGAGAGATAGAGAGAGAGATGGGGAAGAGAGAGACAGAGAGACAGAGACAGAGAGACAGAGAGAAGGAGAGGGCGAGAGAGACTTTTTTATATTGAACCCACAACTAGTGATGTCGGCATTAATTCTTTCCTGAAGATTAATCTGATCTAATCACCCCTTAAAAGTCCTACCTCTGAACACTGTTACCCTGGCAATTAAATTTCAACATGACTTTTTTTGGGAAAAACAGTCAAATAAGAGCAGGTGGTGAAGACACAATGTGGCAGGTAGCAGGGGTAAAACTGACCCTCCCAAGACATTAACACAATTAATTTTAGTATTGGTTTTCCAAGAACTCTGTGACCTTGAAAAATTCAATTATGTCTTGATGCTCATTATCATCATCTTTAAAAACCGTATGATAATAGCTATCTTGCTTTTATGCAGCTACCTTGCTACCTTGCTTTGCTTTGTAAGAATCAGCTGAGATTCCATGTAAAAGTGTCACAGGTTCTAAAAGTATAAACTCAAGTACATGATGGCATGACTGAGGTGAGCACTACATTGTCCTTTAGAAGGGAAATGTGCCTTTTTAAAGAGATAACACCACTGCTACCTATTCATGCAAATTAACTTAGCAGATTATCTAATAAGGTCCATAAATATTTTAGACGGAGAAGTGGGTTTGAAACCCTGTCTTATATTGACCGCAGTTGAGCTGTGCTGGCCAGACCCTTCTTGAGCCCCAGCGTACTTTGGACCTCTGTTTCCAGACTTTAACCTGACTTCCAATTGTTCTAATGTTTTGCTTCTGAAAGAGCCCTGTGGTGGGTTTAGTAAAGGAGAAATTGAAGCTTCTAAAATTTATAAATAATTTATAATTTATATATAATTAAATATATTACTTTATTAAGCAAAAAAATCATCTAGGCAGGGGACTAGCATGGATTTCCTTGGCTTGCAGGAAGAAAAGAAACAGCGAGATAGCAGGTCACGTGGTATGAAGTGGCACGGAGGTCACCAAATCATACTGTTTATTTTTTATGATTTTGCCCAGGGCTCACCTGGTTGAATGTGATGCACGTCTACAATACATGGTGGGTTCTGGAAAATAACTGGATTAATGTACATTATAGTAAGGATTCAGTAACTGGGACCTTACAGTCAAGTAGTAGCATAGGGAAACCGACTGCTTTTTCCCCAAGTGATTTCTAGAACATCCTTCCTGCATTGTCCTCATGAACACCCTTAAAACACACAGATCCCACTTACACACACACACACACACACACGCACGCACGCACACTTCCATATACATAAGGTGCCCCTTCCCTGGAATGTCCTTACCTTTTCTAATTTACACTTAAATAGTAGGACTCAGGTGAGATGTCAGCTCATCTTTGCAGACACCCATGTGGGTTACATCAGCACCCTTTTTTCTCTTTATGCACCCTATGCATAATTTTATTGTGGTGCTAAGTCTATTACATGGGTACAGATAACATTTTAAAAATACATGAACAAATGGTTTATTTACAAGTTTCTCCTCCCCTGAAGACTATAAGATCTCAGAATTCAGGATCATACTGAACTCGTATTTCCACCCATTGAATCCAGCACGGTATCTGCCACATAAAAAATAAGTGCTAATCAGTATTCAGAGTCAACCAAAAACACAATACTTAGAGACAAAATGAAGCAAAGAAACCTAGTTGGTGAACTTTCAAAAGATGTCAGGTGGTGTAGCAGTAAGAGAGCTTTGCAGGCAGATCCAGGATCCTCAAATTATATGCCCATGGGCAATGCAGCATTCCCCCTTATCTATGTATGTACTTATTTCTCAGCTTCATGAATCCATTCGTTTATTCATCAAAACTGTTCAACAGCTGCTCTGCTCCGGACACTGAGGAAAGTTGGGAGATAAATCTGATAGGGGTAGGGTTTCAAAACAACCTTTGAAGACTTACAGAGGGAAATAGAAGGTGTCCAACCAAGTCAAAGGCAGAAAAGGGGAAAAAAAACCCCAAAAAACAAATGATC
This sequence comes from Erethizon dorsatum, assembly GCA_028451465.1. Classification (NCBI taxonomy): domain Eukaryota; kingdom Metazoa; phylum Chordata; class Mammalia; order Rodentia; family Erethizontidae; genus Erethizon; species Erethizon dorsatum. The sequence continues at coordinate 135,239,256 of CM051826.1, read as the reverse complement.
AGAAGGATGTGGCAGAATGATGTAGTGTGCAGGCTCTGTGTTCAAAGGGATGCTGTTATAATTTTTGTCATACCACTTTCTAGTTAGGAGATGATGTAAGCTTTTGGAGCCTCAGTTTGTTCATCAGAGAAATGAAAATAATTGTGCTGCATACATCATTGCTTTATTGTGGGCATTAGATGCCTTAGTCTCCAATAAGATTATTTCTAGTTATTACTATTTGGGGATTTCTAAGTTATTTCCATGCGGCAGTGAGATTATTCCGCCAATGAACAGCCACAAATTTTCAGGCTTTTAATATGTCTTGCTAAATTAACTGTCTTTTAAAACAGTTGAGCCAATTTATTTTAACAAAAAACTCTTAATTAGTTTTCTTGCAACCTTGCCCATATTTGTCTCTTGCTAATTTAGATGCAAAATAGCATGTCATAGTTTTTAAAAATTTGTATAGATATAGTTGGTGTGGTTTGACACAATGCAAGTATTCCTCTTTTGTGGGTCATTTGTGGTTTTAGTTTCTGTCTTTGGCAGAATGTGGGATGAACATAATGAGGGTTTCCAAGAGCCTCTTTGGCATAGGTGCCGAGCATTTTCTTCTTGCAAAAGAATTTTTTCCATGGTTTTCAGTACTGGAAATACCCGTCTCTATTTTCTCCTGCACTGTTGGCTGCTCCTTCCCAGCTTCCTTTGTTGGCGCACCTGGCCCCTGGCTTTTAAGAGCCGATGCTGTGTGTCATCTGCACAGAGGGTACCGTGCATCTGGTGACGGCTCTCGTGTTTACTCCTCCAGTCCAGACTTCTCTTACTTTGTTTACTCCAAATCCTAGAGATCACGAAGGCCACCAGTCTCCTCATGTCCTAAAAGAAATTCTTGGTTCCTCCCACTCCACAGTCCCTGCTCTTTTATAAAGCTTAACATCTCAAACGAATAGTACTGGCACTACTGATGTTATTCAAATCAGACAATTTAAGGTCTTTTTTGATGTCTCCCCTCATCAGAAACAATCACTGTCTTTACACGTTTTTTTTCCTTCGCTGTGTGAAATCATCTCCCATTCCTGTCCCTGACATGAATCAAACTCAGGAAAATTCTCTTGTCTGAACTCCTGCTGTTGCTTTTTTTTTTTTTTAATAGATTTCTCTGCCGCCCACATAGTAGCCACGGTGATGATTTTAACATGCACATTTGACATGCAAATTTTACTGCTTAAGTTTGTTCATATCATCTTCTTGGCATTAGAATGGAGATCACAGCCTTGAATGTAGTCTGCAAAGTTCCGTGTGATCTGCTTGCCTGCTCACCACGCTCAGTACCAGGGCTGACACTGCTTCCTCTTCTGTCCCGAGGTCATGTCACCCTTCTTCCTACTTCAGGGAGTCAGGCCGACTCTTTCCTCTGACCCACTCTTCTTCAGCTGTATAATCCCTTCCATTTACCAAGCAGCTTGGAAGTGATGTACTTAAGGAAGCCTTCTTTAAGCCTTCCTTAAGGAAGTCATGAATATACCCTGCTAACTATATTTATTATAGCTTGAATATCCTATTCACAACAGTTTCATAATCATAATTAAATATTTGACTAAGTAATTAGTTAAATGATTGAATCCTCCAGTAGGCTGTAAGCTCAGTTTTAAAAAAGGCTAGTGCAGAGAAAAAAACCAATAATTGGGCTAATTGCTTAAGCTTTTTGCATATCATTTAAAAATTTTTTTAAATGAGCATTCCTGTTCTGAGTATGTCATTAGGTTACTGTAAAGATTTTATATGGTAAAATATACAGAATCACTGGAAGACTTGAGAGTAAAATAAAAATATTTCTCTGTCATTTCAAATAGATTAATTCCACTTTACTTCCATAGGCTTTGAAACATGTGCTTGAACAATATTTAGGGGCTTAAATTGACTAGAATAAGTTCTGTGGGTGTGCACACTGTAACATAGACTTCTCTTTTGATTTGCTCTTTCTCCCATTTCCTGGCAGGCATCTGGCAATGTGTCATTTTTAAAGGTCACCTGCCCTCCATAGGCTCTGGATTGCACAATAGATTTCTTCTGCATGAAAAGAAAAATAATGTGACAACCAAAGAGAAGGTCCACTCTTTGGAGACAGGTTATAACCGCCATAAATTAGGGAACTGATATGGTAAAGATAAAGAATGTGTGCTTCCCTATTTGATAACATCGATATGACTCGGAACTCCCAACACACGGGGCTGTCAGAGGCACCTGGCTTGACCAGCACATGTTGAAGAAGCTTCTCACAGGGAGCTGAGTGTTTCCTCTGCAGCTGAGCTTCGGAGGATGAGTTTGGGTAATCATAATCTGCAAGTTTTCTTTGTTGAGCCTTATAAATTAAACTGGATCTTATCAACAAAGCCAAATCACTATATACTATTGAGTTCAAGGATTATGTATCCCCAGTAAGCTCTAGAACCCTAAGAGATCATGTCCATGTGGAGTGCAATGTTATTACACTCGCATCAGAAATGACTCCAGGGGATAGAGCATACACCAGGGGAAAGGACACTCCTGTATCTAATATTAATCTAACGATGAGAATTAGACTAAAGACATGGAATAGAGAGACATGGAATAATAAAAATGTTCAAAGGAAAATATTTAATGTGCATTTTGTGAGTTAATCCAGTTATTTAAGATCCCTCTGCATTAAGTGCCCAGTACGTCTAATCAAGCCTGATTATAATTATATCTGAACAAAATTGAAAATTTGGGGGAAATAAGACTTCTTTTAAATTACATATATAAATAATTATACTGTAGTCATATATATTCTCTCTTATGATAATGATTGTGGTTGTATGTAATAAATGCAGATCTACCCTCGCATGTATTGAAAGTTTTTTTTCTGCATACAGGCATCTGCATATGTGTGTGTATGTGTGTATTCTTTCTGCCAAGGGTAGGTTTATCTGTCTTTTCAGGAATGAAGAATCTAAGATCCAAACTCACTGGTTTACCTATTGTCTGTACAGATCTAAAATTAAATGTTTGAGAAAGTGCAAATGACAATGGCAAAAACATTTTGGAAGGGGGGTAGTCTAAGTTGATTTTAATTTTTTTTCTTAGATCCTGATAATCACAAACTAATTTGGAAGATTTATACTAACAGTTCCCAAAACTGAACTAAAAGTGGTACCCCTTTATGATTAGTTTTTTTCCAGCTGATCTTTTTATGTTTTTAGATAATTTTATTAGACATGAATATATTGTTTTATGTTTCACTGCAACAAAAGTTTAAAATGATATAAAATATAATACTCAATTTTATATTTGTAATGTAATTTAGTACGAGCTAAAATAGAAAATGAATACTTAACAACTTTGAATTGAGTTTCTTAGACATGACATAAGAGTTGTTTTTACCCAACATGCAGATAAATGTGGGTTGCGTATCTTTGACATTTATTAATCCACGTAGGATGACAACCCAGTGACAGAATTTTCTCTGGAGATTTTTAAATCTTTATGTCCTATTTGCCCACTTTATGGTCCAATTTAATTGGTTAATTGAAAATTCTCGGGTTTGTGCTGTGTAGTTCTCCTGTGCTGTGAAAAGCAATCTTTTCTCAAATGGATATTGTGATGCTAATATCTTTTCTTAATATTTTTCCATATAGTATTTTAGCTTTGTGTTAAATTTTTATGTGATCATATAATTTATGTTTTCTTTATCACTATAAGTGATGCTGAGTGGCTGGTTTACACACAGTCTTAGAGCCATATTAATTTATGGCATATTTTAATTTTGCCTAATTTGTTGCATATTCTAGAATAGCCATTATATGGTAATTCGAAATAGTTGACATATATGAGTCACATACGTTATATGCATATACAACATGCTGGATATTTTAGACCCTATTTTTTCATTATAAATATATATTATCTATTTTATATTATAATTATGTATTATACATTATATTGTTTAGTTATTGAGAAAAGCTGCAATTATATAAAGCTAGAATTATGTAGTATGCCCCATTGTAAGGCTTACATACAATTATTAGTTTAAAAATTCCAATTAGACCTCTCTGGTCCACTGCTGGCACAGCGAATGGGGATGGCTGGAGGAAGAAAGGTGCTTGGGAGCAGACCCAAACCCTCCCCAGGGCAGAGCCCAGGCAAATGGCTTTCTTGCTGGCCACTTGCAGAGGGAGTAGCCGGGTAGTGGCTAGCCTCTGCCCTGAGTCCTGTGGTCTCTGCTGCCTGTCCTGGCCAGGTTGGGTGTACACAAGTCTTGCTCTCCCTGCCTCCTTCCCACTGCCCCACAGGCGTTTAGATTCAGGATTTGTTCCTGGAGTCCAAGACTTTGATGAGAAAGTGACAGAGGCTGATGCTTACCTACAGATCTTGATGGAAAAGTTAAAGCTTTTGGATGACAAGCTTCAAAACTGGAAAGATGATGTACAGAGAAAGAAAATCAAAACTCTCACAGGGACAACAAATAGCATGGTAGAGTCAATTAAACACTGCACTGTATTGCTGCGGATTGCTGAAAGACCTATAAACCCTGTGGATGCGATGTATCACCGTAGTCCCGGGAACCTGTGATCAGCACAGCGCCTTCCCGGACTGTCTTACCTCCAGATCCTGCTCCGTTGTGTGAATCAGAACGGTGTTGGGCCCATGCTAGCTACCTTGGAACACAATCAGACTCCAGCACAGAACAGTGCAGACATCCACCACCTAAGAGCAGTCTAAGCTCCCCAAGCTGCGGAGGACCACCAGGGCGACCCTCCTTGAAAGAAGAGCCATTGTCTCCATTTTGGCTAAACCTGGCCCTATTTCCATGTACTGATATGTGCAGCGCTGGGTAAGTTTTGTCTTTATCCCCTCAACAGGCTTTAAGCGATGCAAATGAATCTAGCTGAGATGCTGACATGTAGTCTTTAAAGCAATGTGACAGATCAGTGAAGCCCCACCTGTAACTCCCACATGGTATGTGTGAGCTAGGCTGAGAGAGGAGATCGAGCCTTGAGAAAAGAGGTTATGACCTCTCAGGGCATGAAGATAACACGTCAAAACTGAAGCACCGACCGCCAAACACTAGATACTGCCGCAATCTGTGATATGCAGATTACTCTTTCTGCAAATCTCTCTCTGCATATTGCAGAGGTGGTTTCAGGCCTCCTACCCAGCCCAGCTTACAGCAATCACATACTTCCTGCCTTTTGCACAGTCACTCATCCCTGAGCCACTCCCCTCTTGACGAATGAATAAAACCCGGGTTTGGCCTTTGTTCTGGTTAGCCATTGTTCTAGCTGTACTCAAGACCCCCTTGGGTCTCCACAGTTACAAGTATGCCTTAGTGTCTTTATTCTCCCTATGGGTTGCACTGGAAGGGTAGACTGGAATTAACTGGCTAGAATTCCAATAACTGTCCCTTGGGATTACAAATGTGAACTCCTCCAGACTGTGACAAGGTCCGGAAAGGGATTTCTGTATAAGCCACGCCATCTTGTCTCCAAGTACAGTCCCAGAGTTCTCTTACTCTAGCAGTAAAGATGAATTCTATGACCCTTATGCATTCCATCAAAGTGGCTCATTCCCTCAGTCTCTATGCACAGCAGCTCAGGAAGTAGCCTAAAGTACCCAGATTCTACAGGATCACTGAATCCATCCATGTCCAACGGAGCGAGTGACGTTGACCTCTTTGATTATATGTCGAGAGGGAGGCAGGGTCTGTGGGGGGCACGAGAGTGTCACCATCACCTCTTGTTACAGGGGAGGCTCAGAACGGATCTTACTAAGGTGGTTCTTCCACTACTTCTTCTTGAAAGAAGATCTCTTTTAGAAATGTGTGCAGACTTTTTCACACACCCAGAGCTGTTTGTGAGCGTTAGTGACCAGCGTTAGTGACCAGGGACCAAGTGGTTCATGTTGTGAAACTGTATCTCTCAGTCTTTCATGAAAGAGGGAAAGGACCAGTTGCCGAAAAGCCATATGATCTCAATTGGGGTGAGATCTTTCAGTACCGCTGGACATTACCAAACGGCACGGAAGAGAGCACAGGGCCAGTCTCAGAATGACCAGTTCACGAGGTTTCTAAACACAGTGACAGTTTGGGCTAAGCAGGTTTCTCATGAGTCACCAATTTCATCCTTTTAGGCTGAGTGTTTTAGCAAGAAGATACAACTCGGTGTTCATATCTGGACCAAATCAAAATCCCTTGGGATATCAGTCGGGGTGTACAACACAGGCCAGGGCTGTGTCTCACGTCCAGACCATGCCGAGCATTACCTTCTCACATCCCCTAATGGCTATGGAAGGTCTGTTCTCATGGTGCCCTGGGTAGAACTAGGAGAATGCAGCATTAATTGCTTCAAAACAGGTTGTACTGCAAATATTGTCTTCCACACTAAGCCACTAAGAAACACAGAATTACTCCTGAGATTTTTTTTTTCTCCAAATGATAAGAAGTCTTTTTTCTCAACTGAAGGGGAAATGGAATGGTGGAATGTATGTGAAGTATGTAGTGGGGAAATACAGGCTTTGAGGATACTAAGAAGTTGCCCATATTCAACAAGAAAGGGAGCAAGTTGCAAGGTCAGGATGCATGTGAATCCCACCGTCTTTGGAAGGATGTCACTTTCAATTTAAAAACCAGGACATGGATGCAGCAACTGAAACAAAGGACGGACTTGAAGAAAGGCAAAGAGCAAGAGCCCGAGGGAATTCAGTGGGAGGCAAGGTTATTCCGTGAAGATGGAGAAAGCTGGTCTATGATGAACCATCACCGATACATCTGAGAAGCATTAGGTCGGTCAGTGCAGTTCACACCTGCCCCGAACGGCGGCGGGCCTGATTAAGCGACAATGATCTTCCCTTGGGAGAACCTATCCCTCTCTTACTGCAGAGGTCCTTATCTTAGGGACACTGGACTGACCTGTGCAGATGAGCCATTAAAGCAGGAAAAGCCTCTTCTTTTTTTTTTTTTTTTTTTCCCTCTGTGGTGTTTAAAATGTTGACTTCTGTCCTAAGAAAAACTTCAAGTTTTGAAACAAGACATCTGCTCCTTTTCCAGACCCCATGCTTTGAAAGCATTTATAAATGTGTGTCTCATACTCCGCACTCCAGCTCTGCTTTTAAGATACGCCATACGAAGTTTTTCCTATATACAGATATATAGGCAGGTTTGTCATAAATACTCCATCTGCTGTGCATATTGGTTCCTCACAGCTGTTTTAGAACATTAGCTCAATGTATTACAAATCAAGTGTTAAGAAATTTCAAAGTTTCAGCTATAATAACTTTTATTTTGTAGTTGAACTATTAAATTGCATCTAAACCTGGATTACAGTTTAACTGTACTCAGGGCTTCTTAAGGTTCCATAAGTTATTTTTCCAACTCATTTTTTTAAAAAATAAAAATTCCAATTGGTTTTCACGAAACATGTTTTGTCACTGATATTTAAAATTTTTGTCTTCAGTTTAATGAATGCAAAGTCGTTATTTTTGTTTTCTCTCATTTCTCATTTCATCTGTCTGCTTCTTCTTTTATTCTTAAAATCTACATTCCCTCCTTTCCTCCTTCCCTCTCTCCCTCCCTCCCTCCCTTCCTTCTTTTCCTTCTTTCTCTTCCCTTCTGCAGCACAGTAGTGAGAATATCTGGTCTTTTTTCTACACAAGTCTCCTACGGTCTTTTGGGTTTCTTGGTGACATTCAGCCAGGCGTTTCCCTCCCTTTCCTGTGGCAGTGGACACCTTGCCCCAGATACTCAGCAATTGCTTACCCAAAGCAGAGCACTGATGCTGGCAGTCAGAATATAGATCTTAAAAAGTAAAACGATGAGAGTTAAAAACGTATCATGAGGAGCAGAGATTATGACACGGCTTCCGTGTTTCTGATAAAAGTATCCTGAACAAGAGGTCAAAATTAATGGCTTATCTAACAAATTTTTAATTGCATATTTATATCCTGACCCTAAGATGCTTCTGATGTTTCAAAGAATTTCCAGATTTCTCACGTTACAGTGCTGCGGTGGGGTCTGTCTTTCTGAAAGTTCAGGTGATCACTGCATTGAAGTATGTGTCTCTCCGGTCCAGTGTCCTGAGTTTTTTGTTGCAATTTTGAAAATGATAAATCTCAAAGGGCTTGTTAATGCACTGCTACAATCTAAGGGCAATTTATGAGTGATATAGCAAATGCAACTGTAGCTCATATAAAAATCAACTTCAGATTATACAAGGGCAATATTTTCATTTTAAATATTTTACTTAGTCAAATTAAAAAAGAACTATCCCTTTAGCATGTACCGAGTCAGTAAATTATGTAATATTTTTAGGAGTCCTTTTACATTTGGACAGTTTTAATTTGGACTTCATTTCCTCTCTCTATGGTCATTTATCTATTTGCTTGTGATTAAATGTACACATGGAAAACCCTCAGTTTTCAAAATTTTATTTTTTGCTCACGTGTTTTGGCCTAGAATTACACAAATGGCAAAGAAGACATACATTAATATTTCTCGTGTTTTTTTTAAAAGAAAAACTAAGATACACTGTTCTACATTTTAAGTTTAGAAGTCAGACTACATCCCATTCTATAACCTTCATTAAAACAAGTGATCACCAGGATCTTAAGAAGGTACTTGAACCCCCATGTTCATCCCAACATGGTTCCCAATAGCGAAGGTCTTGAAACACCTTAAGTGTTTATCAAAGATGAATGGACAGGGAAAATGCGTGCGGATGCGTGGCATATGGCAGAATTTTATAAAGAAGGACATTCTGCTACCTGTGCCCACAGGTGGTCCTCCAGGACATGATGCTGAGTGAAATAATCCAGCCAAAGAAGCACAGATACTGCACGATTCCATTTATATGAAGTTAAAAATAGTTAATCTTAAAGAAATAGAAAGAGGAATGGTGATTTGCAGGGGCTCTGTGTGTTGGTGGGGAAAGTGGGAAGTGCCCAGTGGGTACGGCTTCTGTTATATAAGATGAGGAAGTTTTAGAGATGTGCTGTGCAACTTAGTAGCTATAGCTAACCAGACAGTATCGTGCCCTTAAAATTTTGACAAGAGTCAATCTCATGTTAAATGTTTTTACACAACCACACCCGCACCCATGGACACACACACACACACACACACAAACACACACAAAGAAATGAGGACACACAAGAACACCGTGGGAGGTGATGACCATGTCTGTGACCTCGACTGTGGTTTTGGCTTCGAGATGATACACATCTCCAAATTCATCAAGTTGTATCTATGACATATGTCCGGTGTTCTGCAAACCATTTATACATCCATGCAACTGTTAAGAAAATGAAACAAAATAAAAAACACTCCCAACAGCAAAAATGTCCAGAACTACAAAATGGGGTACACACATGCTGTATTTTTTCATTATGTCTCATATGAGAGTCTTCGTTACTTTGTCATTATAGTGGAGATCTTTGCTTTTGTAATATACAGAGTTTCATTAGTATAATTGTGAAATTCTAAGTTTTTCTTGGTTTTTATGAAAGTAAAAGATGACCATGTCCTCCGAATATTGTCTGTCACATGCCAATCAACAAGGCTGAAGACAATGGAAATTTCCAAACTTCTCATGTGTACATACAGATAATGGAAAGAGAAATGTTGGCAGAGGGAGGGGTACCAGATACGTGTCACAAGAGGCTATTTTGTGGGGCAAAAACTCCAAACCTTCCAATTGACTGTCAGAAGAAATAGTCTGACTTTTCCCATGTGTAATGGCCCAGGGTATGGCAGAATGGGGATTAAACAAACCATGTAGCCATAGAAATTTATGGTTTTGAGGAAACGGAAGATTAGCCCAGTTTTCCTCATTGTAGAGTAAAGGAAATGAAATTTCCCCCATCTCCAAGAAGAGGCTATCTGTTCTACACATCGCCATTATTCTACAAGGCAGCATTTCTCACAAGATAAATACTCTCGTCCACTTACTGGGTTGTGGCACCCATTAACTGGCAAATTTCTTGGGCACAAGAACCATGTGGTAAGCTCAGTGGCTTTAGAACCACAGCTCTGTAACCAGAACTTAGTAGAGAATACTACAAAATACACGATGATGACTGCTTCCTTCTATAAGAAATCAACATTAGGGCCAGGAAGTTAAAAATTATCACTGATTTTTACTTCTCTTGATATAAGCTTCCCGTGTCCTTGTAAATCTTAGTAAATATGTAATATTAATTATTAATGCTACCACAGCTGTAATTGTAAATTCACTACCTTTGAATCAGAAAGAGCAGGTCTGTGTCCTCTTTTGATGACAATCCCTTCATCGTATCTGTTTCAGAATTTCTTTACATTGCTCTCATATATTACATTATATTTCTGTTTGGCTAAGCAGATAGTTATCAGGGTACCAGGTACTTTGTTAGAGAACCTCCATTATGAAGATGAATATGTATGTGTGCTTTGGGGGAAATAGCAGATGAACATAATTTGAATATATTGTTAGGTTTCATCATATATTATTTTAATTTGGTGTCTGAGATTCAGATGTGTGCAAGGTACTATGTGAGCACACAGAAAAGGCTTTCAGTCCAACCAAAGATATCAGATGAGCAATTATTATTTCATTTCATTCTCTTAGATGCAGTACATCTATTCACATCTTTCAAGATCAATTTGGGTTTATTTCTATTAAACAAATTGCATTCCTTCAAACGTTCCTCATCATTATCAGATTGGATAAGCTTTCTATTTTTTTTTTAAATTTGATCTTTATGTTAAAAATGGCATTCAGTACAGATTAGGGAGAGGCTCACGACAAGTCTTAGCACTTATTCCCAGTTCAACGCGCCCGTTAATTGACTCTGATACGGATCCCTTATTGTTGATGAGGAATGTTACATTATGAAGTTTTCCTTAAAGTAGTAACCTTTATACTGTAAAAACCACATTTCCAATGACTAATTCCAAATATTTTAAAGTAGTCACCTTGACATATTTCTCGTGCAAAGATACTCTCATGGTAGATACTGATGTTCTTGTCCTATGATAAATTTGGGATTACAGAACAACTGTTTTGTTTCTGAAATGTAGAATTTTGAAAATGCACTTTCTGTCTATTGTGTGTTTCCAGATATGGTATCCAGAGAAATCCTAGTAGAGGCATTAATGTGTTTTAGTCCTTTTAGATGTTTTTCTTTAACATTTGAATCTGTGAGCTGTGTTCTGCTGCAGTAACTGGAGTTGGTTTGATTTGACCTCAATTCTATCTCTCTAAGGCAAAAGTGTTTTCTTTTTTCCCTCCACGAACATTTCTTACAATTGATCTGTATTCAGCATGAAAACTGAGTATCCGCTGGAAATGAAGCAAAGACAGAGTAGCCAGCTTCTCCCATGCAGACAGATCTTAATTGGAGTATTGCAAGTGAGCCCAGTGCCCCTCCCTCAAGATTACCAGGACGTTTTGCTCTTCTATGACATCTGCAAAGCATCTGGCACGTGTGGCGGCCCCTCCTCCTTCCCTGTCTTCTTTCCTACCCTCCTGTTCTGAGTTTCTCACTATTTTCTATGATATTAGGTGTTCGACCAGACAGGCTATGCCGCACCTTTCCCATTGCCCATTGGAATCACTTGATAATTTTCCTTCCTTTTAGTGAAAGTAACGCATAGCATCTCCCCTGCAAACACTGTGATTTAACAGACCTACATGTGGAGGTGGGGAATGGGTCCTGGCACTGGTAGCTTTAGAAATTGTCTCAGCTAATTCTCATGTTTAGTAGGAGATATAAGTTGGACTGTGTGTCATTGTTTCCAAAAATGTGAATTTCACACAGTTGTAACCTAATATTTTTTCTTTATATGTATTTACCCTTGGCACAAGCTTGGAAAAATAGTAGTAATCATGCATACTTTATACAGCATTTATTCTCTGCAAGGCACTTTAATGATCACTGGATTCCATTTAAGTAGACACAATGGCAGACAGGGGAATGGAAACACAAAGAGGATATCTGACTCTGACTCCCTGAAAATCACTCTGGCCCTGTGTATTCAGGGGCCTCTGTGGCGGTCTGGAGCGTGAGCTCTCCGGGGGCAGGAAACTATTGGTTTATTTACTGATGTCTTTCCAGTGCTTGGAGTGGTGTGTGACAAATACGGAAACTGGGTAAATATTTTCTGGAGAGAGAAGGAAGGATGGAAAGACAAGAAAGAAAGAATGAAGAAAGGAAAGAAGGAAGAAGAAAGAAAGAAAAGAAGGAGGAAGTAAGGGAGGGAGAAGCAGAGACAGGCTGCTTCATTTATTTTTAATGATATATATACATCAAGTTCAAGTTGTGAGGCTATTTGTGATTCACAATTTTCCTCTAATATGTCACATATCACCAGTTAGAAAACAGCTTTGTAGCATACAAAATATTTTGCCTTAATTTTAAGTAACTGAGGCTTGGAGAATAAATTGGCTTTTCTCCAAAGAGTCCACAAAATGGTTGATAAAGCATTTAAATTCGAACTTATTTTCCATTTGAGTTTGTTATAATGCAGTCCATAGTTAAAGGTTACGCTGGTAAACTCACGTACCACTACTGAACATTTGTAAGATTTTGCACTTGGACACTTACATAGGGGCCCTATCCTGATAAACAGACTTTAAAGCTTATCAAAGCTTTTGCTGCAGAATTTCAAGGAAAGGGACATTTCTTTTGTTTTCACACTCCAGCAACAACCCACACTGCTTACTGGTAAAGCAAAAGCTAAAATGCTGCTGCCAAATTAACGTCCAAAAAACAGTAAGAAAATGAAAGCAGTATCGATGTTTTTAAGTGTGTGTTACTATAACATAAGAAGATGAATAATTCATGTTCCAAATTGTGTATTAAAACTATTATCCTACCGGTAAATAAAAATCTGTACCCGGAAACACTGGCATAATAAATTAGTTTCACTGAAAAAGTATGTTTTTCATATATAAAGAATATAACATTTGCAAGGATAAGTGTTGAAATTCTACAGGAACAAACTACCTTGCTCCCTAACCTCCAAATATAGGTAAGGGCATATCTGCAAGCTTCCCCGGACAAGCCCTGAACCCAGCGTTTGCAGTTTGGGGAAAGGTCGATGTCTTCCTGTCTGCAGGTCGGGAGGCGAGCACAGTAGGTCTGCTCGTTGGTTTCCAGGTTGCACGTGAGTCCTCCTGGCTTTTCAATGGACTTTTTCTTCCACTACCACCTCACTTCTCAGCCCTCGCTGATCTTCCTATTTGGACAGCAGAGTCAGGAAACAGGTGGCCTTTGGTGAGTGCTGAGGGCAGCAGTGAGTGGCTGTCTCATCCCCGAGGGGTCACCTTTGCTCGTGGCACAGCTGATGTGAAGCATCTGTCTCTCAGCGTTGCCAGAGAGGTGAGAATCTGGAACTCAGGACCCGAGGTCCAAGCTGATCACACATGGTGGAAATCACAGCTGCTCCTCAGGGCGCCCCCTCTTCTCTCGAATACCACTGCTGGTCCCTGATATCCACCATCCAGAGACTTCTAGACTTGTCATTTCATTCTTGTTTGGGAGAGCTTTGGGGGAGAGAGTGAGATAATTGCTTTGGGAGGTAGCTGCCGGCACATGGCAAAACATGTAAAACTATCTCATAAGAGAAAAACTAGTTTCAGCGAGAAAAATATCTGCCTTAGAGTTAAAGCTCTAGTAATTAAACCATTCTGTGTTGGCAAGAGCAATGGAGATATTTATTGTTATATGAATGGTCATATATAATCACTAGTATTTATTAATAAATACCCCGAGACCCTCAGCTATGATACCTGTAAAGTAACTTCAATAGTCATTGACAACCTCACAGGTTTGAGAACTGCACACTTGTGGGTTAGTTGTGGGTTTGTTGTGTGCGGCTGCATACAGGACCGTCCATCAGTTTACTGCCTCTTGCTCCTTCCAAGTTTTTGATTGCTTCCACAAACCCCGGGAGGGCTCATTAGGCAGCTTCCTTCAATTTCCAAGTCCCAGCGCTTAGAGCACTTTTGCAAATAATGATTTGAACTTGGGTGAAAGTTTCTGAAACATGCTGAAGATCAAACCAATCATCTAATATCAAACATTTCCAAAGACAGGACCTGGAAGTAAAATCTATTTCTAAAATGCCTATCATGAATTCATTAAGAGATTATGTGGTAATTATACCCCAGATAATACATCTAAGGGAGATAATTCAGAAGTAGCAGAGGAAGACAAGTAAGCTGACACTGGCTATGCATGTGCAAGTATGTGTCTGAAGAGTGGAGAGGGTGAGAAAAGTGGCAAAGAGAGAATTATCAAAATAATGAATGCTTTCTTTATATTTCTTTTTGCAAACTAATTCCCACCTCAGATAAAACTCATTGAACTGACTTAGGAATATTATAAATGGAATAGGATTTATATTCTAAGTATGCAAGTTTATATGTGCATGTAACAAGTCCCCAAGATGAATGACGATTTATGCATTATATATCACAAACCTATGGTACTAATAAAAAATGCTACATTTCACACCTAGAACACAGGGGCAACCTATATGTCAGGATTGCATGCTTGGAGACAGGAGGTCGTATCTAGGCAGCAAACTTGTTGGGAAGGTCACCAGAAAGTTTTATAGCGGTATTTTAGGCAGCTAAGTAAGATAGAAATTAATATATTATACAGTCAGAGAGGGACTGGGCTCTCAAGGAAGTCAGCACAAAAATAAAGACATCAGAACCATGGCTGGAGGCGCATCTGAAGGCCAGGCTTCAAGATGAAGATGCCAGGCTTACATGCCTCCCTAAGGGATAACAGTAACTTAAATCGATCCCGTAATTAGCACTACCTGGTCCAGTAATTCTAGATAGGCATCAGTCACCCAGGTGAGTGGCCAGAGCACCTAGACCCATCTCTTCACCGAAATGCCTTTGTTCTTTTCCTGTATCCTCGCTATGTGACTCACTCTCTATTGGATCAATATTAGCTAAGCAGCTATACTTGTAATCCAACCTGCAGCTATACAGCAGGTTGACTGTAGCTCGACCCACATTGTAGTCATGTTGTGACATTGCTGTATAAATTACCCCTGACAGAGGCCCTTGGTGGCCATCTCATGCAGGGCCCCTCCTGGAAATCCAGGAGCTAATCTTCTGTCCTTATTACTAATAAAATTCTCCTATCTTCTTCCTTTGGTTTGCAACTTCATTCCTCGAGGTGGAGGGACCACGGACTTGGCACAGTTGATATTTAAAGGAATTTCTATGTCTTGGGAGAGGTATGTTCTTCAGTTCCCAAGTGAACAATACTCCTCGCTGAGTCACGTTTCTTATTAGTGAAGTGGCTCCATTCGAATGTACGCATGTGTCACATTTATGCTAGTCTCTGTGGCGTTTGAGGTGAGAGACCCTGTGGATGCTCATGTTTCCTCTGATCAAGAAAATTCTTTTTAATGTGATAACCATCCTTGAAAATTACCAGAGTACTGGAAGAAAAATAGTTATTGTATATAACTATAACTATTTAAATATATTTTCTTTAATACTGAACACTTTGACTTGCGTGGAATTGCTCTTGTGCGCTTAAAACAAACTTTACTCAATACCAGCTCTTTCTGGGGATCAGAGGATATTCCACTGGCACTGACTCATTTACTTCATGGCTTCATTTAGATCTGCATTTATCACACACATACACAACATGATATCAAGTAGAGGGATGTGCGTAATGTTCATATAAACTAATATGCAAGAGCAAGTCTTACAAGAGATATTTTGAGAGTTCGAGAATAAAACCAACACTGACTCAAAGTTTGTGTGTATTATATTTCATAGGAAAATGTGTTTAGAGCCTTTTAAAATTCTTTTTGTTTAATCTATTGTAGCTACTTTTCATGGCCTTGATTTATGGAAGCTGTTACCTTAGTTACAGACTTTTCCTCCATTGTAGTTGAATTTACAAGTTCATAAAAATGAAACAGAACACAACATTAAGTAAATGAAAGCAAACTATCAGAACGTCCACAAAAAACATCAAAAGTGGTTTCTTCTTTTCTGGAGTTTTTGATTCCTTCCCTGTTGAGGACTTTGAAGTTGCAGGAAGAGGAAGGAGCTTTTGCAGGTGAGTTAATCATTTCCTTGTTAACCTTTTGCCATCAGCCTCAATGAGATTCATTCTTCATATCACAGACCTCTGTCAGGAGGAATAAGCTTTTATCTTTGCCGCCTGGTCTTACAGGACTGGAGGGAATTGGCACCGCTAGGGAATCATTAAAGAGATAATGGACAAATTATTTCCTCATATCTTCATTCAGAGTTCTTTCCCTCTGGTGCCCTCCTCCGTGGGCATCAATCAGAATTATTCATCAAGCACTGAGGGGTAGAAGCGGGGCCTTAGGGAGTGTGGGGAGAGGATGAACACAAACTTGGAAGCAAGTAGGATTCAAATCCTGTATGTTAGAAAGAAACTTGGGGATAATTTTTTGGGGGGACGTACTGGAGTTAAAGACATTTGGGAATTGGGTAAATGTGACTTGCTTTTCTTACAGTCATAAAATTATAGGTGGTTTGCAATCTTGAAACAGTCATCTCCTGGAAAAGTTTGCAGCAGTAGCTAGGACATTTTTGTTTTGCAGAATAAGTTTCTTTTTTTAAAAGCCAGCTCATGCAGTGAATGCCTAGTTGTTAGTAATTAGGTTTGAGCATCTGTCTCACTCTTGCTGAGAAAAAAACGAGTAATGTAAAATAAAAAATTGTAGTGGATCAGTTAAGCAGGCAAGGAAGACATCGGAAGAATAGAGCAGTAGGGGAGAAGGATTGGGCCCCACTCCACTGAAACCAAAGGCAGTGTGTACTCATCTTCAGTATATTACTGGTCCTAGAGATTGGGGATTTGATCCAGGGCCTCATACTCCCCAAATAGGCATTTTACCATGAGCTAACACCCCTCTTCCCCTCCAGCGAGAGTACTCTAAATGCTGGGCTGAGCCAAAAGGAAAGTTTCAGGACCTTCGGGTAGGCCGGCCACAGGGATTAGGCTCTCTCAGTAAAGTTAGGCTCCTGTGTCTCCCATTCTCCGGGTGCCTGGAGGTAAGGGCGGTGTCTTGCTCTGTGGCTGTGTTTCAAAACAATGGCTCCAAGCGTGGAGAAATCTTCCTGGGTTGTAAACCTAGCAGGAGGCTGGGAGAGGATTTACATCTGAAAGGGACAGAAAAAGAATTTATAATCAAAATTTCCTAAAATAAATGCTCTAAAAAAAGGGGGCCCAGAGGGCCATAGGAAGAAAGCTATCCATAGCTGAGTCAAGTGGAGGGCAATGCTTAGTCTGGGCTTGGTCAGCGTTAAGAAGTCTCCATGCTCACCGCGAGACACTGGACTGTGGGCAGCGAGGCAGAGGCTGTGATCAAATGCCTTGGTGGACCACAGCCCTGGACCAGGCCAGCTCAGACTTGCCAGCGGCAGCTACAGGGAGAACGGCTTCCCCAAAGCCCCAACTTAGAGCAGCAAGCTAGTCTGAGTGTAGGCTGAGGAGAAAGCTCCTTAAGCAGTGAGATTTTGCTTGAGTTCTTTAAGTGTAACGTCTTAGCACAAAGCCAGCTGTGGTCCGATGTGAACTTGTGCCTTCACCATGCTGCGAGCGAAGCACAGTCCTATTTGTCAGATTTCTTTCTCACGTGTGAGTGATTTCCAGATGCCGAGCATTTCCTGAGTCAGCCATCAAGGTCTTCCAGACAATGTCGTATGTGGCAATGTGGTATAATCTTTGCCTAATGTCTTAATACCCATAGCAATGACAGATTCATGATTATGGGGATAGTCAGGAAGAATATTTCTCCCACTGGAAGTATTTTAGTTTTAAATTTTAATTTCCCATAATTAACCAAGACAGTATAATATTGTGTATTTTTCACAGAAGAGTAATGTAGATTCTTTCCATGGTCAATGAATGGAAAAATCACAAATTCTGCTTGTTGTTTTAATGCAGCTTTTCTGGAAACCCTCCTATCCTTTTTCTGTTGCAAATTTAACAGGTGGATGCACTGTATTTAACTCATAATTTTTGTAGGCTACTTCATAAAACATGAGCAAAATAGGCTATGAATTCAATTTTGAGTATGTCGCATTAAAAATATGAAAGGGGAAATGATGGTATCACCACTAATGATCCAAAATAACAGGGTTATAAATAAAACTGCTCACTCTCCTCATATATTTTTAGTAAAGAGAGTTGGGAATAGTGAGTGCAACTAACCCTCAATACCTAATTAAATTCTCTTAACTAATTTAACAAATGCATTGTAAATGTGTAGCCGGAGATGCTTTAAATAAACATACTTTGCCCAGACTAAGTTTCATAGCTAACCAAATGAAAAAGCTGTTCAGGCATTTTAACTTTCTCAATTCTGCCTAGGAAAACATTTCTAAGGAAAAAATGTCAAGGACAATTAATAGGTAAAGGATGGAGAAGGGCTTTTGTTGAGGTGATGAGTTCTGTAGTATTAATCTAATTAGACATGTAAAGATCACTTGTAATGTTTTTAAAAAATTATTTGTTCTTTTACTGCCCATTTCTCTTTTTGTGTGATTCTGTTATATGTAATTATCGCTCATAGATACAGGTAAGGATAGATGCATACAGAGATGGATAAGATGCTACTCATTCTGTTAAACATACACATGTTGCTTACAGTTAATTGCAAGCTGACCAGATATGCGAGATTCACACTCAATGAGTCCTTCCTCTTTGGGAGCATTTTCTGCAGAGGGTGCCAGTAAAATGAAGCCCCCAGCTTTCTGGAAAGGCTGGCCTTCAATTTCTCTTGCATGGGTTTGGTCCTGGTGGAGTTCTTCCAAAGTGTGCAAACTGAACTTCAATTAAAGAATTCTGCAGGGCATGGAAAGCAGATGAACAGCAAGTGCGCTGAGACTTCTCTTGACAAGATTTTGGCAGCAAGGAAGCCCGAGCCCAAAGCCCGCATTTGTAAGTGCAACACGGAAGCAAATATTTAACACCCCATGGGAGCAGGGAGTAATGTTGGCTTCTATTTCCCATTTTCTTGGACTCTCCAGAAGGGAGCATTTGTGATTCCAAACAATATGAAGAATCCAGTGCTTTCCAATCTGAGCAATTGCAAAATCTAAACCTTGTGTTTTCAACAGTTCTCAAGGGGAGTTATTAACTAACTACTCATAACTAACTAGTGCCTTTTTTTTTCTACAATGAAATACTGATTCCATTCATTTTGGCTGAGGTTGTTCTTGTAAACTTTAAAAATTCCCAGTGAGTGTTTTCCATTTTTGTAAGTACAGACACTTCGGTTGGCTTTTGGTTAATTTGATCCAACTTTCATGCAATTTACTACAGAGGGAAGGTTAAAATAGCCAGATGATCACTGCAAAATCCTTTCCTGACTTGTGTTTCTCTTCCTCACCTCTTGCATATCCACAGTCCTTAGTGCTGCATTTCCTTGGCACTTTCACTTCTCTGAGCTGGACGTTCCCTAGGGGGCTATCTGGTATCATTGTAATTAATGTTACAGTTATAAGTAGCTATGATAAGACTAAGGACTAGGGATGACTCAGCTTACGAGCATCAATATCTACGAGTTCGCTCTTGATGTCTAAAATTCTCTGTACTATTTCCATTTACCCCAACACCCTGAAAACCAAAGAAGGCTCCTGTAGAATGCCTGGAAGAGATTAATATGGTGACTATGAAGAAGCAGGGTGATTTCACTTCGCATCTTGATTTGTCCTGGGGAACCAGGATAATGAAGAAGCTGAGATAGATTGATGGTTAATAAAATGAAGAAAGATCTGGTTTCCAAGCCCTGATATCTCAATAATTGACTGGATATTGCACAAGGTCTTTAATGCCCCTGAGCATGAAGTTCCTCATGTCTAAAATAAAGACATCATGTGGTTGTGTGGAGAGGAGTGCAATGAGCTACATAAATTTGAGGAGGTATTATTTTGAATTTAATAATAAGTATTGTAATCACCTAAGAAAAATTGGTTGTAAAAAACATAGAAGTTAATGAATATGTAAAACTTACCTAGAATGTTAGATCTGCTAACTTAACATCAAAACTGATTAATATTCATTAAGGCTATTTAGCTAAGCAAATTAGGTAAGAATTTATTTTCTTGGCATTTCAGTTACATTTTGATTTGTATAACACCAATTACTTCAAAAGATTTCTTTGTTTAAATAATCTCTTAAGTCAGATCAAAGTAAATGATAAATGATCTTTGGATTATAAAACAATTCAGAGTGCTAAATTCTGTGTAATAATACTAAAGTCTTTTAAGATGTGCTGTTGGATGGGGAAGAGGTAGGGATAGTATAGAGATGATCAGATTAGTAATATGACAAACTGTTAATGGTGTGCAGATCCACAGCCTTGCAAAGTTGTGCCTATCATTTACAGACATGTTTTAAAACCTCGCCAGGAGCAGTGTCCATTTCCTTGGGTGACTTCACTGGTGAAATGCCAAACCTGCCATAGTCCTGTTCAAACAGCAGTAGTACCAGAATCTGAGAAGGAGGAGCGATCTTAGAAGTTCTCACAGACTCAGGTGTCTTGGGTACTGTATACTAGCTGTCCCTCAAACATAGAGGTTTCCCCCTAGATCTTAGTAAGGCTGCTGGCTCTTTCTGTCCATTCAAGACTCAGCTCAGCATTGTATCCTGGGAGAGGTTGATGGGCCGCTCAATTCAACGTTATCTCCTGGGGCGTCTCTGCATTCCATTGTCTCATTTATTGCTTCATGTCATTTCTCACTATTTTATAGGTACGTGTTTGTTCCCTCTCCATGCTGCATCCCTCACCCCTAGAAGGGAAGCACTTTGAGAGCAAGGACTTTGACCCTGTGGATCCTGCTATGGCCCAAGCATCAGGGACACACGTAGTAGGAAATCAATACAATGTTTGAAATTTACCCTAATTACCTATGAGGAGCTAGGCGCAGATGGACACCAAGAGCGCCATAAATGCAGCCACTTTTCCTGATACTCAGCCCAGCATTGTTTACTGTGCTGCCTTCATTCTCTCAGAGTGAGTTAGATCTTCTTGACTGTACAAAAATGGGCACAGAACATCGAGCACCATTGACCATCTTCCGAACCACATGCTTTCTTTAGTAGAATTTTTCTGCAGAACAGTAGCACCACGCATCATGGAAATGTACTCAAGTTCTTGATGCAGGTTCCACAAATGCCCTACTATTCCAGCAGCTCTGCTGTGTTAGGAGACAGGGAAGGCCTGCGTCACCTGTGCTGAGGGACATGGTGCACAGAAACAGCTGTTGTATAGTCATCCGTTTACATTCTTAGGAATTCATTTTTGAAATGTTTACTGGGGGCGTACAGGCATTGCTGTGGACACATTGTTGGATATGGGGAGAAAGCTAAGACCCACAGCACTTGGAAGCAGGGGCATCTTTGTCCTCCCCTGTGGTAGCTGCTGTGGGGGACAGGTGTCTAGCAAATGTCCTAAACTCAGAGGGAAAACAGCAAAGACTGCTAGGTAAAAAAGGAGTCTCCATCAAAATTAGTAGGTTATGGACACCTATTTAAGGGTGGCCTTGTATCCTGAAAGTGAATGAAGTTAGGGACTTTTCCTAGTTCATTACCATTTGGAAAGCAAAATGACAAAGGCGCAGTGGAAGCACTTTGGACAGCTTGATAATTTTTCACAAAATTAAACACACTGTAAGACCTAGCAATAGCACTCTTTGGTATTTACTCAGATGAGTTCAAAACTTACCTTTGTGTAAAACCCTGTGTATGAACATTTATTCTCAATTGTCAATACTTGGAAGCAACTAAGATCCCCTTCCACAGGTGAACAGATGAACTATGGCAATGAAATATTGTTCAGTAATGAGGAGAAATAAGCTATCAAGTCACCAAAAAAAATCTTCAAATGCATATTGTTAATTAAAAGAAGAGCTAGTATGAAAATACCAGGTACTATATGGTTCCATTTAGATAGTATTCTGGAATTTCAAAATTATAGAGACAGTGAAATAACCAGAAGTTGCCAGTGTTCAGGGGGAAAGAAAAGAGGGCTGAATAGGTAGAAGAGAGGGTATTTTAACGGTAATAAATAATTATGCATAAAACTGTTAGGTATAATACATGTCATTATTCAATTGTTAAAACACATAGAACTCAACAACACAAAGAGGGAACTCTGCTGTAAGCTATGCACTGTGGTTAATAGCATAGAACTGTATTGATACTGGTTTTTCAGCTGTAACAAATATACCCCTGAATGCAAGCTGTAAAGTTTAGAGAAAACTAGGGTGATGGTCAGGGAGGGGGCATTCAGTATTTTCCCTTCATTTTTTTTCTATGAAACTAAAAATCTGTATTAACAGAGTGAGAGACCAAATAAATGTTTATGAGAGATGCAAAAGAAATCTATGGAATTTCTAAGAAAAATGAAGTGTTGATTCATTTAGGAGATATTTGCTAGGTGCTAATGTGGTGCTGGTCTTGGCCAGAACTCAGATCTAGTAATAAAATATGCTCTCTTTTACTAAAGACCTAGAATCTCATAGAAGGAAGTAGCTGTGTGAAGAAGGCTAATAAAGTCTGCATGGAGTTTGGGCAGTGACGTATACAGGCGGGCACTGAAGTGAGAGGTTTGGGAAGTCTTCCCACAGCTGTCAAATCTGGAGCCAGTTCTTTACAGCTGCATAAAAAGGGCAAATGCCGGCTGGGGATTAGATATTTCTACATGGCAGACTTGGGTGCATATCACGGATTCCATACTTGATATGAGGTAGAAGTAGGAGGTTTCAGGACTGAAGTTACAGAATAAAATGGAGTGGGGTCAAGGGTCTAGATAGCCGTGATGGAGCTGAGCAATGAAAATGGTGAAAGTTTGTGTGGAAGGGTGGTGGGGTTTATAGATAGAATTTGTGGAGCTTTTCAAGAGAAACAATTTTGAAAGATTCCGTCTGATCTGGGTGGAGTCTGAGTTTAATTATTCACATATTTCCCCCTAGCAGCCTGAGATTTCTAGGAACTCTAGGGCTATGATGTCCATAAGCTCTCACGGGGAGACTTCTGCTTGCCTGTCCTGTGTAACGGCCAGTGGAAACCATGGAAAAGCCACACTCATGTGGAGTCCAGGAAGCTGTGTTGGAGTTTGAGAGGACACAGCGATTTGAAGCCAGGTTATCTGAAGGGTCATACACATGGAGCTGGGGGGTGGGGAAAGTAATGAGAAAGGAGCCCAAGTCCTGGGCAAATAAGGAAGCACGCCGTGAGGTCAGAAGACTGCAAAGTAAAAGTAGAAAGAGGCATGTATCCAACTGTCAGCATCTTGTTTATTGTTCACATTTTTATCATAATTATGATTCCCTGTTTGTTTTTTATACAAGCTAAGGGCTTGAAAGCTTCACTGAGGAGACTGGGGAATCTCAGGGCAGACCGAGACATGGGGGAAGGGACAGTTTAACAGAGAGGGCCACTCAGGAGGGAGGAGATGCCTTGGAGATGGATTGAATTTAATTAAAGCAAGGAAGTAGGAAAAGCTGCTTTTATGCTAGGTTGAAAGTTAGCAGTTAAACAACAAATTGAGAAAGGCTGGGAAACATGCTGGAGAAACATGTGAGAAGGCCACGAACCATAGGAGCTAGTGTTTTGTCCAGAAATTGTAAAAAAAGAGAGCCAACAGGCACAGCAACTGGTAGTGTTTGATTCTCAGTATTTCTACAAAAATCTCTTGGGCAGTTTGACCCTAATTCTTTATAGAAGATTAGAAATTTCCATTCTAAAGATTTGCTGGTATGTGAGATGTATTCAAGGATTCTCCCTTGATCATTGTTCTCTCCAGCTGGGAAAGATTTCCCTTTATTGTGTTTGGAGGTGCTGGCTGATATTTCTCTGCATGTTCATTTAGCCATCTGTGGAAGTGAGGAATCCTATAGATCTGCTCAGGAAAACTGTCACAGATTTCTACCCCCAAATGGACTGTTCTACTGCAGCCAGCCTTGAGGGTTACAGACTGATGCGGGTGAATCCCTGGGGCCTCCACATTGAACGCGGCATTGTCAACTTGCACAGCCTTGCAGGTGGGAGAGAAGTAGGAACTGGGGAGGAAAACAGCCGGAGATCAGCATAGGTTGGAGATAAAGGAAGAGGCAGCTCTGAGGATTGGGTCAGAGATAAGAGCTAAGGTTAACTTTAGAAGGGCATGTAGAGGAGGAATCTTCTTGGATTTTCACATAGAAATATTTTTTGGAAAGAAAGATATTTTAGGCTTCAATTAAAGAAACAGAAGCTTAGCCGTGAGGTGTCTAATGAAACAGTTATTATTTTCACATTGTCGTGACAATAGGCATTTATTCATAGGCATGGTACTGGACTGAAAAAAGTGTCATTACATAAACAGAAAAATGTATTTTTTACACTTAATCATTCTGGGGGTGTCTGCAGTTTTCTTTTGGAAGTAGTGTGCTTTCAAAAATGGTTTTTCCTCTATGGCAAAGAATCCCTTATTAGGATAACATGGATTTCAAAGAAGTTTTCTAGAAGGCTTATGATAAGGAATTATGAAGTGTATTTTTAAGTAAAATCGGGTTAAGCATGGCAGCTGAAACATCAGAGCACCCTTTCCACAAAGTGGAAACAAACCTGTAGTCTAATAGCGGTGGAGCTGCCTCAGATACACTATCCGGGAGACTGATTCCATGGCTCAGGTCCACTGTGGCAGTACTCCCCATCAGTACTTCCCCTAAACCCGCAGGAGCCAAGAAATCCAGGTTTCTAAGCATAATGTGTGCTAATCGTCCCCACGGCCTGCTCACTGAGACCTGGAAGTGTTCATTTAAGTTACTGGGGTCTTCAATTTCCTCTCTTACAGACTGCTCCAAAGGGCTGTGAGGAGTAAATCAAATAATGTTCAGAAAAGTGTCTGGAATTTAGGGTGAAAGGAGTCGTTTTTAAAAGATGAGGTTTCATCAGGGAAAATAACTAGTAGTAAATTGTGTGAGTCCTCACCTCCAGTATAGATCTATTCCCTACCACTTCATTATTCAGATTCCATGTTAAAGCCATATCTGTTAAGCATTTTCAATAGTCCTGGCCCACTGAAAACAATCCATGAATGTTACTTCTTTCTTTCTCTCTTTAAAAAGTTTAAACTAAATTTATTTTAATTGATCCATAAAAACATAAAATATTGCACATATTATTATGGTAGTGCGATGTTTCCATACATGGTATACATGGTGGAATGTGTAAATCAGGTTAAACACATGTATCTTCTATTGATCATCTATTTACAGTGAAAACTTCTAAATTCTTCTTGCTTTTCGAAACGCACAGTTTATTATTGTTGCCCATAGTGACCCTGCTGTGCAACAGCCCTGCAGAACTTCCTGCTTCTAATGAGAATTAGTACCCAGTGATCAGTGTCTCCTGCCCTACCTCCCACTGTCTCGGACTCATAGTAAACACCACTCCATCCCCAACTTCTGTGAGGTCAACTTCCGTGACCCCATGTATTAGTGAGATCATGTGCTACTGCTGTTTTTAGGTGCCTGGCTTATCTTAACATAATGATTTCCCATTCTATACATGTTGTCGCAATTTAAAAAAAATTACACATTTTATTCTCATTATGTTGGGCTGTGAAAGAAAGGATTCATGCATCGGTGTACAGGACTGTACTATTCTTTCAGGCAGAATTGTGATCCAAGTCCTAGCTCTTTACGTTTGGGATCTGGATTGGATTTAGATAAGGTTGACCACTGCTGTTAGGGAAGAGGGCTCCTGGGGGGAAGGCAGGAAGTAGGCATGGAGCTGACCATGTTGGGTTCATGTTCTAGGGCACCCATCTCTGTTCCGGAAGGTCAGCCATGTTGATCAATAGTAGAGGTGTCCACAATACCTTCTCAATACAAAAGGGAAGGCGCTGGTCTGGGGATGCTACTCAGGAAGTGGGGGGCCAGCTGCATCTTTAATGGAAAGGCCTGAGAAGACATGGTCCTTCCTTCTGAATCCCAGAATCCTACATAGAACCTCTCTTCATTCCTTGACCTGTGGTTGATCTCAATTGGAGACCTCGTTGCTGACTCTTCTTTATGCAACTGGGCTAAATACATCGGAAATTGATTTTGATCCTTAATTATTCTTTTTCCTTAGTTCTTCATGTTCAAGACATTTCCATTCTTCTTAACTCCCTGGTCACTCCAAGACTTTATTAAACACACTAAGAGCTCTTCTGGCTCCTTGGTTTGCTTTTCCTCCTTTACTTCCTGGAATCTTATAGTCATTTCAGTTTTAAGTGTCATTTTCTACATTTTCTCCCTGTGTTTCATTTGCAGCACAAAGCTTAACCCAAAGGAGACAGAGAGAGTGGTCCTGGGTGCTGTTGGAATTCAGGTGACTTAGCCTGCTTGGAGGGTAGTGATAACGTTTTTCCTCTCTTTTGAAAGTGTCTCTTTATTATTCCTATTACATAATCTTTCTTCCCTGATTTGCTTCTTGTGACTTTGGAAGTTAGCTAGTTTCAAGAGCAGTGAGTGAAAAGTGGTGCCCCTCCTTGCTGCCCCGGCCCTGGTCCTGCTCCATTTCCCCGAGTTGGTGTAAACAATGTGTCGAATGCATCTGGATGTAGCATGGACTTTCTGGATTTTCACAGTCTCCACTCTGTATTTTCTTATACCTGGCACAGTGGACATATTTAGGTCAACTGGTCAATGTTTAAACTATTTATTTTAAATGCTTTATCTATGGTATTTACCTTGTTTATTCATTTCTTTTAATTGTCATTTTTAAAATTCACTATTTCTCATCAAGGTCTACTTAATATACGAAGGATAAAAGGGTTTATGCATTTTCAAGGAATCTTGACAGAATACTTCATTGGCTTGCAATAGGAAAACAAGTATTGGGTCAATATGCCATCTGGAAATTTGGTTCAAAGAGAATTCAATAATTACCTTTAGCTGACTTTTTGTCAGTATGATACAAATGAACATGAATAATATAGATTTTCATCTCATTTTCTTCGCTTTATGTGATATTTTATTCTTGAATTCTGTATTGTTAGTTACTCACAAAAGGTATTTTATTTTAGTTTTTATAGAGTTGTAGAAATATATTTAATATAAAAACACACTGTAATATTAATCTATTAACTGAATGCAAAGTAATGGAAGCATTCACAGGTCAAAAAAAGAATTTTTGTGAAGACTTTTTTTTTATTTTGTAAGAGGCGATGCTTAGTGTCCAGCGTTCATGCTAATTGGATTAGTAGACTCTACAGTGTTCAAGAATACCACTTGGTGGCAGAATTCATTTTTTGAGTGCAGAAGAATGCCCATGGGATTTGTCCATGGAAGGAACATACTCAGAATACATACAATTTATATATGTAATATGTGAACTTAATGGAAACTTTTATCAAATTTATGGTATTAGTTTATTTGATAATTCGTATTATGTTCATTTTTGGCAGAAATAGTTATAAATATTTTCATGGGTTGAGAGGAATAAATAGGTGTTAGAAGTTCTAAGAAAAGAAAAAATAGTATAAGTCTGCTTGTAAAATGTCCATAGGACTCCCAAAATATAGGACAGAATCTTTTCATTTTAGAGCTGCTGATTTAATCACTCTGCTATCTGTTGGACAAGTCAGAGTTGATCGTTTTTCTCTAGCTATTCTGTATGGTTTTAGATTTTTTTATATATATTAACAGTTTCGGGCTTTCAAATATTTTTGAATTTTGTCATCACTACTTATGTGTTCAAATTCCCACATTTGTATGGTGAAAGGATTTCCTGGTCACATACATCAGGGATAGTGTTATGTAAGATCAAAGATACTCAAAAAGCCCACAAATGTATTGACGAAGCTGATGATTTGTGTTTGGTTTTTTAAAGTCAATTTTTCTTAAGTTTTTTTTTTTTTTTTTAAGTTGAAAACTTCTATTATCGAGTATCTACTACCATTTTTTTTTTTTGTGGGTACTGGGGTTGACCTGAGGACCTCGCACGCCAGCAGGCGCCTGTGCCTCTGAGCGATATCACCTGCCCTTTTTTTGTATGTGAGTTCTGGGAGTTGAACTCAGGACCTCACGCTTGCCAGGCAGGCGCTTATGCCGCTGAGCCATCTCACTGGCCCTGTATTACCATTTTAAGAAAAACCAGATGAGTGGATGCTGCTGCTACAAACTGTTAACCACTTTATTATTTTCTTTTCACTTAGGCTTAACATTTTAACCTTAACTTTGTCTCAGATTCCTCATTTCTTCTATCCTTACAATCTTATACCTGCTGTTAACTGATTTCATTCTCTTCTTACTGGCTCGACTTCAGTTTGTTTTTCTTAATACAAATCCATGAGAAAAGATTTCACCTTCCAGCTCTGATGGAGTAGACTGATGCTCCCGCTGTGAAAAATTTGGAAAGCCAGATGAAAAATAAATGTTTCAATGCAATGGATAATGTTTGCAGCTACCAAGTCTTGAGGGTACCAAATCCACATAAGGCACATTTTGAGCTGAGAGGTGAGAGGATATTCTGCAACAATAGGTTTCCCCTCCAGATATTTTTGATTCTCAGAATTGGGTAAGAGCTGATATTACCAAAAACAGAGAAACTGGTAGAACTTTAGATGGTCTCATGGGGCCCGGAAAAACAAAAATTTGAAGATTAAGGATTGAGAATTCCCTGTAATAAAAGAGAGCTAAGGACTGGACTCAACGTGCTTCTGAAAGAACACAAGGCACAGGGCAGATTTTCCTAGTCTCATGGTGGAGCCAGTGAGGAGCATTTGGGGACAGGTAGATGCTGCTCCCACCCCGACTCTCTCTGCTAGGACCTATGGAAGGATGCGCCCTGGAAATGTGGCAGGGAAGAGGCTGACCCACCTTCTTAGAATGACAGCCCCATCTCGTCAGCTGAGCTCTGATGTGGAGGAAGGGGATGAGCCTCCATACTGTTTGTCCATTTAGGAAAAGATAACCCTCTGTGGATGAAGGTAGCATCATCAAAGCCTCTATGTTTTTCATATTCATTGTTCCACATGCAATCAAAAATGAAGGAAAAGAAAAACAGAGCAGTAGCGCATGATACAAGTACAGAAATTACATCACACGTGCCCATTGGGATAGCATTAGTTAATATATTCAAGAAAATAAGAGAAAATGTGAAATGATGGTCAAAACTGATGAAAAGATGAATAGAGTAATGCCTGAATTAAAATCTTTTAAATGCTTTTCTGAAGGAGAAAATCTAATTATCTCAGTTCAAGCTCTGTGTCCTGCCCATGTAACAAGTATTGACAAACCAATAGATTGGTAGATTGATCATTGGTGTCAGAAACTCATACATTCCAGTTCCCCTGGGCTGGGACAGGAATAGCACGAAATAATTTGTCTAAATGTTTGCTGCTGTCCGCTGTGGACAGAAAGGTACCATGTGTCTAGTGAACATTTCACGAAGCATTTAAGCATCGTGCGCCACACAAGACTTAAACACCAATAGGACTCTTTTTAGATGTTAGGGATTCAATAAGTCAATAATGAAACAAACCCAACAATTTCTGTCTTCCTGAAATTCACATACTAGTGAAATAGAGAAAATAAAGATATCTGTAAACTCACGATGAGCAGCGAGCACTGAGGATGAAGCATTGCTGGAGTTGGGTGTGAAGCTCAAATTTTAAGTAGGGCTGTCCGGGAAGACCGCACTGAAACGCTGCCGCGCCGAAACGCTGCCGCGCCGTCTCCAAACACGGTAAAGGAGTGGGACAGTGAATGTCTGGCATATAAACTCGCTTGTAAACTTGGTTTCAAAAACTGAAATTTTGGGCCGGTGAGATGGCTCAGCGGCGTAAGCGCCTGCCTTGCGAGCGCAAGGGCCCGAGTTCGACTCCCGGATCCCACATACAAAAAAGGGGCCGGTGATATTGCTCAGCGGCACGGGCGCCTGTTGGTGCGTGAGGTCCTGAGGTCGACCCCCCGGTACCCACAAAAAAGAAAAAAAAAATGACTTTTTTTTTATATGCAGGTACCGGGAGTCGAACTCAGGACCTCGTGCTTGCCAGGCAGGCGCTTGTGCTGCTGAGCTGTATCACCAGCCCCGATATTTTTAAATTTGCTGTTTTCTTGGGTTTAATTTGGAAGTTCCATCCGTTCGTTAACTAGATAATCTTTTTGGCTTTTTTTCTTTCGGTTTCTTCTTACACCACTGCCTCTTTGTTTATTGATTAATACTACTTGTGGACATCGACAGAGAAAAAGAAACTTCAGATCAAAGGATTATTCCTTTAATT
Organism: Erethizon dorsatum; assembly: GCA_028451465.1. NCBI lineage: Eukaryota > Metazoa > Chordata > Mammalia > Rodentia > Erethizontidae > Erethizon > Erethizon dorsatum. The sequence goes on along the minus strand of CM051826.1, from coordinate 135,209,006 downwards.
TATCCGGGCAGACCTATGGTTCACAAGTGCTACTTTTCATACCATCTATCGGAAAATTGGCACTCTGCATTTCAGACATAGGAAAGGGAGGCTCTAAGGGTGTTTTTCACTGCCCTGAGCCCCTTCACTAAGATCAAAGTAGTAGAAAAATCAGGGACATTGGCAGATTTGTGGCCAAATCTAGCTTTGATCTAGCAGTTCTACCCCCCCTGCCCCATTTAGGGCTTCCTTATGGGGTGGACACCGGCTGCTGACACCCAGTGACCCCTCAGCTAATGACTCACTGTCGTGCATGGTAGAGGATGTCAGGTGAGTTACACTGTCTGTATTTCATTTTCCTCACTTATCCTTTTCTTGGGTTTTCCTGGTTGGATATTATCAACTTGATCTTTATAAAAAAAAGTTATATTATCCATTTCACGTTATGTTTCACACTCCTTTAGTCCTTTTCTCACTTTTTTGCAAAGACTGTATTAACATTCATCCAAAGTCTACTCATGTTTTTTTCTTTTTGATTTATCATAAGAAAAATCTTCTTTTGTAACATCAGTTTATTGTGATAAGGCATGTTGCCGAACTTCTACAGTATCCTTTATAATGTTCACCTGTCGATTATACATTGCATTTTATATTAAATTTTCTATTTAAGTGGACAGGCTTTATATCTGCAAATAGAACGTAAGCAAATAGAATGTAACCCTCAATTCTATGCAAGCAGGCATCATAATTTTTTTGTATTCTCTATGGCAAATGGGCATTTATTCAATTATTGAACAATCAGTTAAAGGACAATTTTTATTGTCCTTATATTTTGAATAGCCCAAGAGTTTTACTGCATTGGTTTGGTCACAATATAGAAACTGACTTGTTTCATAGTTTGGTGATGTGAAGTGTATCACCTTGATTTCATTACAGTTTATATTGCTGATCATTTGTTATGAAATGCACTTCAAGGAATCTAATCTGTTAGTCTCTCAGGTTCGGTTCAAAAGCTCCAAAAAGATCAGTGAATAACATAACAAATGTCTTAATGTCCTTACTTCCTTGTTTTCTCATATCTGTCTTTCTTCTTACATAAAGCTGTTAAAATATACTGATGATCCAGAAGCGCTTGAAGATAGTAATAGTGCAGGATTAATAGGAAAGTCCAATAATCAATGCAAAAGAATGTGCAAGGTGCTGCTTTTAAGAATGTCCTGTTAGATGCTACAACAATCAAAGCTGACTTTTCGTGCAGTTTGAAGATATTAACGATTCAGACTTCTTTCAGACCTCTGACACTTTCTGAGCTTGTCAAAGGTTGCAGAAAACGGAGTGGTCAACTAATTGGATCACTCCTTCCCATGATGAAATGCCACACTTTAGACAACACTGGACCAACAATGTTTTCCTCAACTTGACTTTCATCCTTCAGGCAAATAGAGCTCTGTAGGGTACTGTGAAATCTTTCAAAAAAAAAAAAAGTGTTTGAGAACAATGTAGGCACACAGCTTCTTGTTACAATTCAGGTGAATCTTTCTTTTCTGTCACATTTTGGAGTGGATGAAGTTTAAAGTCTTTCCTAGTTCTGCTTTCCCTAACTCTATGCCATAATAAGCTTTGGCGGTGATAACAAAGTCAAAGAATGAAAGATACAGAAGCAGGCTGGCAACTTGTCTCCAAGACATCTTGCAAGATGGTATGTAAGTGACGGGCAGAGCTGTAGAGCAGGAGAGCCACAGATCAGCATCCACACCTCCGTATCCACCCTGCCACTCTGTAAGCTGCAGTCCTCCACATATCTTGCTCCTCTGGTTACATTGTTGTTGTTAGGAAAACTTTGCCACTGGTGGTATTTGGGGTATGTGGTTTCTACTCTTAAAATCATCCTAATATCAACATTTTAATAAGACTTAACATCAAGAATTTTACACAGTAATAAAAGGAATCCTACCTTGTGTATTTCCAAAGGTGAGAAAAACATATATCCTGGTTTAGACTCCTGTGATTTCCTTAGAAGTAGGTTAGTCAAATCCTGCTTTCTGTGGCTTATTTTATTAACCTAAGCAATATGTATCCTGGATATTCTAAAATAGCCTAAGTTAAAAATTTTTTATGTGCAGATAAAGCACTTGGAGGTATTGCCATCAAGAATCATAACAAATATGTATTTGCTAAAAATGTGTTTGTGTTTATGAATAAAAAACCAATACTATAAATTGCTTATTTTGACTGCAAGAACTGTCACTGTAAATTTTTTAAATGGTGTCATTTAATTATATCATATAATGTAGAGAAATACAACATTTTATATTTTGTCACATTAATGGCACTATTAACTTTTTGTTTTATCTGTCACTCATTATGACTTAGATAAGGGTGTTTAAAATACACATAATTAAATAATTATAGGCTAGAGAAAGCATTATCATTCAGCATTTGGTTCTGAAATATTTTCAAGTAACAAAGTGTCTTGTTTTTATTGTTTTATTTGTTTATTTTTTTTGTACCAGGAATAGAACTCAGAACCTTGTGTTTGCCAGGCAGGTGCTTGTGCTGCTGAGCTGTATCCCCGACGTTTTTATTGTTTTAAACTTTTAGTTAACCCTTAGGAAGCTAGAGTAACTTTCCTAAAACAAATCCATGATGAGGATAATGCAAAAAAAAAAAAAAAAAAGAAAATGATAGTTCAATCTTATTCATGAATATAAATATAAAATTGTAACTAAGCAGTATTCAATTGAATCCAGAAATTATATGAAATACACTTCATATTTATATATAGTGACTAAGTAACATTTCTATTAGGAAAATAAAGGTTGTTCCATGTTAGTAAAGCTACATAAATGTTATTCAATGCTAACATAGAAAATGGGAATGAATCATATGATGATTTTAATAGGAAAAGATAAATATATGCATATATATATGATGGATTAGGTACTACATTTCAGCAGGTAAAAGATCAACCATATGACAAACAGCATATGGGAAAATTAAAGTCAGGTCCTGGTTTTACTCCATATACAAAATCTAAACTCCAGATGGCCTAAATATCTAATTTGAAAAATCTTTAAATTTTTTAAAGAAAACTTGTACAAATATTTTAATAGATTCTAGATAAACATACTTTTCAGAGAGAAGACACGCCAAAGAAGAAATCACTTGGCAAATAAGTTACAAAACTGACCACATCAAAATTAAAACTTTGTATAATAAACTAACTGTAGTCATAGTTAGATGTAACACAAATTGGGTAAGATAGTTGCAACCTACACAAAATTTTGCATAAAAATTCATACAAGGCAACAAAGGAGGATGAATGGCCTGATTCTAAATGGACACAGGGAGCTGAGTGCAATGTGCAGGTTTGTAATCCAAGCACGCAGAAGGCAGAGGCAGGAGGATCGTGAGTTGGAGCCCAGTCTGCACTGCACAGTGAGCGCCAGGCCAGCCTGGAGTAGCGAGCCAGACCCTGTCTCAAAAACCAAAACAAAAAACAATACAGTTTATAAACAGGAAGTTCATAGTCAAGAGCATCCAATTAGCCAATAGACACATGAGAGGATGCTCCATTTGGCTAGTAATCGGAGACAGCGAGTTCATGTGGGAGGCTCTCGCACACTCGAGGGGAGTTCTGAGCGCTGCCTTGGGCCTTTCCTTCCACTCTTACGGCTTCACTTTCTCTCCATGCATGGGACACCAGATGTGACTCCGTTCCTCTCCGAGAAGCCAATGGCCTTTCAGAGAACGTTTTGTGAAGCGATATTCTCATATCTACTTCTGCCAAACCATATACGCCACCCCAAGAATCCATGCCGGCATTTGTGGGAGGCAGAGGGTAAAGATATTTCCACCTTGCCTTGCTCTGTACTCTCTCTCCTTATGGTCCCTCTTTAAATAGCGCTTTCTCTCAGCTCTTTTTCCTGCCATCCCAGCCCTATCTGAAGGAGGTAGAGAAGTTTAGGTAAAACTAGATGATAAGTAGAGAAAAGACGGGATAGTAGCTGTGGGTAAGGAATGAATATTGATTATGTAATAGAGGAAACCTCGCCTTACATTAACGCCTTGGGGGAAGGCTCAGACAGAGAAGAAATTCTCTCTCAGCTCAATCATAGTTGATGACTGAAAGGGTGGAAACCTATGCTGCAAAACTGTAGTTTTGGAAATCTGATGAGATTTAGTGACTCCCTGCAAATCTGCTGCTTGGAGAGAAATTTTTGTTACACAGTGGGATGATGGACTAGACTGTTAATAACTAAGTAGGACTTTATTAGCGGGTCATTATGTTTTGATCCTTAGTTTTAGGTCCCATCTATTACCACAGTGACGCATGTTGCTGAAACACTGCTGTCATCGGCAGTGTTATAACACTGTACTCATATTGGTGGTCAAATCTGTTGGTAAACGGTGTGAAAGCCTCCTCAGGGAGTAATACTGGTAGAAAGATAACTCATCTGGGGAGAACCTAGGCTGCTCTAACCAAGGGAAAATTTCAATGCTAAATAGTTCTACATAAGCTCATCGTAAGATGTAAATAGTGGAATTCAAGCAAATGTCTACGAGAAGGATTAGGGGTTTCTGTAGTATATCCTGACCTTACACTAGTTCTTTCAAGTGTTAGGTTTATTTTAATGTACTATTGCTGTCTGGTATATAAATGCTCCAAGAAATACAGATGCCCAGACAAACATAATTATTTTGTTATGAAAGACCCATGGGCGAAAGTCCCTGTGTTAGTAAGGAAGTTGTGTTTGCCCAAAGGGAAGCAGGAATTTTGCCCTTGGCTCCTCAGAAATAATTCATGCCGCACATGATAGCTGTGTGTTTTGTTTTGGGCGGGGCTGTCCATTCCAGATCCTGTGGAGCGGGTCAGCCATACCCCATGGTCTCCGAGGTAGGGTTGGCCATGCTCACAATGCCAACATTGTGACTTAGGGTAGGAGCGCTGAGCCCTGCATCATCGTTAACCACGTGGACTGTCAGTCATACCCCAGTGAAAACTCTAGACTCTGAAACTCAGATCAGCTTCCCCGGATGGAAATTCTCCACATACATTTTCACCCACAGATTCCAGGAGACTAACAAGTCCCGCTCCCATGGTGAGAGGACACTGGAGTCACCACTTCTGGAACTCACTTTGACCTCGCCCTGTGCATCTCTTCCCTTGGCTGATTCTAATCGGAATCCTTTCCCTGCAGTGAACTGTGACTAGCAGTGTAATAACTTTCAGTGAGTTGTGTGAGTCCCCTTAGTGAATTACTGAACTATGAGTGGTTTGAGGACCCCTCTACCCAAATTGCAGTAGTGTCAGAGTGAGGGAGACCTTGTGTAGGACTGCATCTTTAAACTCCACACTTTTACCAAGTCTGTGCACTGTCTCCAGTGACATCTGTTTATTTTTGAATTTGTACAGAGATCATTTGCAATATTTACCTGTGCATTTCTCAAGGTTCCTTTATTATATTTTATCAACTACATTTTTCAGAATTATGATGTGTAGTTAGAATTTCAAGTCATCAACATAAAGGGAAGCTAAAAACGAGATTTTAGCTTCTCCATAGCACCTGCACACCTGTCTCATTTTCTATCCAAAGCTTGTTACTGCCCCTTAATTCAGAGAGCCTCCAAACGACTTATTTTGAAGTTCTATTCAGCAAAAAAAAAAAAAGAAAAGAAAAAAAAATTCTTCAGCAAGAATGTGGAATTTTTCTTAAACTCTTTGCATACTGTTTTCAATCACAACTGTAATAAGATTCTTAACAATAGAATCAATTAATAGGAATATTTCCTAGCTTCTTTGATGAATAACATTAAATAGCCTAGTGAAAGATCACAAACAAAAAGTCTTCATTTTTATGTTTTTAAGTTTCAAATTTTTTAATTATTTCTTTTGAACAGTAAGTATCCATAGTTCCTGAATAGTTGTCATAAAAATGTTTATTTCACTAATGCAATAATGAAAAGAGACCCATTTGATGTCTATGTGTCCTTTGCTTTTCGGACTCTTCCATCTTGATCTGGTTATGTATGATTTTTTTGTCCAGAACACAGATATATTTTGTGGTCAGACTTAACATAGGCCAAGAAATTTGCATAAATTGATAAGATGTGAGATAAATTCCTAATGGCATGGTGATTCTCCAAAGATGCTCGAAGCAGAGAAAAGAGAAGGCCACGCTGGACTTAATTTATTATTATTATTATTTTTTATTATTATTACTGATAAAACAGTCTACTTGAAAGTATTGTGTAAAATATCAAGTACTGTATTCACATCATCAGTTTTGGTCATTTAAAAAGTCTATTTTAATCAATACAAAATTATATTCCTCATATAAGAATGTGATGTTTTGTGGTACATGTACATTGTGAAAGGACAAATTTTAGCTAATTAAAATCTGTATTACCCACATAGTATTTTTATTGCAAGAAAACTCTACATCCCTTTCCCAGCATTTTTCAAAAGTATGGCATCTTATTAAAGACGGTCACCATGTTGTACAATAGGTTTCTTGGACTTATTCCTCCGATCCAACTGAAAGTTTGCATTCTTTGGCCAACGGCTCCACAAACCACACTCCATACCGACTCCAGGGCCTGGTTACCACTGCCCTACTCCCTGCTTCAGTGAGATCAACTTTTCCTTTTTTGTGGAAGGATACTTCAGTTGGTTCCATGTCTCGGCTATTGCAAATAGTGCTTCAGTAAACGTGGGAGAGCATGTATGTCTTTGACATACTTATTTATTTCCTTTGAATAAGCACTCAGTACTGGAATTGCTACTGCTTATGGTAGTTCTATTTTAGTGGTTTGAGGAGCCGCTATAATTCTTTCCATAATCCATGTAGGAATGTACGTTCCCATCAACAGTGTGCAAGTGACTTTTTCTCTACATCCTCACCAACACTTACCTTTGTATTAATAATGGAATTTCTGGGGCCGGTGAGATGGCTCAGCGGCGTAAGCGCCTGCCTGGCAAGCGCGAGGGCCCTAGTTCGACTCCCGGAACCCACATACGAAAAAAGGGCCGGTGATATCGCTCAGCGGCAGGGGCGCCTGTTGGCGCGCGAGGTCCTGAGGTCGATCCCCGGTACCCACCAAAAGAAAAAAAAAAAAAGTGGAATTTCTACCAAGATCTCACTGTGATTTTGATTTGAATTTCCTTGATGATTAGCAATATTGAGCATTATTCATATATCTGCTGGATATTTGCATGCCTCTTTTGAGAAATATCTATGGAGGGCTTTTTCTCATTTTAAAAATTAGCACATATTTATAGTGCATAATGTCTACGTTCCTTGTAAGGAATCGGTACATGTACATTTTAAAATCGGGATATTTATTTTCTTCCTACTGAATTGAGCTCCTCACATATAATGGATATTAGGAGTGCCGTTTGCAAATATTTTCTCTCATTCTGTAGATTGTCTTCTCACTCTGTTCATCGTTTCTTTCACTGCGGAGGAGATTTTTAGTTTGATGAAATCAATTTGTTTCTGTTTTCTTGATTGTGCTTTTGAGCGTCTGAGTTCAAGAGTTATTTCTCTGGCAAACGTAATGAAGAGTTTCTTAGAGAGCTGCTTATTATTCACAAAAGCCTCACTTGCTTTTCTTTGCCACATCCTTCCACTGACAACCCTTGATCTAAAAAGTGCGTGTGCATGCATGGTAGGATGTGCCTGATTATTTGATACCTGCTTTTCCCTTTTAGTTACCAAATGATTCTTACCACCTGCTGTTATTATGTTTTGTGGCCTGCTCGTGACCCTCTGAAATATGGTAGAGTTCTAGAAACTTAATGGCAGTTCTAGAACTTTCTTATCTTTAGTACGCACAGTAAAATGATCACGTGGCAAGAGAGTCTGGGAAACAATAGCATCCATTAATTATGGTACTACTCCAGAGAAGTAAAGAGGAAACCAGCCACAAATAACCTTCATAGCAAGAGATCAGAAGGTACAGACGATAGCACTAAAAAGCTGTAATGAGGCATTACATTCTACCGAACGCTGGTGACATTAAACACCGTTTAATTGTTAGACTGCGGGACTCAGCCAGGCAGGTAAGTCTTGCAGGCTTCTAGGCTTCTTTCCAATTCTGCACCTGAGGAAGCTGAAAAGCCTTTATTTTAATAGCTCAGTAAATGATAGTTATCTGGTATCTTAGGCTCACAGGAGAGAGTTGCTATGGAGCTGAAAAGGATTATGATAGCACCCTGGAGGAGGTTGAGCTTATACACTGATGCCGGAGGAGCCAGCTAGGAGTCTGCCCTACAGGAATGGGCTTGAGAGCAAAGTCTTTAAATAAAAACCCAGATGAACTCAGGTCTGACCAGGTACAGCCAAACCTGAGAAGTTTGAGCCCTCTGATTATGTAGCACATTCTTTGACCTCAACTCGCTAGAAAGTACACTATTCATTTATTGATTCATGGCTGTATTCTATATATCCTAGTTGAAATTTCAATTTAAACTCCTGTTTTCAGGTGGGAAGAATAACTACTGTATATACCACAGCTTTTGTGTACACTTTTAAAAAATCAAGGCTACAGTTAAAGCAAAACAGTTGTTACCACATATATTTTTAAAGCCGATTTTCTTTTAGAGAAGAAAACATAAAAATATTAACATATTAACATAAAACATAAAACATATTAAACACAATAATTAAGGCAGACATGTCATAAAGAAACATTTTCCATTTATTTATATCAGCAGTTAAAGTAGAAACATGATTCGCTGGAGATACATACATATGTATATATCCAATTTATAGATATGAACCAATTGCTAGATAAGTATGAATGGGCATTTATAGGGACATAAAGAAGTAGATATATAACTGTCAGAACAAAGAAATCTCACACAGTGGAAGAATTTTAAGAAAATTAACTCAATTGCTAAATCTATTATTTGAAATATAAGATGATGAAGAAAGCTTATGTTCAGCTATTACAGCACTCTCTGGATTCTATCTAAAGCAGAAAAGGTAAAATAAGTGTTAATATCAGCCTGAGAAATGTACTTCAACAGGAGAGATGCAAAAAACAAGGCAAGGGAAGAGGAAAAGGGCGCTGAAACGGATGCATTTGGAATTTAGGATACTTGTCCATGTGTGGCAGATCCCAATTGTCCCCCTTTTCAAAAAGTTTGCTGTCATCAGACATAGGCAGAGAGAGTGAATGCTAATATTGTTCTGGCATCATGTACTACTTTTTAATATCAGGTATTTTGCACAAAAGCACATGTCAGTGAGTTTAGTCAGAACAGCAGCTTTCTGAGGACTGTGTTTCAGAGATTTAGAACATTGTTGATATTCATTTGAGCAGTGCTAGCTTGATTCTGATCTGGTACGTCCAGTGCCCAAGGTTACAGATGACTTCTTCATTATTTCCATAGATGGAGGCCACACAAATTACTGGAATTGCACTATGGATATGAAATAAACTGAAATCCATCAATGTAAATTAGAACTGTCCAGGAGGAGAGGAAAGGAAATTGATTTTTGAGGGCAAAGCAAGAGCCCAATTCACAGATCTGGGAGAAGTTTCTAGTAGAAGAGACCTTATGACATTGGACCTCGGAATCTGGTGGTTGGGTTTGGTTATTCCTCCTGTCAGAGCTCAGGGTTGGCTTTGAGAATAAGAGAACGGCTTAGATTGCAGGCGGCTATTAATGGTGCTGGCCTTGGACTCGTGCCTGTAAAGGTAGAAAAGCAATCAGGTCTGTCGGCCGCAGGAGGACAATCCTACTGTAATAGTCTCTCAGATGAAGGCGAAATGATTACTAAGACAAAGCGGAATCTGCTATGGACCACACTTTCAAGTCCTCTGTTCCGTAGAGTGATTAGTTCATAGATTAAAAGATCATGTATTTGTGTATAGAGAGCTACCAGCAGTGTATCAACTCCGAGTCCTTGGCAGCTAGGATTTACGACCACAGCTGAACAAGCCACTACATCTGAGTGGTTATATTGCAGATATAATGCTGTTGAGATAATATTTTTTAGGCAAAAACCTTCCCTGTGATTTATTTTCCTTGCCTTCTTTTTTTATTAAATTGGTCAATAAACCTGCAATGGATTCTGAAGCATGTGCTTCTAAAATTGTTCAAGAGTTTTGAAGAAGTTTGAAATTACTCAGATGGAAAGAATCCATTAAGTTGCCTTTTAATTTCATTAAGGCAAGGATAATCTAACATCCTATAGCAGATGACCATTTAAAAAACGTTTGTTTCATGGAACATTTATATATACTCTTGTCTCAATCCAACAGTAAGTAATATTATTTTTATTTCTTTATGAAAACTTTCAGAGAATAAGTTTTTTTGAGGCAACTTTAGTAGATGGAGTTCTGTAGGAAGAGTTTAAGGGGTTCTGGGTGGAGGATGAAGCAATTCCCCTTGAATTCAAGTTGTGTGAATAAAAACCCTGTGCAAATGGTCACTGGGATATGTTCTCATGACCATTTTTTTCCCTTTTCATTCAATAAATCCCACCAAGTCCTCGAGGGAAAGGAAAGAACAGCAAATTGACTTCTGTTGATGAGAGTCACCCTCTCACTAGTCCGGGGGCCCTTGGTCTTAGACTCCAGTGGACTGTTACTGACCATCAGACTGAGTGGGCACGTTTACAGCATGGTGACGTGGAACCCCGCAGAGGGTATGAGCACATGCATAGCGATGGGAGGGACGAGGGTGTGAAGATAGGGCTCGGCACCTTCAGAACCAAGACAAACCAGGAAAGACCCTCCTTGTCTTTTTCCCTTTCTCCCTTGACTCCTGCCTTTTTCTTATAAATCAACTAAGGCTGTCCATAAATTTAAATGAAATAGAAAAGACTTTAGGAGACAAGGACAACTGTGGAAATTGTTTAAAATATTTTGCAGAAATTAAAAAAAAAGATGAAAAGGATTGCAATTATAATTATGCAAAGTCATCTTAGTTTTATTTCACATTTACATGCTGTGCATTTTGGAAAAAAGGAGTGACAAATTTTACATAATACTTGTCAGAGAAATTGAAGCATAGTGCTTTTCTGGAACTTTGCCTAATTCTATCATATCAGACTGTCTCAATGCTACTTTTTCTCAAGAAAATCTTGTTGCATTAGGTAAAATGTGTGTGCTGTGTATTGTTCTATGTTTAATAAATTGTTTCATTCACTCAGTAACATACAGTGGCAGGTACTACCAGTATTCCCATTTTACAGGCTAGAAAAATGAAGCTGTGAGAGAAGGTAAAGTTCAGCATGGCAAATAAGAAACAGAGCATTTAAACCCAGAGTATGAGCATATACTGCGACCCATAACTGGCTTCACCCTGACTTGGACAAACTCCTTCCTCCTCTGCACTCTATCTGAATTTCTCTTCTGCCCCAGAACATTTTGAGTCTTGCCTTATAGTAATCTATGTGCACATTTTTCCTCTCTGAAAGCACGAATTGTACTTCAATTATGTTTTTAACTCCTCTACTGTCATTCATATGTCATTCATTCAAAATTCAATGAATGAATAATGAAGGATTTCATTTTGTGTGGAAAGTTTCAGAGTAAAAGAAACTATAAGAAGAAAATCACATCCAAAGTAAGAGACAATTCTTCAAAATGCCAACTAGTAAAATAACTTTGACTCAGTTTATTGTTCATATAGACACAATTTCCTGGAAAGAAGATCATCAAATTTGAACCAAAACATCAAAACAATATGGATATTTCAGCTCTGAAAGCGCAAGTAATAACAGTAATTCTAACAGCTTAGATATTAGGAAATAGAAATTGCTTTTATTGTACAGCACAGTATTTCAGTGGAATGATTCACATTACAGAAATCTTAAAACTGTTAAATTTGTGTTACAAATGGAACTATTAAAAGTGATCAAAATGGAGATTATTTCTAAAGCCTTGGATATTCTTGATAGATGTTATTACCTTGGAAAATTCAGCCCGCATATTATTGTAAAGAAAATAGGCAAATAAATGTTATTAATCTTTTTATGTCATACATATATATGTAGGTATATATGTTTCTATCCACTAATATATACACAGGCAAATTTTTTAAAAAAACTAAAAATTCAAAAAGCTTGAATTAAAATTGCCTGCAAATTGTACATATGTAGCAACTGCTGGAATCTAAATAAGATATGTATGTTAATGGAGAGTTCTATCAATGCCAATTTCCAGGTTTGGAGAAAGTCTCATTATCGTGTAAGATGTTTCATTGTGAAAAGTGATATGAAGGGAACACAATGATTCTAGAATTCTTTTAACTTCTTACAAATGTTAAATTATTGCCAAATCAAAGGTAAAATGTAAAAGAATTATGTATAAATCCACTACCCAGAGAAAAAATTTGTTAACAATTTTGAACTTCCTTCCAATAATTAGATAATTTCTCAGAAGCTTTATGGGAACTATACAAATTTGAATGGAGTTTTGGTATATCTTACATCTCTGATTTATTTATGCTATCATCTTTTTTTAACTTTATTGGTACATATTTGGAGTACATCATGAGTACATTCACTGTAGGAAGTTGGTACATGTACATAACATATTAAATTCCCGTCTTGCCCCCTCTCTCCACCCCTTTTATTTTTCCAGCATCAGATTCATTTATTTATATTATAAGACATTATAAAGTAAATTATCATATATAAAGATTAAAAACCAGACTAATAGGCCAAAGAATATATAAAATATGTAAGACAATTGTGCTATGTCAAAGTACAATTTTAGATACATTTTCCATGCTGGATTACAATACTTTTTTTTTCTCTTTTTTTCTATTATCTGTCTTTTAATTTATAATATGTATATATATATAGTTTTCCATATAAAAAGACCATGCAATATTTAAGCTTGTGTATCTGTTACTTCACTTAACATTATGGTCTCAAGGTGCATCCATTTTCCTACAAATGACTCAACTTTATTCTTCTTTATTGCAGACTGGTACTCCACTGCTTATAAATTCCACATTCCTTTATCTATTTATCTGTTGATGGACATATAGGATGTTTCCATATATGTTCATCCCTATTATGAATTGCTGTATCCCATACATTTTTGTATGCTGTACATACTTTTCATTTGATTCAACAAGTTTTTAAATTTTCTTCTTGATGTATTCCTTGATCCATTTGTTGTTTAATTTCCATGTCATTTTGTAATTGCCAAAGTTTTTCTTTTGGAGTCTATAGCTTTCTTTATGTCTGCTAACATTTACTTTACATTTTGTTGTCCCATGTTACATCTTTCTATATTGCCCATCTCTTAACATATTAATGTAGTTATTACTTCTACTTGTTTTTAGTTTTCATTCTAAACATACAAATATTTTGTGCAGCATGTCTGAATATGTCTGTATAGTTACTCTTGCCAATGAGTTTTAAACCTTCTAGTATTTTTTTAGTCATTAATATCCATTACTTTTGGTATGAAGAACTTCCTCTAGCACTTCTTGCAAAACAGGTCTGGTTGAGAAATACAGTGGTACCTCGGTTCATGAACTTAATTCATTCCATGCTTCTGGGGAAGATGGCCATAGTCGTGTTTGTCACCTGATGGGGACTTCGGGAATGGAAGCAAAATTTTGCTGAACACTTCTGTTTGAGGACCGAATTGTTTGTGAGCAGAAGCATTTGTGAACCAAGATATTACTGTGTTCTTTCAGTTATTGTTTGTCCGGGAAAATCTTTAACCTTCCTTCATTTTTAAAGGTGGGTACTGTACTCTTGGTGGGTACAGTGCTCTTGGTTGACCTTTTTTCCCCTTCGGCACTGTGAGAATCTCATTTCACTCTCCTTGCCTATAAGATTTCTGCTGCTAAGTTTGCTGTTGCTCTTTCTCTTTCACTTTTGATAGCTTGATTAGAATGTGTCTTGGGGAGACATAGTTGAGTTAAACCTGATTAGTCACCTTTGATCTTCCTATACCTGGATATTTGTGTACTTCTCTAGGTTTGGAAAGTTTTCTGCTATTTGAATAAACTTTCTCCATGTTGGCATTCTTGAGTCTTGCTTGAACCCTAATAACTCAAATATTTGCTCTTTTAATGCCATTTTAACTTTGCCGTAGGCTTTCTTCATTCTTTTTTCTTTCTTTGTTCTCTTCTCCATAATTTCAAATAAGTTGTCTTTCAGTTTAAAATTATTTGTTCTGTGTGGCCTATTTTGCTATTGCTTCCTTCTACTGTGTTTTAAATTTCACTTAGTGTATTTTTTTTTTTTTTTTGTGGGTACCGGGGGTCGAACTCCAGACCTTGTGTGCCAGCAGGCACCCATGCCGCTGAGCGATATCACCTGCCCTTTTTTCGTATGTGGGTACTGGGAGTCAAACTCAGGACCTTGTGCTTGCCAGGCAGGCACTTATGCTGCTGAGCCATCTCACTGGCCCCCATCATTTAGTGTATTTTTTAGCTCAGAGATTTCTGTTTTATTTTGCAAAATTTACTTCCATTTCTCTGTTAAGTTTTTCTCTTAGAGTACTGAATCTTTTCTCTGTGTTGTCTTTAGTTTCACTGAATTTCTTTAAAACTACCTTTTTAACTTCTCCATCCAAGAGTTTGTCCATACTGGTTACTATTTGGTCACTTTTTGGTACATTATCTTGGCCATGAGGTGGCCTGAAAGCACTTGGTGCTTGGTTTGTGATATCTTCTAGGCAATGAGGAATTAGGTATCAATTTCAGTCAATGTAATCTGCCTTTGTGCCTGCTTTCTTTCCCCAGAAATTTCCCTGAGCCTGTAGTTATTCTTTCTATTTCAGCAAAGATGACACTCAAAACCCAGATTTGCTGTGAGTCCATTGTTGATATGTTGTCACTTTTTTCACACTTGAGAGTAATCCAAACCTAGGTTTATCTCAGATCCACAGTTGATATATTTTTATGGAACAAAAAGTACTTAGAAAGGGTATTTCACTCTAAATCCTAAAGCAGAGGGAGTAGTAATGTTAACAACTCTTTTTTCCTGCTTTTGCAATGCATCTTTTCTTTTTATTGTTCTAAATTCAGGCACAATGGTCTCTTACTTGGTTTCCTTATCTCTTGTGAAACTAGTGTGGTGCACAAATAGCTACTCAACCTGGTGTGTCTGTGGGGAGACAATTGCCAGAGTATCTTATTCAGGGGCCATCTTGCTTGCCTCTTTATTCTGTCCAGAGATTCTTAGGATAAATGCCTCCAAATGGAAAGTGGGAAGCCTAGGTAAACATATATTGTATTGCTTGAACATTTATTATGTCCATACATCCTAAGAAGGTCATTCTAGTGTTACTGCTTCAATTCTTGTAGGATAACTATCTTTCTGCATAGAAGGATAGTAAGTGGCATTCATTATCTTGGAAATAACATTCATTAATCATGAAGGTGACTGGACTCTGGGCATTTGGTTTGCCAGGATTTGCAAAGAAACATCAGTTCCTAAAATGGCACCAAATCAAGCACTGATTTCAGATATGAAATGGAAGTCAGGGATGGAAAATCTAATGAAATGGAAATCAGAGGCCTTTTGTCTATTTTTGTACTCATTGTGAGTCTCCTTGATTGAATTCTTAAGTAGTATGGCAGAAACAGGACTTACATTTACATATAATAGATATTTCTTGCATAACTGAATGCATAGAATGAAGACTCGTGCTCCCTGCAAATTTATTAAAATAAACAAGGTATATATATTGTGGTGAAGTAGAAAGGCAACAATCAGAAGTTATCGAGTTGTTCTCTACCAGAAATGAGTGAGAAAACTTTGTTGGTTGAATAAAATCCAATTTTTCTTTGTAAACCTCATTATTCTGCATTTTTTTGATAAATCTAAAAGCTTTGGCACATCTTTTTCATTATCAGAGTTTTTTATGTTACATATTATCACAACATACTTTTCTTCTATGAGCTTGAACTTAGAGGTTTTTTTTTTTTTTTTAATCATCTAGCTGTTTTTGTTCCTAAGAGATTTGAGATGCTTATGTCCTATTGATGGTGCGATGTTATTGAAGATACGGATGCTAACTCTGAAATGCTTAAGCAGATGTTCTTTGAAACTTCTGTTTCTGTTATGGCATACAAAAGCCATTTCCCCTCAAAGCAGATAAAAAGAAGACAAGACGATGTAAAGTAAAATTGCATTTTCTTAGGAAATTGCATTTTTTATGTAAAGCTAAGCCAAAAATTAGTTATATATGTTGAAAAATTAATGTTTTTTTTAAAAAATACAGTTTATATGTCAGTAATTGTTAAAGGTTGTAGCAAATTAAAAAAATATGCAGGCACACTGAAAATTAAAAAAAATAGTTGACCAATTCTTACTTAGTCTAAAAGCTTGTGGGCTCTTTATAAAAAATAAATAGGTAATTTAAAGTATCACAGTTTAGAAAGTTGGGAATGTGTTTAGGTAGGCTTTCAGTGATATAAATGTGTTGGTTTTTTTTGCCCTGAATGATGATTAGAAATTAATTGTTTGGGAAGGTGTACAAAATTAAGTGGATAATTTATCTTCTTCCTGTGTGCTTTATGAGTTGAAGATGAGGCTATTTCTTTGCAATCCCCAAAACATGATGACAATGAATACACAGAGATGCTGTGGTGTTAGGATGAAGTGTCAATTTGATTGTCTTTGGGATCCATCCCAGGGAATGGTGGAGAATACTTTTTGGTGTGGTCAGTGGGTGATGGAGGGGTGACCTTTGAGTCTAGGTCTAAGCCATGGCCCCTTCCTCTCTGGTGTTTTTACCCTGCTCTGGTTCTGCCACCATGAATTGAGCAGCTTTGCTCTACCACACTTCCACCATGATGTTTTTTCCTTGGAGCCAGCTGACCATGGACTATATCCCCTGACACTGTGAACCAAACTAAACCTCTCTTCTTTTAAACTGTGGGTTGTCAGGTATTGTGTCCCAGCAATAGGAAAGCTGACTAATGCATACACACACACAGCTATAAAAAGTCAACTTAATATTGCTATTCACACCAGGTATAAAAAATTAACTTACTATTACTATTAGCACCACTTGTTAATAAGAGATTAGCATGTTGTTAGTTTCCTAAATGCATTCATAAAACTAAAATAGGGCTAGACAAGGCAATCTAAGTAGTCAATGCCTTAATGAGTCCTGTCTTAGTTTGTTTGTGCTGCTATAATAAAATACCTGAGATTTATTTCTATATAGTTATGAAGCTGGGAAATCCAAGATCAAGGAACCAGCAGGTCATTGTTGCTAAGGGCCCAGTTTTTCCACTTCAAGATGGTGCTTGTTTCTCCACACTCACATGATGAACAGCGGAAGGGAAAGATGGGCAACATAGTTCTACGTAGCCCTTTTATTAGGCACATTCATCCCTCCCATGAGGATCCCGCTCTTAATGTTACCATAATGGAAACTAAGTTTCAACATTGAATTTTGGAGGTGACACATTCAGACCATAACATCCTCTTTGTTTATCTTTTGTTTCCCAATATTTCATAAACAACTATTTCTTTCTTTTTTTTGCTTTATCACATATATTTGTACAGATATACCTATATATATGTGTATATATATATATATATATACTTACACACCCCTCCTTCATTGATACATCTTATGTTTTGATGTACCTAAAAATAAATTGTAGGGCTGGGATGTGGCTCAGTGATAGAGTGTTTCCCTAGCATGAATGAAGCCCTGGGTTTGATCCTCAGTACCACAAAACAAACAAACAAAAACTGTAGACATCAGCCAATTTCCATGTAAAAACATCAGTTCAATACTTTATCATTTGATATGAAGTTTACATATAATGAAATACAAAAATTAAGTGCACAGTTTATGAGTTTTAACAAATAAATACCCATATACCCAATCCCCTATCATGACCTAGGACACTTCCATCACTCCAGAAAGTTTCTTCATGCCTCTTTGCTGTCAACCCTTTCCCTATTCTCCTTCCCAAGTCCAGAGGCAACTCCTTTTTTGATTTTTTTGGCCACAGATCAGTTTTGCTGATTCTAGAAATTCTTATGAAGGGATCAAAGAGTATGAACTCTTGTGTAAGACTGCTTTCATTCAGTCTGAATATTTTTAGGATTTGCTTGTGTTACTGTGTGTAACAATAGTTCAGTCCTTCTGCTGAGTATTATTCCACTGTATGACTACACCACCATTTGTGTAATGGTTGGTTGATTGTGTCAACTTGAGAAGTTTAGAAGCTTAACTAAGTCAGCTCAGCAATTCTACAGCTCAGGGTGTAGAGGACCCGCCATGAGGTGGCTCATCTCCTGGACGGTATAAAGGGGACATGAGGACGGATAGACTTGCTTCTGTTCTACAGAGGAGGTCCCAGTCTTCTCCTTCAGCTTGGACGTCATCTCCTGGTTTCTAGCGCAGACTCTTCAGCTTCCGCCTCGGATCCTTCAGCTTTCCGGCATAGACTTTTCAGCTTTCTGGTGCAGACCCATTGGTCTCCTGATAAGGATTCATACAGGGCACTGCAGTGAGCTCCAGACCTCAGACTGAAGCCTTCAGTCTCCATTGTGTAGACACCCTCTGCATGCTTCCTTATCCAGCTCTGTGGCTGACCATCATAAGCCAGTGTTGTAATTTCTTATATATTTGTATATCTTGTGCTATATCTGTTTCCCTAGTAAAACAAAACAAAACAAAATGCAATCTTTCAGTAACATGTGCTTCACTTATAAAAGCCCATTGATTATATCCATAAGCTTACAGGTCCATTTGATTATGGTTTTGCTGAAGATGGCTCTTTCCAGGCATCCACACACCAGGCACGTTAGAAAACAAATCAAAGTGGGAGGTCCAGAACTGGCTGCATTCTCTGTGATGCTCCTGAGCGGTTTTTACAGATTACCAGTGTCCTTAGATGGTCCAATGGATATTTCCTTAGGCAAAGCCACTTGTCACATTGGACCCAGGAAAGCTGAATTTTCTTGAGCCTACAACAGATTTTTGGGAACACCATTTATTAAGATCCATGTGCTTTGTTTTGGTAAAAGAAATAGCCACAAAAGAAAAAAGTTAATAAAACATATTTCATCAAAATAAAAAACTTCACATCGAAAGAGATCATTAACAAAATGAACAGGAAAGCAATTGACTGGAAGAGGATAATTTCAAAACAAACTTGGCAGAGAGGACTGATGGCTAGGATATGTAAAGAACTCCCATTCATTAATAAGGACAAAATTTTTTTGTGTGGACAGAAAATGTGAACAGGAACATTATAAAAGAAGTGATATGAATGAGAAGTAAGATAATGTGCTCAGTGTCCTTAGTTATCAGGATGATGCCAATTAAAACCACAGTGAGCTATCCTGATCTACCCACCAGGACGGTTTAAAATAAAAAGTCAAACTACACTAAATGTCGGCAATGAACTCTCAACCATTGTTGGTGGGAATATAAAATAGTACACTCGCTTTGGGAAAAGCAAAAGCAGTTTCTATTCATATAGATCATCTGTGATCCAGCAATTACACAGCCAGGTCTTTTCCCAGGGGAAACGAAAACATAAGTCTATCAAAATATTTGTATAAGAATGTTCAGAGCAGCTTTATTTATAATAGGCAAAAACTGTGCAGACGGCCATCAAAAGAAAAATGGATATTTCTTTACCATTTGTCTTTGTTACTTTCTCACTGCTGAGACCCAATATCCAACACCCACAAGTCTAGGGAGGACAGGTTTATTTTGCATCCTATTTGTAGAGGTTTCAGTCTATAGTCAACTGACTCCAAAGCAGGGTGGCATGGCAGAGGACAAACAGCTCATGATGTGACAGACAGGAAGCAGAGAGAGAGAGAGATCAAGAGAGAGATACTTCCAGGGCACATTCCAGCGAACCTTCCTCTGACCCGGCTTCATTTCCCCACATCACCCTTAGCTATAAACCCATCTGTGGACTGATCCAGTGCCGAGTATCACATCCAACGATCCAGTCACCTCCCAAAGCCCCACCGACGAGCGTAGGAGCCTTTGAGGGGGCGTCTAGCTATGAATCATAACACCAGTAGAATAACGACAATGCCTTGTAGTAGAAAAAAGCGACAGACACTCTGTTTATTCACTAAGGACCACTATGAATAAGAGAGGTTTGCAGCTGAAGGAGGCATTATCAAAGTTAATAACCAGTCTGAAAAATTAGAAGGAAACCGTTTACCTGAAATCCCTTTCTTCAAAATGTCGACAGTCCAATTTTTAAAAATGTGCTGGAAAGACTAAACACAGCACTTACACAGGCTGGATTCAACCTGTGCCACTGTGTTAGAAGTGTGATTTAGAGGTTATACTGACTTGTGTTACATAGCGATAGCCTCTGAGGTGAATATGCTTCTTTCTCACTTGAACTGCAAAAAGATAATATTGTAATTATTAATTCCCTCTTATTCATATTATGCTGAAGAATTGTGGTGGTTTTAAAAAAATTCTACTGAAAACAGAGGTATAGTGTACATTTCTACCTCTTATCCAGTGAGATAGCTTAAGTTCCTCTAGTGTGAATGCCCTCCAAAATCTTAATCTCCCAATTTACTGTTAGCTTCTATGTTTGTAGATTATTTGGACAACTGGGTCCAATGTATCTTAACTAAAACACTTATAAAATTCAGATCATAAATTAGACTCTCAGTTTCTAAATGAATTTTGACTCAGGCATTTAACCTAACTGTGAATTTTATAATGCTTTCCCATTAAAAGGGGAAAATATAAACTGCTGGAAGATGATTGCTAGTTCCTCAGCCACACATGATGGTATGCTTAAAGATTTTATTTTCCTCCAAAACTACTACTACTTATAAAGCTCATCCATCATACATAATGAGAGCTGTCAAGAATATTTAGTGAGAAATAGCTGCTTGATATGCTAATAGCAGCTCCTTAGTGAATTCATTTTGTTCTACTTCTTGACATTAATGGTTTTCATAATCTAATGAATGATGTGTGCAATAGAAGTAAGGCCACAGGGAAAGATCACATAAAGTAAGGAAGGTCTTTATCAGTATTTGCATTCATTTGCCAGAATGTACTATATGTATAAATCCATATTTACCTTGACTTTTATTGATTTCTATCTTAAGGTATCATTTGGAATTAGGGGCTCTTGTTTATTGCCAATTTGTCTCCTCTAACAATGCAATTGCATTGGCTTTTCTCTTTGTCTGGTTAATAGAAATGCTAGAAAGGAGTCATTTCTTACATCTCACCAGGAGATGGAAATTTTGAGTCCTTAAGGTGCTACTGATTTCGGAGGAAAAAGTGCATAGTTGGGATCACACAAGTGCCGATGGAGTCAATAATTATTTAATTGGTTAAATCAAGAGTACCATTCCAAGCTCCCCATTCTTAGAGCTATGTGTCTGATTAATTTATATGAACTTCTTTTACTGCATGGCTTTAAAAGTAGGATGAATGCACATCTGTCAGGGGCAGTTAAGTAGGGTGCTGGCCGAGAGTGGAGATGTAAACGACCTTTCAAGGTCCCTTTTGGCCTTGCAATTTTATGGATCTCTGGTAATCAAAATGGAGTCACCCAAATCAGTAGTTATGAAAGGGCATTAAGTGCTTACAAGGTTATAGGTATAAACAAATCAAGGGAGTTTTTTTTAACATTTCTCAGCAGGTTTCAATATCAGTCTTAAGCAGGTACTTAAAAGAAATATTACAATTCACCTAAATGTCAGTGCGACACACATTTTAGGTACACATAATGAACACATTCACATGCATTTTAAACTCTAAAGTCAAAAAATTTTTTTGTTCATGAAACTTCAACATATTTGAAATATTTATCTGTTAATCTGTTTTGTATGAGATGTACTATGTTGAAAGACTGCATAATTTTGAAAAAAGATATAAGAGGCATTTTAACTCTTAGTCTGGAGAAGAAAAAGGTAAATTTTTAAGCAGAGAAAAAGAAAATAATATCTAACCAAATATTCAAAAAAATTTTTTTTTAATGTGGGTACGGGGAGTTGCCCTCAGGACCTTGTGCTTGCACCACTGAGCGATATCACCGGCCCTTTTTCTCCTTTATGTGGGTACCGGGAGTCGACTCAGGACCTCGTGCTTGCCAGGCAGGCGCTTATGCCGCTAAGCTATCTCACCAGTCCCAATATTCAAATTTTTAAAGGAAATAAATAAATTCACTGGCAGCAATGTGTTAGTAAATTTCCTGGTATATGATACATTTTATGGCGGATCATTCTCTTTTTAGTTCTATCTACAATGGGTTTTACACTGGTGAACAGCAGTTTTGGAGTTGGGAAGTGAGTGCTAACTAATGTGATATTAACCTGTTTCCGAGTCCCCTGGGTGCACCCCGTGTGGGTGAGTTTGGCTGGGTGAGTTGGATGGGCCAGCCACACTGAAACATGTAAGCAGGTCACCAGTCTGTTGGTCAGAACCAGGGTGTGGCGGCTGTGTGATACTTGGGTGCCTACCCTCTGAAATGCAGATACCTGAAGCATGGAATGGGGGTTAAGATGGCAACTTGTCAAAGAGTAACTGTGGGAGTTTTAAAATATAAAAGATCTGGGGCCAGTGATATGGCTCAGCAGCATAAGCACCTGCCTGGCAAGCGTGAGGTACTGAGTTCGACTCCCAGTACCCACATAAAGGAAAAAAAGGGCCGGTGATATTGCTCAGTGGCACAAGCGCCTGCTGGCAAGCATGAGGTCCTGAATTCAACTCCCAGTGCCCACTAAAAAATAAAAAAATAAAAAAATAAAAGATCTTAGAACATGGCCTGACACATTAGTGCTCAAAGCATATTGGCTATTTTTATTCATTGTCAAATATTCATTAAATGCCTTCCAGGTATGGGGCCCTACGGTAAACATAAAATCCCTGATCTTGTGGAATTCACATCCTCATAACCTTAGAACATTTATTACTCTTAGATCATACAATAGGATATTAAGAAAGTATTCAATAGCTATTTATTGTTTAAATTAATGAATGATGAATATATGTATGTGTGGATGTGAATAAGTAAATGAATAAATTAATTAATAGTTAAATCTGTGAATTTCCACGTGAATGTTAATATAAATTTATTAATTTCTGCAAAATGCCAACTCTGATTTTCATGTGAATTACACTGAATATTAACTACTGCCACCTTAATAATATTAACTATTGCGACCTTAACAGGGAACTTATTTCCATTTTAAAGATTTTCTTCATATCTTTCAGCAATATTTTGTAGTTTTAGAGTACAAATCTTGCAACATTTTTGTGCAATTCATTCTTAACTATTTTAATAATTTCTATACTGTTATGAAAAGATATTTTTCTTAGCTTGATTTTTGAGTTATTAGTACATAAAATACAGCTGATTTTTGTATATTGATCTTATGTACTGTACATCTGACACTCTCATTTCATAAATATAATTCTGATGTGTGTGAATTCCTTAAGATTTTTAATCTCAGAGAATGTATAGAGATAGTTTCACTGGATCTTTCCAATTTGTATGCTTTTTATTTTTCGTCTATTAAAAAATGTAAATAGCCCCAAACTTCTCTGAGGTGAAACACATTCAGTCATCAGCATTTACTGAGTGATCACACAGGCTTCTTCTACTACCTCACAGGAAAGGTGAAGGTAGGGGGTACAGTAGTCGTTCTCCATCCACAGCCTCACTGGCTGTGGCTTCAGACTGAGCCATGTTCAAGTGAGTGAGAAATGGGAAGCTCCAGAGATCAACAATTCATGAGCACTGCCTTGCCTGCTGTTCTTGCTATTCCGCTTCTTCTCTCTGAAGATGCAAATCCTTCCTTTCTCAGTATCTGTGCTGTATTCAACCTTATGCTACCTAACAATGGCCTTAAAAGAATGCTGGCAGTTTGGATATGCCATAGAGATGCCGGAACGTGCTTCCTGTCCATGAAAGGGAGGAAGCGTGCTATTTCAGGAAAGAAAAAATACATGGTGAGATCGCTAAGATCTACAGTAAGAAAGAATCTCTTATCTGTGAAATTGTGAAGGACAATGGAAATTTGTGCTAGTTTTCTGTTATACTGCAAATGTGATGGCTGCACTGCATGGTAAGTGCTTAGTTAACATGAAAAAGCAATTAGATTATAGGTGCTGGGACTATCCAGTTTTAAGCATCTAATAGGACTCTTGCAACACACTCCCTGTGGCTAACGGTGGGGGCTACTGTGTTTCCAGTGTGTGAGGTGGACAGGCTAGTTTAACTGGGCGCTTTCATCTAGCGGTACCCAGCTGCCTGGTGATGTGGTCTTGAGAATGTCAGAGGAATGGTAGAGCCCAGTCTGTCATCATTTACTAAAGGCTCATAAGACAAGAAATGTATGAGCAGGTTTCATTACTAATTTGTAGACCTTATCCAGTCTATCAACAGATTTAATTGGTGTTTCCATTTTCAATAAGAAATGCCAGCTCATGCAAGACAAGTAAATGCATTTTTCAAATCAAAACTCTGAATCATTGTATCAACTCTGTAAAATATACCACATCTACTATAGTCACTTCATCTATGAATTATGTAGTTCAGTTGAGAAAGTAATTAAGTTCACTTGATGTGACTTACTTTTTCACGAATGCATCTGGCTCATTACTTATATTTCCATTATATTTCAGTCATTTGTAATTATTTTGGTTAGTGGTTTATGAATGATGCCGCAAAAGATTGAAACTTAGTTATAGGCACTTTAGGAGAATGTTAATAGTGAGCTTCTTCTACTAATTATAATTTTCTTGATTAACATGCTTACAGGGGAATACATGGCATATCAAATAGGGAAATTACATTAAATGATTTTTCTTAAACATTGAAAAATATTTAGAAATCATTATTTTGTAAATATTCTTTTCTGGTTATATGCATGCTCATTTTTATTATGGTTGTATACAGATGATGAAGTGGAACATGTGTCTTGTTTTTGTCATTGAATATGTGTCACAGATTCTTTCCTATTCTGTCTTGGCAAAACAAATCAAGTAATGAAAGTGAGTTATCAAGTGAGTCTTATATGACAAGAATTGTGAGGCCTACAGACATGTATAGTATTTACAGTCTGCCTTTGAGCAACTTATATTATCCATTTATTCTTCAAAAATGTTTAACATATTTTGTTTTAATTTAATGAATGGGTTCTCTTACAATATCCTGATAGTCACCATTGATTATTATTATTATAGAACACTCTTAATCAAAATAAAATTTACCATTCAAC
This sequence comes from Erethizon dorsatum, assembly GCA_028451465.1. Taxonomy (NCBI): domain Eukaryota; kingdom Metazoa; phylum Chordata; class Mammalia; order Rodentia; family Erethizontidae; genus Erethizon; species Erethizon dorsatum. The sequence continues at coordinate 135,183,834 of CM051826.1, read as the reverse complement.
GCATATCAATATATTTTACTATTAAACTTTTTATTATGAACAATAGGTAGAACAATATAATAACTTTCTTATATCTATTACCGAGCTTCAACTACTATCATTTTAGGTCCAGTGTTTCCTTATGTATATGTCCACTCATTTTCCCCTCTGCATATTATTTTAAATCAATTTCTGTACCTCACATTAATTCATTAATAAATGTTTAAGTATTTAATTCTAAAAATTGAATTCTTCATAAAAATAATCATGATACTATTGCAGAACTTTAATTACAATTTCTTTATGTTTTCAAGTATATAATCAATCTCCACACTTTCAATTTTCTCCTATGTGTATAATCTTTCCTGGGGTGGTCGTTTGCCTAAGGACTCAAATAAAGCCTAATTTTGATTGGTTTATATGTTGTTTGTCTCTTTTCATGTATACATTTCCATTCTGTCTTGTTTTCTCGTAGGGAATTATTTGTTGAAATGATTAGGTCATACGACCTACAGTGTTTTCTGTAGTCTAGAGTTTACTGATATTATTGATCAATTGATTAATGCTATGATTAATATGTTTCATTATGTACATTTACCATATATCGATAGTTGGTAGTAGACCTAAAATATTAGGGAAAATCTTTCTTCTTGGCATTGTATGAGAATGGGGAAGGAGAAGGGGAGGGGTAGGGAAAGGAAGAGAGGATGGGGAGGAGGAGGGAGAGAGAGAGTAATTTCCACATGAACTTTGGTCATATGTAATACATGTGGACTACAAATGAGAATCTCATTGTTCACGCAGAAATGCTGTGCTATTGATTTCCTACAGGCGCCTTTCCCATCCTCTGGGCCAGGTGGACGCTATTTTCCTCGCTTGCTTTACCCACTCAAGCTGATGGAGTGACTTATTTTCCACCCCATCATAGGTACTGAGCTCTCCTATGCTTGCTTCTTCTTCTAATGCCTCATTCTAAAATCTTTATGAACCACTAGGAGTGAGTTGCTGCTCACCGCTCTGGATTTGAATTCTCTCTTCCATATCCAGAGATATCATATTCCTCCTTTTAGCTTCATAGTAAAAACGTGATATTATATATACTGTTTGTTTGATTTGAGAGAGAGCTTTGTCCCTATCAGCTCAGTCATATTTCCTAGAAGTTTTCTCAACATATTCTGTGTGTATAACATCTTTCCTAAAATTCAATATTTTTAAATGTGTGAACATATGATAAAATATAAATATCATTTAAAAAAACATTCTTATTTGTTCATATATAACTCTTACTAATTTGAAGCAACTGTGACTGAGATAAGTTTATTTGATAGCGTGTATGATAACGTACTTTGTTTTATATGAATTCATACTATAGTATGAAGTGCTAGCTTTTCTTTGCTGTGACAACATGCTTGGAAAGTCAACTTCCAGAAGGAAGGTTGATTTTAGCTCATCATTCCAGAGATTTCTCTCCAGGGCCAGCCGCATCCATTGTTATGACCTTGAGGTGCAGTAGAGCCTTGTGGCAGGGGAGTGTGGCGAGCAGAGATGCTGAGCTCCCAACAAGGTGGAAGCCGGCCAGGAAAGGGCTAAGGGCAAGATGGCCCCATCAAGGGTCTGCCCCCAGTGGCCAACTTTTGCTAAGTAGGACTCACCTAATGAACTCTGAATGCATGAATCCATTGATGAAGTTAGAGTCTTTTGATCCAATCACTTCCCAAAACTTATCAGGTGGCAACAAGTCTTCAAGACCAGGAGCATCTTAGGGGGATATTTTGGAACCCAACCATAGCAATGGATATAAATTATTGAATATAAATTATTAAAATGTACACATACATACTCAAAAGTGGAGATGTGAGGCACATGTCCTTGCTTGACCATATTTAAAGCACGCCTTCTTACATGCTAATTTCTTCAGGCAAATCTGAATATAAATGATTAATCCATGAGCTAAATTAAATAATTAACTATTTTTAATTTCTACAGTGTTAAACCTTAATTTCAAATTTAAGTTTTATGAAATTTGTAAAGCAACTTTTGGTGATGACTCATTTGTGTCCTGTGCCTTCTCACCCCGCTGCCAAGTTCTCGTAAATGTACTGGGCTTTAGTTCATGCCAGGTCCACCCCTGCAGGGGCTGCTGATTCCTTTACCCCACCTGCTAACTCATTTCTTGTGCTTTGACTTTTGGACTTCCTAAATTTCTAAAATGATAGGCTCTAGAGGAATCATTTACATTGAAATTGAATATTTATTATAGCAGGCAACTAATTTTTAAAGTTCAATAGCTCTCTAGTGACACTCATCAGGGATATAACTACCCCTAAGTTATTACTTTGTAATAAATGTGGAAATTAATGCTCTTATATCTTTTGCCTCTTACTCGACAAGGAAGAATACTTTAGATGTCTCGACATCATCAACACCTAAGATAAAATCGGGTAGATGTTCTATTCCATAGATCCTTCTGTGCTAACTTTAAAGGCATATTCAGTAGCTCATGCAATGACGAGCCCACTAGAAGAGAAGAAAGATGAAGTCTTTTTCCTTTATCATTTATCAAAAACACACAGCACGTTACCATTTTAAAACATGTATCTATGTCAGGCTACACCACATCCTGCTGTATTGGCAGAAAAATGTACAGAGTGCTGGGGGATGGCTAGGTAGTCAGGGGTAGAGTGTCTGCCTAGCATGCATGAGTCCATGGTTTTGATTCCCAGCACTGCAAATATTAAAAAAAAGAAGAAAAAGAAAAAAGTACCTCTTTTTCTTTCTCCCCCATCTCTGTCTCTGTACCTCTGTCTCTCTTTTGTCTATCTGTATGCATGTTTATCTATGTAAAAAGTGTGTGTGTGTACATACAGATACACATGTACCTCTCTGATGTGTGTATAAATAAAACAAGCAGAAACTAAACAGGGTCTTGGATTTAGGAAGCCAAACTGATATCTTAGGAAAGAACCCTGAGTAAAGTGATCACGATTAAGCTCAGAGGTAACGTGACGATGTTGGTCTGGTTCTGGATCAGGTGATCTGAACGGAGGATGGATGTCTGACTTTCTTGGAAATTACAGTCAACAGCGAGCACAGTAAAACCTTGGTTTGAGAGCACAGTTCATTCTAGAAACATGTTTGTAATCCAAAGCACTTATATACCAAAGTGAATTTCCCCATAAGAAATAATGGAAACTCAGAAGATTCATTCCACAACTCCAGAATATTCATATAGAAATGATTACAATAATGTAATATAATACCAAATAATAAAGAAAATACAAAATATAAAGGAAAATAAATAAATTAACCTACATTTACCTTTGAAAATCTTCATGGCCGGTGTGAAGGAGACGAGAGAGGAAGGTTATTGTGCGGGACGAATTTCACCATTACTAACGGAATCACTGCTCTCTATTGGCTTAATGGAATCTTTTTCTTTTCGTGCAGTTTTAACAAGGATCCTATCCAATGACACTTGCTTTTGCCTTCTTCTGAGGATTTTGGGGAAATGTGACATTGCACTGTCATTAAACAGATTCATCGCTTCCCCTGCTAGAGCCTTATTCATGGGCTCCTTTTCTACAAAATTTTGCTCTGTTTGCTACATTTTATGCGTCTCCCTAATCTCATTTGCAGTGAGGGATTCCTCCACATGCTTTTCCTCCTCCTCTGCAGATGAGATCTCTTCCGTAACCTCTTGGGGTTGGAAGATGATCCCCACAGCCTGGTCTCAAGGTTTCTAACTGGGCTGCAAAACTGGGAACACTTCCCTTTCTATTTCTCTTCACATCCACCAAGTGGAATGTCCATTCAATGATACCCACTGAGTAGCTTTAAAATCTGCATACTTATTTTGTAATACTATCATCTCAATTTCTGACATTTATCTTCTTTCTCAAATATCCCTGAGAATCTCTGAAACCCATTTCTACTCCCCCTCTTCTTTCTCACAGTCCATTATTCTTGTTATCTACTAATCATTCATTTACAAAGGAAACCTGGTTATTTCATTCCTGTTTTTAAAATCTTCTAGGGAATTCTGACTGAGGGTAAAATCTAAATACACTTACCTCTGTCTACGGAAGCCATTCATTATTTACTTCCCAATTATTGTGCTTGTCTTCTGAATAATCTTCTTTTTGTACATCAGTAAACTTAACATGAGAGACTTTGCAAATGGTGCTCCCTTTACTTGCAGTATTCTTTCTTTTCTCCACATTTTTCTAAGTAAAAACTTTATTTATATATTACCGCCTCAGAGACACCTTTGATTTATTTTCTATATGAATTACATTTAAATCAGTTTTCCTTCACTGCATGCATTTGTTAATTTGTAATTATATGTACAGAGTATGATTCTTAGGAATGTTTGCTTGAACTGAAAACAGGGCCCATAATGGCTTTTTCTCCAGGATGTGATAGAAGTTTTATTCATAGAATGTGCTCAGGAAAGAGCTACGGAGTGGAAGACTGGTTTCTAGAAAAAGACGAGAACTTTGGTGAAAGCATCATGTGGGAGCTTTGACCACTTGGGATAAAGGTGTCTTAGGCAGATGGTGACCATCAGAAGCCATTCATAGGCATAGGCTATTTCAGAGGTTATTTTCAAAATTTTAAAGAGACTATTCAAGTATAACTTTATGCATTTTTCTAAAAAAGAATAAAGGCTAGGAAGTGCACATTCCTCAATACTCATGGTGGAATCTGCTAGATTAGGATTTAAAAAAGTGATATTGGTTGGCAGTTCATTTCTCATTTATTATTTGAAAACAATTTAAATTTAAGTACTAGCAAAAATATGTACAATGCTAGACAATATGACATTTCAGAAAGTGGTACTTTGACTCTAAGAACAGGGCACTGTTACTTTCCAAAAAATATTTACTTGGGGTAGAGGAATAGATAGCATCACATCTCTCGTTAAATAGGGCTCATAGTAATATTAAATTTTCCCTATTCAAAGAGAAAGACATTGCTTAGAATTATATGGGAACATATGGCTTATAAAATAATATGAATTGTCATATAAGGGTTATATTTATTCATAGAACATAATTATTTGGGGTCATTTGTAAAATAGTGTAAATGTTACCGTGTTCACTATATTATTGCTCATTTTCCCCTTTGGTTCTCTAAGAATAAGATCAGGCGGAGTATTTCATCGGTCTGTTGGTGTAGGTCTCAAGTGTTTCGCCAAATCTCATTTCTTCAGAGGCGAGGCTTTTCGAAAGTGATCGGATCATGGCAGTGAGTTCACAGCTGAGGGCTGTGAGGAGGTGGGGCCTGGCTGAAGGTGTGTTACTAGAGGTGTGACCTGGAAGGGCGTGTTCTTGTCCCCAGCTCCCCCGTCACTGTCTCTCTGCTTCCTGGCTGCCATGGGGTGAGCAGCTGTCCTCCATCATGCCACTTCCGCCTTGGAAGAGTCGGACCATGCGTGGACTGAGACCTCGAAAACCGGGAGCCAAAGTAAGTGCCTGCTTTGTAAATATGAGTTCAGTGGAACGCAGTCATCGTTTAAGGCCTTGTGGATTGGTGGAGGCAAACACTTCTGAACCCCAAAATAAATGATAAATTGAGGAAGTCTGAAGAGATGAAAAAACAGTTAAAACTTTGTTTTACAGTTAGAGTAAAATTAACAAGACGTTGTCACGGCCACTTGGAACACCTCTGAATGGATTAATAATAACTGGATTAAATAGTATATATTGCCTATCATTAGGAAATAAATATGTATCCCATGTGCTGCCGTTTCCGTGTTTTCTTTATCCTAAACCTTACAGGCATTTGCTCGCGTTTGTCCTGTCAGTGAATGTGTACAGTCGTGGAGAGGTTTTCCTCAGACACCCTGGTCTCCAGGGACAGGTTGTGTCACTGGGCACCTGGAGCTTCTGCCTTTGTCCCTGGTCCTTACTGCTCACCTCTGCTACCGCTCAGTGTGTTTCTCCATCACTTTGAGCTTGTCTTAGATTCACTTTTTAAATGCTTATATTATAAAAGATGATTTTGTTGTCTACAGGTACTATAGTTACATTTGCCTTTAAAAATATTTGGGATGGAAGGAAAGGAAATAAGAACTCTTGACGATTGTCAAGACAACCGATTCGAACTGCGTTTTCTATATTGTAGTCTTCAGACTCTTCTCAATCATTTGGGATGCAACAAAGAAAAACTGCTTCCATAATGTATTTTGCTGCCTGGTAAACATTTTTTGGTAGGCCCTGTCTTCGAGTGTTTACTGAAAGCATTAAATTTCTATTTTCTAATAAGAAGTATGAACCTTGTTTTTTTTTTTTTTTTTGAAATTTCACCATTTTGTTACCCAAAAGCCTAGCAGATTTTTTAAAATCAGCATCTCTGCAATGTTAATCATACCGATCTCAGAGAAAACAAACCCACCTCCATTCCGTGGAGACTTCTGTCTCACGTCACTTAGTGTCAGAACTGTACGGTGTTGCCACATTTAGAGAATGAATATAACCCATATTTAGATTAACTTAGTGACGTGTCTTACTCCCACTTTGAACAGTGATGTGGCCTAGATTTCCATCACGGGTGAAAAAAGCCAATGGTCTAGAGGAGCTTCTCAGCCCAGCCGTGTTGACCCTAGCCAAAAACCCCTGCTGTGGCCGACTCTCCCAGAGAGGAGGGTCCCAGTCCCAGGGATGTCGCTGATGTCACTGACTTGTAGTAACCCCAGGTGGAGAAACTGACCAAACCTCTTGGTGCACAAAATTCCCACTACTTGAATTTTATTTTGTTAGATATTAAATATTAAAAATATATTTATAAGTAAATAATTTTGAATACTATTATGTTTATAATATAGTAATTAGCATATATTACTCCCAACCAATTTAAGTATATATTTAAATCTGCAGGAATTAAGTGTAATAGAAAAATTAAATAATTGTAAACTGTAATTTCATTTAAATGACTAAAGACAAAGGATATTGCTTGGAAGACTATTTTCTCACAGTGCTAATTCCCATTTTCTGTTTAAAACAACATCAAAACTTTTTGAGTAAAAAATAAGAGAAATGAGGAAGACATATTCAGAATATTCAGAAAGAGCATGTAGTCTTAGAAAGGTGGACACTTATAGGCATAATCCACACTAACATGGAGAGGTCCGGGAAATCCTGGACACGTGCACAGAAATCCCAACAACAAGCAATGTACATTTGTTCTTACTGCTTTATGAACAGTAATTTCAAGTGTGTAAGGAACACGTGGACACATAGCTCTGTAATTAACAAGCCTTTATTAGAATACCTAATTAAAAAAGATCATGTTTCTATCTCTGATATCCCAGGAATTTCCTTAATCACAATCCTCCACTCCATTACATTAAGTCCTTTCTCCCAATTTGTATGAATGCTTTCTCTGAGTTTACAGGCAAGAAGAGTCCTTGTTCTTTTTTCAGAACTCACGAAATGTTATTCTTGTGCAATAGGAAGCTTTTTATTGCCTTACCGTATGCCCGTGTCTGTCCTCTCGAAATCAGAACCCTAAGAAAAATAGGATTTTTTTCAAGAGGAGGAGCCATGAAAAGAATAGCATTGCAGAGCAATAACATGTAAGAACTAGTAGCGACTTGAACAATTTGTGACACCTCTGAGTGAAGAAATTATTTACTTGGTACAAGGAAGTGTCATGCATAGTTTCAGAAAACAAACACAATCACAGCTAACAGCATGGGCTAAGGGCTGGTGACGGCAATCATGGCATTCCAGGATGGCTTCCTGAACTAATTTGTTGCTGTTTGATGAAAAGGAACAAACAAAGAATCTCCAGTATGTCACCTTTCATTAAAGTTATGTTTGCCTGAGATTTTGTTATTTGCAATTGCTCATCTGTTAAATTAGAAGCTTTGATTTCTTCACAGTTTGTCACCTTTTAAATTCTGATCCGTCGACATACACTTTTTTATAATTTTAAGAAACTCAAAAATGCAGATGAGGCTCAGCGGCATAAGCGCCTGCCTTGCAAGCGCGAGGGCCTGAGTTAGACTCCCGGATCCCACATAGGAAAAAGGGGCCGGTGATATCACTCAGCGGCACGGGTGCCTGTTGGCGTGCGAGGTCCTGAGGTCGACCCCCTGGTACCCACAAAAAAAAAAAATGCAGATGAAAGTGAAATGGCAGTTACGCCAGTTGATAAAAAAAAATCCTGTGTTTTCTAAATTTTTAAAGCATGCTTGAGTAGGAACTAGCCTTCTTTCCCCCTAAACAATTGCAACTTTAGCCAAAGCAATGGGTTGTTACTATCTCAAAAGGTTTTTCCATGCTATTTCTTTTCTTAATGTAGTGGAGGACACCAATATCTTGAAATAAATAAAAATAAGGAACTTCATCAACACAACAAAAGACCAGGAAAGATGATAGAAAACAAAAAAGATATGTAATAAAAGAATACATCGGGGCCGGTGAGATGGCTCAGTGGTGTAAGCGTCTGCCTTGCAAGTGCGAGGGCCCGAGTTCGACTCCCGGATCCCACATATGAAAAAGGGGCCGGTGATATCGCTCAGCGGCACGGGTGCCCCCGGTACCCACAAAAAAAAAAAAAAAAAAAGAATACATCGGGCCAGTGAGATGGCTCAGCGGCACAAGCGCCTGCCTGGCAAGCGCGAGGTCCTGAGTTCGACCCCCGGTACCCACATAAAAAAAAAAAAAGAATACATCAAATATCTCATCTTATTTATCTTTTCTTTGTTGTCGTACTATAGCATGCACGTGTGAAATACATTAAATGTGCTAATTAGGAATGACTGTGCTTTTCCAGGTGGCTCCTGATTGCCCACCAATAAAATGATAAGACACAGCTGAAGAAGTTTAGGATTCAAAAATTTGTGTTTTTGGTTCCCCTGTAATAATAGGGATTGATTGTTAAATCAAGCATTGAAGTCTATATAGAAACATTTAAATGCATGGAGCTTCCATTGAACGTTTTATAGTTCGTTCATTTTTTGGTACATGTTAAAGCGAGTTTAACCTGGGTAAATGGGAAAGAAACTGTTCTGCTTCAAAGTATCTCTACTTGTTGGAAATACTTTTGAACGTATCAAGGTTACAACCAACACACGCCTTAAGTGACATTTCAGCATTACAATTATTTGAGATGGGTAAGAATGTAGAAACCACCACCACAACAAACAAAAACGTGTATACAGTCCGTGAATTTCTCACTTTTTTCTTGATTTTAGTTTCTTGGCCCCAGCTTTGTGTAACTCTTACCAATAAATAACCTATAACCTGTTTATTGTTGCTTTAAAAGACGGAACAAGGGCAAAATGAATTCTAGCCAATATTTCTTTTCAGAGTGGGCCTCCTGCATTCAGCATCACTCAGCTTGGGAAAAGGTGACTTGGAGAACAATGGCTCCGAACCTGAAGTTTTCAAAGCACTGACACAAGATTGAAGGGCTGGGGAAGAGAAAATTGGATCCTGAGAATCTGCCCAGCTTTTGTTCAAATAATCAATGAGAAAGATACTGGTCTTTCATGTTCTCAGCAGCCTGTTTTGAACAAATAAAGGCTGTCATAGTTCTAATTGTTTTTTCCTTTTTTTTTTTTAAACTTGTGGATTTTTTTACTCTACAAAAAAGTAAAAAATTTTTTTTTTACTCCTGTAAGGAGTGTACAGAAAATATAAGAGAAAATTATCCAAGACTAGTTAAGATATTGTATGCAGTAATGCCACCTAGGCACTGGTGCCCATGGCTTGGGTGCCTGGGTTCAATATCTCAGAAAAATGAAATGATTATGATTGACCTTCCTGGGTAGACATATAATACGATATGAAGATATATTTGAACTATTTTACATTGACACTGAAGTATACATCTTTATGTTGATTAAGAATATTACATCTTTCCTGTCAACTATTTGACTTACAAAAGGTTGTGTTACAATTGTTTGTAAAATATCTATTTATAAATTGCCACACTTGAGATTTAGTTGCCCTGCTATTTTATTTTATTTAAATTTTAGTCGAAGCACTGAACAAGAAACATAAATCCACTTTGATTGTTGTGCTAATCTAGAATATGAGGAGGTGGGCACATTCAGGTCAAGCCAAATTTTTTACCAATGAAATTGCAATTTTTGAGGGTTATTCTAGTAGAAAACTTGTTATGGTAGGTTTAGTATTTATCTGAATTATTTGTTTGCCTTTATGATTACCAACATATTACACATTTAGGGTCTTGAAATTTTTTATTTTTCAAATCCTTCCCATATGTAGAGGACACTGTGTAGAAACTTGAATCATTATGAAAAAGTAGCTTCCTTAACAATCTATTTTTTGTTGTCTATAGAGTTGCAGAACATTTGGAGATAAAAATAAAATAATACATGAAAGATTTTTAATATAAAGCATAAAAAGCAACCTTTTAAGGCACTTAGACCTAATGTCTATGTCTGTATATATTATTCAAAAGGCTGATCTAAATTAAGGTCGACATCCTATATATATATATATATATCACATATGTCCAACTATGTTATTTGTATATTTGTCTGTATATATTCATGTATATTTTGGAAAAATTACATGTTTATCTGTGTGATTGTAATACAACTTGAATTTACTTGTACAGAGGATTGTGAGTTTGAATGAATTTACTCATGGGAATGTATTTCTCTGAAACTTTATATGTTGGTTTTCTAGATGTCGTGACCAAAGCATATTGGTGGTGGATTTTGTCAAGGTCTGAGGTTGAGAGACATGATAGAAGACACCTGGGTACAAAGTCAGGGTAGCTAGTTCTGAGCCATGCACAGGTTGATTACATTCAGAATTTGAAAAACTTCAAATAGTTTTCATAAAATAGTATATATGTTTCCTACTATACTCAATTATTGGAAAGTTTAAATGTGATTTCATTAATCAATGTGCTTTATAAGATCACAAAGGTTTATTTTATATTATTTTTTTGGTACTGGGAATTGAACTCAGGACCTCATGCTTGTCAGGCAGCTGCTGTGTTGCTAAGCTATATCCCTGGCCCCACAAAGGTTTATAATATTACATTTTTTAAGCCATTATTGCTGTACTCAATTTAAGGAGTGGCCAGTCAGGATATGTGTGATTTGTTAGTACACAGAGCCCACCAATATATTTGGATAAGAGGGTCGGATCTGGGTGTTGATATGTAGAAATGCAGCTGATTATAGACTGAAAATGAACCAATTAAACATTTCATCCTTTAATTTGTAGGTGTTGGGTATTCTGGCAATGGAAAAGCTGATTAACACAGATATGTGGTGATATTGGAGAAATAATAGAATTAATATGTACCTTGAAACATATTTAAATTCTTTCATTTCTTGATTCTATATATTTAGGTCAGTGATGGCAAATCTATGGCACATGTGTTTTTTTTTTTCCTTTTAAGAACAAAGTTGTTAATGTATGAGTTGTTTTTTCTAAACTAAAACCTCAGTATTCAGGTTTAGTTGCAGTGCTGGCACTTTGTGATAAATAAATGGGTTTTGGGTGGCAGTCTGGGCACTCGTCTCTAACAAGTTCACCATTGCTGCTTTAGGACAAACTTCTGTTTTCCAATAGTAGAAAAATTAGGCAGCATTTTTGGTATTGGGAAGAGTAATAACCTCCATTATGAGTCAGAAACTATAATGTTATGAAATATGTTACTCATGAACTTTTCCCCTTATGGAAATGAAGGAACATAATATGGATTTGGAATACTTCAAAAATATTTCAGTATATAACTTTAGGGAAAAGAGTAGCAATGCAAAATGTTTGTTGTCAAATTAATCTGTCCAAGTTCCCACAAAATCTGTACTGGGGATACGATGGCATCAAAAGAAATGTTTCAATATAGTGAAATATTTGGAAAATTATCAGGGAAATATATTTATACGAGACAAAAGAATAGTGATTACTCATATTCCTTATATTTTTCTGTTATTGATTTCTGCCAGTATTACAGACAAAATCATTTCATTGTGTAAGTTTTTATGTTCCTGCTTTTAAGGCGTTGATACACAATCCACTGATACTCTAGAAACTTAACATTTGGCATTATCTTACAACCCCCAGGACAGCCTTACCAAAAAAAGCATTAACCACCTCAAAATATCAATAACGCTGAGCTTGAAAAACTCTGTTGTAAATAATAAGCAGGCCATATTTGTTCACACTGTTGAAAAGAGTGAACATATGCAGATGGACATTTAATTAGAACAATGACCTTTGACAGCAGCAAACAGGCTAAACTTCACAGACGAGGCACATTGTCTTCTACAAGACTGTCCTCACTTTAGACACCAGGCACAAGATGGTGGGCCCCAGGTCCCCTGTACCTCTAACGAGCTAGCTACACATTTAGGGTTCCTACTAGCCCCTCAGAGTTCATAGTTTGCTGAAACAACTCACAGAACTCAGGAAAACCTTAGGCTTTTGATTAAAGCTTTATGAGAGTCAAAGGGTGTAAATCAGGAGCAGCCCAAAAATAAGAGACACAGGCTGAGGTCTGAGAGGGTCCAAGCAGGATGGTTCTGCATTCTCTTCATGCACAGCCAGGACACTGGCTCTGCTAGGACACAGGTGAGACCGCGGCAGAATGTTGACAGGAGGAGGACCTCCTGATCTCTGATGTGCAGAGTTTCCATCACGGCTTCGTTACCCAAGTGTGACTCACTGAATCACGGGCTGTAGGATGGATGGAATTCAGTCTCCAGCCATGGTCGGGCCTGGAGGTCAGGGTGATGTCCCGTGTCTCCAAGTCACAACACGCGCAGTGCAGGTTGGTCTTTTGTCACCACATCTGGAAAAGTCTTTTGTGACTGCCTGCCTTCATCCCACATCATCTTGTTAACATAAAATTTTTGTCAGGAGCCACCATGGATAGTGAATACATCTTATCCCCTGTGAAACATCAGGGATTAAAGGTTGCTCTCCAAGAAACCAGAGGCCAAGTCTGGCCTAATACTTTATTCCACGGGAATGGATGTCTGGATAGATGAATGTATAATGATGGAATACTATCACTATGAACTGGAAATTTATTAAATGTATTTTCTAAGACTGAATTGTATAAATACAGAGAACATCATCAATTCAATGCATATAAAAATGAAGATAGAGAAAAACTCCTGTAACTTCAATTGAGAGAAGACAGTAAGTTGCAGATAGACCATGAAATGTTCGAATGTGGATATTAACATGTCATTTTTCATGCTTAGAAAGACAAAAATAAAATACCTTAAATGTAATTTGGAGAATTTAAATTTGCTAGGAGAATTTTTTTCTTAATAATAGGTATAGATTAAACTCCAATTTGGGATAAATGTTGGAGTCTGTGGTAACATATTTTAGAAGGCATATCAATACTTTTATAAAAGAATATTCAGTAATCTTATATAATGGCAGATTTTGAGCAAAATCAGACATGAGTAAATTTTCTGTAGTAAACCTCAGATTGTATCAAACTCAGGTATCAATTACTGAGGAACAAAGGTTGTGGAAAAGCATAGTTGTTAAATGCACAAAGATGTAGGTGAAACAATCTAACTCCAGAGAGCTTAACACGTAACATAGAACAGATGAGGTACTTATACAAATAATTTTAATAGAAGGTTGAATGATAGGTAGTTTCAGAGAAATGTATGCAATGTATGTCTGAAAGCAGAGAAGAGCAAGAGAATGCCTAATAAATGACAAACAGAAACCAACATAAAGTACTTCTGATACACGTTTATGGAAAACTTCCAGGATACACGTAACAACCTATTCCTAACAAAAAGACCATTACAGCAAGGAGACGGCACTACCACATCTGGAAAAGCCACGATGTAAAATGTGAGATCCAGCAGACCAAGCTTTTGAGAAGCAATATCTTTCTTCCGTAGCTACGGGTTCACAATGTGTGGGGATCAAAGTTGAAGAGTGTGAGTGTGGAGCTGGATGTTGTTGATAGAAGCTAGGCTTAACTTAAAGGAAGAAGAGAAGAAGTAAAGTGATTCCTGAAAAATAATGAGAATTTTAATTCATTACTTTTAGTTTTTAAAATTCCTATTAGTCTTGTTAGTCTTTTCACAGAGTCTTAATATTTTAAATATTTTTATAAATTATGTATATTTTTGAATGGATATTTTTTAGCAGCTTTCTGATCCTAGGACTTTAACCACCATGAGTTTTGTTTGTTTGTTTTTCATGGCCATGAAATATTTTATGGCCTATAAAAAAAGAAAAGTAAGAACTCTGGGAAAAGTGAATTATTCTCCAGCAAGGAAGCATAAGGATGGCATGATTCATGTGGTTTCTTTGATGTATTATTCATCACTTTGAATTTTTAGCTTTATTCATTTGTATGATACAAAAGAAAAGTAGACATAATATGTTGGTGTATGATTTGTAGTGCAGTTACAATGAGATTTAGTTTTATACTGAATTTCTTATAGTATTATTACACCGGATTCACCCATAGATAAAAGATGTGTGGGAAGTAGCACAAGAAATCCTGACTTGCGTTTGCTTCTTATTAACATTCTTCTTAACGTCTTTGCTTTGGTTCACATAAGCCAAACATGGTCTGTAGTTAACTGGGTTCTACTTTGAACTCCACACTGCCTTTGTTCAGGCATCTCCTGTCTATGTGTCTTAGCTCTGTGTTAGTACCACAAAGTGCATGAGGCACACCACTTTATAAAGACAAAAGGATTCTGTAGCTCACAGTTGGAGGTTCAAGGGCACAGCTTCTGTGTGGGCTCAGATCATGGCTGCGTTGCATCTTGGCAAGCGGCAATAGTGGAGTACGTTTGGGAACACTGTTATTTCTCAAACAAGACCAGTGAAGAGCATGGACAAGGCCAGAACACTCCTTTCAAAACAACCATTTCCCAAGAAGTACCAAGCAGTCATGGGAGAAATACCAAGGAGTCACAAAAAATGGCTCACGTCCTCAGTAACCCAAGGACCTTCAACTGGGTTCCACCTCTCAAATGTGCTACCACCTCTCTCACAGAACACCGTGGACAAGCTCTTAATTACAGCAGACCCTGGGGCAGCGCAAAGCACAGCACCATATCATATACTGGGACCAAGAACAGATTTCTGTCCAAATGTTTTTAACGAAGTCATCCATTTACAGAATTACTCTCTGGTACCATACTTGTGAAAATGCTGTATTCTAAGAATTTGAATTAGTTGGCTTACCAAAAGATTATCTAAACCAATGTGAAGCAACTGGTCAAGAGAGAAACCGAAGTGTGGAGGGATAAGGTGGACAATAACATTCATTTTCAAGAAGTGATCAAAAGATATGGTGAATTAAGATGGTTTTGGAGATGGCCTTGACAAAAGACAAGTAAATTTTACCAGAATTGTGGATAAGGTAACAAATGTAACAGATGTCCGAGAGCTTCTTATGAGTAGTATTAACTAGGAAATTAAAAAGTTGGGGAAGGGGGATTTGAGAATAGAGTAGCACCATTACCTGATTTGACTACTGACTAGTTCTGTGCAACTATACTTAGCACTATTGGTGTGCTAGGGTTCCAGGGTTTTAGAAATCACCTAGATAAGCCTTACTCCCAGATGAGTGTCTGTCAAAAGTAATAATTTAATAAGCATTTGCAAAATGAACAGATAAATGAGGTGATAGAGAGAGTATAAGTAAATGTAGCAGAATTTTACTGGTGGTTCCTCAGCAAACTGGAAATGATTTTTATAGTAAATCCATAGTAAATAGCTATGCATGGGCATGTATATAGACTTTCTGACTGAAAATGTAGTTGTAGAACTACTTTTGAAATCGGTAATTCAACACTATGTTCTTTAAAATATTTTATTTTATTTTATTTATTTATTTTTTTGTGGGTACCAGGGGGTCGACCTCAGGACCTCACGCACCAACAGGCACCCGTGCCTCTGAGCGATATCACTGGCCCATTTTTCGTATGTGGGTTCCGGGAATCGAACTCGGGCCCTCGAGCTTGCAAGGCAGGCGCTTACACCGCTGAGCCATCTCACTGGCCCCCTAAAATATTTTATTATTATGACTAATAGGTCAACAAATGTACTTGCATATATTCATTTGGCTTGGTAATTAACAGGAAGTTTTAGATAATTATAATTTGTCTTTTGCTTCACCTACATTTTCCTCTAAAATATAGTACATACACATTTAATTTTTATTAGCACATAATTGTATAAATCAATAGGGTTTACTCTGATATTTACAAACACGCATACATCAAGCATGGATTGTGTCCATTCATCCTTAAATTCAAAATTTAAGTAGCACAATTTAAGAAAGAAAAACATTGATATTGATCTTATGATATTAGCATTACCATTGTAACAATTTACTTAAAAGAACATACCACACTTTGTCAGCAGATTAACAATATTTTGTATTTACTTGATTTGCATAATTTCTAAGGTCTTTCTCAGTTAGCTTCACATTTGAAAAAGGGCTCCTTGAAGTGTAATTTTTCCCACGGAAGCTTCGAAGGTAGCTGACTTAGTTACTGGAACCTGACCAGGTCACAGAATGATGCTCTTGTCCCAGTGCCATTGCTAAAATAAAATTCCGTCAATAAATAATGCCAGTATTAATTTATCCCCGTTATTTCCCGTACTTCATGAAGTGAGACTCCATGTCTTTCTCAATTCACGTCTCATTTTTAATTCAGGGATGAATAGGCATTTCAGACTTTGCCTATCTGAACGCGTTATTTTAGCTAGGGCCAGCTAGTTATAACCAAGGCACAGCTTACTCTCTCTACTTTAAAAAATTATTATTATTATCTTTATTTTTATGGTGCTGGGTATCCAACCCAGGTCTTCATGCATGGTGGGAGCTCTAGTGCCCAAACACTGAGCCAACTCCCCAGATGTTTGTTTGTGTAGGATGATGTATTGATCTAGCCTAGGAAACTGAATCACATTGCAACTAAAGCAGAGGAAGATGTTTAAATTTGTGCAAAACTATGAACAACAAGAACCTCCTCTTAGTGACTTTTCCGTTTCTAAATGCTTCTATCCTGTAGTCAGTAAAATTTTACTAGGCCTTTGATTTGGAGTCTAGGCCTGTTCATTCTAACCAACTCCTTTCAATCACTTCAAATTCCTCCAAAAAACTGTGCTTCTAGATTAAAAAATGGAATTTTCCAAATCTTGCCATTGATATTAAGAATCAAGGTGGGGGGGCGTAAAACAAGAAGAACCAAAGTAGGGGGAGACCATGAACATAACTGGTATCTAATCACTGATATACTCTAGAATGCAGGTGCTCAATAAAGAATCTTTCTTTCAAAACTTGTGGTACATTACATCTAAAAAAAAAAGGATTAGCACACTAATTATCAATTAAGAAAATCTAAAGCATGTAGCTAATTACTATCACACTCAGTGAGATTGTGCATTAATCTATTTCTGACAAGTTCACAGATGACAATTCAAGTAATCATAATGTTTAATTTTTTTTGAGAGAAATAATCACACTGAGCTCACTTCATCAACTTTGAAGGCAAAGGTAAGCCATTTTCTTAACTGAAGCAATAAGAACAACTACTTTGGAGACTTCCTCTCAGCCGTACTTTACTGCAGGCTTAAGTCACGCAGAAAGCTTTATAACTATCAGTGATTCTCTAATCAAGTTCCCACATCCATAAGTTTACTCTTTCTTCAATGCAAATTTGTGATTGATTAAGACATTACAGAACTCTAGTTTGTTCATCTTTGTGGGTTTTGTTTGCAAAAGGAATTGTACAAAACATGGTCAAAATACCCACCAGACACATGGTGTGTTTAAACTTAATTTTGTCCCTACAGAAAGAAAGGAGTTTCTGGAGATGATGATCCATTTAACAGGTACTGTGATACCAGACAAAATGACCCAAATAGAACAGAACTTCCATGTTTCAGGTGGCCGAGGCATTGCTAGACAAGATTTGGTAATGTCTAGATGTATGAGGACGGCAGTTTTATTTGTCAGATAATTTTTGAAACTCAAATTCATGTACAAAAGTTTGATTGCTATTCTTCTTTGGCAGAAATAATGTCGTTGCTACTTTTAACAGAATCACATTACTGAATGCCTTTGGGTGAGGCAGACATGAATAAAATGAAGAAAATAGGGAGTCTTGGTAAAAGCGATACAAGGAATGGATCTTAAAGGCACAATTTTATTCTATTAAAACACTATTTTAGGGAATCTAAAACATTTACAACTTGCACATTTACATTCCTTTTTTGATAAAATATTTAAAAGGTAGTTTTATCCAAGTGATTAAATTATATACATCGAATCATCATGCTAATTTTAGAGAGATAAAGCAGTGAAAGACACTCGAAAGACTGCATGTTACTAAGATTATAAGCTTTTATTAAAATACTTTAGAACAATCATCTAAAAGTAAAAGAATTGTTTGGGGATGAATAATCACAGTACTTTACTGCATTTTTTAAAGTTAGGTTTATATAGTGAGTACTGCATTATAAAATATTACATACTGTTAGGAAAAGGAATGTTACTTAGGAATTGCAAGTAGTGCTAATTCCTAAAAAGTTACATGTTTCCCAATTACAAAGTTGTCTGGAGTTACTGGCTTACACACTATTCATTAAATAATAGTTTTTGTATAAGATAGATATCCTAATAAAAAATGGCTAAAGAAAGCAGTAATAATAAAATGCGACAAAGCAAATTTCTACAAATCAACTAAAAATTTTATGCAACTTGTGTAAAACAGAATATTATTTTGGGGTATCTTGAGAAAAATATAATACACGTGATAAACACTTTCCAAAGCCTATGTATACTCAATGGCATACTAGTTGGTTATAAAGAAGGATAAACTTGAGTCATTTGTAGGAAAATGGGTGCATCTGCAGACCATGATGTTAAATGAAGCAGAAACACGGCTTAAATATTGCACAGTTTCCCTTCTGTGAGAACCCCGAAGTATAGACAATTTAAAGAGCAAAATGAAAGACAGATGATAGGAAACGGAGATACACTTTGCAGAGATGGGAAGGGAAGGTCGTGGGGGAGGGCACGGGGGAGGGAAAGTCAAGAGGATTAGGCTGCTACCTGTACATGCGCCGCCTCCCCGAGGCGAGTGTAACAGTTATGTATTCCAAGCATATACTAAGAAAAGAGAAAACACAAAATATTTATAATTCAGAAGGGACAAAATCCAAAGCGAAAGCATGTTTTGCAGAAGTTAAAACCTTTGTTAGACGTCTAAGTTTTGTTTGTAGACGACATTCACAGCATAGAGGCAACATTAACTGGAGTCTAATTTTCCAGTTTGTGTTGTAAAATATCTTGAACTTATGAAATTCAGTGCTTATATACAAGCAAATAACAATCATAAAGCATTGTGCTACCAAGTAAATAAAATAAATTATATCAAGGAAAGTATATTTGACATGCACCCAGAAAATTATACAAAAATAGATTGCTGAATGCAGACTTAAATATTAGCTGGTCAGTGAAAAAGCCGTGTGCTATAATTCTGCAGATATCTAGAGTCTAATCGTCGGAGGTAAACGTGTAGCCTTCTTTTTACAGTTGTTTTTCTGTGGTAGGAACAGTGCTGGCTAGAGCAGCCCTAGCTGTGGGTAACGACCCTCAGCACTTAGTGGTTTAGCATGACAGCCCTCCGTTTCTCAAGAATGGAACAGCACAACTTCAGGTGCTTCTGGTCAGTGCCAGTTTTTATTTCAAGATGTAACCATTCCAGCTGGGCACGGTGACAGAGACCTGTAATCCCAGCACTCTGAGAGGCTGAGGCAGGAGGATCACAAATTGAAGCGCAGCCCGGGCAACTTAGTGACCTAGAGAGATTCTGCCTCAAAATAAAAAAATAAAAGAAGGGCTGGGAATGTAGCTCAGTGGGAAGGCCCTGGATTCAATCTCCAGTATTGGAAAAAAAGAAAGGGGTTACGGGTAGGAGAAAAGGAAGGGGACTGGAAGAGAAGGAGGAGGAGAAGTGGTAACAGGAGGAAAAAGAGGAGGAACCATCCCGAGGGTCACAGAGCCCTGTGACTGCGTAGAGTGTGCGAGGGTAGAGAGGAGACAGTGTGAATCCACGCCTCAGCCCCAGCACGCGATTCACTTTCACACTACACCGCTGAGGGCTTGGAAAGGCAGCTCTGGGCTGGGCAGCTGCTTCCCAGCAAGTCACGCGTGTGGCAGGCCCCGAACACCCGTGCACTCCAACACACTCACACTCATGCGTTGATGGGTCGGTGAGTGGGAGCCCTGGGGGCCCACGAATAGCATGAGCGTCCTCAGCGGGGGCTTCCAGAGCGACCTCACCCCGTCCATCCCAGTTCAGGATCCACGCGGAGAGCAGGACAGACAGTCCGAATCGGGGTTCAGCCGGAACTGACGCGCTGGAATGAGAAAAGAGAAACCGGAGCCCACCTGCGACCCTGGCGTGAGGGGAAGCACTGAAAACAGCGAGGCTTCGTAGCCACGGCTCCCAGGGGTCTCGCGGTGCAGCTGGAACGCGATCGTCGGCATTGTTTATTGATAGCAGAATCAACAAATTGAAATGGATCATGGGCGCCTCTCTGTGGGGTCATCGGAGGTTCTTACCTGGAAATGGCAATGGACTAAGAAGGCACCCATGTGCCCGGCAGGAGGGGAGATGCCCAGCTCTGGGCTGAGCGCTCCTGTGTCCGCGCGGTCGTCCCCATCTGAGAGCTCCTCCGAGTCCATGTGACTGTGAGAGAGAGGACCCCGAGTGGTCTCTTCCGGCCTCTGACTCCTTGTGTGAGGCCGCCTTGGGGTCCCAGCGAGGTCGCCCTTGCTCTATTGGATCCTTTTCTGATGTGAACTGCAACTTGGCAGAACTCCTCGTCGAGGCTGGTAATGTCACCTCCAGTGATCAAAGTCCGTGTGACTGTCACCGTTAGTGACGCGCTGCACAATTCTGGTCCCCACAGAGAGGACGGTGACCGGCAAAGACACCTTGTAAACGCATCTCTGCTGTGTGTGAGACGCAGGCACTAGTGACACGATTTCGAAAAGGGACAAAACTGCATGAAGGAAATGAACAGCAACAGAAGTAGGAGTTGCTGGCAATGGGGAGAAGCTAACTGTGGTGCTTCAGTGAAAGCTTCTAGAAAGAAGAAGCTTTGGGCCAAAAAGAGGTTTTAAAAATTTAAAAATCACAATGTCAAGGTCTGGAAGAGAAGCATTGCTGATGCAAGAAACGAATTCGAGCAGAGACCAGTTTTTTGTTTTGTTTTGTTTCTTCCCTTTCCTGGGGATTGAACCTAGGGCCTTCGCACTGAGCTACATCCTGTGCGTCCCCTCCCCGTCCCTTTTTATTATTTTCAGACAGGGTCTCCCTAAATCGCTAAATTGCTCAGGTGGTCTCCGACCTTCCAACCCCTGGACTCAGCCTCCCAGAGTGCTGCGAGCGCAGGAGACGAATTGGCTTTGTGCCTACACTTAGCACTCAGAAAATTGATGATGGAAACAACCGCTTATGCTGATCCGAGGGCGTGATGAGGTTGGAAGAAGGGAAATGTAGCTAAGAAGAGCCTGCAGAGCACCATGGGTGCGAGCCCAGGTCAGGAGACAAGCAGCAGTGGAGCAGGCAGGGCCTCCAACCCCCAGGAAGGACCCACCACCAGGTCAGTCGCTATGGGAAGGTGTGTGAACTCTCCATCTTTCAGCAACATGCCCTGGCTTAGGGTTTGTGAAGATATTAGACTGAGACACTTAAGTTTCTAAATGTAACTATTTATTTATCTGCCACAATCTAAATTAATATGGTCTTCACTTTGGGAAATTTCGTGATGTCATGGCAGCTAACTTGATGAGGTTCTTTGGTAGGTGATCAGGGGGGAGGTCCAGTTTCCAAGCTTGTAAGGGCTGGGTGTAGGGATGAGTGGTCGATGACATGGCTTTGTTATTGCAAATGTTGTTATTTTGTAGAATTGCATTTATAGTTTTACTTAGCACAGCAGGGGCCCTAATCTTCAGGATTTAGATATTGATGTATTTTAAAGAGAATAGTTTCGCTTTTTCACTTTCTAAGTGATGGGATCTGGGAGTTTAAGCTGAATATAAATGCTTCGAGATATGTTTGACCAAGCAATATTTGACCTTCCTACTTAAATGACTTTTAAGGATATTGAAAACTCCCTGAGATGTGGCTTTGCAAACAATGTTTTTTTTTGTTTTTTTTTTTGTGGGTACCGGGGGGTCGACCTCAGGACCTCGCGCGCCAGCAGGCGCCCGTGCCGCTGAACGATATCACCGGCCCCTTTTTCGTATGTGGGATCCGGGAGTCGAACTCGGGCCCTCGCGCTTGCCGGGCAGGCGCTTAAGCCGCTGAGCCATCTCACCGGCCCAACAAACAATGTGTTTTTAAGAGGTGCTACAAAGTTCAAAGAAAATTGTTTCAGATTGTCTTTCTCTATATATTTACATCATTCTAAGGAACATATTTTTTCCCTACATTTTAACATTTCTGAAATAGGGATATAACTTCTCATAATTATACATATAGTATAACAAGATAATTTCTCTTTATTCATGGTGCATAGAATAATGATGTTTCATAGATAGAATGCTGACTTAGATGGAAAGAAATTTAGTGAGATTTTAGTGGAAAATGATACATTAAAAAATTTGTTTGATGGGCCGGTGAGATGGCTCAGCGGCGTAAGCGCCTGCCTTGCAAGCACGAGGGCCCGAGTTCGACTCCCGGATCCCACATACGAAAAAGGGGCCGGTGATATCGCTCAGCGGCACGGGTGCCTGTTGGCGCGCGAGGTCCTGAGGTCGACCCCCCCGGTACCCACAAAAAAAAAAAAAATTTGTTTGAGACAGAGTCTCACTATGTACTTTAGCTGATTTGAACTCACTGTGTAGCCCAGGCTTGCCTTGAAACTGCAGTGATCCTCCTGCCTCAGCCTCCCCAGTGCTGGGATTATAGGTGTGCACACCATGACTAGTACTTGTAAAAAAATCTTGAATTACAACATGGTTATATACTAGACTAATGAACATTTCTATTGTTTAAATACAAAAGATTTTTATAATTAACAGGTCTTTCTTTTGTTTTCTTTTAGTATCTTGTATATGGAAAGACTAAAAATCATTTAGTAGAACACTGTCATTTTATAAAGTAGAAAGTTTGTTTTATATAAAAATAGAATGACTACAATTTTGCAGCTCTGTTAGTTTTGTTTAGTTCAGCATTTTAATATAAAATGGTAGAGGATAAATTGAATGTTACTAGCTAGATATCACCTTAGAAACTGTCAAAATTGCACTTAACAAATAGATTAATTAAGTGTATAGAAGTGTAATGATTTGTTGAAAATTGTACACTAGATCAAAGCTTGAATCATATATATATATACATATATATATATATATATATTTTTTTTTTTTGTGTGTGTGGGTACCTGGGGTTGACCCCAGGACGTCGCACGCCAGCAGGCGCCCATGCTGCTGAGCGATATCACCGGCCCTTTTTTCGTATGTGGATTCTGGGAGTCAAACTCAGGCTCTCGCGCTTGCCAGGCAGGCACTTACACCGCTGAGCCATCTCACCGGCCCCTGGAGCCATGTTTCTTGATGAGGCTGTAATGGTAGATACACTGCATCAACTTGAGAAGTTTAGAAGCTTAACTAAGTGACTCAGCAGTTCTAAATCCTAGGGTGTAGAGGACATGCCTTAGAGCCACTGTTTATGCCCCAGGATGTTGTGATTGTTGATTCATTGTGTCAACTTGAGAAGTTTAGAAGCTTAACTAAGCAACTCAGCAGGGGGCCAGAGTCCTCACTTTGTAAACATCCTGAGCCTGTGCAAGAGGAGGGCACGGAGATGGCGTGAGTGCCACACTCTCCCTAGGGAAGGTAGCCTGCTTACAATATAAGGGAGGACAGAGGCTTGCTCTCCTCCGTTTTTGCTCTTGTTGCATTTGCCATCTTCTGCTGCCTTGAATTATTGCTCCTCTGCCACACCACCCTGCCTTACAGCCAGCTGATTACAGACTGAAACCTCCACAAACTGAGCTAAATAAACCTTTCCCTCTTTAACTTTGAGAGTTGGGTATTTTGTCCCAGCAATGAAAGGAAAGTAACCAAGACAAGGCTAGTACTTTTTTCCATAAAAACACATGGCAACCTATGGTGGAAACATCCAGGAAAGTGGGTGGGCAGAATACAGTGATGCCTTGGTACATGAACTTAATTCATTGCATAATTCTGGGGAAGATGCCAGGGTCGTGTTCATCACCCAATGCAGAGTTCACAAATGGAAGCAAAATTAAGTCAAATGCTTCTGTTCACAAACAGAAGTGTTCATGAACTGAGGTACCACTGTATTAGTGAACATGCACCTATGTCTTTAGAAATTAGAATTCTTTTATGTATATGAAACATTAATATCTGTTGGGATTTCTATAGACCTGAAAAAATCAATTTATAGGATCAAATACATTTATCAAATAATGAAGTTTCAAAGTTTATTTTACAACCATCACTTTCTCCTTGAGGAGAATCTTTGCATAAATGAACAGAAATCACTTCATATTTAATTTTCAAACACTTGACTGTGGAACCTACAAGTTATATTTAAAATTTTTGAAATGTGGCTTTTCTGATACTGTTTTTGGAGTGATAACCATGATTTTACCCAAAAATTCTATTAAATCCACTAAATATTGAGAGATTACATTAGCTTAGTTGAAATCAACATGTTCTTTACTCATTTTCTTATACATTATTTGAACAAGTCTAGATTTGTATTCTGAATAGCCAGAAGAGTTTTCGAATATTGTCCAAAATGTGCATTTCAGGGGGACACAGGTGCCTTTTTTCATTGTTAAACCATCATCTGTTTGTCCATTATACCTAATAGTTCCTATGAAAGACGACCAATACATAGGTGTTAAAATCCAGAATGCATTGTTTACTGCGAATGCATTTTGAATACATTACCTTTCTCATGTAAAGTGGTTACCATTTAAATTAATAACCTCATCAAAATGACTCTTCCATGTCTTCAGAGGTGGGCGGTGAATATATTGTTCCCCATTTTAGTAACTACCCTCTCCCCCTCAGTGTGCATCCAAATTTACTACCGATAAAAAAGATCAGAGAGCACGTCTTTATTGCTAGCTGAGTTTATCAAATGCTGTCATAAATTGAAGCCTGCTTTGAGATAGCTTATTTTATGTGCTTTATACCAAACTCTAGCAAACTTTTAGTAAGAGTTAGTGAGACACTGGGTTGTCTGTGACTCTATTCTTCATTTCATTCCCTCTGCTCCACCCTCAGCGTGTTCAGAGCCTTTGAAGCAGTTCCAGTGAGAGGACCTGCTTTCTCCAGTGCCCAGCTAGTGGAGTCTCACACAGAAGCCCGAGAGTTGTTGCTCGTCCTGTTATATTTTGTTGTCTAGGAAGCCGGGAGGTCAGCGGTCAGCCTTGTGGTGCCAGGGAGGACTTGTGTGGGACCAAGGGCAGGAGCCAGGCAGTGATCTCCGTGGACTGTGTCCTACGACCGCCACACAGCAAGCACTGAAAGCTGTGGTTGTTCACGTGACCACAGGCTCTCCTGGCATCTTGGTGGAACATGGACTAAAGGTCAGGTTTCTATTCACAGATGATGTTGCACTGGATTATGAAAAAGCAAATGTCTTAAATTTTAGCTAAGATGAGGATGATTTTGGAAGCAGAAAAAAGTATAAAATAGTAGTATTTTTATAGTTATATTGTGGATTGTAATTGGTGCTTAAGTCCAGTTATGTTCCTTAATACTGGTATTACAGAGTAAAATTATCCATATTTAGGAATTTTATGCAAAACACAAAACTGGGCAGTTTGTGCTTTCTTATATTTGCTGAAGTCATTAATGAAGTAAGGCTATCTCATGTAAAGCAGACAATTATAAATGATAATGGAAGTGAACTTGACATTAATTTCTTTTTTTTTTTTTTTTTTTTTTTAATGTGGATACCGGGAGTCGACCTGAGGACCTTGCACTTGCCAGCAAGCGCTTGTGCTGCTGAGCGATATCACCGGCCCTTTTTCTCCTTTTATGTGGGTACCAGGAGTCGAACTCAGGACCCTGTGCTTGCCAGGCAGGTGCTTATGCCTCTGAACTATCTCACTGGCCCCAACATGAATTTCTGACTTTGCTAATAACTTGCTTTCCATAATGTTTTCATCTCATGAATCTGGTTAGTTTTCAGGTTTTGGTAGTGTAGCCATTTGAGGGCAAAGTGCTGATTTTTCTGAGATTTATAAATGATTAAGAAATTCAGTCCTTGGGCAAGATACACGTTTCATACATTTGACTTTTATTTGAATTCAGTGCTCCATTGGTGTTTTTAGTGCAACAAATGCTTTCCAATATCATGCGACTTGATGTCTGCAGGGACAATTAGAAGGGAGACAGGCAGGGACACAGGGCATGAAGTGGCTGATGTGGCAGACGGTTATAGAAATGACCACCTGCTTACCGGAAGTTGCCCTTTGTGAAACTTTTGCACGTGTAGAACAGTTATTTTTAGGGACCGGCTTGCATACACTTACTGGAAAGCCCCTAGACATATGACCCATAGCTCACCCTAGCAACAGCTCACCCTAGCAACAGCTCACTCTAGCAACAGCTCAGCCCAGCAACAATTCATCCCAGCAACAAAGCCAAAGACCCTGATTGGCCTACAGGACATCAATCAGTGAAGATCCCATAACCTGACCTCACCCCGGGGCGGCTTACCTCTGTAAGTATGGGCAGAGTGAAGACACTAGGTTGAGAAGCTCCTTCTGGCTCTCCCTGGCGTACAGTTTGCTGTCTGTAGCTTTGTCTCCACTTCCCTCATCTTATAAATAAGCCTGTGCTTCCACTACTTTCATTTCTGACCCCCTCAATCTGGGCCAGACACCTGACTTCCTCATTCTCCACTTGGAGGATCTTCGGCTTTGAGTCAGCCTCACGCCATTCCTGATTCCTCGCTGGAGTGAGGGCAGGGCCCCAGCAAGGCGAGGGTCTTTGCGCGGGAAGACCCCCTGCTTCCCACACTCCGCCTGACCCTACATGTCCAATATGTAACAGGTGATGGTGTTTCATTTTGGGACCAGGAAAGGCCTCACAGGAAGTCGATTAATTGGATTAGAAAAATGTAGAAAAATGTATGTTTATTTTCTAATCCCTCTCCCTCTTTTTCTTCTGCCTGCCTGCTGCTGTGAGGCAGTTTAATTAGCCACCGCTGAAGTGCTGCAACCTATCTGATAGACTCTCTCCACAGAGAAGGTCAAGCCTGAACCGGGAAGAGGGTGAGCCTGAGGGGAATCTCATTCTAAAAATGTCAAGAGGTATTTCTCAAGTGCTCATAATTGTTCCTCTACATATTTTCTTTGCAAAAGATTTATTATTAATATAGAATATGTCAACAGCAAAATACGGTAAAAAGTTAAAAAACAGGAGAAAAACTATTCATTTGTCAACCTTAATATCAAACATACTAAAAATCCTCTTTAGGTGATTATCATTTGTTTTTGTATGTTTCCATGCTCAAACTACTTGTGCTAGCATATAGAATAAGAGGCCAGTTTATTCCCTCAATCTCCTTAATTCTAATACCTACAGAATCATGTACCTGTGAGGAATCTCTGATATTCACCAGTTCAATTCATTTTTAATTCACATTTTCAGTTCAATTTAAATGAGTTCAATTTTTCCTATAATATATTAAAAAGCACATGAAAAGGATGGAGCAAAACTTGTAGAAAACGATTCCTGATGTTCTAGTTCAACTTTATGGTTTATTTATTTATTTTTTTGTGGATACCGGGGGTCGAACTCAGGACCTCACACACCAGCAGGTGTCTGTGCCGCTGAGCGATATCACTGGCCCTTTTTTCGTATGTGGGTACTGGGAGTCGAACTCAGGACCTCGCGCTTGCCAGGCAGGCGCTTATGCCGCTGAACCATCTCCCCGGCCCAACTTTATGGTTTGCTTAGTTCATGACAACTGGGAAACAAAGAGATAGAGGGATAAAATGTGGGAGAGGGGGAGAGAGAGTAGGGAGGAGGGAGGGAAGGAGAGAGAGAGAGAGAACACAGAACAGAGCCAGTGTGAATATGCACCTGGAAAGGTGTGGTCCCAGTAACCACCTCCTCCACCCCCACAGCACAGACTATGCAGCTTTGGTTAGAGCCCTCATGATCCACCTTCTGGGGACATTTGAGATCTCAACCATAACAGATGGACACCCAAGCCATGCAGAAAAAAGGGACGCAATAAGTCTGGCTCCTAATGATAGGGAAAGACTCAGCCTTTTTGGTTGATTGGAACCTGGACGATTCTGGTAGCCCTTGTTGAAATCTGAGAATGAGATCACAGAGAAGCAAAGCAGAGAAACAGAGAAACCCACAAGTCCTCAGCCACTTCTCTTTCCGCCAAGTGAATTTCTTCTAATTATGTTCATAAATTATGAAGGAGAAACCTGGTCATAAAAGTCTCCATAGGAAACAGCTGTGTCATTGAAATAAGGTTTGCTTTTAATGAGTTTGAAAGGTAAATTTAAATTTGGACTCACTAACCACTAAGCTGAAGGGAGGTGCGTGGACATTTATTTTGTGCTTTTGCTTTTGCAACGCTGATATGACCCTGCTCAGAGTTTAACGGGATTGTTTCCAGAGTCATATTAGCTGGGTCTGAATCTCAGCTGTAGCAGGAAGTCCCAGGTCAGCCATTGCCAAGTGAGTTACTCAGTTTCTCTCTGTTGTTGTTTCTTCATCTGTGAATACAGGGACAGTAATTGTCATGGAAGTAAATTATAGCATCATCATTATTACAAGGCAACGTCTCTTTTTCTTTGCTCATGCCACCCAACGAAACACTTTTTGCTTGTCCAAAAAAAAAAATGTATTTCTAAAGGTGTTTGAAAGTTTTGTCACTCTATAATCAGCCTGATATACTCCTCTTATTGAATGCAATCATTTAAATAATAACTGGACTTAACCAGATTAAAATAGAATGCTAGAAGTGAAATTTTATTGTGAAATACAAGAATTTTAACAATGTTTTGTAATGAAGATATCCAGGAAAATGGCCCACATTTCTAGAAAAAGTTGTTCGTTTGTTGCAGGAATAATGTCATGACATAATTCATTCGATAGAGGTTTTGTGATTTTAAAACAGATTACATATTTTTTAAAGCCAGAAAGTGGTATGCCAATGACTATTCAACATACCAATTAGGATAAATGCTATGCTGAAAATTAGGCATGGATCAAAGGAGGTAAATCAACCAGCCACTCAGTCTTCTACTCTGGCTGCAAAATCCTGGTGAATAGCAAGGAAAATAGATATTTCTAAGGAAAACCAGTTTATTAAATATAGGCATATATTTTAAAATTTGTTTTATTGATCATCACAGTATATACCATGGAATTAATCAATTAACATAACGAAAATTGCAATAAGAATATA
This sequence comes from Erethizon dorsatum, assembly GCA_028451465.1. NCBI lineage: Eukaryota > Metazoa > Chordata > Mammalia > Rodentia > Erethizontidae > Erethizon > Erethizon dorsatum. The sequence continues at coordinate 135,154,406 of CM051826.1, read as the reverse complement.
AAGTGATAATGATAAAATATTTTAACTCTCAATATTAATCTATTTAGAAAGAAAGAAGAAAGTAGGAGATAGAAGGTAGAGTATGCTGTTACAATAATCCTTCAAGATAATTTTATTGTTGGAGAGAGAGAAAGAGATTGAGAAATTGTGTTCCCCATTATCTGATTAACCCTCTGGAGATCTTGGTCTAAAAATATTTCAGCAGAAATCCCATGTTCAAGAGATACATCCATTACTAGTATATTCTGAAATATGAAAAAAATGTAAATACTGCTGATTTGCATTTTGTTTTAGTTACTTTCTTGTTGTGGGACAAAATACATGACACCCACAAGTTAAGGGAGGAAAGATTTATTTCAACTCACAGTTTGCAGAAGTTTCAGTCCATAGTTGGCTGCCTCCAAGGCAAGTAGCATGGCAGAGGGACAATGCAGAGGAGAAACGGTCCATGGCAGGGTAGGCAGAAGGTGAAAAACAGCAAGCTTCCCTTTCCCTTTTATCCCATCCAGGCTACAAGCCTTTTGGGTTGTGCCACCTACACCCAGGGTGGGGCTTCCTATTACCCATACCCAGAACTATGATAAACCAGTTAGCAAACCAATAAGATGTGGCACACCCTTAATCCCAGTATCATTCCCCTAATCTACATTCACATATCCTAGATTTAGCCACCTTCAAAAAGTCCCACCTATGACCACACAAGGCTTTGGGAGGACATCTAGATACGAGCCATAGCAAATGTATTATATTTCTATATTAAAATAGATGATTTTTAAAATTTATTTTCAGCCACAATCTAGAACTTATTACAGAAGTAAAAAATGTTTACTGGAGTTTGTAAGATCTCTAATACACAATATAATGCCGAATATCACACACCCTTACAAAACATGTGTTATAACCAGACTGATAACATTAGTCAAGTACAAAGCCCAGCTACTCATGGCCTTAAACATGTAACAGTATTTAAAGAATGAGTTTGCTTGTGTCCTGATCTCCTGTGGCCTATGAAAGGTGAACAAGTGAGGTGCTTGTGTTTCAGTATGTATTACAATTATCTAACATTTTTTCCTGTCAGCGTTTATTTTATAGAAGGAGCAGAACAGAATTAATTTTTAACGTGTGCTTTATATTTGCACTCTTAATATACATTCACAGTAGACAGGTAAGCATGACTTTTTGCATTTTATTAAGTAGGAGTCTGAGACTCACAGAATTCAGGATTACACAATAAATAATGAATGCAGTGGATACAGCATCCATAGGGCACAGTCCACAACCCACATTGCAATGCCCAAACACTTGAAGCATCGTGCAATGTGGACATCTTATGGACTCATTACAGACTAATCTAGCCACTTATCCAATGCTCATGTCAAGATCCCAGCCAGGGAACCTTTTAACCCAACTATTGCCAAAGTAACCAAAAGATTGGGAGTTGACTGTACCACTAAAAAAGCAAAACACACACACACACACACACACACAATCTCTGCAAAACTTACAGCTTTTTCCTTTCTCCTATAACTGATTAGCCCAGTTTAAGTGTACGCTTAAGGCACGCTTGCCACATATTCCTACGTCGAGTCTGTGGCAATGAGAGTTGTGCTCTGTGTTTCTTCAGGGTACACAGTGCCCTCCTGGTCAGAAAGTCCCACAGTATATCACATTTTCCAACCTTCCTTTTCAAGGAAGGGAGAAAGAATAGTTAAAATAAAACAACCCTCAACTCTAGTTTTAAAAAGTCTTTTTTTTTTTTTGTCAAAACATCTTAAAGACTTCCTAACTTCTGAAATACTTACCTAAGCAGAAAAGAATACAGCATAAAGCAAACTGCTACAAAACTAACTGAGAAGTAAATACTAATATATAAAGTGATCCGGTAAAAGGAATTCTTTGCTTTCTTAGCATATTTGGCTTTCCTTTTCCCCTCTTTCATGTGGCTTTTTAAAATCCCACATTCTGTGCTAATTCTTCTTCAAACCCTTAAGATGATAAAACACATCCTATTTATCTGTCAAATTACAATGATTTCTTCTTACCTACTGTATTCCACCACCCGCTCTCTCATCAACTATGAAGTGTAAATACAGTCATATTTGTATATTTACTCATTCAGTATTCATTTGTTTTTTATTCACTTTGAGTCTGTCAGTGGTGCTTATTTCATATTTAAACTTTTCAAAGGTGGTGAATGTTTCTGTGCTAAGAGCTGTAAAATCTACCCCATGAGGGCTGGGTGCAGCAGATTAGCCACGTGGACTGTGGGAACGAATGGGGGGAGTCCAGGAAGAGGCTTGATAGGGACTTCTACAGGAAGTCTTCAAGCCGGCAAGGCAGGGGGTGTTTGATGTCTACAGAGCAACAAGTTCCAAACCCTCTTCTCAGAAAGTGGGCCACAAGTGCTAAAAGAAGTGCTAAAAAGTGAGAATGTTTGTTGTGGTGGGAAACAAACCAACCGGATCATACTCTTACTGCATTGCCTGAAGGTATATACCAGATATGTAAACCTGTGTGCTGCAGAGGCGGCCAGCTACAAGTTCCTGGTCTCTATATGCCTCCCAGCACAGAGGTTATCTCTGTGATCTCCTCAGTATGACTGGAGGCTGGGATACTTCCAAATAAGACCTGGCTTGGGATGGAGAAACCAGGGAGCCTGGCGAAGACAATATGAAAATGAATAGAATGGAAGTAGATGAGGAAATGTAAGATAAACACTAACAAAGAACTTCAACCCACAGTAAGACATTTTCAAAATGCAAGAAGATGTGTAATTATAAGAAGTGCAATAGAAAAAGTACAGAATAGGGCCAGTGAGATGGCTCAGCGGCATAAGCGCCTGCCTTGCAAGCGCGAGGGCACGAGTTTGACTCCCGGATCCCACATACGAAAAAGGGGCCGGTGATATCGCTCAGCGGTACGGGCGCCTGCTGGCACGCGAGGTCCTGAGGTCGACCCCCCCGGTACCCACACAAAAAAAAAAAAAAAGAAAAAGTACAGAATAAATGAATTTATTTCATGTAAACTTGCAATAGTAGAATACCAAAAAAAGACTTAATATATGAAGGATTTCTAAATAATTAAATACAAATACAGCAGCCACTAAAATATTATGAAAGTTAATGTATTAGTTTTCTTCAGTAGAATGTAGGGAGGAGGAGGAGATATTTGAGGAACTGGCTCACGTGACAGGCCTAAGTTTAAAAATCTCCAAGGTAGTCTGGTTGCAGGGTGAATCCAAAGACAATGTTCTGGCAGAATTCCCTCTTTAGGGGAGAATGGATTAGTCCATCTTTTAAAGTCTTCAACTGATTGCACAAGGTCGATGCACATTATGGAGGACAATTTGCTTTATTACACATTTATTGATTTACATGTTAATCCCGCCCCAAAACACTGTCACAGAAACTCCTAAAATACTGCTTGAGAAATGTGTGTGTGAAATTAATATTATATATATATATATATATATATATATGCAAAGTTACAAGCAGACAAGTCATAGAAAGGTAAATAGTCACTGCAAATGTGAAGAATTGTATACTCACAAATAGAGACGTTTAAAGTGTTTTAAAAACTGATACCTATGTACAGCTATTGAATTAGTAAAACTTAAATACGTGGATAATACTGAAAAGGTAGCAAGGATTTCGCAAACTCAAACACTCATGTATTATTAATGAAAGTTTCACTGCTTTCGCCATTGTGATGTGCAACATCTCAGTACATTTTCAAGTTATTTATATTCCTATTCCCTCTATATTTATCACTCATCTGGCTGTGCATATCACAAACAGGGTAAATGAAGGTGAGTGTGATAAAGCAGTAGTTGAAAATGATCATTTTGCCCTTAGGTAGAGATCATATAAATAAAATATGGTAGATTTATGTCATGGAATCCTCCAAAGACTAGAAACACAAGATGATTGTAGAATTAGTAGAACCGATAGTTTTTTTTTTTTTTTTGTAAGTACCGGGGGTCGAACTCAGGACCTCGTGTGCCAGCAGGTGTCTGTGCCACTGAATGGTATCACCGGCCCTTTCTTCGTATGTGGGTACCGGGAGTCGAACTCAGGACCTCACGCTTGCCAGGCAGGTGCTTATGCCACTGAGCCATCTCACTGGCCCAGGACTGATAGTTTTTAAGAACGTAGCCCTTAATGAATAAAGCAAGAAATGGAATGTAATCTCAACAGAAGTTCATTTATGTGTATCTACAATGTCCTCACAAGACATGTTGGCATATTTTTAAATGTGCATATAAAATATAATGATACATATTCATTGCAATAGCATTTTTGCATTTGGGAAACTACAGTAAGAACAAAAATAGACTTTATATATAATAAATAAAACAAGAGAGAAGCCTTCTTTAGGATAATGATTATAGTTTTCCAAATAGTATAATACAGTGGTACCTCAGTTCACGAATTTAATTCTTTCCCAAACCGCATTGGCTGAGAACTGAATCAAATTTGATGGTTAGGTTGAGTGCTGACATTATGGGGAAGTTTGATTTGGTTCTCATCCAGTTTGGTTTGTGACCAGAATCGCGGAAAGAATTATGTTTGTGAACCGAGGTGCCAATAATATTTACTTTTTGTATTTTATAGAGTAGCAATAATGAAAATAATGATACAACACAGAAAATGATTTCAGTTATTTAATTTTTTGTGATTAAAGTTGGTACCTAGACACTAGAATAGTGTAGTCAGTTGGAGAACTGTCACTGACAGTTAAAATTAAATTAAAGTACCAGTCTTCTACACTCTTCAGCATACAAAATTTATTATTCCAAATGGAAAAGAGAGCAGTGAGAAAAATAAGAATTTCTAAAGCATTAAAACTATTTTCTGATGACCTGATTGTAAAACTGAAGCGAAAGGAGGCTAACGATAAGCCTAATGCAAGAATTTAAACTATTCAACAGCTTAGCAGAATATGAAACTAATGTCAAATAGACTCCTGGACTTCTGATTGAAAGTCTGACATGTTGAGTGTGGGTTTTATTAAAATTTAAAACTTTTGCTCTGTGAGAAACACTGTAAGATAATGAAATTTCAAATTATAGGTTTAGGAAAATTTTGAAAACATACATGGAGTAATAAACATATCTAAAACATACTACAAGTCTTTAAACTCACAATAAAAATCAAATAATGCAATTTAAAAATGGGTAAAATATTTAAATAGGCACCCTACCAAAGAAGATGCAAATACAGTGAGTAAGCATTTTGAAACATGCTTCCCATCATTTATCATGATGGAATTTCATATTAAAACAGCATCGCTATACCAGTATGCACCTGTTATAACACCTGAAGTCCCTGAAGCTAAAGATGCCAATCATGGGTGAAGATGCATAGGAACAGGGCTCCCATTTCTTGTCGTTGGACATGCATGAGTGCAGATGCTTTGGACAATAGTTGGTAGTATCTTACAAACCTACTAAGAGATCAGCAGTCTCTTACATAGATATTTACACAGCCTATTCAGAATTTCATCTTTGCATAAACATTTGCCCTTGGGTTTTTATAGTAACTTTGTTCTAATAGGCTCAATACATGAACAATCACAATTTTCTTTCATTGGTGAATAAATACACTAATTGTGACACATTTATATCATGGTATATTACTCAATTATGGAAGAAATCAGCCACCAATCTATGACCAAACATGGATGAATTTTAAATGCATATTGCTAAGTGACAGAAGTCAGTTCAAAGAAGCCACATACTATAGGATTCCAGTTACACAGCACTGATAAAACTACGGAATCAGCGTAAAAGTCAGTAGCGCCATTCAATGGGAAGGGTTCAAGGACTGAACAGGCAAGCATGTAGGATTTTGGGAGAAGTGAAACCGTACTGTGGAGCATTTTAGTTATGGACAAATAGCCATGGATTTATCAGAACCCGCATCACAGAGTAAACTTTAATGCATGCAATAAGAAATACTTTAGGAAGTGAGGAATGCAAAAATGGAATTTAAAATGGGAAAAATAATTTAACCACATGATTAATGAAACCATCTTATTAAAAGAGTGGTGGATAAAGGCAACCTAAGTAACTTTTAAAATTAAAGGCGTCTGTATGTCTAAAGGTAAGCAAGCTGCACACAAGCATTACACCATAATAGATTAAGTTACTGCTTACTAGGAAAAGTTTAACAGTTCTGACACTGGTGCATACATATTGTTGAGGAGAGAGCCTTGTTTCATATTGTTAGAAGGGGAATTTACAAATAAGTAGCGATGGAAGGTAGCATGACCAGGCAAATTCAAATTGAGAGGAATTTAACAAAATACCTGAGGAGTACTCCTCAAAACTGTCAGGTCATCAGAAACAAGGAAATTGTGATACACATTTTTGCATTTATTTAGTAGTATATCTGTGTTCTAATAGAATTGCTAGATGAAAAGATGAATGCAAATGCAATTTATCAAAGTGTTGCTGAGTTCCCATTTCGAAATACATAATTACCGTACAAATAGATTTTACTGTCAAAACAATACTGTGATCTCCCTTGTACAGATGAAGAAACTAAGGTTTGGAGCACTTAGGCCCTTTGCACATCTGTGATGAGGAAGACTGAGACTCAAATTCATTTTTCCCTTTTCTTCCAAAGCCCAACATGGTCTGATTAGATAGGCAGTGTGTCGGTTCATGAGGACATGTTAACTTTAAAAAACACCCAGCAGAGTAGTAAAGCACAACTCTGGGTGTGTCTTTGGAGTGTTTCCTGGGAAAACTGGTACACAGGATGGCAAACAGAGGGGGAAGACCCACCCTGATTGTGGTTGGCACCACCCACAGCCTTGCAGCCTGCATCAAATGAGAGGAGAAGATGGAGGAAGAAGAGCTGCATTTGCGAAGTGCCATTCTGCACAAGCAGGTCTTTCTTTGCTACTGATCACTGGTGGACATTAGACTCCAGCTTCTTCAGCCTTTCAATATAGACTCACACTAGCGACTCTCAGGGCGCCTCCAGGCCCTCAGTCTGGGATGGGTGCTGCATCCCTGACCTCTCTTGTTCTGCAGCCTCCAGCTTCCTGGACTGCGCTGTTTCTACAGCACACAGACGTCCACTGTGGACTGTCCTGCCTCTGATCCTGTAAGAGATATTCCAGTGGATTCTGTTCTCCAGAGAACACTAACCAATCCATTACACCCAAAATATGTCTTGCAAGAACTGATGTCTGAGTAGCTGCATACATCCCAGAGGGACCACTGTCTTTATTTAGAAAAATCATTCTTCTGAATATGAAGAGCCTAAAATATTTTCACTCTTTTCTTCCTAAGCAAACTGTATTAGTCACATTTCTGTTGCTGGGACAAAAATACCTGACATACATATGTTAAAGGAGGAAAGGTTTATTTTGGCTCTCAGTTTCAGAGGTTTCAGTCCATGGTTGGCTGGCCTCACAGCAGGAAATTCACAGCAAAGAGACATGATGGGGGAAACCTGCTCACCTCATGGCAGCAGGAAGCAGAGAGAAGGAAGATGTCCAAAGCCAGAGAGGAGAGGGGGAAGCCTTCATCAGAAATAGTTCCAGGGTCACTTCCCCATGGACAGCTGCATACACCCAGGATGGCTGAAACTCCTGGGTGTCTCTCTAGCCAGTCAAGTTGACCATCAACATTAGCCAGCATGGAGGTGCGACTGCTAATAACAACCAGCCCAGGTTCCAGCTTCTATGGGGACAATATGAACTTGATTGAAACATCGGGGAAATTACTTAGGTTTTCCTATGCTTATGCATTTTGCTTAATTTTGCCACACTGGTAGGTACCATCAGTTATATCTTAAAATAGAAAAATAAAAGTTTTTTTTTTTTTCTTGTAAAGAAGATGAGTGAAGTATACTGATGGACAGAAGGGGGAAATTTCTCCATTGCCTTTCCAGGTCAATACATTTAGTTCAGGTTTTCAGTAGAAGTGTAAGTTATTTTGCATGTACAAATAATTGAGTTCCCAAAACTCAAAACACTACATACATCATTAAGAACATTTTCAGATTCTCAAAACAAAAGTGAACTACTCACCATTAATTATTTGTCCAACTTTAAAGGTGATACAATACAAATATATTCAAACTGACAAAGTGAAAAACATATCTCCTTTGAAGGTAATGAGGTGGAAGGAAGAGGAGAATAAAACATAATTCACACCTATCTCCTGCATAGTACTGCTGTACTAATTCACAGGTGTCTATGCTACCTATAGCATTAGTCCATTTTATATACCGTATACATATGTGTATAGATTGAGTTCATCTATTTTATAGTATAGTTACTTTGTTTTCCTTTATCTAAGGAAATCATTACACCTTCTGTATATTTACATATTTGAATTGTGCAACATAGTTCTAATATTCATCAAGTCATCTTCTGAAAAGTAGAATATAGTTTATTAGGGGCAAATTAGTAAGGATAAATTAAAAGGTGTGAATAGCAAACATCAAAAACAAACCTCCTTCCGATGTTTTTCTAACATCTGTATATTTTTGTACTTCTAGCTCAAAGAATAATTGTGTTTTTATGTTTTGATGAAATAAAAATTGTTTGACCTCCCAGAGCAACAGAAAACAATCACATAAAAATTCACCAAATGTAACAAATTAGAAGAGTGATTTATACTAAGTATTAAGAACAAATTTAAGAAGGTACATATTTCAGAAATGTTATTTAATGTTCATATAAATGGTTTCCCATTCCTGATACTACTTTTTCAGAGTTATGTTGTCTTATAAAGTACATTTTAAGTCAATCTCATAATGGTCATTTAAAAATAGAAATATTGAGTTCCTCCCTTTAATTTTGTTTTAAAAATAAAAATCCAAGTCTTAAAAAAAAATAACAACATAGAAGTGTTTCTTTTGCCCCACAGCCTAGCTAGCATTTGTTATTATTTGATTTCTTGATGTTAGCCATTCTTTCTGGAATAAGATGGTATCTCGGTATTGTTTTAGTTTGCATGTCTTCTATACTCTGGTACAATCACTATGGAGATCAGTACAGAGATTCCACAAAAGACTAAAAATAGAAATTCTGTTTGACCCAGCTATTCCCTTCTAGGAATCTTCCTGAAAGATTAAAGTCATTATATTACAGTGATAAATGTATACCCATGTTTATGGCAGCATAATTTTTAATAGCTAAATTTGGAAACAGCCTATACATCTATCAACAGATGAATGGATAAGGAAATTGTGGTAATTATACACAGTAGAGAATTCCTCTGCCTAAAGAAGGATAAACGTGAGTCACTTGTAGGTAAATGGATGCAACTCAAGTCCATATGTTAAGTGAAATAAATCAGATACAAAAGTTTATATATCACAAAGTTTCTTGAAACCCAAAATATAAATAAAGAGCAAAATAAAGACTACATAATGGGAAATGGGGAGATCTTTTTCAAATGGGAAGGGGAACAAGAGATGGAGGAGGAGGGAAAGAAGGGGAAGAGGATTAAAAAAAGAATGAAATGAAAGTAGTGGTTTTTCAAATGTGAAGGGGATCGAGGGAACAGGTTTTTCAAATGTGGAGGGAACAGGAGGGATGGGGACAAAAAATTTAAGTGCCCTATGCACATATGCAAACTCCACATGATAAATGTTGTCATTATCACTGCAAATGTATTCAAATACAATGCATAATTAGTAAAAATAACAACATACCCTCAGTACTTTAAACTCTTGATACCATGTAATTTGGAGAAAATGAAAAAACTCTCATTTGTTATTAATGGAATATATAAATAATCTTTCAGTGTGTATTTATTGCTGGATTCTGCAGATGCTTTAATGAAATGCCAATTTTTCAGAATCTATTCCATTGTATATACAATAAAATGTGGACTTTTGGATTATCAAAGTACTTCTGTTTAATCAAAGGTACTGCATATCATTAATTATCATCAACAGTATCTTTTAAAATCTGCAATGCGTATTTTTGTACTAGTGAAAATGTACAATTGAATTGGTTGAGTTATGGCATTTTACATCATTCAAGATTTTCTTGTGTTGAAGGAAGTTTTCAGCCTACCTCGGATTACTTATTCACAGAAACACTGCTGAGGAGGAAAACAGCTCATAGTGGCTTTCTCCTCCACTCATGGGTTGCTCCGAAGGCATCCCGAGTCCTCGCTACCTCTCAGTCTTCAAGTTCTGTTGGTAACTGCATCAAAATGCAATTATCAGTGGGATAGGAAAGACCAAATTCTTATAAACTAGATGGATATAGAGCAAAATTTGATGCATTCTCGAGGCAGAATGTTTTCCTGTAATTACCAAGGGAAAGCTAATGACTACTTGTTGGTTTATGTACATTGGGGCAAATCAAGGAGTCATGTACTAGGATAATGGCAATATCCCAGGTACCACACACTGTAACGATTTGCTCTACTACAAGTCAAAGAAACTTGTCCTCAGCACGATCTACGAAGATCCATGAGCTTGCACATTGGCCATAAAGTGTGAATTTAGGACACTGGGGTATTGACTTAGCAACTCCCACCCACAATAGTTGAGGGATGCTTCTGGGGAAGTGTTCTCCACCCCAACCCTCACTCAAGTGAAAGATGAGGCTGCACTAGCAAGCCATCAGTGTGTACAGGAAGAAGGAGTTTGCAGGTGTGTACTGTAGAGAGCACATTGAAAGCAAAAGCTAAAAATCTTATCTTGATACTTCTACCTCCATCCAGTACTTCCTTGCTCTCATTTAAATAGTAAAATTGCTTTTCATGAGTCTTTCATTTTTATGTTTCTGTTTATTTCATCATATTCTTTCCTCAACCCTCTGCAATTGTTTTCTCAAACCCACCACAGCACTGAAACTGTCCTGATCTGCATGAACATAGCTCGTACCTCTGCATGTTCTCATTACCCAAGGAGAGAGTAAGCAAATGGAAGAAAAAAATCCAGTTTGTGCTGCACTCACCAAATCATACACCCTGATTCTGGGCTTTACCCCATGGAAGTGACACTTTTTTCCTTAATTTGCACCAATGTACTGTACAGGGTAGCTGTGATTTATTGTCAGCCATGATGATTCACTTTGTAATTTTGATAAATGCCCTCCCAATTATCTTCCTCTATAAACAGCATTTGTAGAGTTCATCACTTTCTTCTACTGGATCCTTAGTAAAACACATTCTCTTATTTATTTTACACCACCGTGGGCACTGTTCAATTGTGCTGATTTTCTCTCATCTCTCAGACTTCTAAACCTTTGAGTGTCTTAGCACTTAGAGTTTTGGAACCTTTCTCACTTTCTATCAACATAACCTTGTGTGGTGATCTCACTAGTTCTTACCTTTGGTGGCTACCAAGTTTATATCTAGCGCTGACTGCTATTTTTATCTCAAAACTCAGCTTGACGCTACAATACTTAATTTTCTAATTGGATGCCAAATAATATATTCTAATCATAAATCTTGCTGTTACTGCTAAACCTGATCAACATTAGCTTTTTTTTTCTATTTCAGTAAATGGGTATTTAGTTCTTCCTAGTGGTCAGACAAAAACCCTTGAAGTCATCCTTGACTTCTTTCTTTACTGCCATTCACAGTCAATTCAGGCAAATTTTTAAAATTTCACCTTCAAAAGAAATCCTGAATTGTATGGTTAATTGTATGGTTATGAAAACTAGAAAACTAATGATATCTTCAAGAGAATATATATATGTTCAGAAGAAGAAAATATGTTGAAACTAATGAAATCATTAGGGGAGTGTGTGTAGATAGAAGAAAAAAATACATAGTGCAAGAATTTATTGAAACTTTATTACATGCCATTTTCACATACATTGAGATCTCTAAATCACTCAACATATGTAATACTTACAATTTGCATAAAAAATGTGGTCTCCTACCACAAAGAGAAAGTCAAGTGCTTTGTGTTTCTTGTCTGAATTGCTGCCCCCATCAAGGCATTTTGAATTTGCGTTCTCTATCAGGATGCTCTTGACATCTGAGAACTGTTCAGTATCCCACTGAAGTCAGGATAATTCCTCACTGTGCCAGCAAATGCTACTCATTAACTTGACTGCATTAAGAGACCCAGATCAGTGACTGGGTCTGGGGGACCCTAGACTCATCCATGGATTAATGCACAGATGTTCACAGCTGTCAGCAGGCAGTGCCAAGTTAGAGATGGGTGGGGAACGTGCCCTAGGAGAGTGTATTATCTGTCACTGGCTCTTCCTCTGTACTCTACCTCCCAGCCACCATGGAGTGAGTAGCTTTGCTCCATCTTGCCCTTCTGCCATGATGTTCCTGGATTAGTGAAAGCAGGAAAGTTTGAGGGTAATATAGTGACCTTTATCAAATCACTGGAATTCAAAATCTATGGACACCTGTGTTATTACTCAGCCAACCATGGACTGAATCCTCTGAAACCATTCCTTCCTTAAAGTTTTTTTTTTTTTAATTAATTTTTTTTTTTATTTTTATTTTTAGGGTACCGGGGTCGACCTCAGGACCTCGTGTGCCAGTAGGCACCCGTGCCGCTGAGCGATATCACCGGCCCTTTTCTCGTATGTGGGTTCTGGGAGTTGAACTCGGGCCCTCGCGCTTGCCAGGCAGGTGCTTACGCTGCTGAGCCATCTCACCGGCTCCCGCTTCCTTTAAGTTGTGTACGTGAGGCATTGTGTCCTAGCAATGGGAAAGCGAAGACACTTTCTCTCACTTCACACACTTTATGTTAGATTCAAAGATATATTTTCTTATGCTCTGATGTCAGATTTTGAGTGAAATAGTCCTGTTTTCATTTGCAGCTCCTCTTGCTGAGTAATAACACAGGTGTCCATGGATTTTGAATTCTAGTGATTTGATAAAGGTCACTATATTACCCTCAAACTTTCCTGCTTTCACTAATCTAGGATGACTTCTTTCCAGGTAAGTTATCAAGTCCTTTAGCTAGACAAATTCCCGGTAGAACTCCAGACCGAACTGAACTAATTATAATCGCAAGATTTATTGAGACCCAGACATGCAGCAGGTATAAGCTTGAGCAGGCTGGGTTCATACTGAGAACTCTGGCTTCAAACTAAGTGCCTGAATTATCAAGTAAATTTAAACAATCTTTTCTAGTCTGACTCTGATTTTAAACAGAATTTGCTGTTTTCCAATTCGCCATGTGATCCCTTTCTTAATTTTCCTACTGATCACATACAACTCCCTTTAGGGTGCCTGATTTTTGTTCTCTTAGCTACTAAGCAAGACCCATGCATATTCCTGTCTCTCACTTTGAAATTTAATATCAGTGGTTTTCTCTGCTACTGTGCCCTTTCATATTGACATGCCACTGCAGGGATGGAATTAGTGATAAACCCCAGTTTATTAGTATTTTAAGCCATTTTATTCACTTACTATAGTTTTAAGAGCCAAAAGGCAGACTTTTAAAATAAATGGCAAGCAGTAATTTATCTTCACTGTAGCTCCCAGAGAGACATATCAATATCAAAGTTCTGGGGCTGGCTGAGACAGCCACTGTCTTTCCACACAGCAGAGAGGCCCCCAGGGACATGCTCGAGTTTGTTGGATTTTTTCAGCCAACAGTGAAGGAAATGGTGTCCAAGAAGGGACAATGATTAGGAAAGGAAAAAGTTAGAATTGAGAAGAAATTTATTATATCCATAATGTGAGTCATAATGTTAATTGCTATTGCTATACTGATAATTGGCAGCACACACTTTTAACTGACTTTATAAAACAACTGTTTACTGGCAAGATAAACAACTCAACATCTTTTCTCTATTTTACAGCAATTCTATCTTATTTACTTCCTAATTTGCTTACCTATTCCTAATTTAATCTAAAACCTAAATGAAATAATCTTGTTAGCATTATGATTCGTAATTTTTATGCTAAACCTATTTTTCTGTGAATATTTGCTTACTTAGTTATATATTAAAGTTATATTAAAATATATTCGTTATATATTAGTTATATATTAAATATAAAATTAATTATAATCAGCATTGTTTAATATTTCCCCTCACAATGAATCAGGTAATTGTGACCAAATATGGATTCATAAGTGCTAGATGACATTTAAATTGAAGATTTTTGTTCTTTCAAAATTCAGATTTCAAACATGAAACTTTAATGCAGTTGAGGAAGTACTGATGATTTTTATTTCACTTCAATATTTTTTTTTTGTGTGTTTGGGTACTGGGGGTGGACCTCAGGACCTTGCGTGCCAGCAGGCGCCTGTGCCACTGAGCGATATCACTGGCCCTTCTTTTATATGTGGGTTCCAGTAGTCGAACTCAGGACCTCGCGCTTGCCAGGCAGGTGCTTATGCTGCTGAGCCATCTCACCGGACCCTCACTTCAATATTTACTAAATTGATAAAGTAATATTTATTTGATATTTATCTATAACTATGTAAGAAATTTAATACCAGAAAAAAGAAATTCAAGATCTCAAAAATATTATAGTCTAACCTAGAGATAAAATTTATTATGGTGTATACTATCATAGGCAAGACATGTGAACTAAAAAAGGGCAAAGAAAAGGTACCTAATGCGATTTTCAAAATAGTAGGTAAATTTTTCTTAAGGAACAGTACCTAATCACAAACAAGAGGTTTAACTAGAAATTGTCCAGGCAAAGAAATAGAGAAATATATTTAAAGGAGGAAGGGAAAAAATATAGGTCCAATAGCTAAAAAATGCAATGCATCTGTGAAGAAAACTGAACTTCAATATGCCCAATGCGCATAGCCTGCAAAGGGAAAGTGCTCAGGTGGGAGACCAGGGTGCTACGCGAGGGCGCCATTTTGGATAGGCTCATGTCACAGTAATGGTGTTGCGGTTGTTTCTAAAGAAAACCTGGAGCAGAAGTGAAGGTGTAGAATGCTGTATATGGTTTGTGCTCTAAAAAGAGATCTCTAGATTCTGAATTGACTTTGGCTTGGAAAGGGGCAAACAGGAAGGCAGAAGTAAAACTAGCTGGGAGGCTTTGTCAGTAGAAGGGAAATACTTAATATTGTTTCAAATCATCTGATCACGTGTTTTTATACTTAATTACATTTTATCATATAAAGGTGTTGATTTTATGGAGAAAAGCTTTGTCTCCTTAAGAGCTTGAAATAATTTATATTTTCTCCCTTTTGAATTTTTTGGTCCTTTCTTTATATTATGGTATTAACAAAAAATCCACTACTGTTATTTGTTGCATTCATATATCCCCTTTCTACAACATTCATTAAAACCTTGGAATACTGTATTATTGATCTCTGAATATTAAGTTGAGTATTGGAGAAATCTACAGCAATGATTATAGATTTTTGCCAAATATGTTGATTTACCAGTATGTCCTAAAATTATATTGAATCAACAGTTGAATAAATAATATGTATGACTCAGGGAGTAGTGTCTATGCATATAGAAAGAACCCTGTCATATACTTGAACATCTCTAGTCTCCTGGGCTTGTCTTAGTCACAAGTAATCCTAGAATGGACTAGGCCATTTAGTGCAAATGTCTCCCCAAGTACATGCGAAACCAATAAGCCCAAAAAGCTTATGGGATTGACATGTTATACCTGTACATATAAGATTTCAAGATTTTATTAAATTTTAATATAGTTTTAATTTCCTTAATACAAATAGAATCTTCAAGTGATATTAAGGCCCTGCATGCCTCTTTTGTGTGTGTGTTACCGGAGACTGAACACAGGGTCTTCACACTGAGCTACCTTCCAGACCTTTTTTATTTTTAGCAAGGATTCCTTAATTCACTAAATTGCCCAGGTTGGGCTCAAAGTTGCCATTCTCCTGGCTCAGACTCCCACACCGATGGGATTATGTGTGTGCCACCAAGCCTGGCTCTGAGTACTTCTTTAGATATTTCCATTACCTGCTACCTAAATGAAAGGTGACTCATTTTAATGACCCAGGTTTCTTACACTCAAATTGTTAAGGTGATCACTGGTGCTTTATGGGATGGGGTGGCAGACATTCAATGTTTATCACAAGGTAGTGTTTTTTTTTGTGTGGGTACCAGGGGTCGAACTCAGGACCTCGCGCGCCAGCAGACACTTGTGCCGCTGAGCTATATCACCGGCCCTTTTTTTGTATGTGGGTTCCGGAAGTCAAACTCGGGCCCTTGCGCTTGCCAGGCAGACGCTTATGCCGCTGAGCCATCTCACCGGCCCCCCACAAGGTGGTTTTAAGGTACAAATACTTTTAGATGCTGGAATATTCTTAGGGAAATTTGAAGTCCTATAAAAAAGATACAGGGAAAAGCAAAAACAGATATATGACAAATTGTCCCACAGACTGTTGCTATGGACGTGCTGGTATTTACTGTACGGGGAAAGTTTATGGTGAGAAAGATGTATTCTTTATGCTTGGAAATACACAGAGCCATAAAAATGTAATGGTTGGTTTAACCTATAAAGAGTTTTCTAATCAGTTAGTTCCTGACAGAAGGTGGAAATTGTATCTTATGAAAGACTTATTTTATTCCTCTCACTTTAATTTTCAGAGCTCTGGAATGCTTTGAGGATGTTAGAGAAAACCTGATAAATTTTCACAGCACCATATATAAGTGATGCGAATAGAAACATATCAAGAAAAATTAACTTATCTGTGGGTGCTTCCCAGTTTTATGAATTCATTCCACATTTTTATTGTGAAAGATAGAAATTGTTATAAAATAACTGAATCTATGGATTGAATTAGCAATTCAGTCTCCATGGCAATGTGAAAAAATTGATAAAGTAATTAAATGTAACATTTATAGTTTGCTGAATAATTCAGCTTTCTGGTAATTATTACCATGATTATAAAATGACATAAACACTTTGTGGCTCGAATGTGTGATTATGTACAATATATGCTACTCTGGCACTTACAGAACATATTTTGCTGATTTTACAGGCAATTGATAAATATTCACATAGAGCAGCTGTGTTGAAATCACTAATGTACCAGACACTGCACACTGAGTGTGTGTTTGTGCATATGCGTGTGTGTGTGTGATCTAGAAGCACTTACTGGTGCTGAGATATGCAGTATACATCATGGATACATAAAATGTGATCTACCTAATTCACTAGTACTATATTTAAATAATTGTGATGACTTATAATAATTGTACTTATTTATGGGATACAATATGTTAATGTGATATACCCACACAATGGATAGTGATTAAATCAGGGAATTAGCATTTCCATCTCCTGAAACATTTATCATTTGTTTCTGTTAGGAACCTTTGCACTCCTGTTTTAGTTCATTAAAAAATGTCTAATACATTGTTGTAAAGCATAATCATTACTATTCTGCTGCAGAACATTAGAATTTATTTCTCCTTTGTTGCCATATTTTGGTGCCCCTTCTCCAAACACCTGTAAGAATATTTTTAGTAGAAGCGAGACTTATTTTCTTTTTTTTTTTTGTGGGTACCGGGGGGTCGACCTCAGGACCTCGTGCGCCAACAGGCACCCGTGCCGCTGAGCGATATCACCGGCGCCCTTTCTGTATATGGGTTCCAGGAGTCAAACTCGGGCCCTCGCGCTTGCAAGGCAAGTGCTTATGCCACTGAGCCATCTCACTGGCCCAGAGACTTATTTTCTTGATCTTGATTTTAAGTATTATTTTGATTTCTAGGTGGATCATACTATCCCAATTACCAGAGTAAAAATACTCAATGTTTTTATAAAAATGGAATTCAGATTCACTTATGATTAGGTTTTTGTCAAAATGGCAGGCATGTTAATTGACTTGAAAGTAATAAATCGAAGTCTAGATGAAATTTCTACTCAAGCCCATCTCCCGAACCAGCATGGGGCCAGGATGCTGAGGTGCGCAGGGTAGAAAATCTTGATGCCTATTTTTGGCACGGGACCTGCCAGAGTACCTGCCTAGTGGCTCAAAAATTCACTTCAGTGCATACGTATGTGTTTATGTGCACGTGCATGTATGTAACGAGAAAGCTAGGCTGGGAGCTGGGGCAGTTTCTGCAGAGACCAGAGCAGAGCTGCGGAAGGTTCACGTTTGTGTCCGTGGTGATGCTGAGACGGAGGTGTGGCTGGAGGACACCTTACTCCAGATGCTGCTGCGTGCAGAACAAACCGCCCAGATAAGGTCTGCTAGTTCAGACCATAACCGAGTGACGGCTGGGCCTTTAACTAGACCTGTGCCCAAGGGTCGCCTTCTGTTTGTGTGGCTACAACAAAATACTACAGATGGCATGTCTTGAACAGCAATTTATTTCCAACAGTTCTTGAGTCTGGAAAGTACAAGGCTGAGGCGCCAGCGTCTCAGCGGCTACTGAGGGTCACCTTCGGATTCACACCCAGCCACCTTCTTGCTGTGCCTGTCCTCGGGGGAGTGCGAAGGGGCTCCCCGATGTGCCCTGTGTCCAGGCGCTAATTCTGCTCATAAGCGCTCTCCACTCAGGGCCTAAACATTCCCCCAGTGTCCTCTCAATCGGAATTTGGTTTTGACCTGCAAATTCCAGGGGAACAAATGCTCAGTTGGTTGCATCAAGCATAGGAAACACAGCACCAAGTTTATATAGTCTTGTGGATTATTCCAAGCTATTCACGACAAGGATAGTAGTGATGATAACAATACCTAGAATGATTTAATTACTTATGTACAAGCACCCTCTGCCTCGCAGCCACCCTGTCTCTTGCCTTGTGCACACCAATCATCAAGGGCCACACCAACCACCAGGTTACTCAAACCCAGCTGAAATCTCAGCCCTCTGCGAGGCTGAGGCAGAAGGATCACAAATTCAAGACCAGCCTGGGGGCTTGACCAAGACCTGTCTCAGAATAAAAAAGGGCGGGGGAGGTAGCTCAATATGAAGGCCCTGGGTTTAATTCCCAGTTCTGCCAAAAAGTAAAAATGAATGAATGAGTGAGTGAATGAACGAATGAAAGAATACATAAATAAAGTTACTCCAACCGTATTGTTCAGCAAGTTGCTTGATACTTCCTCAATAAACCTTCTCCTGGAAACATCATAGCCAATCCCTAAGGGCTATCTGCTTTAATTTTTAAATATATTTAGTTTTATAATTCATCCACGTCCTTCACTGTGACCTGCTCCAAGCCAACATCACTTACTGTTCTTATTGCTCACCCATATTTCATTCCCTTCCTCTCAGTCTTCGTGAGGGAGTTTAATGTGCTTCTCCAGGACGCAGCCCGGAAAGTGAACCACGGAGTGACAAGCAGCTTCATCCAGTGCTTAGGCGGCTGTGTGTGTCCTCCTGTGTGTCCACTGCATGTGAGAAAACCAGGCTCGCTCAATGGGCTGAGGAAGATTAGAAAATCTTGACATGGAGCTGGCCGTGAAAAATTACTCTAGGCATTGGAAAACAAATACTGTCTCTCTAATTTTAAATTAAAATAATACTATTTTAAATCTTACTTGCACTTTTTGGAAACATCTGAAAAATTCACAACCTGATCTTAATTTTAGCATGTATGTTTTTTCATACTCATTTGTTTATTATTTTACACCATCAGTTAAAATTATATGTTTTTTAAGGACAGCATGGTGGTTTGAGGTATGTATATGTACTCAAAATTGAAGCATCATCCATACATATCCTTTACTGTGAATCAGTGCAGGATTTTATTAAAACAGAACCAAAAAATTAAAACAAAAATCTACCTTTAATTATTAATGTATAATACTAAGCCTAAATTAAAGAAATGCTACTGCTTTTGAAGGTGATGCATCATGGTGAAACCCACCTTTGTGAGATATTATAATTGCTCAAGCACAAAAAACAGAAAAGAAAGATCAAAATCATTGTAATGGAAAGAGATATTTGGGAAATATCTCCAAGAATAAGATGATGCACTGGAAGTGGTGGGTAACTAGTACCTGGGGAGATAATATAGTGTTAGAAAATGATATAAAATGATAAAAAACACTGCCTAAGAAAACAAAACTTTTAGATCAGTAATAAAACCTCAAGCAGACAAAGTATTTTAATGTACTCAAATGTACATCCTTCCCCATCATGCCCATTATCTTATGGCTTTCTTTACCAAAGTGTGTTTAAAATGACAGTAAATGGATAAATGGTTTATTTTACTCTGCTAAAAGGGGACTCATTCTGCAAAATAATACAGGTAGTGAAACCAACTATGGCAACAATGTGAATGCTCAACCGGCTTCTCACAGTGGATGTCTGTATATCCAAGGGTGGGTGAGGGGGAAGGGAGAGAGGCGAGGGAAGAGGGAAGAGTGGGGGTGGAGAGAGAGAGAGAGAGAGAGAGAGAGAGAGAGAGAGAGAGAGAGAGAGAGAGAAACAGAGACAGAGACACCGAGAGGCACAGAGAGAATGAGAATCCAGCCATTTGTTTGTAATGGGTCTACCTGTTGGAGAAGGCGGTGTTTTGATGTAATATCTCCTTAAATGCTCCGGAAATACTGAAGCATGCTTGAATGTGAATAAATTACTCCTTAGACTTGAGTTCATCCACGGATGAGCACAAATGCAAACCTGATTCTAGCATTTAGTCAGAAGATACTACTTAGCCTTAAAAGCAATTTTATACACTGGTTATAACCAAGTCATCCAGTTAAACATGCCCGTTGTTTCCAATATTGTGTGGTTAACAATTAAAATAACACAGAATATGTTTGCAATAAACTATGCTATCATTTTATATAAAAATCAGATTTCATGTTTTTACTACACTTTCCTCTAAAACTTAGTCATCCTTCTATCTTCCTACTTTTGGATTTCCTCTGAATAACCCTAGACATCAGGTAGCCTTTACTTAGAACAATGGTTTGTGAAAATCAGAAACACCACTACATGAAAAGCCTACACAGGAAAAGCTCTATGCTGCAGCTCTGCCACTTGTGACAATGTGACAAGCACTTTCCAACCTACTGCTATCCGGTTAGCCACAAGCAGAGCAAGTCAGGATTCTCTGCGGTGGACTTGTGGACCTGCTGCACGGCTGTACTAAAACCGATGACAACATCAAAGCCTTGTCTTGTATACAATATTTAAATAAAAGAAAAATTAAGAAAAAATGTTTGGAAGTTAAGGACTTCAGTATAGCTTTTTTTGCTTTTGAAAGCTAATCTACGTTCTTTGGTAACAGAAATGCTGGAAAATGTAATGTTTTTCCATTTTGTGATGGAACAACAGCTTTAGTCTCCATACACCTCACGCAAACAAAAATACTCATTGATCTATTAATCCTTAGGTGTGCACATAGTTTTGGTCAAACTAAATCTAGATATATGATATGTGGGTAAAAAAAGTGGATGGAAATAAAAAAGTAGAATAATGAATAGCAGGTAAAAATAAAAAATAAATGTTAGAAGTAAGGGAAATATTTCTATTTCTCCAGGATCAGCTATTTTTATAGTGAGACCGCAGGTTGTTTAATTTGGGAATTTGGAAGAGATGGAGAAAGCTAAAGACAGTACACGAGAAAACAGGGCAACACTTACTGGCTTTGACTATTCCCAGGTATTAGAGATGATCTCACTTATCCCTGTACACTCATGAGCGAGTTATTAATATTCTCATTTTACTGATGAGGAAAATTAGGCATCAAGGAATGGCATTAATTTCCATGTCTAGAGCTCTTTCTTATGTGTTGGACTAGGAATATGTCCACCTAGCAACATTCTCCATTCCTGCTTTGGATTCTATACAGTTATGTTCAATATCTATCTATCTATCTATCTATCTATCTATCTATCTATCTATCATCTATCTTATTTTTGCAAATAATTTTTAACTGATTACAGTAATTTTTCTGGCTACAGGCATTTTCATAGGTATTATTTCTCAAATGGAGTTATTTAAGCATTCCTAGGCTTTTTAATAACATGGCAATATAAGGGATGGAGTATACACAGTTATGTTGCAATATAATATTTTGATTCTTTTACTGTTTTTCTCAGTATTTCATTTCTTTGATTATCCATTCTGTCCTCCCTTTAAGCACCAGACTTATATCCTCAGAAAGGAGATGTGAGAGAAAGAAGAACAGCCAAAACAGTTTTTCTGTCTTTGATTACAAATGCCTAAACCAGGACACAGCAATGAGGAGAAACATCCTGAGATGGGGCAGTACCTTCACCAGATTCCCAGTGGCCAGGTGGAGCCAGATGAGGCTTCGCAGAAGTCTAGGTTCCACTGTTGGGAAACAGAGATTCTAACTAATTACACTCTACTTTGAGAGCAAAACCTGAATGGACAGAAAGCTTTCAGAGAAAGAACAGTTGATTTGTCCTGCCCTTTACCTCATTCAGTATTCTGCTACAAAATGGAGCAGGGTGTAGATGCCTAATCACGGCATGGAGTGCCAAGAACTTGAAGAGGGTGTGCAGTGGTGGTCAGCTCAGAGGACTCAGAGGACTGGGGAGGACGTGGGGCCTGAGAGAAGCCCAAGTGGACAGGAGAGACAGAGATCTGAGAGAGCTTCCTCCTCCTTAAGGTACGGATGCTCTGCAAGCTTCCAAGACCTCTTCCCAACCACGGGAAACTGGGCAGATCCTGTTTGACTCTGATTCCATCTCACAGAGAAGTGGGGGCTGGAAGCAAACATGAGCTCAGTTTACAGAAAGCTATGATTATACTTCTTGATGGGTGATTTCGTTCCCTGTTGAGGGAGCCATCAGTGCCAAGATATTTTGCCAAACATTTTTCTTTGTGTTTCTATGGGGGTGGTTTTAGGTGTTATTAACTTCTAAATTGGTAACCCAAGTAAAGCTGATTGCTCGCATGAACATGGGTGAGCCAAGGAAGGTACAAATTAGAGCAGGGAGGCTGACCTACCCCCTAGGAAGGGGACTTTTTCTTGCCTATGAGATGAGATCCTGCTGCCTTCTGATAGTGCTAAACCATCAGCTCTCCTGGGTCTTCGCTGTGCTGACTCTTGCTGCAGAGCTGGGAGCATCCCTGCCTCCATTATTACGGGAGCTAAGGCTTTATAATAAATTCTTTCACATACCTGAATCTGTGTGTATGGCTTCATGTCTATGTCTACATCATCTATGCCTTATCTCTCCTTATCCAGATCTACCCCATGTAATATATGTCTATTCTATATCAATCTAATCTATGTATACATCTTTCTCTAGATATCCGATTGGTTGTGTTTCCCTGAAAGGTCCTAACTGATACATATTCCTTGTACATCCAATTGTAAATTGAATTCCTACTTCCTAAATAAAAAAAAAAAAATCTTAGCTATGAAAGGAGCAGTTAACACGGTAGGTATTGAGAACTATATCATCCACCAAGGTTTATTTTGCTTGTTGGATTCATTTGTTTTTCCTTACATAGTACCTAATAGACAATACGATGAAGATGGTGCACTAAGTATAAAATGGTTGAATCACTCAGTTGTTCAATATCCCACACAAGGCATCTTCCAGAAGTTCATCAATATGGACTGATACACATGTCCAGGCCTCCTAACACATTATATGGGGAGGAGCAATACTTTGGTTTTAGGAACTGTGTTTTGTTGATTTGTCAATGTTAAAATCTTTTTCAACTTAATAACAGAGATATTAATAATAATACTTTGTATGGAAGCTTAGTTTATGAAAATAATATTCATCATATAATTACAAAAAATCCTATTTGGTAAGCAAGTGTATAAATATTCAGTCAAAAAATATTCAGTCCATTTTATGTTTCTCCTTTATTTCTTCACTTTATGGTTCTTAAAGGTAGTAGCCAGACTGTTTGGGGAAATTTTTGTTTGTCCTTTATTTTCTTTCAAGGAGTATTATTTGAAAAGTTGAATATTTATTCCCAGATTAGTAAGAAGTACTTGAAATACGTTTTAGGACATGCTGTTGTTTATAAATTATCAAGAGTTTAACTCTCCTAATTATATACTGAGCTGGCAGTTGAATTTCACAGGGGGAGAAAGAAAGAAAAATACACAAACTATTAAAATGAATGTGAACCAGTAAGTGATGTTTTTAAAGGCAGATTAGTTATTGTTTACTTTTTAGTTTAGTAGCAAAACAACTTCATTGCGGTTTTTATAGCTATAATATAAATCTGTACACTAAAAGTGGTATGCGTCCGAGTCTGATATGAAACTCTTGTTAAACAAGAACTATATCTTTGCTATATCTTTAATTCCTATTCTGACATTACTCAAAGCAAAAGATAATCTATTTTAAGTTTTCCATCTTCATGTAGTTTTGTAAGCAACATGACACATTTGTCTTGTTAACTTTGTCAAATTTTAGGACCTAGGATTTGCCCTACTTGCAAAATGACAGGTAAACCTGCTGTTATTTTATAAGTGCTGGTACAAGGTGCCAGCCTCCTGGGCCAGGGCAAAGGACCTATATAGTGACCAAAAAAGCAATAGCCATAGTTTCAATTTCATTCCTGCCAGTCCCACAAGGGATTGTGTCCTGCAAGGCCCAGAGTGACACACAGGACTCATGCAGTGGGCTATGTGAAGGGAGACAAGCACTGAGCTTGGAAGACTCACTTTTATGGGAGTAGAAAACGTCTCCGCAAGCCTCATCTCTCAAGGTTGCTGACCGCAAACACTACCCTGAGAAACGGCCTGCGTGAGAGTCGCTGGGTTCAGATTGGTCCTGTCTACTGAGAACGTGCAGGAAGTGCCTTTCTCAACAGATCTGCTTCCTATAAAGTAGCCACCTTGATTTTAAGATTAAATTAATTCACACGTTATTTTACTTTGGCCAGTTCTCTATCCTTTTCTCTCAAAAATCTGACAGACCATTTGTAAGTTCAGTTTTAATAGGACCTAGAAAGAGTTGTAATGAAATCATTTAATCTCAGAAATCCATATACAGCAAATACAACATCCTTACAACTTTAAAATGGGGCTGAAGTCCGAATGTTCAAATTTCCCTCAGTTTGATGTTGACACCGGTTCTTCAGAGTGAATCTTTGGAGGTGGTGCTTTTGGGAACTGATTAAGTAATGAAGGTAGAGCCCACGTGAGTGGGATTAGCGTCCCTATAAAAGACGCCTCAGAGCTGGGGTAGCTCAGTTGCCTAGTGCTTGCCCAGAGCATGTGAGGCCCTGGGCTTAAACTCAGTGGCACTAAAACAAATGAACAAACCAAAAAGATCTCTGCTAGCTGCCTTCTGCCTTCTGCCACATGAGACCACAACAAGAAAACAGCCACGCATAGACAAGAAAGTGGGCCCTCACCACTTGGAACTGCCAAGAACTTGAATCTTGCTATTCCCAACCTCCAGAACTTGTAGCAATAAATGTCTGTGGTTAATAAGTTGCTAAGTCTAAGGCATTCTGTTACAGTATTTCAAAGTACTAAGCCAGATGTTGTCAACACAATAGACAGGTATTTTCATGTTTCTATATTTCTTCCATGACTTTTGTGCATGTACATAATTTTATGATCAGATGCATTTCTAGTAATTTAAAGATAGACTAAAAACTAATGATTCTCTTGAAATATTTTTGACAATTGGTGCAGATTACTGTGGTGAAATTCATGTAAAAAAAGATGATCTCTTGTGTGTCATAAAACTTTATTTACAGCTTTATTTTGTGGGTCTTGTTATATGTGATGTTTTCTCTGAGCTCACCTTACTATCATATATTTATTTTCCTTTTGCCCAGTAAGCATTACCTGTATAACTTTTCATTTTATGGCACAGTGTACATTTTAGATGCTATCCAAATTCCTTTTGAAATTTTCTCAAAAGATGTTTCATTTCTCTCTGCTTCGGCCAATGTTTTGTATTTTACTAAGTATTTCTCAGTTATCACTCACAGAAACAAAGAATATTATAATTATACATACATTGGTGTGTTAATTAATCTGCTCTTATTCTACTGTAAGATTATTTTAGTCTGTTTAGAAGTCTTAAATGAATAAAATTTGAAAATCTTAGAGACAATAAGTATTAATTGTGGTTGGGGGCGATAGGTGTAAAACTTTAATGTGGTTATCAATAAATGTAATATACTACATAAATTGAAAAAAGATAAATGTCACATGATCATATCAGGAGACACAGAAAAAGCCTTCAACAGAAACCAAGAACCCTTCATGATAAAAATCCTACCTAAAACAGTGAAAAGCCATCTGTGACAAACCCTCAACC
Organism: Erethizon dorsatum; assembly: GCA_028451465.1. Classification (NCBI taxonomy): domain Eukaryota; kingdom Metazoa; phylum Chordata; class Mammalia; order Rodentia; family Erethizontidae; genus Erethizon; species Erethizon dorsatum. The sequence continues at coordinate 135,128,316 of CM051826.1, read as the reverse complement.
AACACCATACTGAACGGGGAAAAACTGAATGGTGAAAAACTATAAAATCAGGAATGAGACAAGGCTGTCTGCTCCCATCATTTCTGTTTAATACAGCACCTGAAACTTTAGCCAGAGCCTCAGGTAAGAGAAAGAAATGAAGAAGTTATGAATGGGAACTGTGCTGCTGTGTTATAAACAGGAACCATGAATAGAAACTCTCATTGCCAAGACAAAATACCTGACGTCCAAAACTAAGGAAGGAAAGGTTTATTCAGCTCACAGTTTGTGGAGGTTTCAGTCCATACTCGGCTGGCTCCAAGGCAGGGTGGCACATGGCAGAGGGCAACAGTTCACGGCAGTGGAAGACACCAAAAAAAGCAGCAAGAACGAAAAAGGGAGGAGAGAGCGAGCGAGCACGCCTCTTTCCCTCCCTTATATTGTGTGCAGGCTCCCCGCCCCAGGGCCGGTGTAGCACTCACACCCATAATCCCAGCATTGGACCATGAATCAATCACAAACGCTAGAAGCTCACCCCCATGAGCTTTGGGGGTGAGACATCTAGGGGGACATCTAGACACAAACCATAACAGGAACGGGAGAAGTTAGATGGCTGTTAGCAGATGATGTGACTCTTCACATAGCTAAAGACCCAGGAAACCACACCAGAAAACTTTTGGATGGGATAAACAATACTTCAAATGGCAGGTTACAAAACCAATACACAAAAGATCAATTGTGTTCTTGAGAAAAACCAGGAAAACAAATCCACAATAGCTTCAATAATTAAATACCTATGAATCAACCTAACCAAGGAGGTGAAAGACCACTACAACGAAAATTTCAGAACACTGAAGAAAAAAATTGAAAAAGACATTAGAAAATGGAAAGACATCCCTTGTTCTTGGGTTGGTAGAAATAATGTTAAAACGGGCATGTTACCTAAAGTGATTTGGATTTAATGCAATACCTACTAAATTAACAATAATTTCAAATTCATAGATTTTGAAAAAAAAATCCTAAAATTCATATGGAATCAGAAAAAAATACAGAAGAGCTTAAGCAATCCTGACTGAAAACAGCAAAACTGGATACTTTATTCAAGTTATACTACAAAACTGAAGTAACAAAGAAAACATGGTACTGGTACAAAAACAGATATGTAGTCCAATAGAACAGAACAGAAAAGAACAGAATAGGATAGAATAGAATAGAATAGAACAGGAGACACAGAAACGAACCCACGTACCTACAGCCATCTGAATTTTGACAAAGGAGCCAAAAATATGTTGGTGAAAAGAGAGCCTTTTAAACAAATGGTGCTGGGGAAACTGGTTACCCATGTGCAGAAGGCTGAAACTAGATCTTTATCGTTGGCATCGTGCTAATGGACCAAAAAGTTAAATATAAAAAAGAAATCTTGTAGCTGCAGGAAGATAGCACAGGGGTAACAATGGAAGCAATAGGCACGGGGAGGGGATTCCCGAATAGAACTCTGGTAACACAAGAACTAATATCAAGAATCAGCAAATGAGATCACAGTCATCAAATCAGAAGCTTCTGCACAGCAAAGGAAGCCAGGCAAAGAGGAAAAAGACAACCAGCACAATGGAAGAACATTTTTGCTAGCTACTTTTCCAGTAAGAGTGTGTTCTAAATAATATAATACTTAGAATATGTATATATAGAACTCAAGAAATGATGCAATCCCCATAAAACAAACGACCCAATCAAAAATGAGCAAAGGAACTGAATAGCTACTTCTCAAAGAAGATGTACAAATAGCCAATAAGTACATGAAAAAATTTCCAACATCTTTCCCTTTAGGGAAATGCAAATCAAACAATGCTGGGGTTTTACCTTACCCCAAAGAAAATGGCTATCATCAAGGACTCAACAAACGGTAAGTACCTGCAAGTTTGTGGGGAAAAATGAAACTTCACCGTTGGTGTGTGTATGAACCAGTACAGACACTGTAGAAATCTGTGTGGAGACTCCTCGGAAAACCCACAGAAGTTCCATTTGATCCAGCTTTTCCCCTTCCAGATATAGTCCTGAAAGAATGAAAGACATCATACACCAGTGATAGGTACTTACCCATGTTTAGAGCAGCAAAAATCACACTAGCTAAACCCTGGAAACGGTCGAGATGCTCATCAACAGATGAATGGATGAAGAAAATATGTCGTACATACATAGTGGAATATTACTCAGCCACAGTGAAAAAGGAAGTCAGGTCATTTGCCTGAAAAGGATGGAACTTCGGACCATCACTCTAAGTGAAATAAGCCAGCCCCAAAAAGTTAAACATCATGTGTTTTCTTGTATATGAGAAACCTAAAATTTAAATAAACACATGAATAAATTAGGGAACAATGGTAGGAAACTGGAAGATAGACTCTTGGAAATAGGTAGGGATGACGGCGGGGAGGAGGAAATTGGTAAAGGAATTGAAAACGAACAAGATTGTATATTAGGGCCGGTGATATAGCTCAGTGGCATAAGTGCCTGCCTGGCAAGCATGAGGTCCTGAGTTTGGTTCCCGGTACCCAAATAAAGAAAAAAAAAATAAAGATTGTATGTTATACCCATGTGCCAGTTTCCCAAAGCAAACATCATTACTCTGTAATATGAACAGTAATAAAAAGACACTTTAATGTAGCAATATCATTATATTGTGACATCACTCAGAGCATTCCCTAATTTCAACATTTTTTGTTAGTATTTATTGTTCTTTCTACACTGAAAATGTGAAAGAGTGCCTATTTTCTTCTCTACAATGAATTTTACATTTATGCACATGTAGTGACAGAATGCCAACAACCCATCACTGAAAAATTCTAAAATTTAGACTATAATGAACAATTCTACTTTAAGTTAATGCTCTAGTACCCAGCAACTTTCAGGAGCACTGAGTTACACGCTAAATTTGTAGGGAAACTTAGCAATATCTGTTGGACATCAGGAGAACTAACAGCCCCTAGAATTGTACAGACAGGATATTTGAGTAGCCTCCAAATCCATACGTTGGAATTCTAATCCTCGAGCTAATGCTATTCAAGGTGGGCCCTTTGGCTTCATTAATTAGCTGTTTCTTCGGGTTAAAGGAGGCCGGGATAAATTAATGAGACCCTAGATTACTGGAAACTGCGAGGCCTGGGAACCTCTGAGGGCCCCCACTGATACAATGGATAGCAGTTGAATCCTGTGCTGTTCCAAGTTTGGTTCATAGCGATGAATAAAACAATCACGCTTGCTGGCTCCATGGGTTTTACTGTGCAGTACGGGCTTTTGCCAAGTTGTTAATCTATCACAAAACAGTAAAAGTGTATGAGTTACGCTGAGTACGGAGGGAATGCTATCTACCATTTGTATGCCTTTTTATCACCTGCAATCTATTATCACTCCTGGATTTTTTACTACATTTGTTCTATGTCAGCATCGTTCCTGAGCAGCAATGCAAGACAGATGGAGCGCCTGCGTCCCTTGGCGTTCTTCTCTGGGGCCTTCATCCATTCACGGCACAACGGCTCCTCACATCCCTGCACTGTTATTAGCTTCTGGCTGCACCGAACTCTATTTTTATCCTTTCTCCTTGTATTTCTTGCATTACAAGAAATGATTCCTGCTACAGCCTTACACCTCTGAAATTTATTTGTTTATTAAATTACTTTTTTTCTGACTATAAGATATTTTAACAAAATAATTCAAAGCAATGAATGATATTATTTCAGTAGAAATGTGTGTGTATACATGTGGCCCTGAAGTCAGAAGAATATTACGCCAAATCTTCGGGAGGCTTTTGTATTATACCATGATATTTACTCCTCTATCTCCTTTTGTATGTGAGATGCTATTTTATTATCAGACTTTTTTTTACAGTTATCCTCAGTAAAACTCTTTGCATTCCACCTGTACCTTATCTATTCCAAGTTGCTTTTTATTATTAACTGGACAAAACGCTTTCTTCTGGGCTTCTCACTTCCTCTTTTATACGTGTTTACTCCCATAAAATTTCCCTGGGTCAAGTTTTTTCCCAGCTGAAATTCCCTAAAATTTATGTTCTTTCCTCTCACACCTTTAAATCCTTTACGACTGATATTCTGTGATTGAATTTAACCTCTAACAATCACAGTCTTTCTCCCGATTCTTATTTTCTTCATTATCTGTATCACACACACTTTTTTGAATATAGATTTATTCTCATATTGTTGATTTTGATCATTTCTCATTTTGTGTCCTGTGATTGGTAACTAGACTGTAGACCTTTTCAGTAGCAGACCCTTGTTTTACCTGGAGAAAATTTGTCCTGGGATAGAAAAGTGTTGTGGACACTTTTTCCTAGAGAAAATATGCTCAGTAATGCCTGCTCTTTCTTGAAAGAGATAATCTGATGCAATCATGGTGGGAAGGGAATGTAAAACAGGGGAGAGAAGACCGAAATAAGAAAGGATCTTTCAGAGCTGGTCACAACTTCACCAGAAATCAGAGCTCGGCCACGTGGAAGGTTCCTGCAGATCTGTGTGAACCACTGAGCTGAAGAGCAGGAAACTGATGCAAAGGCTCCTTCCGGTCTTCTCTCCGTCTCTCTTTGGGCAGGGTTTGCTGAAAGGGTTCCTGTCTGTGTTCCCGTCCCATTTGGGCTACTCTGCGGAAAGCTGAATCCCATGTGTGCTTTTGGGAGAAGATGAAAACCACCTCCGGATGGGAGAATAGACGCTGGTCTGCAGGGAAAACGTTGAAAGCTGGTGAACTCTCTTAAATGTCATTCTCAAGGGGTCACCAACGGGAAGAGAGTCAAGAACTTCTCTACCTCCTCTCTCCAACTCATTTGCAGACTTCGTGAAAGATCATTTCAAAGCCCGTTAAAATATTCACCTGTCAACCCTCTTATCTGAATACTCAGAAATTTGGCATGGCATATCGTGTTTCTGATTTCTTATTATGGGCAAAATACATTTTCTCCTCTGCTTTTACTTTACCTTTTCTTCTCTCCTTTCATTTCCTCATTCTGTAACTGTTAAAAAACTTGCAAAGAGAAAGGTAAAATTTAGGATATAATGTTCTTCTTCACTTTCTGCCTTCCTGGCTAGCACTCAATACATTCTCCAGAAAACTACCAGGAAATATTTATTTTTTTAAGTCTTTGCTTAACACCCACATTTGATAATGCTCACACTAGCTAAATTGTTCAATCCTGCACATTTTCCTGTTTTACTCTCTATACTCCAGATACTCCTTTTTGTCTTTTTACTACTTACTTATATTGTACATATTTTTCTTATTTGTTGTGCTTGTTGGGTAACATCTGTTTTTCCCATCATGAGGCCAACTCCAGAAGGACGTGTCCAGTCTTTTGTTTGTGGATGATTCCTGAAACTTAAATCAGTACTATGCTCAGTGTAGGTGCTCAATAAAATGAATTAACACTTGTAATTCCCCTACATTTTTTAAACAATGTTTCTTTTAGTAGATGGTTGCAGTACCTAATATTTAATTCATCTTAGGGAGTGGGTACACGTACTTAACATATATACACCTTAATAGCAATTCTGTCTTCAAAATTTTCAAATTGACTTAGGAAGATAAATAAGCATATCCTATTTTGTAATCTCTTGGGCATCTTGTATATATTTGTATTACTGGGAAGTAAAAGCAATGATCATGAGCAATATTTATTTCATTGAAGAAATACTTATTCAGCAAATTGAAGGAATCTTTACTCATCAGATGGTGCTGTGCTCTATCATGTAATGATAAACAGTAATTGCTTCCTGCACTTACACTATTTATTTCCCTACTTGTTTCTGTTATCCTGGAGATTGAACCTGGGATCTCACACATGCCAGGCACTCACTCTGCCACTCTGTTACACCCTCCATCATTCCACACTGTTTATAGTTGACGAAAACCATGGGCAATAAATAGAGATTGTATGTGACAACAACATCGATGCGCTGGTAGTGACTACTTCAACAACTGTGCTGAACTGAGACCTGCGGTCCATGAATGCTGCTGTCCAAGCCGCTGGGAGTGGAATTTGACCTCGTACATTCGAACAAGGCTTATTTTGTTCATACTTCTATTCACAAAAATTAGTGGTTAAGTAGTGATTAATAATTTGGTGTTTAAAAAATAAGACTCCTGAAAATGCAGTGAAGTTTTGGAAGGGGGTAGTAGTATGAACTTGAGGAGCTGCTATCATACATACGTAGTGTAATCAGAAAATACGTTGAGTGTTTAATTTTAAAAATGTGTTACAGTAAAAGACATATTGCCATTAATCCCTTGCCAAATACTCCTCCTTGCTTTAAATGCACTTGTCTTGTCGCTCTTGCCACTTTCTGAAGCAGCTCTGGCAGACCTCTTTTGTGTCTTTAGTTGCACTGTCCTGGCTGCCTGGGTGTCCTGAACTGATTCAAAACGTTTCCCTTTCATGCTCATTTTGACTTGGGGGAGGAGCCAGAAGTTGCACAGTGCCGGATGCAGTAAATAAGGTGAATGAGGACACAGCATCATGTTTTTTTTTCCTGATGATTACTTTTTATTTTTTAATTTTAATTTTTAGTTAATTTTATTTGTACACAGTCATGTTTCAGTGAGCCTGCCTTTCTAGTGGATGGCATTTGCCAGAGGCAGTCACCAAATTTTTGATTACACCTTTTAAAAACACTCACAAAAGAAGACTTCCAGAACTGCTTTCAAAAGAGGCAAGGATGATGGGATAATTGTTTTGAAGCTAGGAGGGTAATATTTTGAAGGGGACTAATGGCGATGAGTCCTTTAGTAATAAGTATTTAAAATTTAAATGATCACCATACATTTTGATTCCATCTTGCTTCTAATTCTAAAGTATCTACAAGAAAATCTACAGATGCGGAATTGCAGAGAAAAGTATTAAATGCAAAACAAAAGCCTTTATTTGCCTCATCCATTTTGTGGTATAGAAACAGGTCAGTGGGAAATGGGAAGACAAGGTCATTCTAGGAGGAGCCTATAGCAGAAATAACACAGGAACGTGCTCTGCAGACCCAGCCAATGTTTTGGGGAAGGGGCAGGGGTGTACCTCTCTGCAGAATCATCACGAGGGATTCCCAAGAGCACAGTAGGAAAGGGTAGAAAGCTCAGGATAAGGGTGAATAAAAGGCACTCCACTGGGGCTCCCTGCCTATCCTCTCCACAAAGATGTGCACAGTTAGAACCCCCGATGGTCCCCTGGCACAGAGCCGGCTGTCTGGAAGGACCCAGCTCTCTCTACCCCTTGACATACGTCTGATGCTTGCAATCCTCGTGCATCTTTCAATTCTGTAAAACCTATGCATTCACATGTTTCCAAGTAGTAACACTTTTTGGACAAACAGTAAACTCACTTTCTAAATCAGATTTTGAAGACTTAAGATGCTATTTTGATATTTGGATGTGTAATTGGTGAAAGGTAGTTTCACATTAACTTAGCATTCCCATGATCACAGGTATTATGGTGCCTGTGGCTCTGAGTAAACAATTAGACCTAGATAGCTCTTAGTTCAGTTAATTGGCGCTAACCGAGGACAGGTAGGCATCACCGACTGAAAACGAATTGAACGTAATCACTGAATGGACTTCACACATTCCGGCAAGTTGAATGTATTTTATTTATTTATTTATTTATTTATTTATTTATGTATTTATTTATTGGTGCTGGGAATCAAACTCATGACCTCACGCTTGCCAGGCAGGCGCTGTGCTGCTGAGTTATATCCCCAGCTCAAGTTGAATGTATTTTAGATCACTGGGGTGTAAGGAGCTTAAATGTTGTAGTATTATGATCCTTATCTCATTCACTTTTATAAATTTATGATGTAAAGAAATGAACAAAAACATAGTTATTGTAAAATGTAGTCTAAAATAATTTTTTTCCTAAGTCATAGCATGAGATCATTTTCTTATCATATGACTTTCTTTGGAAAGTTAAGGAACATTCTGATTAATTGAAGGCTTGGTTATAAGGCTTCTGTTAATCAAAGTTTTGCTGCACCTTTTTTCTAAATTCACCTTTGATGTTAATTAGAAGTTTAATTTTTAATTCTCATACCTTTGTGACTCAAACTATCCTCTTTAGATATTGATGCACCTTCAATTTTTTAAGACATGTCATTAAAAGATCATAAGCTGCTAAATATTATTCCTGATATGAGAAAATCTTAATGAAGATGAAAAATTCCAAGTAATACAATGTAGTTATAGGTAATAAATAACATGGTTGTAAGCCAGTTTTATCATAAACAACCTTCTAAATTTTATTTTTTAGACATTTTATACTTCATTTCTTCTATAATTTATCATAATAATTAAATTATGACATTTGGAAAATTGTTCAAAATTTTTTTTCCAAATATCATTTTTTATGCTTCTTTGAAAAGGCTCACTTGAACTTCAAACATCAAACTGTAGCCATCAGTTAATTAAGGAGAACAGAGATCATGAGGCGAATCAAAGTATCCCATCCCTTTCTTCTTTATTCATGCCTGTATGCTTTAAGATATATTTTTTTAAGATTACCCTATTGAAAAGGTAAATTCCTGACACATGGCTTTTGTTTAACTGATGGTATATTTTCTACTACAATAAATACCTTACTGGTCCATTTCCTGACCCCTGTGGAAAGGACTGCATTATCCAGGTACACTGGCATATGCAAGGAATTTGTTAGAGATTTTCTATGTGCAAGGCAAAGTGGGCAGCACCTATCCAGAGACTAAGTTTGAAAATCAAGCCATGACATTTTTTGTTCTTAGTGATCACGAACATGCTTTCGCTCTTTGAGCATGTAATTCTACTTTTCTGAGACAGTCATCCCTAAGCAATGGATGTAAAGATTTCTGCTCTTATAAGTTTTATATAAACTGACTCAATTTAAAGTTGATATAGGCTTATTTTTGTTAATGACTTATAGTAATTGATTCCAATTAGAGAAAGCATTTATATCATACAAATCTGTTAGGGTTAGATCTGTCAGCTATCCGAAGAACTTGGCTATTTAATTTTTATTCTTTCCTTTTTTTCCCACTAGGTTTAAAAAGCAAAAAAAATTACCACCAAATAAAACAAAATAAAATTATAGTGCTTCATTCTGGAAGTTTCAAATATGGTGCCTCTGTATTTTTTGATATGTGGATTTTACTCAATTATGTCAACAGTGGTTGTAGGAGGTACTTTGAAACCACAGTCACATTGAGATTCCACTTTTAGTTAAGAGGCTGATCAGCCCTGCAAAGATTAAGAATTTTAAAAATTGATGATGAGTACAGAACTAACTGCATGAAGAAATAAAATGAAATCAAATCCAATACAATGAAATAAAGATAAAAATATGAGCTAGTTGAGAAAATAAATGAAAATGGAGATATTAGGTTTCTGTTATTTTCTTAGTTCATGTTTAGGGATTGGACAGGGCAAAAGGTTGGGGCATATAGGCTGTCTTGTAATGAAGGCATCTTAGTAGAAACTTGTAGGATCACTTAAACAATTTAGTAATGGATAGATGAAAAGCCATAAGACTCATTTATGCAAACAGAACTTAGCTCAGGTATTCTGCATGTATCAAATACATGACTTATGCTTTGGGTACTGAAGTGGTTCTGTAAAAATGACAAATCATTTTTTAGCTGCATAAACAAAACTTTCTCCTAGATAAAGAAAAACATTAATTTAAAATATAAATCTACCATAGTATTCTTTCTTTCTGTAAAGGAAATACAGTGGTCAAAACCTAGCAGTTTAAAAAAATCCTTAAATAATACAATATAATATATTTATCAAAAAGAGATGATAAAATGTTAAAAAGAAATAGAGAATGCCATTTTATAGTGTATTGGTAGGATTGCAGAGATCAAGTAAGATATTAATAATCAAGTTAGCCAAGACCAACAATTTCAACAAGTTTATTAAAAGAAAAACATTTCTCCTTTGAAATCATTTTGGAAATAGTTTCAGGATAAAATTATTTCAAAAATAAAAATGCAATATTAAGATTTTGACTTCATTATTTAAGGCAATGTCCTAACCTGTCTTCCCTTTGCTGGGATAGAAGACCCAATACCCACAATTTAAGGAACTTATTTTGGCTTAGGGTTTCAGTCAATGCTTGTCTGGGTTCAAGAAAGAAGTGACAGAGGAAAGCCATTCAACCATGGCAGCCAGGAAGGGAGGAGAAAGAAGGAGAGGGAGGGGGAGAGAAGAGGAGGGGAAGGGGGAGGGGAAGAAAGGGGGTGAGGAGGGGGAGAACATCAGGAACAAGAATTCATGCTTCTGGGTCACCTCACCTGTGACCTCCTCCAACCAGCCTTGACCTCCAAAGAGCACATTTAGCTACTGAACTTCTCAATGGGTGAAATCCCTGACAAGTTTAGCAGCCCCATGATCCAGTCACCTTACAAACACGTGATACTTCCGAGGTACATTTTAGATCTAAACCATAACAAGACCCTACTGAAAACTATTGCTTGTGAAGGAATGAATAGGAAGAATGATTCCTCTTAAATTAAGCAACTTGTTTACTGAGAAAAACCCTGAAATCAGGGCTAAATATTAACTTTAAAGTCAAATACACCAAAACAATATGTTGGACAAGTACTCACTCAACTGATAATGTGAACATTTTTCTATAGTTTGGTATCAAAGGCTGCCCATCTTATCTTGAAATAAGCCTGAACAGTTGTTCAAGCCTGAACAAATAAGCTGAACTGATGCTCAAAAATTTCACTATCTACAAAGTATAAATGCCCTCAAATAGCCTCAAGGTTGTTTCTTGGTAACTGAGTGAATTCATAGAAACAAGTGCAATGTGGGAGTAAGGCTAGATATTCATTTGTCTCATTCTTAACCATGAAAAATGGTGCAGGTCCTACGGAACCAAGGAGAAGGACCTGCATTTTCAATTTTACTGGATTCACAGATTATTAATTGTCATTTGAAAGTGCTCAAGGTTTTGAGCAAAACAACATTTAACACTACCCCAGTGCCAGATTGAAGCCGTATGCGCTTTCTAGACAGATTGGGGGTGTGGCCACGGTACTCAAGGCTCAGCTGTTCACCATCGCCCCTCTGCCAAAACCAGAGGTCGTCGGGCTCGCGTGGCGTCGCTGTACCATTTGCTGAAACACACGAGGATGAAATGACACCACGATTGCATCCAAGGTTAGAAAAAAATATATAAAAATACTTTTTCTTTTCTTGAGTGGATATTGTACAGCCTGCATGGAGTGTTAACCTAAAAAATTGAATTCTAGAAGAAAAAGAAATGTGTGCCTCTGTGTCAGCACGATCAAGTTGGTCCCCAGCTTTTGTATAGGGCTTGGTATTTACTATCATTTTGCTTTACGTTTTATATGTTAGATTGATGCAGTAATTAATTAGCTACTCTTATTCAGAAAATCTAAAGCCATCTTTAAAAGTAAGTCACTCCTTTTGGTTCATCATTTGCTTCTAAAATATGCAATGTTAAACTTTAAGTTTATATAATACATTCAGAAAATATAATTTGAAGTAACATTTTGAGACACTGGACTGTGAGTGATAACAGAAGCATTCGTTCCATGTCTGAAAATGACTCTATGGAATGGCCCCCAACCCTTACCCCTGCAAATTCTTATAACCTGAATTTCAGGAAGAGCTTTTCATTGATCATAAATTGTTTCATTACATAAGTTCAACTAGGTTTCAGTGTCTTGGAAGGAAGATGCTTGCCTCTGATTATTAGTCAACACTTTCAGAAAAATGTAACTCAGCCATTGTATTTAATTTTCTTTTTCTGTTTCCTTCTCTTCCAAAATTCTCTTTCTTGAAGTTTAGATGCTAGGATCAGAGTGTGCTCAGTTGAACTCAGAAAGCAAAAGGATAAAAACTAAAGTTTAATATCCCTCATAAATATGTAAGAGGAAGAGAGATCTTTGATTATTAAATTAACATTAAAAAAGTTTCAGAGAGCTAAAATGTTTCAATTGGATATTCATGACATTATTTAATAAGAGAGAGCCTTTGAAATATAAAGTTAAATATGAAGTTTATGCTTCACATTTAGAAAATAAGAAGAATACAGTTCTTTTAATGAATGAAGGCAAGATATAGAGGACGATGACTGGGTTATTTTGATAAGTTTTCTCCCGGAGGGACCCAGTTTCAAGTTGTGACTTAATTTACTAAACCGTGAAGTGGCTTTCAAACAGAAAAAGAAAATCAAGAGTTGTGTTGGTATCACTCTGGTATTTCTGAGCTGTGCTTTTCATTAATGCACAATTAATAGGGAGAACCAGACTGTATTATAGTAGGTATTAATCAGTCTAATTCAGTGAAGAATGTGAACAAACTTGTAGAATTAATTTAGTAAATTATTTTACAAAAGAGTCATACTTGTCAGGTAAACTGTGTTTTAAATAACTGTAAGAAAAATGCTGTTTTACAAATCTTTTAAAAAAGGGCATCATGGACTTGCTAACATGGCAGAAATCTTCTGTTTTATTTTCCACCTGTCTGAGACCCACTGGTTTGTCTTCCGTCCAAGCTTTCTTGGTTGCAAGTGACATGGAATTGTCAGTTCACATACTGGGCTTGGCGACTTGAGCGTGATCCTTTCAGTATTCTCCAGATAAAGAGCAATTTTTCTGTGCTCAGATTCTTTGCTTTTAGAGTGGAACCCCTGGAGTGGGGACAGGCAGTGCATCCATGCGTTTCGAAAGAGTTGTTAGGAACTAAATTAAGCAGAAACATTAGTGCCCAGGAAAGTTTGTGTAGATAGTGAATATTTTCTATTCTTATCTTTTACTGATCATTAAAAAAAAAAACACTATGCTACTGGTACTTGTGAAATTTCAGAAAAGTGCTTTTGAGTTTTAGAGTAAGTGAAACTAAAGACGAATATTGTTATACTATAAATGAAATCATAAACTGAATCATACTTTTGAAATCTTTTTCACTGGGAGAAAGACAGTGTTTGCTATTAAACCTCAGGTGAATGGAACAAGGGTGTGTGCTACCTATCCTGCCTGGTGTGTGTGTGTGTGTGTGTGCGTGCGCGCGTGTGCTTGCATGTGTGTGTGTGTGCATGCGTGTGTGTGCTTGCATGTTCATATGTGTGTGTGTTTTGTGACGATTGGCATGAGCTGGGCTTCTCTTGTTCAGCCAGTAAAGATGGCCATCTCCATTTTATTCTGTGATGTCCGGATGAACAAAACAAATCATTTTTTCTTTTTTCTATAACACCTATCCATTGCATTTTTAACTATGGGCATCTACAATTTATGACAGACATTTCCAATTTTAATGAGGTACCAAGTCCCCTATTTCAGGCAAACATCTCCCTTGATCCATTGTTTTTTGAATAATTAGTATAAGTAACAAAGCTAGTTATTCGATTGTTTTACTTTTGAGATGAGCTGTGCCTTATGAATCTTTTAGCATGTGTTGAAACCCCCTTGCACTTGTGTTTTCTTGGGTTAAATCACTACTTTAGAAAGCTGAATAAATCCATGCAGCTGGAGTTTATTTGGAACTGTGTTCTATTATTGCTCTCTTGCTTTTTCTTGGCAATTTTCTCCCTGTTTGATGTATCATACACATTTGCCTTCGTTTGAAAGTCCTGATGGGGTTTTACTTCTCCTTCTCCCATCAAATGGTGGGATAAAGATGGCTATTATTCCATTCTCCTGTGAAAATTACCTGCCACTTATTCCACATTCTCTATTTATCTGTGTTACCTTCTTAGCTTGCAGGTGACAAACAAAAAAAGGCAAAATATCTTTTCTCCCCCTGTGGCTTATTTCTGTCAGCACAATGAAGCCACTGAGTGTAACATCCCTGATTTCTGTTTTGAACACATTGCTCACAGTGTCCAAACTTACATGCTACTATTCATGTACAGTGCTTTTCTAGTACTCGCAATTTAGGAGAACAAACCCAAACATACTCAATCGTCTCATGCTGGAGCTTACAGTCCTGTCACCTGAAGTCACTGTAGCTCCTGAAGTCACTGTACTCCTCAGGGACATGGACAGTGATTTCTTACTATGTTTATGTTTTCTCTTTACCCAACTCTCTTTCAGATTGAGCTCTAAGTTTTGGCTTACTATTGAGCATTGTTTCTGTCTACCTTATGATGAAGATCATTTCCGATTACCCTTTAAATTTCCTTCACTGTCTAAACTGAAAATATGCAATTTTAAATTTTAGTTTTTAAAATAGAGGGTCTTGATAAGTCACTAAATTTCCCAGGCTGGAGTGGGGTTTGCAATCCTTCTGCCTCAGCCGCCCATAATTCTGGGATTATAGGGGTGGGCATCATGCCTGGGTGTGGGGGTTTCTAGTCTGCCTTGGGTTTCTCTTTGCTCTGGAAGCTTAGAGGTCATTTAGATAAGAATTTCATCTTGAAAATACTAGATGAATCTTTCTATATCATGCTTTCATTTTAACCCTTTGCTTGTGTTACTATTCTAGCATAAGTTTAGTTTTCTTCCTCATCTACGACAGAAGCAAGAAGGGAATATGAATACCTGGAGCCTGACCTCCTTAGAGCTGGACAGAAGCTGGGGTCAGGGTGGCCCGATGAGAAGTAGGAAGAGTATTTGAGACAGTGGCGAGAAACAGACGTTGATTCTATGATAATTCATAAGGTCGTACGAAAACCTGCATGGTTGTACTGTTAGGACTGACTTGCATGAACAGGTTTGGCTGATTTTGAACTGGAGGTCCATGCAGGAATTTGTCTTAACTTTTTGTGTGATCCAGCCCACACTGTGTCTTCGTATTTTGGTTCTTTTTTCAGCAATGAACACACTGAAGCAAACAATACAAACTTTTGTTAGAAATATGAAATAATCCCGGCCCCTGACTGGATTCATAATTTCTGTTGAGCCTCTTAAATTGGCCTCAGTTTCCTCAATGTATAAGCAAGGGAATTAGTTTTACTGTGCATAATTAAGCAGAGAAACTTGCAGTGTGCATAGAGTAGAACAATCTTTTTTCCCTTCATTTTTCTTTATGCTTTCACTGTTGGAATATTTTTCTTTTTTACGTTTTTTCTGTTTTTCTTCCCATGAAAACCTGTATTCCTTCCTTTCTTTGTTTTTCTCTTCCCTTTTTCTCTTTACTTTTCACCCCTCCCCCACTTTGGATTTTTATTGTGTGGATTTCTCCTGATTTTGCCTTATACCATAGCATAGATGTCCAGAGATGCGTGAAACTTTTGTTTTTTAGTATGTGGAGAATTAAATCACGAGCACATTTACCCCTAAATAGCCAACAAATTCTTTTTTTTCTTTTAAGGGGGTACCGGAAGTCAACCTCAGGACCTCACGCTTGCCAGCAAGAGCTTGTGCCACTGAGCCATATCACCGGCCCTTTTTTTTCCTTTATGTGGGTAACTGGAGTTGAACTCAGGACCTCGTGCTTGCCAGGCAGGCGCTTATGCCGTTGAGCTATCTCACTGGCCCAGCCAACAAATTCTTTTTTTTTTTTTTTTTTGTGGGCCCTGGGGGTCGACCTCAGGACCTCGCGCACCAGCAGGCACCCGTGCCGCTGAGCGATATCACCGGCCCCTTTTTCGTATGTGGGTTCCAGGAGTCGAACTCGGGCCTTCGTGCTTGCCGGGCAGGCGCTTAAACTGCTGAGCCATCTCACCGGCCCAGCCAACAAATTCTTAATTCAATTCTTAGTAGAGGAGATTATTTTAAAATGCAGCACAAGCTTAAAACCTGCTGGTAAAGTATATTTATATTTTGTTTTTGTTTCCTAAAGATATTATACTGAAACAAGTGTGCTCAAGTGTATACTAAAATTGGTCATAGCATTTAATACATCTCTTAAACTGCAAATAACACATGTAGTCAATAATTTCTAATTATTATGATTACATTGGATTAAATGCAAAAGAACTATGATTATATCATGGGTGCAATGAAAGCTTTCATAGTACCATAGCATTTTAACGTTTTTATTAGGATTCGCTTAGTAATCCTACCTCTGTAATATGCAGCCACCTATGAAAAGCAGTGATTCTTTCTTAATGCAGAGTAATTAGAATGGGAGTTAAAAGGTAATTTTAAAAATTTAAAATAATACATTATACCTATGAGCTATCTGCAGTAATACAGGCTAAATACCATCCTAAATTAAAATTCTTGACCTGTGTTTGAAGGATGTGTAGGATGCTACTTGATATTAAGAGGACTTTGGCGAAGACAGAACTTGAGTAAAGGAAAAGGAAACTGAACCTACAGGCTTGGTAGGAGGAATCTCGTATGGTTCTCAGAGAATATGGAGTAAGATGTGTCTTGAGGTCCATTTTTCCTTCTAAGATGTCAGATTCTGCATATTACATGGAGGCAGGGCATAGTATGTAAGCATAAATAAAAAGAAAAAGTCAGTATTTTGAAATGAACAATGGTTTTCTCATTTCCTGTGTCCTGAATGCTTGTGGAAGCAGGGACTTCACAAGACAAACAGAATTTTGGTACCTGATTGATTTGACAATTATGGAAACTGAGTCACACAGGCTTATAAGATTGTTTCAAGCCAGCTAAAACATCTTTCCCATTTCAGGTAGTGAGTTGGGCACAATTTGAATTCCGCCTTATTTTGCTGTTCTGCATTAAAATCATTTGCTACTTGATAAATTGATTTAATCTACTTTACCATGGTTGGTGTTCTACATTTTGTGACTCCTCGTATAGATTAGCCATGCCCTTCTCTATTTTGGTATTAAAACAATTCATAAAACTATCAGCATTGGCAGAAATAAAAACAAAACTGCAACGGACCGTCTGAGTGTTTGGAACTCAGGTGTTAATCAGGTCTTCCCTCTGCGCCCTGGTCTCAGTGACCCACTGAAGGACATCATGGAGAATCTGGCTTTTCTGGGTGAAATATATCTAAATTACATTTGATTCAAACCTATCTTTGTATTTGACCAGTATTTCATGATAGTTTCTGGGTTTTCCTTTTTGTTTACTTCCGTACATTCCTCCATCCCTTCAACACAATTACTTTTGTTTGAACCTTAGAACTCCCCATTCTAAACACCTCATCTGATTCTTAACATTTTTATCTACCCTCAGCAATTTCCCAAATTGATCTCTGGACTTTTGGCCTCCATCTAGATCCTGGGTAATTAATAGCGACCCAGATGTGTTTCCCTCATTGCATTTATGAAGATAATATTACTCTTGACAAAAGTACTTTTTCCACACAGATAGTATAAACCATTGTTAATTTTGGTATTTGGACAAAGACATCCAGCTTTAAAGATACCAGATGCCAAAACAAGCTGTGAGGGAGACAAGACTTAAATTTTCAAAAGGACTGAGAAGAACTCAGTGACTTTTAAAGACAAGCAAGGCATCTAAGACTAAGCTTCATTGGAATGGATGAAGTAAATTGCCAGAGATAATAATGGAGTGCTCATGAGCGGATTCCCAAGGTGAGCGTTATTCAGAAGAAGTCCTGCTCTTGCCAGGGGAAGAAGAGCAAGGGGTGCTGCTTTCTTCATCCCGAGCCTAGATAACACGGTCTTCACAGGATCCCTTGGAAAGCTTGAGGTGTCCTTCTGCTGGAGATACCATAGGCTCCCTGATTCCTGAAGATAAGGAGCTCAGGCAGGGTGCTCAGGGTAGGAAGTAACTGCTTTCCTAGCAAAGGTGGACGATGTTGCAGAAATGTGGGCCCCTGCAGGAGAGAGCTGTCTGGTGCTGTAGTAGACCCTGGCCAGGGGGATGTCCTAAGGGGTGAGACCTTAAGGGAGGGTGGATAAGCACATGCAGGCAATGTGAGGATGATGACAGGAGGCTCGGTGGAAAAAGAGCCATCATTTGCTTGGGAGAGGCCCACTCACCAGAGCAGGAGAAATCACTCTCCTATTCCCAGCTATGCCCTTTCCTCCACAACTGTGGGTCAAAATTGCAGCCAGATACATGGTGAGCGCGACTTGGGGTGAAACAAGGGAGCCAAACACAGCCTCTGCACCCTACCACTGAGCGTTGCTGGAGCAGAGGGGGTGTCCTCCCAGGGAGCGAAGTTGGGTGGATATCTGGAGCTGGACTCTTTCAAATGCTGGTTTCTGTTTTAGTGTCTACATTAAAATGGTTATGGAGCCGTGCATTCTTCAAGTGTATGTAGGGAAAAAAAAAAACAAACAAACAAACGGGATTTGCACTTTCATTTAGTGGCAGAGGAAAAGGTTTCCCACTGAACTGTGATTATACAAGTGGACAGGAGAGAGAAAAATATTAGGCTTTGATGAGCTCCCATACTTCATGTTTGTTCCTTCCAACAGGTAAATTAATATTTCTAAAGATGAAGTTTTTTTTTAACAAATTAATATACCAGCATATAAATGATTCGAATAAGTTTACAAATCTATACTTTGTATTATGTAGAATATTGAGCTTGATGAAAGTGGTGTGTCTAGCATGTTATGGATGTAGCCTGAATTAGCACTGTGTTCCTGGTCACACATAAAACAGGTGAGTTTGTCCTGGCCTACCTTCAGTTTCATCCTTGTAGTATCCTTTTAATTTTAACTGTTGCGTCTGCTGTGGATACCTCATCAAGACAGCCTGATTTTGCATTCTTTGAAATACAGGCTGGAGTTCCCTTATTTTGATGTTTTCAGTTTATCTCCTCCCTTTGGAATATATACAGGGCTCATTAATATAACTTTATAATAGAGAATCCGGTATTAAAAATTAACTCGAGTTAACTCAAGATTAATTAGCCCACAAGAGGATAGTTGGGAGGCAGGTACATGTTCTTTCAATTAGTTTCCCAGAGTAATGCAGTCTAGCTCTTCCAAAGGTTACACCTCACCAATTATATCTTCTTTACTTTACAGTACATGTAATAAATATGTAAAGATTCTATATATGTCCACATATGTTTGTATACATATGTGTTGAGAGAGGGAGAAAGGATTCTGCATTCTTATAACAAAGACTCGCTAACCATACATTTTTAAGGATTTTAGAGTTCTATACCACAAAGGCTGCTGTTGTCATTGGAAAAATATTGATAAAGACAAATCTCACATATAAAATTATTGGATTTTTTTTTTTTACAAAACCCCGACTACTGTGCCAGATAGTGTTTTGGACTTTTACTAATATATGTTTTATACTAAGTTCTTTTAAGTGACTAATATAGCAAGAAAAACATCTAGAGTCCATGTGAGGATTCCATATGAGTAGAAAGGGAAAAGTTTAAATACATAATTTTTAACTCAGTTTTTATAAAATCAAAAAAAAATTTTAAAAATAGGGACAATATTTACTACCATGCTATGGAAATGGCTCAACACATAAGTGATGTGCTCAAAATATATTTCTAGAGCCCTCACATACAAATAACCAACTTCTTCATGGAAATGTTAATGTACATTAACTAGAATTCCTCTACTGTGTAATTAGGAAATTCACTAAACAAAAACAAAAGCAGGTTTCTGAATTGCTGTCTGATGTGACTTACCATATTAATCATAGTTTTAAAAAGCACACAGGATACTACTTTGTAAACAATACTGTAACTGCCTAGGTCCATCTCAAATAAAAATGAGAATGGAAACTCCCTTTAGTAAGTTACCCTCGTGTTTACAATGCTGTGTAATTCCTCTGTGGGTGTTTCATCTATTGCTTTTATGATGTAAGCAGGTACTTAAAAACAGGAAAAAATATTTTTCTAAACTATTTTTCATACAAACTAAAAGAACACGTATATAAGGGGCACAGCAACTTTGTGTATAAAATAGAATACAGGAAATAGGAGATGGAATTAGAGGGCTATTTTTTCAGACGTTTCAGTTTTATTTTCCTCTTTTGCTCCCAACACCCTGACACATACACTGGGCCTTTAGTCAATGAGGCTTAGAAGGGATTTCTTAGATGAAAAAGAGATCTACGCATTAGCTTTAATTTTATCTCTAGTGCTGACTGATCCCCAGAACAAATATTAACTCCTCTGGAGAAGCCAACCATATGAAGAGAAAGCCCTTCTAAATTATATTATGTACTCACACAGTCTTTAATAAGGCTCTGTGAAAAATTAGAAACCCATCACATTAGGGAATGACAGACATATTTAGAGTAGTCTGGGAGAATTTCTCATTTTAATGTTGTTGTAGTGGTTGTTCGGATTTTAGTTACTGCTTCTGAATCACAGGTAAAGTTTAAATTTGATGCGAACGTCTCTTGAATAGGGCATCATAGATTTTGTGCTGCTATTTCTGCTATAGCTATTCTGGCATCAAATAGCAAAACAATGGTTAAAGAAAAAAGACCTCTTTCAGCCTTCTACCTTCATAGGACATAAAGAGTCAGTGAAATGTTTGCACACACAGTTTCACACAGAGACAGGGAATTCAGATTATAAAAATTATTTGTGTGTCCAATTTCAGACAAAATCTGTATGATTTTATTAAGACTGATCTATATCAGTTTTATATATCACTAGATGAGGGACCTTTGAATTTGAATTTTTTCAGTCTTCTTGCTTGACTTTTCATCTTAGAGACCTCTAATGAAACCATTATGGAATAAAATAAGGGGAAGGAGGTGAAGACCATAGTCATGTAGTGTTCAATTTTCATAAGTGAGCAGACATTTTGTAGTAATTTTAAACTATCAGAGGTGGTCAGATATTTTCACGGTGGGTGTCATTCGCTCATTACATCAAAATGATTGCTAAGTTGTCCTCTGCACCTTGCAGATAAGATGGGCACACAGACATAGTCTCAGTTTCACTGAACTGGCAGTGGCTTCCACCCAAGAACTCTAACCCTGTTGGTCACTTGCCTCCTGAGGAGCGGGTTGTGTGGACACAGAGGAGCTCATGGAGAGGTAGAGACAGCGTCTGGAAGCGTCTCTGAAGTGTTCATGTTCATCTGGATGTTTTGACATTATTAAGACACTTCTACTTTAGTAGACTCATCACAGCTGTCCTTATTTCTGGGAATCTTGAGAATATATTGAATTTTGTGGAATACTGGTTATATTCCATATTGTTGATTCAGTATTAATTTCTTCTCTAAAGAAATGTCTGTATTCAAGTTGAGAGTTCTAATAAGGTTGACCAATGCTGTTATGGTTAGTATCTAGAGTTTACCTCTCAAAGCCTTAGGTGGGGCTTTTGGGAGGTGATTGCATCATGGGGGTGTGATACTTATCAGTGGATTAGTTCACTGATGAGTTTATAGCTATATGTGATGCTGGGAGGTGAAGTCTGCTCTGAGGAGGTGGTTACCGGGGGGCATGGCCTGGAAAAGTCTGTCTCCCTCCTCCTCCCTTGATCGCTCTCTGCCATGCCCTGAGCTGTTTCTTCTCTGCGATGCTCCTCTGCCACGCTACCCTGCCTTGGAGCCTGCTGACTATGGACTGAAACCTTTACGAACTGAGTCAAAATAAACCTTTCTTCCTTAGATTTGTGGTTGTCCCAGCAACGTGAAAGTAACTATAAGAAATGCCAATTAAAAGATTCACATGAAGGCAGAAGATAAAAGATTAAGTTTGTTTTTTTGCTACTGAGGAAGAACAATCTGATGTGTTCATCAATAACTGATACCTTGAGAGGAAGTAAAAGTGTCAGCTTTCTAAACAGTGTGAGTGAAGAGGAATTTCCAGCATGCTTATTTGTATTTTAAATATACTATTTGGCCATTGGATAATTCAGGTAGTAAAAGAGTACCATTTCAGTTATATCAATAATTTTTCTACAATATTTTATGCTGATTATGATTTTTACAAGTAATTTGTAAATCTCATCAGGAATACAAAATTAATGAATAATATAATTATACAATAAAACCTAAAAATGAATATTTACTAGCTGTCAGACATTGACATACTGATGTAGTCACTAACTCATTTATTTCTCAGAGCAACTGTGAAAAGGAGGAAACAGTATCGCATCCACCTTTTCAAATGGAGAAGCTGAGACCCAACGTAAGTAATTATGTTTTCAAAGTCACATAGCTAAGTGAGACCTGTGTGGCCTGGTTCCCAAGGCTGCACCTCGTAACCACACTGTAAATTTCATTTTATCAGTACAGTATGTTCTGTTGCAGTAGGGCCTCATTTTTGTTAACTCTAACATTGTATTAACATTTCAAAAAATTCTGGCAAGCCCAGTGTAAATTTTAATACATATGGCAAAAAACCCTAAGTCAACCTACAGATGAAAGTATTAGAGTAGAGAAATCCAGGTATCTAAATCCAATCTGTCATATACCTACTCTTCCTTTTTTTTTTTTTTTTTTTTCTTCCTTTTTTATCTTTGTTGATTTTTCAAATTAGCAGCTGGGCATGGTAGTGTACGCATGTGATCCCAGTGCTCGGGGAGGCTGAAGCAAGAGGATTGTAAATTTGAGCCTAGCTTGGGCGATTTCACAAGTTAGGGATAACCTGTCTCAAAAAATACAAAAAGAAATTGAAAAAAGAAAAGCTTGGGGATATATCTCAGTGCAAAACTCCTGGGTTCAATCTTCAGTACTGAGAAAATGAGTAAAGAATTTGGCGTTGGGCCATTAACAACGCTGAACAGGAATTGACAATACTTAAACACTCTTCAAAGTCCATATGGTCCTGTGCAGAAAAATCTTACAGAACATAAATTTCTTATTTCTTGGATTAATATATACAGCTATTTATTAATTATAATCTGTTTGTAAATGAATAACTACAATTCAATTAATTATAAACAATATAAATTAGTTTAAAAATTTTCAACAATTTTCTTAGTTTTCCATTTCTTTTTGCTGTATCACTATTATGTATGATTACTCACAGCATTTAAAAATTTGCTCTGTATTCTATATACTTTAAACATCAGCCTTGTTATTTATTGTTCCTCAATTCACAATACGGCAGACTTTGAGTAGTAAATATTTGTTCCTTCTGCTATGTCCGTTCTACTTGATCTGTGTAAATGTAAGCCCATTTTTTCTAACCAGTTTCTAACATGAAATAACCACAGTTTCACTTTTCAAGTTCACTGTGGGTTGCAAAAGACATCGAGTTAGTTAATTCTACTGTGCTGGAAATGGATCTGGCCTTCTGGGTCTCACCGCTGGCAACGCCACGTGTCTGCTTCCTGCCCTGCCTGTGATTTTCCAACCATGAGCGGTGGTATTTCCAGCAACTGATTAGGTGCAAAATGCATTCCTCATTTTCTGGTCTATAAAATGAATCTTTAATAACAGTCTCAGATGCATTAGGAGAAATAGACAAGCATAAATGAAATAAGTGGGGCAAAACATGAAGAAATGGAAAATCCACTCATTTTCACATTAAGTAACATTTAACTGTTTTCTACTTTTTATGTTTTAAGTCTATCACTAGATCATTTCATCATTCTTGCTAGAGAATGCATATTTCACTCTCTCTGCTTCTCATTCTTCCATTCTTATTACCATAGCCAGAGTAAAATCCAGGGGTTAAGATATCAGCTCTCTTCTTTCTCTTCTATCATGGCTCTCTTCTTTTGTTTCGTACCATGTTCAGTTTAGAGAATTGATTACAAATACGTGTCTGTCGGTAAGGGATGCAATTCTGTTATGCATGCCCACCCAAATAGCAAAAACATATAGTGAATACAGAGACGATCTCCACACTCCTGTCTTTATGTTTTACATATGTTTAAGAACCGCTACAGTAGTAGTGGTAATACTACAGTAGTGTTACTGAAACTACTTCAAGGGTAATATGGTTCAAGAACACAGGTAAAACAGCGTGAAAAGACAACCTACTGAATGGGATAAAAAATGTGCCTGCTACTCTTCCAAGAGAGAATACATAAACAACTAAAATATTACCTCCCCAAGTCAAATGACCGATCAAAAAATGGGCAAAGGAGCAGAACAGACACTTTTACAAAGAAGAAATACAAAAGGCCAATAAGTACCTGAAAAAAAAAAGTTCATTATCTTTGCCATTAGGGAAACTCAAATCAAACAGCTCTGAGTGCATCTCATCCCAGGCAGGACAGCTATCAAGGACACAAACAAACAATGAATGCTGGTGAGGATGGCAGGTGGGGGACTCCCACATTTTTGGTGGGAATGTGAACTGGTGCAACCACTATGGAAATCAATATGGAGGTTCCCCAGAAAACTAGAAATGGAAGTTACATTAGACCCAGGAATACTTTTCCTGGATGTATTCCTGAAAGAATTACAGAGGTCTTACTACAGTGATATATCCATACCTGTGTTTACAGCAATGCAGTTCACAGTAGTGAAGCTCTAGAAGAAGACTAGATACCCATCAGTAGATGACTGGATAAATAAAATGTGGTGTATATACACAATGGAATACCATTCAACCATAAAGAAGAAAAATCATGTCATTTGCAGGAAAAAGGATAAAACTTGAGACCATAATGTTAAGTGACATAAATTATATGAGGAAAGTTAAATATCACATGCTTTCCTTTATATGAGAAACCTAAAATAAATAAATAAATGAGTGAAATGGAGGAGAGATGGTAGGAAAGAGGAAGGCAGCCTTTCTGGAGATGGAGGAGTGGATTGGGGAGAGAGAAGGTAAAGAAGAGGAGATTGCAATGAGCAAAGTACCAATTCCCCAAAACGCACACAGGTAGTATGGGCTGGGACTAAACAATAAAGACACACAGATAAGGCAGTACAAGTGTATTATATGAATATGTGAACCAATATAATTGCATTTTAAAATTTTAGGTTGAAATGAAATATTCAATGCCTGAAATCCATTTAAAAAAAAAAAAAAAAACCGAAGCCTTTCACTAGCTATTGCACTGGGACTTTGGTTTATGAACTTAATTTGTTTTACAATTCTGGGGAAGGCAGCCGCGTTTGTGTTTGTCTGGGGAAGATGGCCAGGTCCTGTGTATCCCCTGATATGGAGTTTGTGAACAGAAGCAAAATTCTGTCAAATGCTTTTGTTTGCAAATCTAATTGTTTGCAAACAGAAGCATTCGTGAACCGAGGTCTTATTGCATACAGGAAAATGGGAGTACATAAAGATTGTTAAGAGAAAAAGTAAAACAGGAAAAAATAGAAGAAAAATACTGAAGGGAAACAATATGGTAGGACTCAGTTTCATTAATTCACAAGGCCCTTCTAATGTCTAATAACTACTCTAACTGAAATGTAGTCTTTTTCTTTTTGCTAGTGAATAATGGTATTATGAGTTATGCTTTCATGTGAATTGAAGAAAGCAGAAATTATTAATATGTTATTTAAAAATTTTTTTTCTGGTACAGATTATCTGGAAACAATTTTTTAAGACTTTAAGAGTTATTTATTAGGGCCGGTGAGATGGCTCAGCGGCATAAGCGCCTGCCCGGCAAGCGCGAGGGCCCGAGTTTGACTCCCGGAACCCACATACGAAAAAAGGGCCGGTGATATCGCTCAGCGGCACGGGCGCCTGCTGGTGCGTGAGGTCCTGAGGTCGACCCCCGGTACCCGCACACAAAAAAAGAGTTATTTATTAAAAATGCATTGACCTTGCAGTCCTGTTATTTACATTAAATCACATTTTCTTTGGAAAGTGGTATTCCTTACGATAATTTTGGGCAAAGATGAAATTTCTGTCATTGGAGGAAGTTATATCACTCTTTTGATTAAGGAACAGAATGATCACATTGACTGAAGTTTATAAAAGGAAAGTTATTGATTTTTGTATTAAAGATTCGTAGAAACTGCAATTTGGGCTAGTGTATCCTAATAGCATGCAATTATTCCTTTACCAGTGTGTTCCACTTGTCAGGTTGAATGTGATTTAGTGGAAAGAGTTGTGCGGTATAAAGAGCTAGAAGACGCCTGAAGGCTAAACAGTTTATACCCCGGTGAGTTCTGACTGAGTTGCCTATGACATTTATTTTTACAGTGAAACCCTTAGCAAATCCATCAAGTCGAGAAAGAAAATTTGATTGCTGTTCTTTCTAGGCAGAATAAGATTTAATTAGCAATATTCACTGTTATTAATATACAAGTCTATAACCCACAGACAGTAAGAAAATAAATAAATTAACCAAGCCCAATTTAGCCCGTGTTCTCAAAGGTGGCTATCAGCAAGAGCCTATTTACTGCCACTAGGGGGCAATTTTATATTAGGCGTTTTATATTCTCATAAAGAAACCTCACGAATGCCTGCCTCGAATATTGACAAAGTGAATTTTGAAGGTGTAAAATCTGATGTCTGAGATCAATGTCCGCCTTAAATCTGGTCCAGTAATAGATCTTTCGAGCCGAAGAGCCAGGGGAAAGCCCGCACCTGTTGAAACTTTCTAGATGAGATTGTTTCGAGGAGGAAGAAGACTTTTGTGGTAGGGAAGAGGGAACTAAAAGCAAAGCCTTTTGAGGGTGGGCAGCCCTGTCTGAATTACTTCGATGTGTGTTTTAGTTTTAGAAGCCCAAACTATGGAGTCAGAAAAAGGGTTGATGGTGTGTTTGTAGTAATATTTTTTCTATATATGTGATAACAATAGTTGATCGACTTGTTTCACTGTAGCATGATTTTTATGAAACTGTGCTTTGAACAATAGCCATCTCTCAGCAGGTCCCATCCAATTTTTACAGAAGTAAAGAAAGGGAAGTTTCCCGATCTTTAAGCACTATTTTGTTATGAATCGAGGTACTTTCAAAACCAGGGAGCATTCAGCCTGCGTGTGTATTCACTTGGTGCTTGGTACCAGCAGGCTTGTGGCGTCTGCCTCACATGGGAATCCCGGGGTCCCAAGGCCACTGTTCGTCTCGGGTAAACCTTAAAAGCCCCTCCAGCCTTAAGATCATCAGATTTCACCACTGTTATCAAAATCTCACTACCCATTGCCTAATCCCTCATTTCATGTCTGCGCGGCTTCAGTAGGAGAGAATCAAGAGGCTTTCCTTAGAGAAGGAAATAGAATTCACAAGAAGCATAAACACAAACACGCGCACGGGCAGAGGAGCCGAAAGGAAAAGCTCCATCGGATAAACCCTGTGCGTGCTCACTGACAGCGCAATAAAATAATCGCAGTTGGTTTTCTTCTTTTCTTTTCCACTTTTCTTTAAGTGGAAAGCCGAGTTCACATTAACTTATTTTAATCACTTTTGTTTTAGTATAATTGTCTTGAGGGTTTTTTTTTTTTTTTTGCTGTTTTCCAAATTTTTGTTTTCTCTTAACTCAAAAGTAATTATCCATGGAACTACGGTGCAGTATTGACTGTTTTTATTCTTATTATATAACCCAGCAAAATTGCTAAAAAAATAATTTTAACTCTCAGGTGTCTTATTTTTATTTACGTGTTATTGGTTGTCAAAGATATTGATTGATTATAGGTAAATTTTGATAGGCTGATAGACTAAGACATGGCTCTTTACAGGAAATACTTACTGGAAGAATGGTTAACTTTTGTTTTATTTGAGTTATATTATAAGGAAACTAAGACTGAAATATCCTATGGTAGAAATAAACTTCAAACACAAGGAATAATGTTGCTTGTGGGAAAAGCAATCAGGGAAAACTTCAGTTCGCACTTGTTTATTATGCAATGTAGGAGGTTGGGGAATCTTTTGACTACTTACCTTGGCAACAAAGTTGCATTGTGTAAATCTATGTGACTTCGTTTGGCTCATCTGAGTAAAATGTCTATCTAAGAGTGGAGAACAAAGTATATATAAAATGCTGATCAAGAATGTAATATATGTCCATTATTATTTTAAAAACTGAAAAATAAATGAAAATATGAAAGGGAAATAAACAGTAAATATTTATTTTAGAAGCTATATATGACTATGTAGCAATTTCTTTTACACATTTATTATATGTACATATAATATGATTTTAAAGCAAATGTTGTATTGTGTATATAATTGTATCACAGGCAAATGTTTAATGTAGAAAAATAAAGTAGCACTTCAGTTCACTATAAACTACAACTCACTGTATTATAGTGTTTTTTGTCCAGTACTGAAAATTATTAGAAAGATTAAATAAAATAATACATGTGAAAAGGCTTTATAAATAAAGTTTTGTGTAATCTTGTCATTAAACTGAGACTAAAGGCACACCTAAGTCACCAAATATTCCTGGATCCTAACATAGGGACTGGCATCGAGCCTCTTTTTAGAATGAGTCTGCTGATATAACTTTTTAAGGATTTTAGTGACTAGTTTATCGGTTCTCTGAGATATAAAAAGTAACATTTACATTTTAATGGAGCCTAGAATTTGGACTTTTCAAAAGATAAGCCTTGGGCCGGTGAGATGGCTCAGCGGCGTAAGCGCCTGCCTTGCAAGCGCGAATGCCCGAGTTCGACTCCCGGAACCCACATACGAAAAAGGGGCCGGTGATATCGCTCAGCGACACGGGCGCCTGTTGGCGCGCGAGGTCCTGAGGTCGTCCCCCTGGTACCCACAAAAAAAAAAAAAAAAAGATAAGCCTTGAGTTTGTGAGTTGAAACTCATGTGATATTGAGTAGAGACATTAAAAAGGATAAACAAACGTCCTATATTTCCACTGGCATGAGTCAAAAGTCTAAAATCTAGTGCAGGGTCTTAGTAAAGGCATTTTTGTTGTTTAGACTTAGTTGAGGAATGCAGACATGGAGGTTAGTGGTCATGGTTTTGTAAGAAAATGGATATAAAATGCTACCAGATATTGATCTTTTTGATGTATAAAGGCCAGAGTCAACTTTTGAAGACACAGGCAATGAGAGTATTTTTCCTGTCTCATGTTATTATCGGGGATCTCCTGAAACTCAGCTGGAAAAAGTGTAGTATAGATGCTTCTCTTGGGTGATGCTGTATGCTTGTCAGATGTCTCTCTATATGTAAGCTTTGTAAATTATTAAAGCCCAAATATGGTAGATAGCATACCCATAAATCAGAGAAAAAAATTAGTATGGTAGGAAAGATCAGGTTACACTTTCATTCCAGTTCTAAGTATTACAAATGCTAGGTGCAGTAAGATATTGGGAGAAACACTGCTACAGATGGGGAGATAACTAGTCAAACTATTATGGACAAACTATTATGGACAGCTAAGTTAGGTAGAAATATTTTCGGCAGTCAGACAGGGTTGGGCCCTCGAGGGACTCAGTGCAGGCGATGAGAACTCCTTACAGCTGTGGCTGGAGGCACATTTGTTGGAGGCCAGGCCTCAAGATGAAGACAAAATGACCAGGCCTACATGCATCCCCAAGAGATAAACAACAAATTAACATTAACATAAGTGGCCCTGGTGGGTGGCAGGAAGCCACGGTTCATTACTTCCTAAAAGGTCTTTGTTCTTTCCATGTACACTTGCTATGTGACCTGCTTCCTCATTGGTTCAATATTACCTGAATGGCTAAACTTGTAATCTTACTGGTTGATTGCAGTTTTGTCCTGTGTTATCCCTACTTTGCGCCCACCTCATGATTTTACTCTAAAAATCTTTCCTTGTAAAATGGGGTCTGGAGCAATCCACTTGGGACCCCTCCTGTCTCTCAGGAGCTATTCCTATTTTCCAATACATTTTCCTACTCTTAACCTCTGCTGTTCTTAGAATTCATTCTTCAATTTGGGGGAACATGAGCATGGCATATTGGACATCTGTCAGGTTGGGAGTTACATTTATTTCCCTTACATCAAAACTACTTTAATTTCTAGAATGGTTGGTCAGGACTCATCATCCATGCTGGTAATCTGAACCTGGTAGTAATTCTTTTATGGTCATGTGCAATTGCACCTAAACCATATTGTGTAGGTTCCCTCTTACCTTTCCCTCTACAATGAGAGTTATCATTCACATATTATTTTTAGAATAGATTTGACCTCATCAAGTGATCAAAGACAATTTAGAATTCTTAAGTCTGCTTCTAACATTACTTTTAATATTTGGTTCTAGAACCCCTGTGGCACTCATTGTATTCTATAGTTTGCAGTTTTTATTGCCAGTAAAAATACAGTAAAACCTTGATTTACAAGAATAATTCACTCTGGAAATATGATTGTAGTACAAAGCACTGTTATATCAAAAGGAATTTCCTCATAAGAAATAATGGAAACTCAGATGTTGCATTTCTCAACACCAAAATATTCCTATAAAATTATTATAATACTGTAATATAATGCAAAATAATAAAAAAATAAAGAAAAATAAACAAGTTAACCTACAGTTACATTTGACAACCTTCATGGCTGGTGTGGGAGAGACAAGAGAGAGGAGGGTTATTGTGTAGTGTGACTTTCACTACCACTAACAGAATCACTGCTATCTATTGGTTCAATGGAATCTATTTTTTTCATGCAATTTTAACAAGGAACCTATTCAATGACACTTGCTTTTGCCTCCTTTTGAGGATTTTACAGAAATGTGACATTGCATTATTGTTAAACAGATTCATCACTTGTACTGCTACAGCCTTATTCGGGTGGAGCTTTCTACAAAATTTTGCACTGTTTTCCACTTTTCATACATCTCCCTAATCTCATTTGAAGTGAGAGATTTTTTTCACCTTTTTCTCCTCCTTCTCTGCAGATGCGATCTTCTCCACAACCTCTTGCCATTGGGAGACGATCACCCACAATCCCACAGTGAGAAGAAGAGCTACTGGCTCAGTTGTGATCATGAGACATTCAGCGTCACATACTACTCTACTACAAGACATCACTCCCTTGTCAAGTTAAAACTTCCTAGAACTGTTTGCTCATTTCGCAGGACACTGACAGAACAAATTACTCCTAATCCAAGGTTTTACTGTATTGGCAACACAATGTTATGGATAAAAATTTAATGTTTTTAAGAGTTCCCTGTTGATAACATTGTAGGAAAACTAGACTTTATAAGTCTAGGTATTGTTTCAAGTTCAGCAGGTAAAAAATAAACAATGTTATTTTGACTTTTACAGTGTACATGATTTTTTTTTTAAATGGGGAAGAAAGTTTCTGGATTTGAAATAGATACAGACTGGCTTCAAGTACAGTCTTGAGTGTATAATTGGTGCAGACTAGAAACATAGCACTATTTGAGAAGTGAAAAGCTCATTCTCCATCTAAAAAGTCTTATTGAAGAATATATATCAGAGGCCTGGATATGAATATAGCAAAATTCAACATATTTGAAGATAAGAGACTGGACCATGTTTTTAATTTGCTACAAAGTGTCCTATTTGGACAACTGATAAAATGCGAATGCCTCTAAAGTAGAAAAAACCAGACAGCAGGGCAAACTCTCTGATTTTGCTAATAGTGCTTTAGTAATGAAAGAGAATGCCTTTGTTTTTACAAAACATATAATAAGAAGTTTAGAAGTACAAAGATATGTCTAAACTTACTCTCACATATGGAAAAAAATCATAAATTGATATATTTTTCTGCCTCTATATCTCCCTATATGATTAACTATTATGAAAATATGGAAAAATTGAAGCATATTTTTGAAACTTGAGTTAGCTTTTAATTACTATTTTGGTAGCTTTTCTGAAGTTATTTCAATATTTTAAAAAAGTTTCTAAACACATTTTTAAAATTCTTGAGAAACACAGAGGCATATACACATAGATACCTATATAGGGGAATCTAATATGTTCTTTAGTTTGCAGATTAAAATGAGAACAAATATTGCTGATTAAAGAAGTAAAGTTGCATTACAATCCAGAGATAAAAAATAGACTAAAAGTAGAAGGCTTAAATTGGACCTCTGACTCATTGCATGGTAGCCAAGCCACCCAAACCCCTTTGAACTGCATCTTCAACTGTAAAATTAAAATATGGAAACTGCATTAAAATATTCATATGCTTATTATATTTATATATATCTATTCTACTTATTGTGCATAGTTAATATTTTAAATGGATACACATGCCACATAAGTGCATCTTGACAAGAGTGTGTATACTCCCGTATTAAACAGAAAGATGTTAAGAGGAGACATACTAACAATTTATTTGTATTAAATCATCTACATGGTATTCCGTAAGTTATGCTATGCATGTCTGTGAAAAGTAGATAACGCTGAGTAGCCTATAATGCCATATACTGTAGGGTGATATGATGGTAAATTTAAGCTTACTGTTTTATATCTCATTGTCACATGGTTTTTATTATTATTTAGAATGACTTAGTTATAAAACTTCAGTTTTGGGCCAGTGAGATAGCTCAGTGGCATAGGCGCCTGCCTGGCAAGCGCGAGGTCCTGAGTTTGACTCCCGGAACCCACATACGAAAAAAGGGCCGGTGATGTCGCTCAGCGGCATGGGCGCCTGCTGGAGCGCGAGGTCCTGAGGTCGGACCCCTAATATCCACACACACAAAAAAAAAACTTCAGTTTTGAATTATGTTGCATTGCATGAAAAGGATTATAAGGCTAGTATACTTGAATTTTGTATATTGTATAATGTGTAAATACAATTTATTGTGCAGAGGTGTGTTCATGTTTATATACACATTCATTATATATGCATATTACACTACGACATTATTCAGAATGTCTGAGCATAACACAGACTCCTTTTTTGAGGACAGTAAACATTTAAATTTTAAGAAACAATAAATACTATATTATGTCTAATATGATGAAATATACATGCTTTACTAATATATCACAATGCTTTTGAGCTGTAAAATCCAAAAAACTAACATAACATTTGTACTAATGAAATTATTTTCTCTTAGAAAATATTTAAATTAAATCCTGTGTGTTTAGGAAGTGCAATGATTTTGGGAGCGTTAGGTAATGTAAGAATTAGATCTCAATGCATATAATTTACTACCAATTTAGGATGTGTCAAGTGTTGTGTGGTTTTCTGAAACCATTCTGTCCTATATTATTATTTTTTTTTCTTTTAAAATAATCACAAAGTATGCGGGTCCATCAATCTGTGCACTAATGCATATCATAGGTAGTCTTGGAGAAAATTAATCCTTTTAAAATTAGCTAATGAAATAATAAAGAAAATAATTTGTGATTTCAGTACATTAGTTTTCTGTAACTTTTCTATTTAATGTGTGTCTATGTAACTTAAAGTATATGTTAATAGTATCATTC
Source organism: Erethizon dorsatum (assembly GCA_028451465.1). Taxonomy (NCBI): domain Eukaryota; kingdom Metazoa; phylum Chordata; class Mammalia; order Rodentia; family Erethizontidae; genus Erethizon; species Erethizon dorsatum. The sequence continues at coordinate 135,095,331 of CM051826.1, read as the reverse complement.
TAAATAGTCTAGTTAATTTACAATATTAAATGTAATGCAATAATCTTTGTCTTTCAAAATTTAACTTTTACAGGTAATTTATAGTAAAGAAAATGAAACATTTGCTCATTTCAATATTTTGTAATTTTAAATCAAATTATATCTCTTAAAATTAATTCCTATTTAAAACTTTATGCTTAGAATTTAAAATTTACAACTTTATCCAAAGGGAATACAATTAAATTTCTGGCTCACTAACCATTGTCTAGTTTGATAAAATGAACCTATTTAGAGAAAAGTGATGGCTTGAACAAACATATATTTGATTTTTAAAATTCATTTCAGGCTGCTGGTAAGAAATAGTATATGAGGATAAATATCTGTCTTGACTTTCCTAATTCTTTATCATTTACAAACTGCTTAACAGAATGGGCACTAAAAATGTAAAAGTGGCACACATTCCAACTGTATCACATGGAATATATTAGGTATCCTGTAAATATTTATGGAATAGATAAGTGAGTAAATGAGCGGTCACATAAGAAGATTACGTTTAAGATGTTCATTACGTTTTAAAAAGGCATAATGAAAATTACTCCAAATAGAAGTACTGTTTTATTTCTCAATATTACTGGAGAAATTTTCTTAAACTCTTAAACTATACTGCTGACTTCGAACACCTATAACCTATTCTTCTCTTATCACCTGGAACATCTGCTTTCTCTTTTCCCTGTCCACTGTCATCACCCCCGTGCGTCACCTTAAGGCTTCGATCTTTTTTTTTTTTTTTTTTGTGGGTACCGGGGGGTCGACCTCAGGACCTCGCGCGCCAGTAGGCGCCCGTGCCGCTGAGCGATATCACCGGCCCCTTGTTCGTATGTGGGTTCCGGGAGTCGAACTCGGGCCCTCGCGCTTGCAAGGCAGGCGCTTAAGCCGCTGAGCCATCTCACCGGCTCCAGGCTTTGATCTTAAATACAATTAGAAATTCCTCTAACTTTCCTCTTCCTTAAAATCCAGGGGCCAGGGCCAAGTGCGACGTTGATCAAGGAGTACAGCATTTAGTTAGGCAGAAGGAATGAGCTTTAGTGATATTATGCACAGAACGTTGACTATAACAAATATTGTATATTTTAACAAATTGTATCCTGGAGATATTGTCTATCACGTTATCTGACTCTGGAATGCATTTAATATGCATTCACCCTGTTCAGGTTTTTCATGCAAGCATTGATCTATATTTATATGATGTGGTTCCAGTGACATAATAATAAAGTTATTTTGGGCCATTGAGTTATTTTGGGCTACTTTGTTCGTCTGGTGCCACCAGGGATTCGCTCATGCTTGGTGCTGGCTGACGAACGGAGTTCCCAGTGCCTCTTGACAAGGGACAGGAGCCTGCGGCCCACAGGGTCAAAGTGTTGTCTTGGCCGCGATGTGCTCTCGCTTTCCTGGCCCTCGCTGTCCAGCTTCTCTGACAACTGTCAGCGAGGGAGGAGGATGTTAGGGAAGAGATGCTTGTCTGGCTGCTAATTGTGGCGGAAAGCCCAGGGTACCTCCCACTGCTGAGCCGCTGGCCTTGCAGGCTGCTGTCAGAGGATTCCTGTCTGATCCTGGCTAGGCTGGTTCTGTTGTTTTTCTGGGCTTGTATCACTGTCTCCCGTTGGTGGGGAGCGGGGCTGGGAGAGAGGTGTAAGTCAAACAGCAGGTGTTACGCTTCTGCACCACTGGGCTTCCATACAGGTTTCCTTTCTTTATTTTACTATCTGGATTTCTGCTGTAGTTGTTTCCTAGAGGGGTCTCTGGTTGTATTTAGCTAAAGGGCTAGAGAGAAATAAATCTAATCCATCTCATCTGGGCCAGAATCCTGAAGCCTTTTTTTTTTTTTTTGTGATTCTAATTTTATCATTTCATGTTCTTGTCTGTGTTTATATCACAGATTGTAAAATGTACCTTTCCCCTTCCATATCTTAGAATAAACTGCTGGTTTATTATATGTAGAAGTATTCTACTTCAAATAATCTCTACATAAAAATAAGAATTTTAAATTTTTGAAATGTTATAATTAAGATGAGGTTACTTGCAACACAAAACAATGCCTTATGATGTTTCATTGAAATTATAGCCGTGCTAACTAAATAAGAATAAATTCTATTTAGGTATGATATTTTAGGAACATGCTAATTTTAGATATCTATATCATAGCTATATCAACAAAATATCTACACAAATACATGATGCATATTATTTTTGTTTTGAGATTATGTTCTATGAAAATAATTTTTTAAAAAATATCTCTATGGTGAGGATGCTATTCTTGGAAAGATTAAGTGTGATTTCCCAAATACTTTCACATCCGTCTGTGAAGCAACTAAGCTTTCTAATATTATTTCAGCTCATCTTCAATGTAAACATTTAATATTTGACTTAGAAATTCAATTTTTTATAGATTTTTCTCACCAATACAGAATAAGATATATATTTGAGCAATAGAATAACACTGAGTTCATTAAATATTATGTGTTGGGACTTATTTCTGGATTTTTGACCCTTGACTTATGGCTTAATAGTGCAATAGGATTTGAGCATTTCTAAATTCCACAGATTTCACACATTTCACGTATAAGTCACACCTTTCCATTCCCACTGAAAGACCGTGGATGGGACACCTCTCTGGGAGCACGAGGTGGTTGTTCCTCTCTGAACCCTTCCGCTTCTCAGGGTGCTGTCAACTGACAAGTTCAATGCTTCTGTTAGGAAGACCTGAAGTGTTTCTCCCCTGCTCAGTCTCTCTTAATTCTTGTTCCCCGAACCCTCTTTCTCTCCCTCATCTGTGCCAACCGTGCTAGAGCCTGGCCAGTTTCCCAGATGGGCAGAGTTGATAACTTTAGCATTTCTCAGCCTGTTGTATTCTCTGACAGGAGAAATACAAAGCACCCAGCGACCTTCTTAGAAACTCATAAAATCCAAGATTCTTCAAATTATTGCATTTACACATTATCCTGTCACAGTGACCAGCACACAAGATAAAATGAGATGTTTGAATCAGACAACAAATATTGCAAAACGTTGGAAAATGGGTGAAAAGTATGACTTGATATGGGGCAGGGTCCAAGTACGGAGAGCAGAGAGAGGCAAGACAGGTGAATGACAGGAGGATAATTATGACTGGGATGGTAAATGGATGTTCTAAATAAATAAGGAAGTAAGTTAATTAAATGCACATTTAATTTTTTGTTTTCTAATTATGGACTAGACAAACAAGAACATAAGATGGCATTCATAATCTGTGAATACACGGTGAAGAAGACTGACAGATTAGCTGTGATAGAATAGCCGATTGATAAATATAGAGAGGAAATGGAAAGAGATAAACTTTATTCCTCTTCCATTAGTCATATATCACTAGCACATGGTGTGATAGTATAAACTCCCTGATTGGATGCTTACTGGCCTGCTACAAATGGCATTAATGACCTTTCTAAATACAAATATTTATTTGGTAACAAACAAGTGATAAGAATCACAGGTAAAGAAAAAAAGAAATCATATGACTTTTGGGAAATATCAGAGGCTGCTCTTGCAAATGCTGAGGTCTTGGACAATCCTTAACAGTTTAGATGTCAATGTAAGAACAAATATAACTTGTATTACATGATATCATTTAGAGTAAGTGACTGTAAAGGGTGGGTTATCTATGTGAGAAAGCTGAAGAGAAAGTGTATTCTTTTATTCACATAATATGGTGACAAAAGATATAGTTGTTTAGATGAGCTGTGCTTGTGCTTATAAAGTTTTAACACTTTAAATATATTTAATGTTGTATGTACACAACACAAGCTGTGAAGAGATTTCACAAACAATAGCCAACAATGCAAACTTAGAGAAATATTTTTGTCGTGCTACATGCTACCTTAAATGCTAAATCCTTGATTTTGTAATTTTCTAGGGATGACTCAAAATTTTTACATCAACCAAAAGTTATTTATCAATAATTATCTTTCTGCCACACACACTTTATCCACTAACTTTTGCTCAGTATGGAATCCATTTAACTGTATTTTAGAAAAATCCCTTTGCAACCTAAGTGGTGCGGTGAAGAGTGGTCTATTAAAGTGGCTATTAGTGCAGGTTAGCTTTTGAAATCCAATTATCTGACTATTTACTACTTATGGATCTTTTATTTTTTCTTCCTTCAGTCATGGCAGTTGAACACAAGGCCTAGTGCATGCTAGATAAGTACTTTCATCCATATATCATAAATCGTAAGTAAATATATAGATATTCACAGTCAAAATCACCACATGTGCAAGAACACGAGCCAGTGTGAACATAAATCAAAAGTACAGTTAAAAAGTCTCGTGTTGTATTCTCTAGCTGATATTACAAATTGTCAAATTCTTGGACATCCTCCTTTTAAAATTTTGAGGAGAGATCTTACTAAGATGCTCGAGCTGAATGCAAACTTTGATCCTCCTTCCTCAGCCCCTGGGATATTATACATTGAGATTACAGGTGTGTATGGCCGCACTCAGCCACAATTTGTCTACAGCCATTTATCTACTGTAGCACATTTTGTTTGTTTCTAGGGTGTGTGCCTTTCTTTTTCTTTCTTTCTTTCTCCTTTCTTTCTTTCTTTCTTTCTTTCTTTCTTTCTTTCTTTCTTTCTTTCTTTCTTTCTTTCTTTCTTTCTTTCTTTCTTTCTTTCTTTCTTTTGCTATTGCGAATAAAACTGCTTTGAACAAATGTGCAGGTTTTGTGTTTGCATTTCTCTGAAAAGAATACCTAGGAATGTGATTTCTGGGTCATATGCTAAGTATATGTTTATATATATATATTTTTTTGTGGGTACCGGGGGGTCGACCTCAGGACCTCGCGCGCCAACAGGCGCCCGTGCCGCTGAGCGATATCACCGGCCCCTTTTCTGTATGTGGGTTCCGGGAGTCGAACTCGGGCCCTCGCGCTTGCAAGGCAGGCGCTTATGCCACTGAGCCATCTCACCGGCCCTATGTTTATATTTTTAAGAGAATGGCAAATCATTTTCCAAAGTTATGTATAAAGTCTCATAAGAATTATGATAGAATCACTGTCTCTGCATCCTCACTGGAACTGTGCATTGCCATTATATTTAAAAATGTAATTGTTCAGATGCATAAGTGGTGAAAACTCATTTGGTGTTATTAACTTGTGATTATATAGTGGCTACTGATGTTAAATTTTGCCATCTCTGTCACCTCTCTGGTGAGTTTTCTTTCCTTGTCTTTTGTTTATTTGATGATTGAATTATTTGTTTTACTGCATTTGAGTTTTAAAAAAATTCTTTATACACTCTACATATAAGTTCTTCCTTTGATAAGTGATTTTCACGTAAGTTTCTCCCTTTAAACAACAATGCTAAAAACTGGGCTCTCATATGAAAACAAAAGAGAGCCTGATCTCTTTGATACTCAGCACACAACATTTAATTAGAGATAAATTGTAGCCTTAAGTGTAAACAGAACTTCTACAAGAAAACGCTTTTCTCTGCTTCTTGATAATATACACTACAATAACTAAAAATAAAAATATATACATTGAACTTCATAAAAATTAAAAAATTCTGCTCATCTAAGGACATAAGAAAATGAATATATAAGTCACAAATAGGGAAAATTATTTGCAACACTTTTGAGTGACAAAAGACTTCTGGAATTTATCAAGCTCTTTCACAAATTAGCACTTGAGATGGAAAATACTTTTTTATAAAAGAGCAAACATTAAATATTTTAGAAGAGAAGATACATGAATGGTCAGTAATCACATGTGAAGGTCTCCAAAACAATGAAAATTAAATGCACGGTGAACTGTCATTTCACTCTGCCTGAAAGGACAAATATGAAACAAATCAAAAATATAAATGTCTTGGAGGGTGAGGAGCAACTGGAACTCTTATAAACTCCCAGTAGAAATTTAGAATGGCTCAATCCCTTTGGAAAATTATTTTGTATTTTTCAAACACAATAAAACATGTTTCTAAAGTATGACTAGGTAATTCCAGTCCTTGATATTTAGCCGAGGGAATTGGAAAAAAAATGTGAGCAATAAGGAATTTGCACAAGAATGTACACAGCAACTATATTGATGACAGCAAAAAACTTTCTAGTATTAATGACCTTAACAAGAGAATGCACAGTATATTCATTAATAGAATAATAATGAATAAAAGAATAAATTATTGATATACGACATGGTTGAGTATCAAATACGTTAAAGAAAAGAATTCAGATTCAGAGGTGGATATACTGTATACTGACTTCCTTAATATACGAAGTCCCATCACAGAAAAGCTGGATCTGTAATGATAGAAATTGGAAAGCTGTTTTTGGAAGAAGGGCTTGTTGCAGGAGGAGTGAGTTAGAAAGACATCCGAGCTTTCTGGTGTGGTGGAATTCATCTAGGCCTCCTCTTGTGTGGCAGCCGCAGTTGTATGACACTGTCTAAATTCACCTGGTTGAATATTTGAAATTCGTCCTTTTTATTGCATGTTAATCATATTTTAGTAAAATGTTAGCAAGAAATAGGCAAATGAACTAAACAGATCACTCAAAGTAGAAGAAATGCAAACAGCTACTAAGCTTGCGAAAATACGTCCAATCTACCTACCAATCGCTGGTTTTAAGTTAATGCGGCAGTATGAGGTAATTTTTGTCTATCATATTGATGCGAGTAAAGAATGAATGACCTTCTACTTATAGCAAGTATACGTGAAAAGAAGCACTCATTTAGCTTCAGTGAGAGCGCCAATTCACACCTCAGGGAATTGTGCTTCCAAGACTTTAGATCTCTACTGTCTGAATTCACATTTTGATTCTTAAACATTCATATTAAAAAGCTAGTTACAGCTTCCTCATCTGTAAAAATGAAAGTAAGAGAACTTGCTCAACCTTATTTTTAACTGTATTTATACGTAACAAAATGGTGCCGTGAAGCTCGGATGGCGTCGGGGTTTTGATCCAGAATGTCTGCACCGAGTCGCCTGTGCAGAGGTGGGCGCTTTGGCAGGTGACTGGCTCCTGGGGCTCCCTAGCCATCAGCGGCTTGGTCCACGGTGGAGCCGTCGCTGAATGTGCCCGAGGCAGAGGAGACTGGTTGGAAGCCGGCGCACCCTTCCAGGGTGTACTTCCCTCGCTGGTTCCTCCTTTCTCTGCTTCCAGACCTCCAGGATGCAAAACGCTTTCCTCTTCCAGACTCTACCTCAGCTCCCTTCCTTGGAGTGAGCCTTCCATGGATCCAATCCTCTAAGAAACCATGATCCCTAATAAACCTTTCCTCCTTTCACTTGTGGGTGTTGGGTATTTTTCCTAGCAATGAGAAAGTGATAAAGAATAGCTGCCCAGTTACGGGGTGAGGGTAAGAAGAGAGTGCTGGAGTGTTGCTACAGACATAGAAGAAATGCTGCATATACCTAATTTGTTAATAGATCGTGCATAAAGCTGTATGATGAACTCAACCGCTGCACTTGATTCTAAGAAAAAAAATAAATAAATAAAACAAAAATGTGTAAGACAATAAATGTGAAAGATTTTTGAAATTTCAAGCACTCCACAGTGGTATATTCATTTTAAATATATACCTTCTGTCACTCCCAACTTCATCCTTCTCCTGTATGTTGATCTATTTCCCACTGCTTCACACAAATCACATCAATCTTTTCATAATTTAGGCTAATACTGAGGAAAATATGGAAGAAACCCAGTGAATATTGTGAAGATTAAGAGGATGCATACGTTTTATGCAAATTCCCCAGAATCTGAATTTTGACAGAATGGAATTAAATACAGCTTTTAACCCCAGTTGTGTAATAGATGACAATTATATATGTATATACGTATAATGTGATCCCTCCTCTATTCCCACCACAGGCCAACTAAAACACAATCTTGGAGTGTTGGAGCTTAAGGATTAATAGGGTTTAAATCTCCATAAATGATTTAGAAATGCTGCTGAGAAAAGGCTGGGTTAAAGTTGTAGGATTAGGAGTTTTACTCTGTGTGAGGAACATGAAAATTGCTTCTTAGAGTCCCTCTTAGATGTACATGATTTGCAAATATTGTAAGGTCAGAGGTTGACCATTACACTTTCTCCATTCTTTAGCAGGTAGGATCATAGTTTTAGGTTAGTTCTCTCTTTGATTTTTTTCTTTTCTTTTTTTTTTTTTTTTTTTTTTGATCACAGTTGGCTTGTTAATTAGATACAGGGTCTGGCTTCCTTTACTTCGCAACGTAATTCTCTTATCAGCAAAACCACATTCTGCCCAAGGTGACTTCGCCAATGGCCTTAAATCCCTCTTTTCAAAGCTATGAAATAAAAAGCCTTCCAAATGAAGGAATGAGTAGTCATTTGGGCTAAAAGAGACTTTCTGTTGAGATTTCAGATATTCTAACCCACTGTAAAAGTTAGATAAAAAAAATAAACCAGACTTTTAATTAATTGTGTTCTGAAACTTGACAGAATTCTACTGGGAGACATTCCTAATAATCCATGCATATAATGTGGTAGGAATTGTTTATAAATATAAATGAATTGAAAGGTTTACAACCCTGGAACAAAAGATGATAACAAGTCAGACCATGGTTGGAAACCTCACAATTAAATTCTCAGTTAGTAAATGACTTACTTGAGATTTCTCTTTTATCTTTGTTTTCCAATGTGTTTCTGGAAGAACAGAAAAAAAAAATATCTGAGCAAGAGCTTGTATAGGAAACTCTAGGCTACCTTACATGCATATAATTTTAATAACTCTTGGTTGATTGGAAGATCTTTGAATTTGCTTGAACATATAAACTCTCTCACTTTGCACATGCATACATATATATTAATAAAAATGATTTAATGATTTTTCTAAGGGTGAATATTTTAAAAATTGTGGCTTTTAAGGGAAAACTTTTATTTCTGAAAAGAAATTGATGCTGTTTGGGTGATGTTTATGAATTTTGACGCTTCATATTTCAGACTGAATATTTTATAGAGTTAGGGATTAAAGTTTTGTTTAATGGTAAGTCTAGATACTTGTGCTAATACCTGGCTGAACAGGATTTAGCTACTCATAAAATTATTCCATACTATTATATTACAAGCAGATTCACATGCTTAGCTATCCAAATAGCAACCAATAAGTTTGCAATAAAATCACTGAACTCTTTAAAATTACTTCTGATATCTCATTTCTTCTTCCCCCAAATTATGTCAGGAAGACGTGCAGGCATTTTCCACTCAGGTTGTTATCTGTGTTTCTTGCTGCTGGTGGGTACCTGAAAGCCTCCTTCTCCTGGTCCTCTATCTGTGATTATTACTTCCATGTTTCATGTGTGGCTTCTTGCAATCCGGGGTATCAGCTAGCATCATCTCTGACAAATATTTTCAGTTTGTAAATTTGTTTTATGCAGAAAACTGAGTAAACTTATTCTGTCTGTAAATACTCTGAAGCTTGATAAACTCATTCCATTTACTTTGATGGCTGTGATCCAAAGGATGATTTTTTCCCCCACACCAATTGTACTCACTGTAGATGTGGAACTGGATCTTTTCATGCAGGTAAAGTGGCCTGGATGCTCATATATTTTTGCTATTGGTCTTCTATGCTGTCATAATACCCGGGATTAGTGGGGTTGCAGTCTTTTTCAGGAAGAGAAAACTAACCTGCACTACAAACCTCCACCCCTGGCTTGTGTTTCCATTATGATTAATCTAGGTATGAATACAGTCATAATTACGTAAAAAGCAATGTTCCCAGGATAAATTGGGCTGTTCAAACCTACTCACTATATCTTTATAGCTGAAGAAATCTGAAAATGTGTTTTACAAGGCAAGTTTTTGTCTCCATGATGCTAGAGTTCTGAGGAGTAGCCTTGAAAGAACCACAAAAGCAAGATAAGCACCCTTTTCTCTTGTTACTTTCCTTTCTTTTATCGGTACATCATGAATGCATTCATTGTGAATGGTTGGCACATGTACATGCTTTTTGACATGTAATGGGTCGGAAATAGAAATTGGCAAGAACAAAAGAATTTTCTATTAATTCTGACAAAGGAAATACACATTCCTGTATAACATGCTAGGTAATATTCCCTAATTGAGTAACTTTCTTTTAAATAGTAAATAATACATTGATTATAAATATAAATTGCATAAAAGTTTTTAATCTTAAGAGGTCATTTTGATAAGATAAATAGATATAAATTTGACCTTTTGTCTTTTTTGCCTGCTGTGTAAGTTATATAGTCCCACATATATATGGAATTAATTTTTATTTATGAATGCTATGTAGACACAGGCTATATCTAAATATTCAAAGTGATAGCATTTTAAGTTCTGTTTAAATTTCATTTCATTTGAGGATGTTAACACTACATTTTACAGCCAAATAGAACTAAAACCTAATTTCCCATAAATAATTTGATCCAATGTTGGTTAATTTGTTTTCTTCCTTCAGTAGCCACATAGTATGTGCCTGTCTTCCGCTCTCTATTTGTACATAAAAGGTATAGTGTAGTTGTTAAAACCCTGGTATACAATGGGCCACTATTTTTTATTTAGCAATAACTTTGAAGTGTTTTACAACAGAACTTTAGAATTTCTTTAAAAACATATCTTTGACAGCATGCTATTAAATCTTTAAAATAAGAGATAATAAGATTTTCTAAAGAGGGGTAGTATTTTCTATTGTAATTTCAGCACTAATGTTATTCACTTCTGTCCAGATACGATGGTTCTTTCCAAGTAAATAACATCTAGAGTGTTGCAGTTTGGTGCAGGGTTCCTCAGTTGATTTTATAGTTAGGTGAGCTTTGAGGCTTTGTTTGTACAATTATCAGTTATACATGGTCTTGGGTAATTGTGTAACCCTCTATATCTTGGATTTCTATCTGGTAAAATAGCAGTAGTATTAATTTTTCTCTTTATAGTTATTTTAATGATTACATAAAATTAATACACGTGAAGTGTTGTGTGTGCCATACAGGGAATGCTCAATAGGATTTCCATATCACCTATCACTCTTATTTTATCGACTCTAAGATTATCATTGATTATAAAATTCATCATTATTGTATGGACCACTAAGGAAAAGACACTGCAGTTTATACTTGAAAACATGTTTTGTAATTTGGATTTATGCTTTATAATTATTGAATAAGCTCTTCTACAGTTAATTAATGTGGATTATTTTTATGATGTATATGTCTTTCTGCACACACAAAAGAAGATTGTTCAGTTTTTCATTGTCAATTTTTATTTTTTACCCATCCAAGTTCTCAGTACATAATGATCACATTTGTCATGGGAAGTTGCTCACATGTCCAGAGCACACCTTAATATTTTACACCCCCTTCTCTGCCTTCCTCTTCCCTTCATCTCTTGGTTCCCTTCCTTTTTGCAAACATTCATTCTACTTATTTCTGATGATCTTGCCTTTATTTTGCTCTTCATTTGTATTCTGGGTTTCTCATATAAGAGAAACCATGTGATATTCAACTTAGTGTGACTGATTTATTTCACTGAACCCCATGCCTATCTCTCAGTGTTAATGGTGGCATTTTCTTAATTTTCCCGGGTTGTGTCAAGGAAAGTGTTTCAGAATCCACTAAGGATTTGTATTTATATTCTTTTATTGAGTGGTCTTGGAGACTTGTGATTATCGAGTTATGTCCTTGAAAATAACAAGCAGGTGAGGCATGAGTGGGCATCCATAACTATCGTGCTGTTTCTGTTTGTCCAGCAGCAACCTCAGGCATCACTGATACCTAGAAGCAGTATAGAGCTCAGAGGTGATAGAACGGAGGGAAAGGGGCACCGTACAATCCAAATTCCCTTTACACTTTCTTTTACTTTACTCCTGGAAATTGGAGGTTGGGTGTTTAATCTGATTCATCAATTCGGGAAGAATAATCTGGTTCAGAACAGCTCGCTCCTCGTCAAGGCACAGCCACTGCTGTCGTCTTCAGAACCAGGGCCACAGGTCCCGTGTGAGGCCATTCCCAGCCCAGCCACGCCAGCCCTTGCATTGGTAAATATGCCAACTGCACATTAGGCACATTTAAAGTTTATATTTCAGCATTTTTTCTTTATCTACCAATTCATTTGCCTTTTTCTTAAATTTTATTTACCGTCTTCTCTTGCTCACTCATAGACTACAAAATAATATGGCCGACAAGGGGCCCTTCCCCAGTGGTGTCTTATTCTCTAGCCCTCGCTGTTTGCTAAAGCTAGATTTTGTTAATGTAAGAATTATCCTGTGACTTCCTTGTAAGAAACTTATGCTACTTGTAATTTTACTTAAACTGGGAAATGTCTTGGTATATATAAACCACAGTGCCTCCGAAGAAAATCAAATAAGGGAAAATTCCATTATTAAGCTTTTCCAAGCCATGGAACTGCAATCTTCTTTCTAGTGATGTCTCCAAATTCTTGACAAATTTCAATCTTCAGGATACAAAATGAGAAATCATAAGTTTCAACTGTTCCATGAAATTCTCAAAATGTTATTTTTATTGAAGTATTATATATTTGAATAATAATGGAGGAACATAATGATAAGGGAGTAATTTTCTGAGAGGGCTATGCTAAAACTTTCAGAGGCTTTCTTTTAAAACATTCATAATGTAATCATAAACCGATATAAAAATCATATGAGCTGACACATAGAGACAAGATTACGTATTTCATTAACTTGTATGGATGCCCTTAGTTGATTTTGACATTTAATAAAGAAAACATCAAAAGAATGGGCTATCCAGAAAAAATAAAATACAGACCAAATAAAAATCAATCAAAAGTGAAAGGTAATACCACATGCATATAATATTTGAAATTAAGAAAATATTTAAATGGAATGTTAAAATACTCAAATTTTTAATTATCCTGTCTGATCTCTGTTTTGTGACAAATATTCTTGGCATAGAGAAATTTCTTTTCTTTAGACTTTAGTTGAATTGTCAAGAGGGTTTAATAAAAGGGCTAGAGTTGGATGTTACATAACATCTTGCTTTGTATCACTTCACTTTTTTTTTTTTTGTGGGTACCGGGGGGTCGACCTCAGGATCTCACGCACCAGCAGGCGCCCGTGCCGCTGAGCGATATCACCAGCCCCTTTTTCGTATGTGGGTTCCGGGAGTCGAACTCGGGCCCTCGCGCTTGCAAGGCAGGCACTTACTCCGCTGAGCCATCTCACCGGCCCTTCATTTATTTTTTATGAGGATGGAAACAATATTTTTTTTTGCTCTCCCTGAGTTCACTTTTGAGATCAGCTTGTGATTTTAGATTGGAGCATTCCACTTTCTATTCTTATTTTGTTCTCCCTGCATTTCTTCATTAACATATTTAGAAAGAATTTTACCTGTTTTTTAAATTCAAACACTAAAAAATGCCACCAATTTCTGATGCTTACAGAATTCACTTTTCTCCCTAGCTGTAGGTCAACTTGATATTCTAAAGTTCTTGTCAATGGGTGCTAATGTCATCAACTAGATATTATTTTCCCTGGTTGTGATGAACAGATGCAAAGTTTGCTCTTAACCTCAAAAATGAGTTGACTTTAGAGGAATTATATTTTAATAATTTGGGTCAGTTATCTCCAGTAAAAATGATTTCATATCTTAGTATGACAAGTAATTGGAATCTTCCTTGTGACCTAGGTGCATTATAAAATGTAGAGAGCAAAAAATGGAAAAAATAAGTATCTTTGTACTTATTATAGAACCGAAATAGTCAGTTCTATAAAGGAATTTACAAAATTGATGTTCTTATAATTGACATGAAGGTAAGGCATATCAGAAATCAGCATGATACTCTAATTAATTGGTCAGTAACTGTAAAAATAATTCAATGATTTATAGTACTTCTTGTAAAGAATAAATTGAAACTCTGAATCTTAAAAAATTGCTTACTATTGCTGTTGATTGAATTAAGCACATTGTATTGTTACTGAGCTATAAGAAAGACTTTTTCAAATGGATTTGATTTCTAAGACTTCAGCTCCTCTGTAGCTTTGGTGTGAAGATTTCAGGCATGGAGACTACATGGCAATTTTTGGAACCTACTGAAAATTTGAAAGTAGCCTGATTGAACAAAACAGATCCTCAAACACATTTTTCAGACTTTTGATGTGTAAAACCAACAGAGGAAGAGACATGGCAAGAATGAAGGTCATGTCTGAGGCCACAATTAAAAGTACAGAGGTGAATTGCTTTTTTTTTTTTAACTTACTGATTTATGGCGGTAACAACAAACCCAGCATATACCATGGAAGCAGGTTACAGAAATAGCTTTCATTTTTACAAATGTAATTCATACATATTGCCAAGTCAAATAGATTTTGTAACCTAAGAGTTGTGATTGAAACATATGGTGAATGTTCCAATTAAAAATATTATGCCAGTAAAAGACATGCTGCCATTAATCTCTCTTAAAATCCTCCCCCTTCACTTGGAACACTTTTCCAATCATTCATTCTACGTTCTCAAGCAGTACCAGAAGCTCTCCTTTGTGAGTGTCTCCTTGTGCTGTCTCAGCTGTTTGGATATCCTAAGCTGACTCAGTGGGTAACGTTTCATTTTCATCTCAACTCTGAGAAGAGCCAGAAGTTACCCGGTGCCAGGTCCAGCAAGTAGGTGGGTGAGGACACATTATAATGCTTCATGAGCCTGCGTTTCCCTTGGATGGAATTTGGCGGCAGCATTCACCTTAGTTTTGATCACAAAACACTTCCGTAACTGCTTCAGAATGTGGCAAGAACCATGGGATGAGTGTGTTCAAACGGAGGAGTATTTTTGAGGGGGATTAATGAGAATGTGTCTTTTGTTCATATATGATTGTGATACCTAATAAATATATTAATTATGGGCTATAGGCACACATACCTATCATGTCTCAGTCTTTTCTGCCTCTCTTTCCTCTCATCTACAATCCACCTCCACCTCTAGGTCCCCTCCCATGTGCACAAAATCTGTCTCGTTTCCTACCATCTTTCTTTCATTTTGTTCTTTCAATTATTTATAGCAGATAAATGGTGTTATATAATGGTTATAAGTGGCGATTTAGCTATTATGGGTTATGCTGCTGCAAACATGGGCATACTCCCTGTAACACGATGTCTTTAACATTTTCAGGAAGATACTCAGAAGAGGTATAGCTGGGTCAAATGGAATTTCTATTTTCAATTTTTTGAGGACTCTCCATTCTGTTTACTGTAGTGGTTGTACTAGGGTACCTTCCCACCAGCAGTGCACAAGAATTCGTCTTTTCAACCTTACCAACCTTTCTTGTTATTTGATTTCATGATGATAGCCATTCTTCCTGGCTTAAGTTGGAATCTCAGTGCTGTTTTGAGTTTTCATTTTCCTAATGGTTAAAGATGCTGAACATAGTTTCATGCACCTGTTGGCCATTACTGCTTCTTAATTCGGTAGGTATCTCTTCATTTCCGATTCCCACTGTTTGACTGAGTCTTCTACTTTAGGGGGTCTATTTGTTTTTGGGTATTGTCAATGTTAGTCCTCTCTCCCAGTAGTACCTGGCAAAAATTTTTTCCCATTATGTAGGTTCTCCCTGCTCTCTATTGTTTGTTTCCTTATCTGCATGGAGAGTTTTTCATTGATTGTTGGTTTTATTACTTGTGCAATCATAGTTATGTTCAGAAAGTCCTTGCTTATGCTTATGACTTCAAAAATTAACTATTTTATCTTCCAGCAGATGCAGGGTTTCTGCTTTTGTATTTAGGTGTCTGATCCATTTCGATTTGTCTTCAGTACATGGTGAGAGTCTATATTTATTCTTCTGCATGTGTATAGCCAATTTCCCCAGCATCATTTGTAAAAGATGCCCCTGTTTTGCATATAAAATAGCTGAAGGTGCCTGTGTAGTTTCTGCATCCTCAGTTCTATTCTATGATCCACATGCCTGTTTTTGAGCCAGTACCATGCTGATTTTAACATCGTGTCTTTGTAATATAATTTGAAGTCTGAGATCATGATGATTCCTGCTCTGCTTTTGTTACTCAGGATATTTTTGCTATTCTGGGTTTCTTCTGGTTGCATATAAATTCTAAGATATTTTTCTATTTCTGTGAAGAATGCTGTTCATATTTTGATTGGAATTGCATTCAATTTCTATACCGTTTGGAGGAATATGGCCATTTTGACCATATTAATTCTTCCTACCCAGGAGCAGGGCACAACTCTCCATTTTCCGATGTTATCTTTAATCTCTATTTTCAGAGTAATATACTTTTCACTATAGAGATCTTTCACCTCCTTGGTTAGACTAATTTGTATTTGATTTTTTTGAAGCTATTCCCTGAATTTTTTCTCAGTAGGTTTATTGTTGGTGTACAGGGAGGCTACTGATTTTTGTGAATTGATTTTGTATTCTGCTACTTTGCTGAATTTGTTTATTAGTTCTACATGCCTTTTGGTGGAGATTTTGGTCTTCTATGTAAAGGATCATGTCATTTGCATAGGTCTTCCTTTGCTATATAAATCCCTTTTCTTTCTTTCTCTTGCCTCATCGCTCTGCTAAACTTTTGAGTACTGTCTTGAACAAGAGTAGTAAGAGAAGATACCTTCATTTCTTCCTTGATTTTGGAGGAAATGTTTTCAGTTTTTCCCAATTTATTATGGTGTTAGTAGTGGGCTTCCATAGTTGACTTTTAACAGTTTTAGGTAAGGTCTCTATACACATATTTTTGTCAGAGTTTTTATTATAAACTTGAATCTTTGTCCAAGTTATTATCTGTAGCTATCCAGATGATCATGTGATTTTTGTTCTTGCTTGTTTTTATGTGGATGAGGACACATTCTGTTTATTCTGTTTATTGACTTACATTGAACCATCCTTGCATCCCTGGGATAAAGCAAACGATCATTATGTATGATCTTTCTGATAACATGTTGCACTCTAATGTATCTTTTACTGTAAAGATATTTTACAGTTAAATATTTGTAGTTTGTCTACCCTGGTAATGTAGCAGGAACTCTGAGGTATTTCACAAGTGCAGAGGCCATTGTAATGTCCCTGCAGCTTCAGAACTTGCATGAATGTTGACTCCAGAATGTCAGGAGCAAGGAGGGTGCCTCCTTGAACTTTACCTACAATAGGAGTCTGTAAGAGGATGGATCACCCTTGCAAAAAATACGTAACTTCCACACATCAGAACAGTGCTATTAACTCCCATATCAAACATATTTAATATTGCTTTATCTTTGGTGGTGTTTTCCTCTTTACACATGTAATAACCTATCCAATAAAAAATAAAGCCAGCCAGTATACTGTATTTATTTTGTATGATGAAAGTATCAAGCAGGTTTTTTTTTTTTTTTTTCATGGGGGTTGACCTCAAGACCTCACGCGCCTGTAGGCGCCTGTGCCACTGAGCGATATCACCGGCCCTTTATTTGTATGTGGGTTCCAGGAGTCAAATTCGGGCACTCGCGCTTGCCAGGCAGGCTCTTACCCCGCTGAGCCATTTCACCGGCCCAGGGTTTTTTTTTTTCAGTTAGAAAAATACAGAAACCTACACTCAATTGTGCTGTCTTTGAAGCCATTACCCCCTCTTTGGCAGGTGACATTGTCAGGATGAAGACATCAGTTAGCGAAACTACAGAAAACAGCTATTGCTTCAACTGGATACTGATGAGATTAGAGATCTTTACAATCTATGAACTTGAAATATATCTTCTGATAAACTTTACAGGGAGGGAGAGAAAAATAGAGAAATAAATTATTCTAATCAGTAGTATTTTTTTACATTTAAAAAATATCTGGACCTTACCTTGACATTTCTTGGAGTATTTTTCTTTGCCAAGTTCCATCTTCTTCAGGGTGGATTGATCTGGGTAAGATCACCCTTGATGTTTTCAGATCCTCAGGCACCATGATAAGTTTTATTTGGTGTGCTTGCCATCTAATCCGGGAATGACTCCAACTGCATCTTGTTTTACCGCCAATGACAGCTGAACACCTTTGTTACCTAACCATGTGTTGCTCACCATATTTAGAAACACTGATACATTGTTTTAAACCAACTAATTTATACCTAATTTCATATAAGATGATGTTTCATACATTTGCTTTATCTCTGTTAGTATCTTCTAGGCTGTAGTAGAACACATCCATATATTCTATACACATGTGTATACACCTCATACCTCCAAAAGGATAAGAATCATAAATACATTACTATTGCCATCATGTCCAACATGATTCACATTCATTTCTCATTTCACTTTTTTTTTCCCAAATATCCTAAAATGTTTATGTGTTTGTGATGATTTAGGCAGAAAAATCAATTTAACCAGAATACCTTATTACTCAGCTTTCTGGCCAAACAAGATTTTCTTAACTCTAAAGTCAAGGAATCCGGGAGTGCTGTATCTGATAATTAGTTTTTCACCCTAAATTTGATCACACGTGTGACTTTCCTGTGATGAATTCTCAGACTCTCAGGGTGAAGCCCGTGTGTGCTCATGGAGGCGAGACATGTTTCAGGCAGCAGAAGTGGCATCCGTGTGTAATACATTTTAATTAGATTTTGCTGTCATCTGGGCTAGGATCTGATATTAATATATCCTCCACAAGTAGAAATTGGGTATTAAAGGCTAATGAAGGAATCTTAATAAAAATGTATAAACACTTTCAAAATTAAGTAAGAATTCAAGCTGTTGGGCTCTATCCAATTTTAGGTACAACATTTTCTTAGCCTCCTGCTGCCTACAATCTGAGAAAATTGTGTTATCAGATAAAAGGGCTCTGTTGATCAATTTAAGATTATAAAATTCCCAGAGTTTTCTTTGGAAGAAAAGGATTCTTCTAGATGTTTATTAGAATTCTCCAAGCTGTGCTTCATTAGATTTTCATTCTTTGTTATTGCTGTTGTTCAGTTAAAAAAAAATAAGTGAAGCAATTAGGCCACAGTAGGTTAATTTAGTAAAGTTCTTAGTAACCTTCGAAAGGCTGGGTGCAAATTTGTGTGTCATTCTGTCAAAGTGTGATTCAACGGGAGTATAGTGACTCTGCCTGATAGCAGCTGGCTCAAGAGAAATGGTGGACATGGTACAAGCTCTTCAGAACAAAGTCAACAGAAAAATAGGCGAGGCCTCATGCACTGTGAAAATCCTCCCAGACTGCCGTGTTAGGCACAGGAGCTAAATATCAGATCTTAATACAGTCCTAAGTTTTCACTCATTATTTGTCTTTGGTGAGGTTCCTCCACTTGTGTATCGCCACCTAAATGTATTTGCTCACAGTGATTTCCATAATGGCCTAGCGTATTCCTAATGTTTCAAGAACACTGAAGTAAAATGTATTTTTATATTAAGATTTTTTTAAACCAGAGTTTTTATATTTTGTAATCTATGAGTGCATTTTTAAGTACATCAGATTTTAAACTAGGACTCAGCTATACTGAGTTACTGGCCAGTCTTTTGCTTTATACATTCTTCTAGAATATTCTAAGAACTTCATGGCTTCTGTTCCATCTTATCTTGGTGTCTTTTTAAGATACCATTTCAGATCAAGCCGTCAACACTGACCTTCGTCCAGAGAATGTTGAATGGTTACTCTGAAGTGCTTTGAAAATTTTTAGTTCATAATAAATATGAAATGCTTCTGTTATATTATTTAGAACAAAATCATAGTCCTGTCATGAGGTCAGCTTCTATGTGTGACAAAATGCACATCGTTATATCCTACCGAAAAGATATGCTACCATGTGTTTTATTTAGTATTTTATAGTCATTTGCTAATTTCTTGATTTAGAAGAAGTATCATTTCTAAATAACTGCCTTTTCAACTTTAAGCCTATCATCATCTAATTAACCTTTTAAGTAATTTATTTCACAATCCCACATGATCCCCCTAATAATTTTCCTCATGATTATAAATGTATAGAAATAGTACAAAGACCTTTAATTTTTTTGTAGAAACGTGTTCTCATATGGAAGGTAACTTGTGAAATCAATGAGACATAAAAATAAATCTAGTTACTTCATAATAAAATTGTGCTTGTTCCCAAACTTCTCAAGTGTTGTTCAAGACACATGCATACCTGTATATTATCACAGAGACATAATCAATTTGTGACTCTACAATATGTTTATTTATTAAACAAATATTTACTGCAAGCCTATTAGGATTTTTATGTGTCTAATTTGAAAAGAATTAGAGATATGGCTTGAATTTCAATCCTGGGAGTTCAGCTTTTCTTCTAAGTCCTTGTAAACTGTGTATCCATGGGCAATGCCTTGACTCTGGAAGGAGGTAAAGGTTTACACGCACAGAAAAACGCAATGCATAGTGATCATTAAGTACCTTTCCACCCATAAACTCTGACAACCTGTGCTTTTACAAGTTTGCTTTGTAAGAGAAATTTTCCCTTCTGGGAATGCACAGTCTATACTGTCCCCCTCCTCCCAATGTTCCAGGAATTGAGCTGTTACAAAGCTACCTAAAGCAGATAAAAACAAAACAAAGCTGACCACAGACCAGGGAACTGGGCTGCAAGATAACGACTGACCCTGGGCTAAGAAATTTGCAAGGATTGCAGATTGTGCTGTTCCGGACCACCTGCTGCCCATATTAGAAAACATCCTCCCCGCTCGGTCGGCCAGCCTAAAAACTCCCGTATGAGTGTCTTCTCCCAATGAATGTAAAAAGCTGTTTAAACTAACCAATGCTATCTGCTTCTGTAACCACGCTTGCAAAGACCCCTCCTCCCTTTGTTCTATAGACATATAAGCCCTGCACAGACAAACCTCGGGGCCCACTGTTCCTGCGTGTTCAGTGAGCCCCATGCATGCTTGGATAATAAAACCCCTTGCCCTTTGCATGAGAGAACGCTTCTTGGAGTCTTCCTTCACGCGGCGGGCATCCTGACCCTAACATTTTGGAGGCCCCAGCGAGATCGGGGATTGCCCCCTGCGTTGGAAGACTTCAACAGCCACCTCTTGGGGTAAGTACGGCCGTTTCTCTCTCTCTTTGCCTCTCTTTGTCTTACTTTCACTTTGCGGTCGCCTAGTTTTTGTTGTGACTGGCACCAAGACGCATGAGCTCTTGGTCCAAGTGACTTGCCTCTGGGCTTCTGGGTCACAAGTCACTTCCCCGGGGGACGCCTCGGGGATTATAGGTCCAAAGGGCCTATTCAGCGGGGGATTCCCCGGTCGTGTTTCTACATAGACTCCTGGAGCCTACCTCCTGGGCTCCTGAGGGTCTGTTCAGCGGGGGATTCCCTGGTTGTAACTCTTTCACTTCCTCTTCTGGGGAAGTTGTGTACGCCGGCATTTGTCTATTATCTTGGTCTTAGTGTTTGTCTGTCTTTGTTTGGTGCCACTAACCTCTTTTGTTCCACAACACCCACCATGGGCAATAAGGAGGGGACCTCAATGCCTCCTTGCCTGGCAGCTAACCCTTGGGGGGCCAAGGCGCCAAAAAGCTGATCTTCAGCTGGCCCCCCCAGATCAGCTGCAAGGCAAGATGCAAGGCTACGAGACAGAGACAACTGAATTCCCGCCTCCCAACCAAGATAAGCGCGCTTGTAATTGGGTTTCTGGTTTGGCAATTTGCCCAAGGCTCATCCAGGTATCTGTTCTGTGCTAGCGTCTGTTCTGTTTAAACCTGTGAGAGCTAGGCCACCGGATATGGTGTTTTGCCGTCTGTCAGAGGTCGTCCTCTGAATCTGTTCTAAATTTGAGGTCGGGAGCGATATGGTTATTGTTCCCGGGATTATCTGTTTTTGTGTGTGTGTGCGTGTTCCTCCCCTGTGTTACATCTGTTATCCCCCCTGCTCCTGCACTTCCAAGTCACTGTTACCAGAGGAATTCAACCTGCTGGCAGGAGACCGTTTGTTAGTCTCAAAATTTTATTTGCATTTCAGATTAAGTGGAGGGGACAGGACTTGCTTAGATAAATTGTAATTGTGGGTTACTGTGTTGTCCAAGTCATTGACATAATGGGTTCTGCTGGTAGTAAGTCAACTCTTTTAAAATGTATGCTTAACAATTTTGCTAAGTTCAAAGTGGATTATAGAGTTAAGATAAAAAGTAAAGCTCCAAAACTTCTGTGAGCTTGAGTGGCCCACATTCAATGTGGGATGATTAGCTAAAGGGTCGCTCGACCCCCAGATAATCAATGGAGTATGAAATATTGTCACCAGAAAGCCTGAGCACCCAAATTAGTTTCCATATATAAACTGGTTGTGCGTGGTGCAAGTGCTGCCCCAATGGCCAGCCTGGACATCACCAGCCTGGCGCTGCCTGCAAGCATCTAAGAAAGTTTTACAGGAGAAATCTAATTGCAAATTTTGACTAATTGGCACTTATACTTTTGGTTTTCAGTTTAAACTGATGTGCATAAAACATTTCTTGTGCACTACAAACTCCTGAGTGATGATTAATCAAAATTACTATCTAAAAGGAGAAATATAAATGCCTGCTTTGTCAAAACATCAAGTAAGCTGAGTAAGCCACAATGGAAAACACAAGCTGGATGCCCTGGGTCAAAACACCTGGGACAAAAACCTTATCCTGAACCGTGCTTTTCTCTTTCTCTGCACACAAAGAGGGTCTCTGCTCTTTTTTTTTTTGTGGGTACCGGGGGGACGACCTCAGGACCTCACGCGCCAACAGGCACCCGTGCCGCTGAGCAATATCACCGGCCCCTTTTTCATATGTGGGTTCCGGGAGTCGAACTCGGGCCTTCGCGCTTGCAAGGCAGGCGCTTAAGCCGCTGAGCCGTCTCACCGGCCCGGGTCTCTGCTCTTAAATCACAAATGGCTGCAGCATTTGCAGCTAGCGGGAAACTGGGCATAATTG
The DNA here is from genome assembly GCA_028451465.1 of Erethizon dorsatum. NCBI lineage: Eukaryota > Metazoa > Chordata > Mammalia > Rodentia > Erethizontidae > Erethizon > Erethizon dorsatum. The sequence continues at coordinate 135,072,517 of CM051826.1, read as the reverse complement.
TAACAACCCAGGAACAAGGGGTCAAAATAAGTTTTGACAAAGATATATCAAGGAAATTTATATAAATGATATTCTTACAGAGAAAATGCTAAGAGAGTAAAAGAAAGGTTTGAATATGTGACAGAGGGTATGAAGATGACTGAGCTGGAAGCTACATAGAAGGAAAACATGAAAGTTGTCAGTATTTTTATGAAGGAATTTATTTTTTTTGTTTCTTCCAAATTCTTATGAGAGATCTCTGCTATTGACCTACAAATAATTCTGACTAGTCTGTTTGTAATTTCAAACTTCTAAAATTATAAGAGTTACTATAATTTAATTTGACCAATATATATGAGTGCACGCTGATTTTTTAAATTTGTCTGTATGTTTTGTTTTTCTGTGTGCCCAACCTGTAAACAGCTGTTTTATTTGAGCTCAACGAATTTTCTTTTTACATTTTTGGATTTTTGAAATGTTTGTCTGGTATGCTTCCACCAAAAGTTGCCAGCTGGCCAAAATGATGTTAAAATTGGTTTTATAAATGTAATGCATGTTTTGTTTATTGTTTATTGTTTATTGTTGTATTATAATTTGAGAGTTTCTTGTTGTTCAAAATAATGTGTTAAGTGATCTGGTTTTCATAAGTCATCAAAAATTGTTAGACAAAATGTATTATTGTGATATGTTTACATTGGTCATCATCAACAGGACAATGAGGTTTTCTGATTTAAAGATGTTCTGGTACAAAACTAAATTAAGAAACAAAAGTTTTTATATGGCAATGACAATTCAGTGTTGCTGATCTCATAGTATATTAAGTGTATTCATACCTTCCAGATGTACAGGTCTTCTGAAATATAAAAACTGGGATTGTTTACAGAGATAACATTTTCTTTCTTTCTTTCAGATTCAGACACCTGCCTTTGCTTGTGCTCCAGATATTTATGATAAGAGGTTCATACTAATATAAGGTCACCAGTCAAATGATAATTTTTAACAAAAAGACCTATGTGATGTATATGCTATATATGCCACAGTACTTAGAGATGCCTAGATATTAAACAGTCCAGATAATGTCATAAAATTTCTTCAGTGATGTCCTATTAAAAGACAAATTAGATAAAAGCATCCTATGTACTAGATAAAGATAATTGACTAAAAAGCTCAAATTTGTGTGCAGACTGCTAAGTTTCTAGGATTCATATTAAAGGATGGAACACGCTCTCTGCCAATCTTATGCACTCAGGCCATTCAGGGCCTCCAAGTGCCGATGGCCAGAAAGGAGTTGAGGAAATTTCTGGGAACCATTGGGTACTGTCGCCTTTGGGTAATGTCGCCTTTGGGTCCCTAATTTTGCAGCAATAGCGAAGCCCCTCTATGAGGCTTTAAAAGGAGGAAATAGCCCTCTGTTGGAGTAAAATCCTAAACAACAGGCTGCTTTTAAGGATTTGAAAGACAGACTGGTAAGCGCCCCCACCTTGGCACTACCTGACATCACGAAATCCTTCCAGCTGTTTGTCCATGAAAAGGACGGCATTGCTCGGGGTGTTCTTACACAAACACTGGGACCCTGGAAACGCCCTGTGGCATATTTAGCTAAGAGACTGGACTCCGTGGCAGCAGGATGGCCTTCCTGCCTGCGTTCGACTGCCACCACAGCCATTCCAGTAAAAGAAGCTGACAAATTGACTTTGGGACAAAAGCTAAGTATGTTTGTGCCCCATGCAATAGAGACTTTATTGAAAGGACCTGGAGGTAAATGGCTCTCAGGAACCAGGTTGGCCCAGTACCAAGGGACCTTGCTAAAAGACCCCAGGTTAATTATCAAGACTGTGCAAGCTATTAATCCTGCCTCTCTTTTGCCCAGTTCCCTGGAGCCACCTGAACATGACAGTGCTGAAGCCATTGAGATGGTGTACTCAGCCCGACCAGACTTGCAGGATGTGCCCCTTCAGGACCCGGACCTGACCCTCTTTTCAGATGGCAGCAACATGGTAATCGATGGGGTTTAGAGGGTGAGAACAACGGTTGTCACCTTAGAGCGAACCATCCAGACAGAGGCTCTGCTTCCTGAGACAATTTGTGATATGGACCTGATGTGCTTTGATGACTGAGAGGGGCACTAACTGATCCCACAACAACCCTGTCTCCTGGCAACACAACGACCAGGTGTCCGGAGACAAGGAACTATGCCATCTAAAGATGTTAAAGTGGATTTTACTAAAATTAAACCCACCAGTGTAAATAAGAGATACTTAGTAGTTTTGATTTGTACCTATTCAGGATGGGTGGAGGCCTCCCCACTAAGACTGAAACATCGAAAAAGATGATAAAAGCTTTGATGGAGCTGATCATTCTATGGAATGGGCTCCCCATAACGGTAGGTTCAGATAATGGACCTGCTTTTGTGGGTAAAATGGTCAAAGGCCTTACAGCAGTGCTGGGGCTAAAATAAAAACTCCATACTATATATTGGCCACAAAGCTCAAGCCAAGTAAAAAGACAAAACTGTACTTTAAAAACCACCCTAACAAAGTTGTGCCAAGAGACTGGGGCTAACTGGGTTACTGTGCTCCCCGTCGGCCCTCTTGCAGTTGCGGTGTACACTGTACTGAGGTGGACTAACTCCATTTGAGATAATGTTTGAGAGCCTCCCCCACTGATACCTGTTTTGAATAGATTATAGGAGATGGGAACTTCGAACTTGCACCAACAGATAAAGGCGCTGCACCAGATGCTTCAGAAACTTCAACAGACTGTTATGGAGACATCTGATCCCCATGCCCACGCCAGTCCACTCCTTCAAATTCAGGAGACCAAGTCCTGATTACAGCCTAAAAGAGGAGCCTCTCCAACCAAAGTGGGAGGGACCCAACGAGGTGATCCTAACCACTCCCACTGCTCTTAAAGTTACAGGCTGTGCTCCACGGATTCAATGCTCCCGAATCAAGATATGGACACCTGAGCTTGCAGAAGTGCGACCGTCTGCCCCAGAGACCTTCAGACCTCGATGCACCAAGAGACTTCAGCAAAAGCTGCTGCAGCTAAACACCAACATGACTCTGGTCACCGCCATCACCCTGTGTAGCCTCCTCCCCTTTGCTCTCCTCCGGGCCAGATGCACTCCCTATGTATCGGAAATTTCCCCTTTGAAGCCATGTTTGGCTGACCTACCCCTCCGTTACCTAAACTAGAGATTACAGATCTTACTAATCAGGATCTCGTTAAGTCCCTTCAGGCTCTACAGCCCGTGCTCTCCTCCATCCATCGGGTGTTCCGCCAAAAACACCCACCACCTGACCCACCGACCACAGAACCTGCTCAAGCGGTGGAGCCAAGTACCCAGGTACTCTTCAGGCGATTTCTGGAAAGACCGCCTGGATCCACCATAGCCACTTCAAAGTGCTGCCGACCTCAGTCTCTCCACCCACAGAACCAGATAAGTGAATGATGGAAAGGGGAACCAACACCCTAAAGATTAAGCTAAAAAATGTTCTGCTTGACCACGTATGTGTTAATGTCACTGATGTTATTAATATTGCTGCCCCCACCTGTGATAAATGGCCTGAAAGCCAAAAATCTGGCTTTCACTCTCCTTCCTATAAACTGGGCTGGGTTATTTAGACATTATTTCAAGAAATAAACCCATACCTATTCCTAGCTTCAAATATATAACCAGATTGACATTGTAAAACTAATGCTCATCAGACAACAGTATACATTTCTAGATGATCCTAAAAACGGACACTCCGATCTCTAAGATTAGAGATTCCCAAAAACAAAAAGGGGGGAATGTAAGAGAAATTTTCCCTTCTGGGAATGCACAGTCTATACTGTCCCCCTCCTCCCAATGTTCCAGGAATTGAGCTGTTACAAAGCTACCTAAAGCAGATAAAAACAAAACAAAGCTGACCACAGACCAGGGAACTGGGCTGCAAGATAACGACTGACCCTGGGCTAAGAAATTTGCAAGGATTGCAGATTGTGCTGTTCCGGACCACCTGCTGCCCATATTAGAAAACATCCTCCCCGCTCGGTCGGCCAGCCTAAAAACTCCCGTATGAGTGTCTTCTCCCAATGAATGTAAAAAGCTGTTTAAACTAACCAATGCTATCTGCTTCTGTAACCACGCTTGCAAAGACCCCTCCTCCCTTTGTTCTATAGACATATAAGCCCTGCACAGACAAACCTCGGGGCCCACTGTTCCTGCGTGTTCAGTGAGCCCCACGCATGCTTGGATAATAAAACCCCTTGCCCTTTGCATGAGAGAACGCTTCTTGGAGTCTTCCTTCACGCGGCGGGCATCCTGACCCTAACAGCTTAGATTAGAAACAATTTTCTAGATAGGTACTAGTTTTTCTTGGAAAATTTCAGATTTATTTATAATTTTTCATAAGAATTTCTATTTACCTAAAGAATTTAGCCTAGTATGACATATGCTTTTTTTGCTTTTAACGAATAAAATGATGGAAGACATGTAGGACCACTGAGTAAATTGTGTATCAGTGGAGGGTTTAACAAAGGATATAAGCTGAATTTCAAGGAATAGCTACTAATTGTACTGCTTTCCTTAGTCATCAATCTTTAGTCGTAATATATGTGTATGAATTATCTTGCCATGTTTTATGACTCCTAGTCTATGAAGGTATGAACTATGTTTGTCCCTAATAAATATTTACTAAAGATGAAAGCCATTTCTTAAAAACGGATTAGATCTATTTCTTTTATTCCATGAACAACTGTAAATATATTCTTCTAGAAAATGTATTTTCTTTATATATATATATATATATATATATATATATATATATATATACCTTCAATTAATAAGGATGCAATTATCCAAGCTTCCTGAAAATGTCATCTTGTTGTGTTTAGAGAGCAATCTAGTGCAAAATTACTAAGTAAATGCCGTGTCTATTTTGTTTCCTGATCATAATTGCTTTTAGTCTCAAAAAAAATTCTGAACTCTGATGAGAGATTTACATTCTAAACTGAATTCGATTCTGGAACCATAGCAGAGCACTTTATGATGGAATATTGCCAATAAAATACCTACATATGTTGAAACAATGTCAACAAAAAAAGTGAAAAAAGAGGTAAAAACCTGATATGATAAAGCTACCATCCCACAATTGGGTGTGGAGTATTCAGGTGGGCGTGCAGACCCAGCAGGAAATCACTAAATATCTTCCACTGACTTAGTATCTTTCCACCAAGTTAATATCACTTAACTCTCCTTCCATCAGGGCCATGAAGAAGCAAGCTTACCATTAGTTTTGCATTTGTTTTTCATAATCATGCCTTATATTTACAGGGCTTATTTTAAATTACTTTTTCTCATCTATTAACTAAGAACAAAACAACATATCCATTTTAGTCCCCTTTGACAGATGGCACAAATAAAGGTTCAGGGAAGTGAGGCAGCTTTTAAGGGTGCAGCCATGCACTGCAGTATTGTTTGGAAAAGAGGCATTATGTTTCCGCGTTCTGTGATCAGTCCCAGCATGATGGGCATCAATGGTGGCAGGCTGAGCATCCGAAGGTGGTAGACAAGGCTGTCACTGGTACAGAGCAGTAAGAGTGTCAGTAAGGCACAGCTCTCTGGTTTACTTGTTCTCCTCTGTCTCATTCTTCATGAATAAATAGGACATCACACTTGCAGACGTGTTGGGTAATTGATGAAGATAAGGCATACCATTTACAACTGAACACAAACTTTCACATAATCCAAAGGAAAAATACTAAGGAGATAAATTCTTCCTAGAATATTCTTCCAATGGGATTCCTTTTTATGGCTTCAGCTATTAAATATAATACTTTGCTTTGATTTTTATCTATCTGTGAGATGTCTTCTTCCTCCAAGGGTTGACTCTCCCTGTAACTTTCTGAACATTTAATATGGTGCGTATGTAAGATTTGGGGTCTGGGCTGAAAGTTCACCCTCACCTTCTTATCAGTGCATTCCCCAGATTCGACAAGTCCAAGCCATAAAATACATCTGACACAGCAGCACGGAGTTTCACAGGCCCTGCAGGGCAGGGCCTCGGACACTGACAGAGCTGCAGGTTCTCAGGCTCTTGTCTTTCTGATAATTTCATTGGGGAGAGTTGCAGAAATGCCACTGGCCAAGGTGATTTTGTCTTTCTCAGTTCGTTTCCTAGTCAAACACACACACACACACACACACACACCCCTACTTTTTAAGGACCATAACAGGCATTAATGGTCATTGCCCTAAGAACAATTTCCCTGACTTTCCAATAGATCGCAAGGCTTCTATTTCTCATAAAGTTCCTACTTCTCTGTGTTAGACGGGGCATCACCCTCTTTAAAAATGAGAAAAATGAAAAACTTGAGCCTGTGCTGCTCCACAAATATGCCTTTAGCAACTGCTTGTTTGCGATACTAAGACCTGACTATGGCTTCTTATTTCCTTTTCCAAATACTTGATCGAATGATTTTAAAAGGTTATTTTCTCTGTTAGTCTGGGGAAAGAAGGGAGAAGGAGGGAGGGAGGGAGAAGGGAGAGAAGGAAGGTAAGGAGAGAGAGCGAGAGAGAGGAGGGGAGAGAGAGTGTATATCATTGCAATTCTAATTTGAACTGATAGATTGGTCCAAATATGAGTTTTAGAAAAGGGAGGCAGTATCTGTTTTTTAATGGAGCTTTATAGCTCTTCTCTTCATTCCGATACACAAAAGTAACTTTTCTAAATTTATGATATGTAAAGATATTTTCTAAAATGTTGACTGCTTCTGATGAAATGTTGAGGGAGAAGCACAGCTCTTGAATATGGGGAACTCAAGGTAGAGAGAAAGGTAGAACCAGAGAGGTAGAAATTGTGTGGCTGGTTGACGCCAAGCGGAAAACAATTTCACAAAAACCCTCCAGGATTCAAAAGCTACATTTGAGTGATCATTCTTTAATTTCCTAAATGTTATTAATATTAATTTTGTATTTGGATCAAATTTATATTACAAGATCTGTGATAACCCACATATTCACTCTCATTCATTCATTCTCCCTCTCTCTCTCTCTCTCTCTCTCTCTCTCATATCACAAGATATTTAGCAGTCTTACAACGACAGGATCTTTCCAGCATAGGTTTAGGAAAACAAATTTAACTCATTTCTGCAATATTTCTTGGATGGATATAGCACAAACAAAGCTCATACTAACAAAAACAAACAATATCTTAGTAGGAGTTTTATCAATTCTACTTGCTCTTAAAGTTCGAGTGAGGAATATATCTATATCTATATATCTATATATATCTATATATATGTATATTGCTAAGTGAAGACTTATTAAAGAGGGACATTTAATAGATTGCTGAAAAAACCCAAAAGATGGGAATATAAGCTAAGAAATAAGATTCTACATAAATTAACTATCTTATGAGAAGGGCAGATGATACCTATTTTAAAGATGAGAAGTCTTTTAAGGAAGACTTACAAAATGTAAAGATATTTTCTAAAACGTTGACTGTTTCTGATGAAATATTGAGGGAGAAGCACAGCTCTTGAACATGGGGAGCTCAAGGAAGATAGAAAGGTAGAATCTGGGAGGTAGAAATTGTGTGGCTGCCCTGCCCATAGTTTGGCAAAAGCCTTTTAAGGAAGATTTCTTTTAAGGAAGCCAGTAACTTTCATGACTTTCAATGTAAGCAACATTATCAAATGTTTACATTTCTACAATAAAATTCACACAATGTAAGAAATTGTAAGGTGTTTTTAGTTGTAAATACAGAATAAGACATAATTTGTCTGTATAATCTAAATGGATGTAAGAATTTCACAGACACACACAATGTATTGAATGACATTGGGATGATTAAAATATGTTACTTTCTAATTTTGTCATGAAATATATATTATTTTGACAAGATTATATTTGTATTTGTATATAAACATATAAACCAGATTTCAGAGTTTTACAAATTTTATTTTGACAAAATAATTATTTCTTAAAAACTAAAAAATTATATTCAGAATTTCATGCATAAATAGCTGAAAGATGGTGAAAATTTAGTTGACAACTAGATTAATGATAAACAATCTAGAGAAAAATTAAAGAATATGTATTACATTTCAGATATCAAAGCATATATACATAGAAAACGCATATTATTTGCATAAACTATGGTGTAAAGATACTGGCAGTGTTTTCTTGGTATTTCTTCTTCATTGACGTTTATTGTAAATGAGTGAAGTCAAAGTTTGTTTATACTTTTTGTGTCAAGAAAAGTGAGAACTGAGGTCAGAAAGAACTGAATTTTAATTATGGCTCTGACACTTTCCAGCATTTTAAGCAAGCCAGTTCATCTTTGAAAGTGCTAATTGACTTGTTTCTGTAATAGGTTTGTGCCTCGCTCATGGGATTGCTGTGAGGATAGAGTGACATGGCGCATGTAAAACGCAGAGCTGGCTGGGCAGTGCAGCACAAATGTAGCAAATGTGTGATGTGACTCTGCCTGTTATTATGTCACCTTACGTCGCAGATCTCAAGTCGGCTCTCCACATATTACAGATCTGCCATAGTTGGGCAGGTGCTTTTGCTAAATTTGTTTAATGAGTTGTTAAAATACATATTTCAAGAAGTGTTTAAAAGTTGCTTTGTGGTAACCTGGCTATTAGTTTCAAGCCTTCTGTTCCATTTTACTTACACACTTTATTGTAGGTAATGTGCTTTTTTGCAGATATTCCTAATTTCTTTGGAGATTACACCATGTTCTGATTAGTACACACACATTTCTTGTTTAAGGAAAGTGATACATTTCTGAGAAGTGCATTGTTAAGTGACAGTATCATTGCCAGAACATCGTGGAGTGTCCTTAAACTGAGATGACCACGACTACATCACTGGGAAACAATATTATGAATCATGCCATCACAATGTATCCCATAATATATGCTATAACATTCAATCATCATGCTTATTCATTGTGTTCATGTGTCTAGTACATTTTTGATACAAAATAGGCACTGAGTAATTATTTTGAAAATATATATTCATTAGTGAAAAACCAGAGTGGAAGCATAAATTTGAAAGTGCAAGAAGCAGAGATTTTATCAGCAAGTACTTGGGGTTGTTGGACTAGAAAACAAAGTAGACTACTTCAGATATAGACTGTTGTAACTAAGAAACATCATACATGAAAAATCTGAATTGCTTCTACCACCATTGTTTTTGCAAAGTCCAATGTGTCTAAAAGGTTTATGAAGAGAAAATGTCCCATGAGGTGGTGACGATGTAATTCTTTTCAAGAAGCCTGGGGATTGTGGAATGGTCTAAATGAAGCTGGAAGGACACTTCTGCTGTGATACGAGTCAATCTGTCCAGTTAAATTCTGTCCAAGAACAATTCTGAAGTTTTTCCCCACATGAGCCATGACTCGAATGCTTACATGTATGTGAAAAGCTCCCTTTCAGACCACAGCAGAACCCACAGAGGGGCACGGTCTCCTCTCCCTATTGGTCAGGTGCCATGTGCTCTAACCTGTCCCCTGAACTCAGGGCTCCAGTCTCTCCTGCCATCACTTTTTAAATAAATGCAAAGATCAACCAGAAATATTTCCTGTATTCCATTGACTTCCGGGAAGCCTAAACAACTTTCACGACTGAGAACAGGCTAGCACACAGATCTGGAGTCAGCCTTCCATTTTTGCCTTAACCTGCACATACTTTCCTCACTGCCAACCTGGGCACGGACTAGTGTTCAGAGTTTTCTGCCAACTCTGCTTGTTTCTATTGCATCTCTCTTCCTGAGAGTTCTTGTGGGTTCTTCATTTTAGCTCATTCAGAACAAGGTAATTACCCACTTTTCCTCCTCCACACAAAGTGTTACTCTTTTTGCTTTGAAAACAGGAAGTGGCTATCTTTTGGGATTTCTCTTATGTGTCCTTACTGAGAAAGTAATTAGCCAACGATCTGCTTTCTTCTGCAACCAACCAACAAATCAAAGAAAAACAAAATACCTTACCATGCTATTTCCCTTCTCTCCTTTCACTTAAAACATACTCATTTAAATAATACTTTGCATGTGTTGATGTTCTGTCTAGATTTTTTTCCTTCGCAGGTAGGCCTTTATTTATTTATTTATTTATTTATTTATTTATTTATTTGAAGAAAGAATAAATGAAATGAAGTCACTACATTGTTTTTAATGAATTAGGAAGCCTTGGTAGACAGTTGTACAAAAGGTACATAGAACTGAAGGAGTAAGAGTAAGCAGCCCGTGAATTCTTTAACCTCAAAACTTAGTTTTCCTTCATTGGTGATTCTGCAAGAATAAACACACTCTGTTCAGAGAAACATAGTTAAATAAAAGGCCATTATACTTCTTAGTACAGAGTGAGAGAATTTCATAGGGACATTCTCAATCTTTATTTCAAGAACTATTTTGCCAGTGAGTTTCAAACACTCGCACTGTGCCTTTCTGCTCTGCACAGTGTAAACTCTGGTCCTTCTGAGAGAGGACGACATTCTTTTTTTACTATGACCATTTTCCCTCTCCTTATATCTCAGAGAAAAGGAGCTTTTCTATGCAGGCTGAGATTTAAACCCTCAAAATGTTCATTGTGCCTATAGATTCTTAATTTCTGAAGTGCTCTTTACAAGAGAAAAGAATCCTCGTTACTTAGCAATATCATAGATGGTCGTGGTAACGAGGAGGAGTTGAGAGCTGGGGAAATGCTCTGGGGAATGATACAAAGATGAACACATCGAGCACTTATTTTTACTTGCATGGTGATTAAGCTTTGTAGAGCAAATCAGTGATACTCTTCATCACTGCATTTAGGCTACTAATAAAATGACAAACTGAGAAAAATATTACAGAATATGATTTTTATGCTTTCTTACATATAACCAAGTTCACTGTGAAGGAGGAGTGACAGAAATCCTACCATTTATGCTGGTAGAGTGAAAAACTTGACTTATAAATAATTAAAGTTCTGTTTAAAATAAGCCGATCAGCAAGTTGCTTATTTTCACGCCTAATTTTAACAGACTTAGATGACTTCAGTAGAAAAAAAAAGAAAAGAGGAATTCTGAGTTGATAGCTGATAAGTCAATTTCTGAGTTAATAACAGTAAGAAATATCTACTCTTAACTCTTGCGACTATGTTTATAGAATCTCTTTCTACTATCTTTTTACTCCTGGACATTTTTCTCACTTTGAGAAACATAACTATTTGTCTACTCCCCTTCACTACCTCATGATATTGAATTGCATTTGAAATTCATTTAGGTTTATCGAAACATTTACTTGTAATGTATTTTATTTCTCAAAAAAACATTTTTCTTTTTGGAAAATGGTTGTAATTCCCATTTATTGGTCAAAATTATTTATGATTATTTCTTAAGAACTTATTATACTGTATATTAAAATTTCATCCATAATCCACACATTGTGACTTTTAATCATATTTGTTTTATATTCTTGAAGGTCCTTGGAGAGAAATGATTATAGAGGCTGTGTTTAATCTACTTGGGTGCATTTCATAGTCAAGGATCGAATACAATCGAATTCAATCGAATACAAACTAGTTAAGTTCATTAATAAAATTCCTATTGAAACAGTCCCTTGTAGCCAGAGTTTTCTTTCCTTCTCTTCCAGGCATGTATATTTCTTGACCTTTGCCATCTCTCTAATCACCTTGGGCTTTGACTTTCTTTAAAGCATTGGTTAGATTTCACTTCATCTCTTGGCAATATCATAGATGGTCGTGATAACGAGGAGGAGTTGACAGCTAAGGAAGCGTTCTGATGAATGATAGGAAGATGAACACATCAATAACGCATCCCTGATCATCATGTTCAGCATCTCACCAGCTTTTAGGTCATTAGGGAATCACCTTTGTGTTTCTCAGACATATTCATTGGACTTTTGCTTTTGAGCTTGTGACAGGTCAACTTCATTATTTTGTAAAGTCCTCTAAGATTATGAAGTTTCGTGTCATAACTGGGCAGAGAATTTGGTAGTTACTGAGACTAAAATCCAAAACCTTCCACTTACTGATTCATATTTCAATTTCTTTTTCTGAAAAATGGGCAGTAATTTGTGTCTTTGATGGTGTCATTGTATTTCATTGAAGGGATTAAGCTTGATTTTTAGGATTCCATATGGAATATAGCATGCATGTTTTATTAACTTCACCTTAAAGAGCTTGTCTCATAACCTAAAAGATCCGTATATTGACATGGAGAAGTTTTAAGGTATTTTATAAGACACAAAAACAAGAACTTAACCATGTGTTTTTAATAATTAGTTAATTTAGCTGATTTTGAACATAGCTGAAACTTTCCAACTTGTCCACTTTGTCATCAAGAGCTGACAAAAGTTAAAATCTAGCAAATGTTAGCTAACCAAAGATCATCTACAATATTTAGGTTCCTAACTTTAAAATTTGTTACTTTTCTTTTCACTCGTACTTTTACATTAATGTCAATTTTTCTTTAAATTTAAACTCCTAAAACTATATGTGTAAATTAATTTATTTTTCAAAGGCTAAAAAACTAGAAATATGGTACTGTTTAAGAGAAAAGATAAAGATCATATACTTAGATTTAAGTTATAAACTTTCTATGTGTAAAATGTAGAGATGAAATATTTAAAAATAGAAAAACTTTGTTGTATCTGGTTTCATTTTTAATGAAAAAGGGAATAAAGAAAGAAAAAAGAAAGCAAGAAAACAGCTGCTCACCCACTGTTTCTAAATGATTTCATATTTTTAGATATGTCAACAGAGGTGTCTAAATTTCTAAAAAAGTAATTATTAACTCTTCAAGAGTGTAGCATAATACTATTTGAAAAAAATTATTACCTATCTAAATTATGTGACATAATTGGGAAGTATCAGTGTCCAGATTCTTGTTGAGTGTTTTCCTTAGGAAATTCTTTCTTGGCATTATGAATCTAAAGTAAAAAATCTATTTTTAGATCAGGAAAAGAGAGTAAAATATAATTCTCCTGAGGAAGATAAACCAGGACTGCAGACATGAGGATGGTACTGGTTCAAATGTATCCACCCCAGCAAAGTTGACAGTAAGAACAGGGGATGCTGATGTGGAGTCAGAGGTGGAGGCCAAATTTCCATTTCCAAGAACAAGAAGGCGAGACTCCATCCTGAGCTACTCTGCACAGTCAGCCTTCCTGTGTAAGCGCTGTGCTTTGGGGGTCTGTCGGCTGCTAATGGTGAGCCATTCTTGGAAATATAGGCATCAATTCATTTTAGGTATAGTATGTTTTACACAAATCAGATGAAAGCTGTCTTAGTTACTGTCTTTGTTGCTAGGATACAACACCAAACACCCAGTTTTTAAAGGAAGAGAGGTTTATTTTGGCTCACAGTTAGAAATTTCAGTCTTTGCATGGTTGGCAGCACGGTGGAAGGGCCTGGCAGAGGAAGGCTGCTCACACCATGGCATCCAGGAAGCACTGAGATTGAAGGGAGGAAGCAGGAAGGGAATTCTGCCCTTTCAGGTCAGGCACCCACAGATCCACCTCTTCCAATCAGGTCTCATCTCCTAACGGCACATCATTTAGATCGAACACCTCCATAACCCAATCACCTTTCAGAAGTCCCACATTTGAGCACCTGACATTTTAGGGGGACATGCAAATAGAAACAGTAACTAAGGTTATTCCAAGATTCAAGTTTTGGAAGCAAATTCAATCTTTTAATTACCTATCTGACACACAAATCTGGCTAGTCCTTTACTAATTGACTACTAGCCAATAATGTTCTATGACATTTTTCAGTGTTGGAATGTTTGCTCTAGGTTATAATTCTTTACATTTTCATAATACCAAAAGTTATGATTTCGGGAATTCCCAGTATGTCTTAGAACAGAAAATTTTTGTTTCCAAGCCCTACAGACTGATATTAGTTAGGAAATTTGGTTAACGCTACCATTGCAGGTAAGTATTATGTTTCCAGCACTGATGGCACTATATGTTAACTTGTGTTTGGAGCTTTAATCAAGAGCTTTAGTTTGGGGTAGGGCGTATCTTTCCAGAACTTGCTGAGCTCAAATGTGCTGACATGGTCAGACTATCGATTCAATTTACTAAGCCAATTATTAAGTGAATATTCTTCTATTTGTAAGACCCTAAGGGAGAGTCACAGGTAGTCCAGGAAAGTTCCCTCGTCTGAAAAGTTTGTAACATGATGAGGGAGACAAACTCATAAATAATCGTAAGGCCTCAATAAATAATGTGATTAACATTGTTGTCCCCATTGCATAGTTTAGAATTAAGAACCAAATTTGAACGTCTAGGATTGTCTCAAGCTCCTATTCAGTGTTAAGATGGGCCCTGTTCCTTTATTTGTTTTTTTATGCACATTTTATTGTACATGCTTTGTAAATAGTAATAATAACAACATATCTCCCCTATGTTGAATAACTAATTTGGACCAGCCACTGTAAAAAGAGATTTACGTTTATTGTTACTACTTACAAAACAAAACTGCAAAATAGCAGTTATTATACTTATTATTTTATAGGTGATGGCCCAGAGTCAGAAAGGTCAAACTGTTTAATGAGCGACTTAAACTCTCAAAGCTCTCGGATGGGAAGGGGGAGTCAGCGATTCCTGCTGGTCTCAGGCTGACCCAGCAGGATGTGAGGTCAGGGGTCCTGACCGCAAACACAGCGTGTGAAGCAGCACATGGGGGCGACAGGTCTATGCTCAGGTTCTTCTTTATGCATTCAGTTTGGCCTGTTCCTAACTGCCTTTCTTACTGGATTTGTTGGAGTCTTGTTTTCCTAATCTGTCAGTGGAGGTAACTGGAGAAAACAAATTAATTAATGTCCTTGTAGCTCAACAAAAATAAAGACAGAACCTACACTGTCTGAAGCAGTTTAATTTGTCTTGTACGGATAGATGAGAAAGCGTGTGAAAAGGTATTCACTAAGCACCGCACAAATCCCTGGACATCACGTATAAAACAAACCTAAGACAACTTTTAAAGGTGTGGAGAAGGCAGACTGGCTGCAAACATCAGGACCTTGGGAATGACATGATGGTTTGTTCCTTGAGTGTTCTTTCCACTTTCTGTCACTGATGCAGAAGTAAAGAAGCTGGTGGCCCAGATGTGATAGGGCACAAACAAACAACAGCAGCAACAACAGAAACACCACACGTCTGTCCCAGTGATGCAGTCTTCCCAAAGAACCTGCTCGCTTGCTCTTTAAAAAGTGCTAGCGCAATGAGACGAATCATTTAGATCATATTTGCTCTACTCTGGCCAAAAACTAAAGGAAAAAATATGTGGCTATGTCATTGTTCATGTTGGCAACAGAGAATCCAGAAGTTTTTACCCAAAGGCTATAATAAGGTACTTCAACTCCCTCTCTCTCTCTCTTTCTCTCTCTCTCTCTCTTTCACTCTATCTGTGCATATATATGTATATATATGTAATGTGTATATACAATGTATTTTAATATACATGAGGAAAATCAGAGTTGTAAGATGACATTCAAATTAATTTGGTTTCCTAGGAGTTAATGAGGGAATGGCTCAAGAAGAGAATAAGCAATAAAACCAAATGCTGCTTGCAGTTTTTGAATAAATGGTTGAATTTTCAGGTAGGAGATCATTTACAAACTTCTGAGTGTCATTTTGATTTAGTGATACTATTACAAATCATATCGCAGTAGCAATGAAAACAAAGAATTTGGAAATAAGCAAGAAAAAGGAGAGAAGGAGTGATAGCTTTTGGAGCTAGAAGCATAAAATAGGAGTGGGAAGGATATAGTGGGTAGGAGAGGAGATATAAGATAATTTAATTGTTTTAAACAGAGAGGATATCCTTACAGGAAGCAGAGACAGGACTGGGGGCTAGAATAAAGAATCTCCCAGCATATTTATAAAACACTCTCTTTTTATTTTATTTTATTTATTTTGGTTTTTTTGAGACAGGGTCTCACTATGTAGTGCAGGCTGGCCTTGAACTCACTATGTAGCCCGGGCTGGGCTCAAATTCACAGCGATCCTCCTGCCTCAGCCTCCCGAGTGCTGGGATTACAGGTGTGCACCCCCCCCCAGCACAACACACCATTTTTAGCCAGTAGTTCTGGAAATGATTCCTCCAGAGCAGTAGATTTACATGTGAACACCGGCACTCAGGAGGCGTGGCAGGGTGCTGAAAGAAGGCATCGTTGAATCTGCCTGGAACATTGGGAACCAGCTGTTGCTCGGGGGTAGATCATTTAAAAGTCATTTAAAAATCTAAGGGATAATTCTAAGGTTTTGTGCTTCAGATCATGAGAATTTTTCAAGTATTTTATCCAAGAGAATTACACATCTTTCCCATATAGAATTACCAGCTGCCGTGCAGTTTTCTTTAAAATGCATTTTGTCAATGAACTAAAAAAATATGTATTCTGCAATTGGTTATTGTAATGATGATTCAGTACATAAAAGATGATGAAGGAAGATCTTCATTGATTGATTATTAGATATTTCACAGTGAGTTGGTAGAAACACTTTCCCACATAATTTCTATGTAAATGTTGCAAACCCCATTATGTACAGGAAGTGATACCCCTAGATGCAGGGACAGAATCTCTTGCCCCTGCTGGGCAGCTGACAATCCCAAGACCCTTCCAGAGCTCTTCAGTCCAGCCCACCCCTTTATAAGGTCATGCCCGACTGTTCTCACTGCCACACAGTCGGTCGTGGCTCTGGCTTCGCACCTCCAGCTCTGCCGCAAGAATCTCAGTGGCAGTACTTGCATATTAAATGCACATGGGTACAAAGGGTACTGGATTCCAGAGCCAGACTACTGAGAAGCAAACTCTGTTTCCACCACATAAACTGTGTGTCTTTGGAGAAGTAACTGAATTAATTGCTATTTTTGCATGAAATTCACAGCAGTTTGGGGTCTTAAACTAGGAAATCCACTGATAACATGTTTAAAACACTAAAAAATATTTTGTCACATACATGGAGGACTCTGTAAATAATAGTCACATTGTAGTTTTGGGGTCATTCTCCTTATTATTGTAGAAAACATTTTCTAATATTGGGTACCAGGTAAGTGGAGTTAAAAAAACAAATATCTCAAAATGTAAATAGGGAGTGTTCAAAACATTACCTCCCCGTGTGAAAGGGGAAAGTGTGGATTCTGATGCATTGACAGGAAACCTAATAACCTTTCAGAAAGAAGAGATGGTTAATTGTCAGCTGACATTTTTACTGCCTTGAACTTTTTTCCCCCTGAAGTTATAAATAAATAGATGACTGGGATGCCACCGTATTTCTTAAAATTTCAATGTGTAATTGCTCAAACTTTCTTGGCTTATAAATGATTTCCTAAGACAACTACATCTTAAAAGAAAGCAAAGATTTTTGGTTCCTGTCTGAAACCATTTTATATGCTACCAGTGAGCTCCTACGAATATCCCAATGGTGCTTTGCAAGAGGAAGACAGAGTTTCTGGTGTCAGGAATGACAGAATACTGTTTGGACTAAGAAACCTTGTGGGTAATTTCATTTTCATTTGCTAGTGAAGCAGAAAAATCAACATGCTGTGTGTCAAGTACAATGAAAACTACTTCTTGGCAGTTTGGATTGTAGCTGCTGTCAGGGTGAAACTTCACATGGATAAGTCTGATTTAAAGGAAGCAGGGAGTCTGCATTTTGATGGAATCAGAAAGAAAGGACCCTTTGGCTTGAACCGGGTGCCTTAGGGAACTAGAGCTCTTGTGAAATCTGATGCTCTGATGGCTGATCCTAATGTCTGAAAATAAAGAAGATCTTAAAGTCTTCCCTGTGAACTTTTCTACTTTACTTGGATTCAAAAGATGAAAAAGGGAAACTGATAAAGAGGAGAGGATACTCACACTAAGGTAGACAAGGATTTTTCAATTAAAATAGTAGTAACATGACAATTCTAAAATTTAATAGACAGTGTTTTGCATTTATATTGACTAAACGAGAGGATAATTAGCATGTGTTAAGACACATTTTTTAAATAGTAAAGACAAACAACTGATTATTTGTTTGGATTTATTTTTATTTGCATTCTTGTAGACTGGGATTGCTTGATGCAAAACAGTGTATAAAAATTGCACTTAAAAAATTCACAGTAGAACTATTACAAAGTTAAATAAAACTGCTTTTTCATCATTGAAAATTCCATTCTGTAACATCATGGTGGGGGTCTGGAGACCTAGGGATTTCCCCAGGCATAACCCTCCTGTTCCTTGGGTTCTTGCTCTCACCCTGGAGAGGAATGCAAGGGTAGACAAGGCTGACTAAGCCAAAGATCCCCCCCCCCCCCGCTTGTCCAGTGCACTCTTGAGGAACCTAGAAAACAAAAGTAGTGTGAAACACTACCTATAATATTGCCAAGGTGGGGACAGAGCTGTCCAGCAACAAGTTTGCTGGCGGGTAGAGCTCCAAAGTGAGTTCCGTGGGATGGTGTCCTTGCTCTGCTCATTTTTATAGGGGTTTTAAGCCAGTCAGGGTCTTAGCCTTTGTGGTTGGGGTGAGCTTGGTGCTAGGGTGGGCTAAGGTTTATGGACTTTCAGGGGTTTCCAATGTAGGAAAGGGCTCTCTAAGAATAACTGTTCTACACCTGTAAAGGTTGCACACAAGACAATTTCCAGTCACCAGGTGGTCATTTCTATAGCCATCAGCCATGTCAGCCTTGCCCTGCATCTCTGCCTGTCTCCCCTTCTCACTGCCCCTGCATTCCCCACTCTTGATCATTTACTGCCATAGGATGGGGAATAGGTAGGGGTCTTGTCTTTACTCCCTTGAGGGTCGACTCTTGGTTGATTGGATATTGGGCTTGTTGCTAAGGGTCTGGTCTTGTGGGCTAATGGGGGAATTGAAGTGGGCATGACAACCTCCCTAGGAGGGGCAGTGTCGCCTGCATAGAGCCAGGTGTCAAAACCAGACCGTCAGCTCTAAACAACAGAGCTGCCTCAAACCTGCTGGCTCCTCATAGCCACACAGAGCCTGCATTTTCTATCCTCTAAAAAGGGCTCGGTTCTTTCAACCTTCCCCAGGGGTCCCTTCTGACCCTACAACTCCACAGGTATAAGCACAGTAAAATTTTGGTGTGTGGACTTACAATTAATCAGAACATTACACCATACAGATATTTGTACACACATACATATGTATATAAAAATAGTGTTTGTGTCAGAAAAATAGTATTAATTTTATTCAAAATGATATATAAATATTAAAGACTTAGCAGTACATTTAACATATGTGAAATGACATAATTACAACAAAGGGATTTTATGAATTCAATAATAATTTTCAAAGTCTTTACAGATTATTTACAACATTTGCTTATGGGGTAGAACTATTATAAACAACACTATAGTGAACATGTAGAGTTGCTTATTTTTATATAAGGTGATTCTAAGCAGTAGACAGCATATTTAAATTACTGACAAGAAATGCAAAATTATAATGCAAATTTGACAATATAAGATTATTACTCTTGTATCATAATCCTGTTTCTGGGTGCTATTCCATAAATTAACAGTTAAGCCATACAATTTTCTTGTGTTACCTTCAACTAATCATTGTGATTCTTTTTCTCCAACAGACATCTGTATTTTTTCCTTTAGCACATTGGGTAGAATTAATAACGCAATATTAAAAAGTAGCCCATACATCCTTCCTCATTCCTGAATTTAACAGAAATCCTTCCAGTATGTTAAAGTTAATCATTTGATTGCTGGGATATACCTTGGTCACATTAAGGGAAATTTATCATTCCCTAATTTTTTAAATTTTAAAATCAATAATTATTGTCAAATTTTATGAACAGAAGCAATACAGTTGAAGTTAAGTACATCATGTCTATTGAGTTTCATATCATGATTTGTCCACTTACTATCTATAAGAATGTGTAAGAGATCTTTAGACTTTTGTGCTTCAGTGTCCTGTTCCATAAGTGGAAATAATTGTACATATGATTTAGAATTGTGTGGGATAAAATGAGTTGATAAAAGTAAGCTTGACTACTATCTGATTCATAAACAATGGTCAATAAACTTAGCTCTTCACTTATCAACTGTTTATTCTTCATGTATTGATAAAATTGAAGTTAGTTTTTTTTTAGTCCATTGATGTAATATATTAGAAAATATATTAAAGTTCAAAATCCATATGTTCTTTGGGTAATATGTCAAAGTTATTAATGAATTGGTATTTTTACATGAACTTCTTTGCTAGTATTATGATACTTTAAAATCCGATTTACAGGGCAGTTGA
Source organism: Erethizon dorsatum (assembly GCA_028451465.1). Classification (NCBI taxonomy): domain Eukaryota; kingdom Metazoa; phylum Chordata; class Mammalia; order Rodentia; family Erethizontidae; genus Erethizon; species Erethizon dorsatum. Next base: position 135,052,284 of record CM051826.1, on the reverse strand, counting down.
GATGGCTCAGCGGCACAAGCGCCTGCCTGGCAAGCATGAGGTCCTGAGTTAGACTCCCAGTACTCACATACGAAAAAAGGGCCGGTGATATCGCTCAGTGGCACGGGCGCCTGCTGAGGTCCTGAGTTCGACCCCCGGTACCCACACACACACACAAAAATCCAATTCACAATGGCTGGGGATATGGGTCAGTGGCACAGCACCTGCCTGGCAAGCTCAAGGTCCTAATTTCAATTCTCTCTACAAAAAAAAAAAAAAAAATCTAATTCACAAGTGAGAAAATTATACCATTTGTATATATGATTTTTAACTTTCAGTGTTCCTTATTAGAATAAGAAAGATTAACAATTTTGCTTTTGAAATTAGGAGAAAAACATACATTTGAACTAAGGGGAAACTTTGCAATTAAATAACATTTTTGCTCATGTTTGTCACTCCCAAAAACTTGTATGTACCTAGCACGTAGTAGGTACCTAATGTGGGCTATGGAATTAATGATTAGGTACTTGACTCAAAATTTTTAGAAAGTGATAGGTAGATTGCAAATCAGGAAACATTTCATGAAGCAGGAAACATATGTCATAGCGTAGTGAAAAGAATAGTTTTTGGTACTTTAATGTGTCTGAGTGTGCATGCATGTGTGTGTAGATGTGTAAATCAATGAAACCCATGTAGTCTAAGAATAGTTGGCCAATAATTTATGATCTAGAGTGTCTACTTAGGACACCAATCTAGAAGATGCATCCTTACAAAATAAAAATATCCTTTGGAAATCAGTGATATTTCATACAGAAGCAAAGTAAAGTACCCTGGGAACAATCCAGAACTTTGGGGGCTGTGTGTGTGAATCTGCTGGTTACCTCTCCTGTGTCCACAACCCCTGCTCCTCTTGACAGTGTGGTTAAGCTGCTTAGTTTCTTTAAACCTTTGCTTGACTTCCACTTTCTCAATGAAATGATCACCTTGTTAACATGTGGAATACCCCTTCCGCGATCCTTAGTTCTTACTCTGGTTTTTGCAACATGGCCTCCTCTGTAACAATCACTTCTGAAACCATTAATAGCCCATGTGTTTTCTGACACCAGAGTGTGCACTCTCCAAGGACTCCATTTTTGTCACTTGTAGTGAAAGAGATTTCCTCAGTACCCAAACAGTACCCTGTACGTGTAAGTATTCAAAAAACATATTGGCAAATCTTCATGTAACAGATAAAGAAATTGAGACTTTTGTAATAAATTGTTCACTTGAGATCTCAAACCTAATATTGCATTGGCCCCAAGTTTTGTCTTATTCCAGACACTGAGTTCCCGAATTCCACTCGATACAACACAGCTTCTCCAGACCGTCTCTACCCAGAGAGGCTATGGTTGTTCATCACAGGGTAAGCAGTAAATGAAAAAACACAGCTCTCTACGGCTTAGCTGGTGGCTAGTGATGTGCAAGATGAAGAAAACAATAAAACTAGGTTGTCTGCATGTACCGATATGCCAAAACAGAATACATTGTTCTGTAAAAGTAATATGCACGAATAAAAGAAATAGATTATGGTTTAGTAGATGTTGACTTACCAACCAATAAGATACGTGCTCTTGTGAAATTTACAGGAAGACCTTACTTGGGGTCATTAGTGATGATAGCAGAAGAAGCCAAGAAAGGAAAAACACTAGAATTGTCAACATGATGGATAGCTTGAATAATGAGCAAAAGATGTTTGCTGCCTATAGGAAGAGAGGACAAGACCAGCTCTCATGTGCTTAGGAAATATATCCGGACCACCGGGAGCCCAGGCTGGTCCACTGTGGGCATATACTTGCCACACTTCTTTATATTGGTGTAGGAGTTTATGTTTATCTGCTCTTTGTAACTCAGATGAACTAAGCAATCAGAAAAAAATCCATTCAGACTTACTTCAGAATGCACCAGGCCATCTTTCCCACCGCCTTTCTTTTGTTTTGTTCAGCCATTTCAGCTGCGAAATTAATGTCTTTTTCAAATATGTATAAGACCTATAAAATAGTCTCTTTATCTTGTAAGTAAATTTCATAATTTTATATTCAAGAAAATAATGTTGTTCTTACTTTTCTGAAGATTTTTCTACCACACAAAGCTTATCAATTTTGTGCCCACTATGCTTTTCCTTTGAGTCATGGAGAAAAACACAAATGCATGAGCATATAAAATAGATTATTATTGCCAAAGTGTTTTTATTTTTGTTGAAGAATATATTCTGTAGTTTTTCACCATTGAAGTAAGTTTTTGTGCAAACTATCCTTTATTATTTGACTAAATTTATCAGAGTTTGAGCTTGTATTATTATATTCATCCCAAGTGTTTATCTACACTCTGCTCTTATTTAAGGGCGTTCACATTGGAGAGCCTTACACATCATTAGATCATATAAGCCAGTCTCCCTCAAGGATTCCCCCAAATGTTGCTAAGATATTTGCTTTTTTCCATTTCACTTGACCAACCCCAAATAGGTTCTTAACATTTTCTTCTCAAATGATCATGTACATTTTTATCTTTCTAATATATAAACTAGGATACATTTTTAATGAAGCCATTGTATTACTTTGCCATTATATACCACTTCTTAAAAAATTACTCCAGTCCCTTATTAAGGAGGAAATGCTAGATCCACGACAAACCAGAAAAGGTAAAACAAGTACAGTGTGTGCCCTTCTTGCAGTCAATGTAACCGTAAGTGTCACTAATGTGCAGCACACAATGATTGTCTTGATTGCTTTCTTGTTAGGACACATGTATGAAATCTTCTAATCATCTTAAACAGCCAGACACTAGTGAGGCAGTAACAGTTATTTTTCTTTATGCATTTCATTAATTCACTGTTGTTCTTATTTCTTTGAATGGGTTCTTTACAGTATCTCAACTTTACTATTGTCACTATTTCTAGAAACATCCTTCACTGTAAAAAAAAAAAAAGCCTTGGAATTCAAGGACAGAAAAAGTTCAGTAAAGAAATAACTTTTTTTGTGTGTGGAAAATACTTTATTGAGATATCAATTTTCATTTGTACTTTTTGTAATTTTCTCTCTCTTCATTTTAAGCAGGTAGTTTATCTCCATGATACTTTGTTCTGTGGAAGGTTTCAGATAAGAGCTTGCACATGATATTGCATGAAATTCATATTTATCTCCATTCTCTGCTTTTCTTCCCACATCCTTCGATGTTAAAGTAATGAAGAGAATGCTGTATATGACTCAAGGGCAATGATTATAGGGCTGAGGCAGGACATGGGGAAGATTTTCTGATTGGTGTAATAAGATTAGGATTTTGTAGCCCTATAACCCATATATTTCACATGCTTCCACCGTTTTATTTTGGTTCATGATTGTATGTCAGAATATAATATAAATCTGGCATAATCTGACATAAATATATGTGTACCATCAGTGACAAATAGAATTTTCTGGAATTATGGAAATATTCCATGCTTGTGCTGTGAAATATGGCAGCTACTAACCACATACAGCTGTTGAATACTTGAAATATGTCTAGTACACATGACAAACTGATTTTTATATATTATTTTATTTTTATTAATTTGAATTCTAATAAACATATGAATTAATGGTTGCCAAACAGGACAGTATAGATCTACAGGTTTTTTTCTGTAGTGGAGATGGAACTCAGGGCCTTTGGGTTGAGCTACATAGCCAGGCTTTTTATTTTTGATTTTGATACAAGGTCTCACTGTATTGCCCAGGCAGGACTTGAACTTGTGACTCTCTAGGCTCAGCCTCCCAGAGTGTTAGAATAACATGCATGAACCACCACCCTGAACACACTAATGTTTTAAATGTAACAATATCTTAATAATTGGCCAGCGATGGTGATGGAAATTCATCCTCATGTTTGTATATCATTGCTCTAAAATCTTTCTTACATGATAGCAGCAGTAGTATTCACTGAAAAAGAAATGAATATTTTATTTAAATTTATAAGTGAAATGATATTTATATGTATAGTTTTCCCCTCATTTCTTTTCTAATCATTCAAAATAATAAAATAAACATGAATACACACCTGATATTTTTCTGAAAAAATACACTTAGAAAAAATTAATATTTGATTATAGTGTTTATCATGTCTATTTGAAAATAGTAGTAAAATACTGGACTAAATATTGTTCGTGAGTTAGAACCTTGTAGAGTAAGCAAAGTTTATGATTTACATTTCATTTGCATGTGCTAATTAATTACTATTTGATAGCATCAGCACTTATGCCTGGAGGTATTATTAGCTTAAAAGGAATTCTCTTATGATATGAAACTAAATAATGGACAAATTTAATGAAGGTCACAGAATATTCTTCATTTTATTAAGGTTAATTATAAAATTAATTAGATTCTTTTGTAACTCTGATATGAATAATATACATTCATTTAGGGTTGACAAAAATTTTGAAATTTTAAGTTGTAGCATATATAGTGTATATCTAATAATACTTTTTATTTATAATATTTCAGTAAATATAAACACATAATATGAAAATTCAGTTTTACAATTCTTGTGGAAAATAAATTTCTCATTACATATGTACTGTCATAGATTCTCTTGTCTCTAATTTTATATTTGTGTAAAATATACTGTATATATTCTGTCATCTGGATGCCTGAGATCCCAGCAGGGCATCTGGAAAAGTGAACACAGCTGTACCAGAAGTGGGGTTCTAACCCATATGGCTGTGAATCTATTGGATCTTAAGTCCAATGCCTTAACCACTTGGCATTTTGGTACCAATACTGCATATATGATAAAAAGAAGAAATCCAAATTTGCCTGCAAATTATCTGTTTCACTGACGATGATAAATTCTTTTCAGATGGAGAGATGGATATGGGATCTATGTTCATGAACATTCAATCCTCACTGCCACTGCTCCCCTGTGCTCTTCTTCCTGGCTGCCCCACAATTTCTGCCACGATGTCCCTGTCTTGGAACCTGATGATCATGGACTGCAATCTCTGAAACCATGAGCCAAATATACCTCTCCTCCTGCAAGTTTTGGGTGTCAGATGTTTTATAGAGCAGTGGGAAAGCTGATTAATACAGAAGGAAAAGTGTGGAGAGAAACCCATCCTGGGTTCTCCTCATTTCCTTTCTGTATGTCATTGTGTTGTGCTTTCTTCCCAGTGGACTTGCCTATGGTTCAGCCTCTGACCCTTGTCTAGCATTTCCATGTGGTGGGGGGTAGGTATGTCAGATTATTTGTGGTATTTCATAACTTATTAATTTATGTTGACTTTGTAACATATTGTCCCAAATACATGGCTTACAACAAATAATATTTTCCCAGTTTTGAAAAATTTGTTTGACTTGGCTGGTTGCTGTGTCTGATATTCCCAAGGCCAAATCACAGTGTTAGACTCTCCTCTGGGAAGAATCCATGGCTAAATTCATTAAGGTCATTTTCAGACTGCAAGACTGACATTCCTCTTTGCTTTCTGACTGTCTGACAAGCAGAATCTTGTCCAGGTTTTCTCTTATGTGTTCCTTGTGACTGCCCTTTCATGGGTAAGTCCTCTTTCAGCCTTCAAGACGTTCAACTCCTTATTCTTCTTTATCTCCAGGTTGCATCTGGAAAATTCTCTGCTTTCATGAATTCCTGTGTCTAGACTGGGCTATTTGGACAATTTAGAATATTCTGTTTTAATATGTGGAACCATAATCACATCTGCTCATTCTCCTTTGCTACATAAAGCAGCATATTCACAGGTTCTGTAAATTCAGGGGCGGACATCTTTTGGGGCCACTTCTGCCCACCCTGAGTCTCATCTGCCCTTCTTAGCCAAGCAACACACCTCCCCAGTCTCTCAGCTGCGCTCTATGGCAATAGCACTGTGGCCTCCAGATCAACTCTTTAAATTACTTGTTGAGAATTTAGGAAGGAAAGAAGTTTCCTGTTTACTGGATCCTTCCTCAGAAACTCCAATATATTCATTGAAATTTTATTGTAGAGTTTCTTCAGAGAAAAAAAGAGCACACTTTTTTCTTTCTTCAAAGTGTTGATCAGTGTCTTACTACAATTAAAGGAAAATGTATTTGAGGGCTTTGAATATGCTGAATTTCTAAGCAGCTCTCAATGTGTTTTGGGGGACTATGTTTGCTATTCCATTTCTTGAGATATAAGCAAGACAGGAGTGTGAAGAATGCTTAAAATCCCATTGAAACATGTAGGCAGCCAACTTAGAAATACTCAGTGTTTATGAACTACACACTAGAAATTGAGTGGAAAAACTAGAAGAATAAGACATACATGAAAAATTACTTTGGTGAGTAAGATTCTTGGTCCATGTATCTACTTTGTGCACATTTTATTTTGCTCATAATTCCTGCATGTTATTTCTGAGTGCTTCCTTTTCATTATTTTTGAGTAGTCCCAGAGAATTTAGATCACTGAGCATTTTATTGCACTGGAAAAGTTAATAATAGATGCTTTGATGCTATCAATCAGTAGGAAATTGCTCAAGGTATTTTTCCTTCCTTTTCCCAGTTGTTATTTTACTATTTTTCTGATTTTCTTAATTTCTTAAAATCTGTTGCTCAGTCTTGAAATATGACTGAATTTTTATTCATAATGCATAGGAATAACAGGCTTCTAAACATGATAGAACAGGTATGACGTTCCTCTCTATGAACTGTATCCTGCCTTCAAACAGAACTTGAGTTGATGAAATTTTTCTCATTAGAAGAGAAATCAATCTCTTGATATTTTTTAGAAAAAAATTCATACTAATAATTGTATAAATGTAGAAGTATGTTTTCACAAAACGCACATTAGAGTTCTATTTTCATTTTTAAAATTTAGGACAATCTTTGCAACAGTGTGAAGATAGCCAACATGTACAAAAATAGTTAAAATAACCAAGGAAATGAATTATTTGAATAGAACTAAGGTTAGATACACGTTTGCTATAGAAATATTCTCTATAGGTCTCTTATTCATGAATGAGCAGACAAGACAAAGAGATCTCTTCAACAATACCCCAAAACAAGAGAAGGAAACAGTGAATCAGGAAATACAAACCTCATGAATATTCAGAAAAAGAACTACATTCTTGACACTAATTATTCGAAAGATGAAAAGGAAGGTTTGGAAGACATGTTGAGCCTTCCCGTGATGACCATGTGATTTGTCACATCAGGCGACACACCTTGGAGATTGAGACAGATACAGTTAATATTTGCACAGGGACAAAGTCCAGAAATCAGAAGTGTGCTGGGTAAATCATGATGTCTTATCCCTGTGGTAAAAGAATACAAGGAAACATCTATAGGTAACATGAACAAAAAAGATGAGAATAAGTAGTAAGGATAAGAAGTTAAGTTTCTTTTTTCTTTTTCTTTTTTTAAGGGTAGATTAAGATAAAGAATTGGAAAGAATCATTAGTGGTTACTGTAGAACAGAAATGTCTACAGGAGATGTTAAGAGCAACAGCGACACTGGTAAAAGCGGAATTAGCGCTGTGGAGTAAAGACTGAATAACACTCCCAGGGTGCAGACCACAGGGAGCTGGGGGTGAGCATGATTGAGTATTATCTGAGGACGAGGGAGAGATGATAATGAAAATTAAACTTTAGTATCACAAGCATTCATGAGGAAGAAACAGGAATGATTTGGATAAAAATGTTAATCAAATGTACTTATGAAACTTTGTGTAGAAAAGAAACAGATCTGAGAAGGGAGCATGAAAGGGCTTTTCTGGGTGCAAGGAAAATTAAAGAGATTCGGGGCCATTTGAGTTCTGGCTTTCCTTATCTGAATACCAAGTGGATGGGAAGGGTATTATATAACATTATACGATTCTTAGATGTAATTTTAAAACTAAAATACAGATTCTGCTAAAAATGTATATGCACTTCAGGAAATGAAAAACTAGTATAAATATTTTAATACTACATTTACTGAGACATCATGAGATTATACCAGTTACCTGTGGCCTCTACAATGACAAGAGGTGCTCAAAGCGGTGGCCATTCACTTCTAGACATTTCTTAGTATGGCAAACCGCTGCTTGGATAACCTTGGTCACTGAGGTTGCTTCACATGCATTTTCAATTTCTGCTGTAAGGGCCAGCACTGTAGTGGGTTTTCTGCGATATATGACAACCTCTAGGGTCCCCCATATGACGGTAACACCCTCTGTTTGAAAAAACATACTTTTTTTTTTTTTTTCCTGAAATGTGTACACAGTTTTATGGCAGACTCTGTATATGACAAGTTGAAAATAAAAATCAAACTCACCTAAGAAGTTCTTGGCAATGAAACAAATATGAAATTAATGAAGAATGAGTTTGCATGGGAAAAGTTGCTTTCAAACACTTATAAAAAGACTTTCTAGGGCCGGTGAGATGGCTCAGCGGCTTAAGCGCCTGCCCGGCAAGCACGAGGGCCCGAGTTCGACTCCCGGAACCCACATATGAAAAAGGGGCCAGTGATATCGCTCAGCGGCACGGGCGCCTCCTGGCGCGCGAGGTCCTGAGGTCGACCCCCCGGTACCCACAAAAAAAAAAAAAAGACTTTCTATTATTCGCAACCCCCCATACAATTTTGTATAAATCCATTAAAATGACACTTCTTTATTAAGGTCTCTCTTTAAATAACTGAAAATTTAGAACTGAAGGGGAGAAGTTACATATATAATCTATACAAAACAGAGTGTCAGAAGTGAACCCAGAAAAGGTGAAGAAATTGCTTTCAAAATATTTTATACTTTATCAGGAGCAAACTATAAATAACCTTTAAGGAGAAAAATGACACCATAATAGGTATACAAGTACCATAATTGTGTGTCTAATGATTGGGGCAATGCTTAATGCCCACTAAAGGGAAATAAAAGCCTTTAGTGAGTTAGAGGCATAAATGGTGGACAATAAGAAAAAATTTTAATTTTTGAAAGTTGGGGAGATTACTCTGAAGAAAGAATTTAGGAGGACAATGTACAAAAAGTTTTGAGAAATAGGAAATAAAAAAAGATATACAAAAGAGTAGACTGTTACATAGAATAATCTAGAGAAAGAGTGTGGAGGTTTTGCATGCCATGTATTTTTAATAAGCAATGGGGACACAAAAAGGAGCCACTGAAGAGCGACATGCTACTACTCAGGCCTGTAGAACACAGGTCATATGAAAGGGTTAATGGCCCAGGTGAGAGTTTAGTGTTAAAAAACTGTGAGGTTAATTAGTAAATTATTCACAATTCCTAAAGAGGAGCTCATCAACTGGAAATAAGACAAAATATTTAGAGAAAAGTTAGAGACAGAAGTGACAGTGACTGGTTGTGGGGGCCTGGGAGATGAATGATTACTCCATTTATTATTGGAAAGGTGTTACCAGTAAATAAAATAAAAAACTAGCAATTATGCCGGTACAATTCTGCACAGAAACTAATGATAAATGTGGCAGTCTTTGAACCTATGCATGAGAACAGATTCTCATGTGAAAGCATTTTAAATGACCAAGCTAATTTGAAATCAAAGCATTATGCAGAGGGATGCAGGAATTGGGTGCACATCAGGGCTTATTAGAATCTCGCGGCTCATGCTGCGATGTGGATGAAATTAATATAGACATAATGTTTGGAATTATGTAAATAGTGTTCTTCAGCAGACAATATTATTTAGGCAGAAAATGTATAGAGAATCGGAATGATGTAAGGCCTTCGAATGTTTTTCTTTTTAAAATTGTTTTAATTGACGCATGAAATGTGTAATTATCCGTGAGTTAACTGTGATGTTTCTATACATGTGTTGGTTGTTTAATATTTAAGTCAGTGTAAAGATGTTCAACTCCCCAAATCCTTTATCATTCTTGTATTGAATGAATCCTTCTAAATTCTTCCTTGTAGTCTTATTTTAAATGCACAGTTCATTATTTTTATCTATAGGCACCCATTGTGCAATAGAACACCAGAAATTATTTCCCTAACTGTAACACAGTACATGTTAATCAACATCTCTTATATCTCTTCTCTTCTCATCTTCCCATCTTTTGACAACTGCTCTTCTACTCTCAACTTTGTGGTCCCCTGTCTTGGATTTGACTTATGAGTGAGCTCATTTGGTATTTGTCTTTCAGTCACTGGCTTATTCCACTTAACCTAATGATCTCTAGTTTCATCCCTGTTATTGCAAATGGCAGTATTCATAGTTTTTTTATAGCTAAATAGTATATATTATTCATGATTTATAGCTAAATGGTGTATATTATTCATGATTAATCTTAACTGTGATCTTCATCAGCATAAGAGATGCTTAGGAAATGTTTAATGTCTGGTCCAGGATGTGTTTGAGTGGGTCATGGTGTCCATAATTGTGGGGGCTGTATCTGTTTTCTGGCCCCTTCTCTCTGACTGTTCCAGAGATCAATTAGCAAATCATTGATAATTCCTGGAGAAGAGGTCATCAAACTAAAATAAAAGGATCAAATAGTTGGAGAAAAGTTATAGAGGCATAACTGACAGTGAATGGTGGGGAGGGCACAGGAGATAAGTGACTATTCCAATAAGGACTGAATAAAGCGTATGGGAACCTGGTATGGCATTATAAAAGAAAATTTGGATTGCTCGAGTTCTGAAAGAAATTCATAATGCCAGGGGTATAGAAGTTTATTGAAAGAAATAATAAAGATTTCCAAGGCTAGAGAAAGATACTAACGTTATGTACAGGAAAGTCACAGGTACAATCCTAGTCCTGATTTGAATTTTCTTTTATTAGACACTTTGTTCATGATTAGGGCAAAATATCCAACACCTGCAACTAACAGGTTTTGGCTCACAGTTTTAGTTCTTGGTCAGTTGGCTCTGAGGTAGAAATGCTAAGTTGGAGGGGCATGGTGGAAGAAAATGAGCTCTCCCCATGGTGGCCGGAAAGCACCAGGATGAGAACATGGGAGCTGAGGATGAGAATTCTTGGCCCTGGCGCCTTGCTCCTTCTTACTGGGACTCACCTCACAGGAGACTTTCAGGGGACATTTGCACTGATTTTCAAGGCAACACTGCCATGCATAGTTCCCTGTCTTGTTTCCCAGTAGATGGTGTCTTTGCCTCATGCCACCCAAGATTGGCAAATGGGTGTTGGAAGCAGTCCCTGGGCTGTAAAGGCTGATGCTAACTTTTACTGTGCCTGAGTCATCCAGCCATGGTGACCTGCACTGTCCCGGGGGTGTGCCTTAATCCACATGGTACTGATGGTGGTACAGTCCATGTTCTTTTCCTCTAGGCCAGAGGGCTGCACCCGTGGTGATGAAGGTCCATAGGTTCTGTGAACACCGGTTGGAGACAGGGTCCTTTGGGTTCTGCTTGAGTTTGGGTTCACCACAGTGGGCCTGGCATTGAGTTCCAACACAAAGTCAAGAACCGACCTTTCCTCCCCATTCCTCAGTGGCCTGAGACTTGTCTGTAGGGTGCTGCCTGAGGTTGGAAAAGGGGTGGTGGAGACAGACCCTCGATCACCAGGCTGATAGGGGCCAGAGGCCCAGTCTCCAGGTGCTGGTCTGGAGGCATGGCTCAGCATCGGGTTTCACCATGATCAGCCTGGTTCTGAGCAGTCTCAGGCCTACACTTACCCTCTCTCCCTCCTCCAAGAGGGAGACATCTTTGTCTACATTGTGTTACCTAGAGTTGGACGAAGTATGATGCAGGCAACGCTTTCTTCCTTTCCTTCCTTCCCCCCTTCCTTCCTTTCTTCCTTGGTCTATGTGTCTTATTATTATGCTAAAAGAAGGTACTCGGGTCTGTCATATATTTCCTCAGTTCTTGTAAGGGTAGTTTCCTGTGTGAACAGCTGTGAAAAGTGGTATTTCTGTGGGGAACAATGATAGGTGCAGGGTCTTACTCAGCTCTGTCTTACTCATCCCCCTTAATACTCATTCCCAGTGAAAATGGAATAAAGTGGAGGGAACTGAGGAAGGTACAAAAACCTGTGACAAGTTCATACTGGAAATTGTGTGAGATACATGTCTAGAAATTTCTCTGTTTTCTCATCAAGTTGGATGGAGTTGATGCCCCATCTGTCAGTCCCCCACCCAGCTCTTGTATTTCAATTCACATGAATATGACTTCCCAGTGCTGTAATACCAAATCACTTGCTCCTTAAATTAAAAAAAAGATTGAGAACCTTTTGAATTTTGAAATGATGACTATAATATTTTTATGCATTGATAATTTCTCCCTTCATCTATTGCATGAAGACAATTTTTCAGAGATTCTGGGTGAGGACATCATGTCATGCAGAAGACAAAAGAGGTATGTCACCTTAAAACAGATAAAGCACATTTTAAGGCCCCTAAAATTTTTTTTTTGGCAAAATATGTGACATGTTAGTAAAGCACAAGACAAATATTAAAGTAAAATAATTCAATGGTACCTGAACTCAAAATGAAGAAAAAGTTGTCAGTTTCATGTTATTGTGAAATCTTACTTTAATAAAAATCTCACTTGATCGTACACTTCAAAGAAGGGTAGAATTCTCATCATTTATATCAATGGACAAAATATGACCAGAAATTGTATACAGTACTGGAGACCTGGAGAACTAATTTAGGTATTACTTTCTGCTGTAAATTTGTGCTTTAAAATATTTTGTATTTATAATTATATTTTTCTCCTCTTATTCATGTTGACTTTATTACCTGGTTATATTATAAGGATATTATGTTTTGGGTTATATAAGTTTTTTTCACTGTTACTGTTTGATGAAGATATTTGGGTAGGAATAGCAAGTTTAGGGTGATGGAAAAAAATAATATATGCTAGACAAGGCCAGTCTAAATCAAATATCTCTCTGACAGCTGAAACCTGTTAAAAAAGGTGGCAGAAAATTAACAGATAATTTTCGTTGTGTAGTGGCGTTCTATGATACTCTTTGTTCAGCAGATACTAAGGCTAAAATAGAACTCCCGGAACCCACATACGAAAAAGGGGCCGGTGATATCGCTCAGCGGCACAGGTGCCTGTTGGCGCGTGAGGTCCTGAGGTCGTCCCCCCGGTACCCACAAAAAAAAAAAAAATAAAAAAAAATAAAATAAAATAGACTTCAACCTTAAAATATCAAGGCAGATATTACTCGTATAAAATAAAAGAAAAATAAAATAGTTCTATAGTACAGTGTTTAGCAAAAAATAGACTAGACTGTTTGGATGAATGAATCCTAGAGGAACTAAACTTACTCTTGTCCTAGCTCCCAGTCACTTCCTACAGCTGACTCCTGACCTTTTGTTAAAGGTGTCATCTTACTGCGGGCTTTGTAGCCACTGCTAAATGTTAACAACACAGACTGCAACTTAGTTCTTCTGTTGTAGTTTACATGCTTGAAAGCCTTTTTTTTTTTTTTTTAATATGTGGGTACTGGGAGTTGAACTCAGGACCTCGCGCTTGCCAGGCAGGCGCTTATGCTGCTGAGCTATATCACCGGCCCCCTTGAAAGCCATTTTTAACAACCAAAAACTTTTTATGGTCCAAAAATATTTATCACATTGGAATGCAGATCCTATGAAAGAGAAATCCTAAGAAATCCAATTATTTCTGGTTTTGCATGTGTGTATTGTTAAAGAAGGATAATCTTCATTTATGCCAATATCCACTTTATTTAATCACCACAGTGCCAGGTTAATACAGTCTTGTGAACTAATGCTATTACATTATAGAATAAACATTCATTGAAATAATTTTTTTCCTTCTTTACTCCTGCTAATAATTACATTTTTGTCTGTAAATTATAGTGGGTGAGAAGTTCACACATATCATATAATTAGTTAATAAATAATGGATTTCTGTTGTATATTTTCTCAGTTATTTTAAGTGGCAAAAGATGTACTTAGAACATGAAAACACAAAGGAATTATTTTAAGTACAAGAAAGAAATAAAGCAATGGATATTACTAGATTTATAAGTGATAGATAAAAGTATAGACAAAAATTATTTTACATATGATCAAAAACTCAATCAAATTTGACATTCAAATAAAGCATTTTAAGCTTTATTTAAGAAGGAACTTCTCCTTAAAGCTAAGGTGAATTAAGAGGGACTATACTTAGTGACCTATTAAAATAAATAACTAATATCATCACTATCAAAAGTGACAGCAAGGACACCAGTGAATTGATTCCTGTGATACTGCAGTTTATGGCCTTGTGAGAATTTTGATGGGTCAGTAAAAGAAGGGGAATCCAACAGCCTGACGGACTCCCAGAGTTGAGGAATTGAGTTTAGAGCCCTGGAAAACCAAAGCAGCTGCAGTGCACTGGAGTTCTGGAAAGGAAAGTGTGCTCTAGAGACACGCGGAAGTTCTCCTTGCACAATTCAGCTGGGTTGTGCGCAGCACATGTATGTGAAAACACCACTCAAGAGTAAAAAAAAAATTAACTCAAAAACTTCAGAGGTGACCCACCTCTGAGTAGAGCTGAAAATGAATTTCCACAGACAGCCTGGAAACGCGGCCTCGTGCAGAGCGTGAAGAAACATATTATCTGAGTTATGAATAGTGATCTCTAGACTGTTCCAGAAATCTTAAATCTTAAAATTCAGACCTCTTAAAATAGATTTCTGAAATAATTTCATCCCCAAATGTACCTCAGGAATAGCTATAGGAAAACAAAATTTTCCTACAGCCAAGAAACTGAAAAACAGTGTCAAAAATTACCTGACATGTAAAGAATCAGGAAAATGCAACACAAATAAAGAAGATCAACCTACTGAAACTGGCTTAGAACTGACAGATATCACATTTAGCAGCTAAGGCCATTAAAACAATTTTGACTGTATTGGATTTCCACAAAGTTAGAATAACACATGGAAAACATATTTTAAAAATATGTAAGTAGTTGGCCGGTGAGATGGCTCAGCGGCTTAAGCGCCTGCCCGGCAAGCGTGAGGGCCCGAGTTCGACTCCTGGAACCCACATACGAAAAAGGGGCCGGTGATATCGCTCAGTGGCATGGGAGCTTACTGGCGCGCAAGGTCCTGAGGTCAACCCTCCGGTACCCAAAAAAAAAAAAAAAATACGTAAGTAGCAATTTGTGAAAGTACATAGTAATAAACACTTACATTAGAAAAGAGAAATGATCACAAATCAGTCATCTCAGCACTGACCTTGAGAAAATAGGAAAAGAACAAATTAAACACAAATAGAAAAAAAGTAAAAAAGAAGGAATTCAGGTGAGTATGAAAATAAAGAAACAGTCTGAAAACTGTAGAGAAAATAATTGAAAACAAAGGATATTTTAGTGAAATAATAATAAAATTTATTAACCTTTAAACAGATCAGAAAAAACCCAAGCTGACTCCATGACTACTTTTTGTGTAATTTTTCAAATTTCTTATATGGAAGCAAATGCGGAATGAAATTAGTTTTACCAACAACATAAACTAAAATCATTATGTTAGAAGAGCACTGGAAATAAACAATCACATTGAAACATGTATTATAGCTGAGAACAAAGAATTAAATAAAGAAGTTTAAAAAAGCTTTTGCCTGAGGCATGAGCTGTCAAAAAATTTAAAATAGTGATTCCTCCTCAAGAATAACCTTTAAAAATTTTTATGTAAGAGAATGACTTTTATAGTTAATTAGCTACTAAAGAAGCTAATTAACTATAAGAGGAAATAGTTGAATTAGTCTCTAATTCACTAAAAATGGTAGAAGGAAGCGATTTATAGGGGAATAAAAGTAAGAGCTGCACTATGACTAATTGTCTCCCAAAAGCCACATTATAGGCGAGAAGATGATGGAGTGATAACTTGATAGCGCTCTGACAAAATAGAATCGTATACTCAGATAACCGAGGCATTTGGGGGCTAAGGCGTAATAAACACAGTCCACAAAATGACAAATGCAAATCAAATGGAGCACTCACAGACCTTTATCCAAAGAAGGAAACATTTTTTTGTGAGAAATAAAATTGATCTTAAAAGAATGGAGTGTAACACGGCAGAGGCTGTGAGAGGATGAGCCAGGAAGCTGGGACGGAATGGGAATCCAGACGGACTAGCAGTGGTTCGTTTCCTGTGGCTGCTATGACAAATCACGACAAACTTAGTGGCTCAAAGGAATGCAAATTGTCTTAACAATTCTGGAGGAAAGACATCTGAAATAGGTTCCATTGGCTTAAAATCAAGGTGTTAGTTGGGTTTCATGCCGGCAGCTACAAAGAAGGAGAATCTACATTTTTTTCCCTCTTCTATCTCCTGAAGGCTGCCTCAGTTTCCTGATTCTTCCCCTTCTTATAGTGATCCCATCATTCCAACTTCTGCTTTCATCATCGCCTCTCACATCTCTCCTGCTTCCCTCATTCCTAGAGTCCAGACAATCCAGGAGAGTCTCCAAGTTGCATTCACAAAACTCTTCACAGGGGCAGGGATTAGGAACCAACAGTAGGATTATTTTATCTACTTCAAGAAGGATTAAAACCCAAACTACAAAAATAGCACAAGCAGGGGTATGGAGCTCAAATGACAAGGTCTTGCTTGTATTACTTGACAGGGAAATATAATACTAAATGTTAAAATTACATTGGGTAATCAAGTTTGTTAAGATGTAGAAATGTTAAAAATGCAATGCATATCATGAATACCATGGCAGAGACAAAGGGATTTAAAAAATGAATAATCTGATTCAAAAGCATAACAAGAAAGTAGGCAAGAAAGCATATGCAAATGTAAAATAACAAAATCACCAGTATGTTGACAGATATATTAACAAAAATTTTTAAAATAGCATATATCTTAAACAAAAGGTTACAAGAAAGTTTAGAAATACAAATGGAATGGAAGAGAATGCAAGATTTGAGAAAAATAAAAGATGGTATAAGTAGATTAGTGGCTTTAATCCAGAGTGCATTTTTTTATCACATGAGGCATTTGGTTATGTCAAAGTATTGTTGTTGGTCACAAATTGAGAGGCGGTTCCTCTAATTACTCTAGATTTATAATCAGAAAATTATATAGTGTTAAATACTTCAATTTTTTCAAAGATGTATTAGCTAAACAGGAATGAAAATATATTTAAATGAATAAATAGAGGAATATACAGTTCACATGGAAAATTCACATAAAACATTAACAAATACAGACCATACTTTGAATCATAAAATTGATTTTTCTATATATTAAGTACAGAAGTTAAAACCATGAAGCATATGTTCTCTTAGCAAACCAGAATGAATGTAGAAACTAATAACTGAGAGGTCATGAGAAAAAGCTCAAATATTTGGAAATTAGACAATTCTCCTCTAAGTAACCAAACAATAAAAGTAAGGATAGTAGAAAATATTATAAAGCAAATAAAAATACAATGAAGTATATCAAAACTTCTGGAATGTGCCTAAACAATGTTTTAAATGTTTATCACTTTACCACAAAAGTAGTAGAGATGTCTTCCATTACATTCCAAGATTGGTTCTGTGGGGCAAGTCTAGGAAAGGAAACTAAAAACATACCGCAGGGAGGAAAAGTTTCAAGGGAAACCAGAAATTAATCAAAGATAGGCAAGAGGAAGAAATGGCTATTAGGAGACATACTGTATATGAAATTTTACCACCGACAATCACTTTTCTTGTACTTATTCATGGTTCCTTTAGTTTCAAATAAAACAAAAACAGATGACCTTAAATACAATGATGGAATTGGTTATTTATGAAACATGAGGAAAGAATAACAGAGCTCTCGTTCCTATAAAATTATGCCTTTTTATTGATTGCAACATGTTTACCAGTTTTTCTTCCAAACATGCAATCACAAAATTAGGAGGTGGGTTGAAAAAATATGGCGAATTTTTAAATTTAAAATAACTATTAAACACAGTCATTAATCCCCCTTGCTTCTAACACACTTATCCCATTTTGCTTGCCACTTTCTAAAGCAGTCCTGGAAGTCTCTCTCCTGAGTGTGTTTGTTTCAAATGTCTTGGCTTCCAAATGGATGAAAATTGTTTCTCTTTTGTGGTCATTTTGACTTTGCAAAAAAGGCAGAAAATTCATGCGGTCAGATCCAGTAAATAAGGAGGATGAGGGCACACTGTAGTGTTTTTATTTGATAGAAATTGCCATAAACATTTAATCAATTAAGAATGATCATAAAATATGGTGAACATTTACATTTAAACAAATTATTACAGTAAAAGAGAAATGGCCACTAATTCCCTTCAGAATACTCAAAGTACTCCCCTTTGCTTAAAAAACATATCCCATCATTTTTGGCGATGTGCTTTTTACTGTAGTAGGCTTTTTTTTTTTTTTAATGTAAATATTCACCGTATCTTTGGATCGCTCCCTGCACTCTCACTAAACATAACACAATAGAGTTCAGTTAAAGGAAAAACAAAAGCAAAAACCAGAGTCACGTTTGCTTTTAGTTCCAAATCCAGGATTTCTCATGGATTTCACACTTCATCATTTGGGGTGTGTCTTTTCTTAATAGTGCAACATATAATCGAAATATTCACACTCACTATCACCTTTTTATAGCGGTGGAAAGTAGACAAGGTTCCCATTTTGTAAACTCCCGCCTTGAAAGTGAGGAAAGGAAATCGAACAGCCTGCGATCTCTGGTGGACACAGTGGGTCCCCTGGACATTTAGGATACATCTGTCCAGAACTGGAGGAAGTTTCCTGATCTGACAAAGCACATTCACAAAAATATGCATTCAGTGCACTGGGTTGGCTTCTGGCTCTTCCGTGCCGGAGCTGGGTGAGGTGAGGAGTGCTCTGGATGAGCTGGACCGCTTTTAACCACATCTTCTCTGCTGGAATGAGTATGAGGGGCTCGGCATCGATCTGTGGCAGATCGATCCCTATTTACAGCTTTTAGAATTATCTGGCGAACAAAACAAAACAAACAAAAAAATCTGATTAAAATGTAACTTAGTTTGCTGTTTATTTTATCCTAAGTGACTGTTAGGAGTTTACACAGTTTAACGTTGTTGAGAGGGCACAGAGGGTCCTAATTCTTGGCTTCATGTAGGGCAGCTGGTTCCAGTGCCTCATTGCACTAGGGTAATTTTCACACTGAAAGAAAATGCTTGTCGTCCTGCTTGGTTTTGGGCTCCATACCCTTCTGTGATTACAACCTTTACGAACAAGTTTTACTTTCCTCTGAACTTCCTATTCTACATCTGATTCAGCGGAATGTTTCCTTTGTGTTATAGTGTGGTTACACAATGTATATATTTTAAATTTTTTAAATTTATTATTTCTTTCTGGTGCAGACAAAAGTGGAGCAATCTACATGTTGTATAAATCAACAGTTTTTCTGTCAGCCCTATTGCTGACGTGATCCCAACTACTGTCATTCTTAGCCACACTTTCCTAGAATAATTTCTTTGCCAAATTATGTCAGAGTAGTTTTATTTGACTAAATATATCTTTTTGTATCTGTACTGCCCAGCTCTTATTTTAGTTTGATGAGCAAATAGGTGTCATACATAATTAATAAAATAAGTAATATTCCCAGGGATGGAAAGACAATGATATTAACGCTAAAGTTCATTTTATCTTCTTTGATTTATAAAAAGAAGCCATATCACTAAAATATTTGATTTGCTATTCAGATGCAGTTATTGCAGGATTAGTGTAGCCTTTCTGATTTTATTATAAAAATACTTGCAATTAAGTAATATTGTTTATAAATAACACGTTTTAATTCCTATGACACCGATAGTATCCTATTATAACATTATTTCATGGAATACCCTGAAATAGTTTTATTTTGTAAAAAAAATTATAAAGCACACGTGCACAGCTATAAACTCTATCATTTAGGTTGTGTTTAGTATTTTGCTTCCAGATCAGCATTGAAAAGAGGTTCTATTGATATTATGTTCTGTTTTC
Organism: Erethizon dorsatum; assembly: GCA_028451465.1. Classification (NCBI taxonomy): domain Eukaryota; kingdom Metazoa; phylum Chordata; class Mammalia; order Rodentia; family Erethizontidae; genus Erethizon; species Erethizon dorsatum. The sequence goes on along the minus strand of CM051826.1, from coordinate 135,032,438 downwards.
TATTTCGATAGCAGTCTTTATTTGCCAAGCTTTTCATCTTAAGTGGATTCCTGTACAAATAATGATATGTTCCTTTTCTTCATGAGAGTTCATTCAATAAGAAGACAATACATTTTTTACAAAACAAAAATAAAAGTGTTACTATGCATTTTAATTATAAAGTATGCAATATATCTATATATATTTTAGGTTCAGAAAAGCAGAGAAAATGCTTTTAGAAGCATGTGGCTAATAAATTCTATAAATTTTGATTGTGTGTATTTGAGCTATTTAGAAACTTGACTTTAATATTTTAATATTGTGCTTTTCCCAGAGTGAGTAAGATGCTTTAAGTCAAATTAATCTCAGTTTTAGTGAAACAGTGACCTTTGAATTTACAGACAACATCTGGAGGAAACAGCTGGGTACCCGATCAGGTGTTTTTCCAAGTAGATGTTTTTCCAAGTAACATTCCTCTGCTACTGTTTAGAGATTTCCGATTCTCACATCACATAGCACACAGTGGTGCTATTAATTAGAAACTGATGGAGAGCCAGAAATAAATCCCGTGTCAAGCATAATGTCTTACATGGAGGAGATCCGAAAGTCATATAACTTTCTCAAATTGAAATGTTCAGGGTAACAGCAGGACCTCCTTGCTACCAAGTCAATATTTTCCAAAAGCTCACTGTTAATTTTTTTAATACCTAGTTTCTCCCATAAATGCATAATGTTGAGATGGACTTCCCTATGCTTTAAATCAGTAATACAAAATGTCATTGAATTGTTCAGTTTTCCTTATATATACTCTGCAAAATAAATTCAAACGTTCATTTGCTATTATTACAAATGTAATGGTTATTAGATTGGTGCTATTACCCTCACTCCCTTTGTACATTTCCCCTTTCCTTGATTCCTAGCAATGAGGGTGTTCCCGTATCTTGTTTTATGTTTCCATCTTGAGGCTGAGATGTCTCCCTAGATCTTCTACCTGTATTTGGCTGGCTCCCAACACTTCAACACAGTGGCTGGTTCTAGTGTCAGGCTTTCCACAACATCATTTGTAATTGATTTACCATCAAATATAACGTATTTCACTGCTGCTTAGAATGCTCTGTGGACAAGTAGCTCGTCAGAAATCCAGTCCCAGGTCCCACCCCACACCAACGGTACCAGAATCTTCAGGACCGCAAGTTCTCTGTGTGGTCTGTGTGTACCTTAATGTCTGAGCAGCTTCGCCCTGGACCAGCAGCTCTTGACCACAGCTGCACATCAGCGAGCCTGTGGAGCTTGAAATACGTTACCTGAATGAAAACAATGGACTCTCTGGTGGCTGACCATCTACATCAGAATCTTATTCTTTAGGCACAGGGTAGTTGATTGAAAGTTCTCAGTTTATCAGCTCCTAGTTCACAGCTGAACTCCTGCTTTGTTAAAGCTGTTATAAAAAAAAAAATCAGACTTTCAAAGAATTAACTAAAAATAATTACACTGCATGGAAGAACAGTAGATAGAAGAACAATAATCTAGGAAGACAGGAAAGGTTTCAGGTTGCTTGGTCAAAGTCAGATGTCTATTTTTTGAAGAATCTCCCAACACTGCCTCCGCAGTATGAGATTTATCCTTTGGACTCCAGCACTTGCAGGGTCACTGTATCCTCATACCATTATCTCCCGCAGAAATAGGGCATTGTTCAGACTTATTTTCAGAAGAGTAAGAAACTTCGTCCTTAGAAAACCTAAGCAAATACCTCCTTCAAGCTTGTCTTTAAACCAACTCTTGTGACTAGGTCATTTGCTGATTGGTTTGCATCCTTCGGGGACCTAAGGGTGCAGCCACACAGAGAAAAGGCAACGTTTACCAATGGAAGCCAGGACAACATTGGAGAACAGAGGAGAGAAATCAGCAGAATTAAACTTAGTAGATTGGCATATCTTTGTAAATGCACCATTTCAGACTCAATAATTATAATAACATAGAAAGGTGTATTCTACCAAAACTTATAAACGATTTATAATGTGTAATCATAATTCTTAAAAAATGAAATGTTTTCACTGAAGAACTGCAACTATGCCTAATTGGTGAATTGTCAAGCAAAGATAATTGTTTTCAAAATTTTAATCATTTTTATGTAATGGTAACTGGTTTGTATCTTTCAGTATATATTTAAATTCTAGTCACATACTCAATTTCAGCACATGAAATTTTATAATACGAATTCCATGTTACATTTGAGATAATCAATCATGTTTCAGTGTAATCCACATTGCATAGGAGACTTTTATTATGAGCATTATCGTTGTAGTGTAGTAAAGTGCATTGTTAATGAAGCATGGAAAAGGAATAATTTCAACTAATAGGCATATATGTCAAATTTCAATTAGGACTAAGTTGGAATCCAAAAAGAGAGATGAGCATATAAATTTAAACCTTTGACCTTCACCATAAAGTACAAGGTCTGAGAAGAAAATTAAATTATTTTGATGTAGCATACAAATTTGAATAAATTAATGTGTTCTGAAAATCTTTCCTGTGGCTTTAACCTGCATTCGATTTTTAAAAATATTGTGTGCTTGCTATTTATAACTTTCAAGTGTTTACTGCAATTCCATATATTAAAATATTAATGGATAAAAAACAAGTTTAACCAGGTTTATTTGATCTCTCCTCTGTTTTGTAGCGTATCAATAGGTAGAAAACTGGTCCTGAAATATTGGCTGATGAAAGAGGTAAGATAATTTCTGAAGAGAATGACAATGATCATTGGTATTATTAAATATCTAGTTATTGTTCAATTTCCAATGATGGGTGTATGTATTTTGTTTTAATTTTTTTTTTTTTGTGGGTACCAGGGGGTCTACCTCAGGACCTCGCGCGTCAACAGGCACCCGTGCCGCTGAGCAATATCACCGGCCCCTTTTTCGTATGTGGGTTCCGGGAGTTGAACTCGGGCCCTCGCGCTTGCAAGGCAGGCGCTTATGCCACTGAGCCATCTCACCGGCCCCATTATTCTGTTTTAATTTTCAATTGGTGTAATTGAGTCAGGATCCAAATAAGATTAACACATTGCATTTGTCTGAACTCTTTTTCTTCTACCCTTAATCTGCTCCTGCCTTTCTTCCTTGCAGTCTTTCAGTTGGTAAATTAGGTTCTTTTTCCTTTATTGCTTGCCATGTTATCAAGTGTTAATTGCATGCCTGTAAGACTTTTCTAAAGTTGTCCCTCTGGTCCGTGTATTGTTCCATAATCAGAACGAGTTTTATAATTCAGATCTGATTATTTCTGTCAATAACATTGCATGGGGAGTAATAGATTATAGAACATTTTTTAAAAATTCATGTTTTATTCAATATCTAAAAGTGAAATGCTTTCAAAATATAAGAACACACACTCACACACACACACACACACACACAGGAGCACACTCACGTATTTGAGGAATCATCTTTCTCAATTCAGCCAAACACTGATGTTATTTTACATCTAACTTAGGGACTGATTTAAATTATAAGTCTCTTTTTCTCAAAGGAAAAAAGTAATTTTACTTTACAGTCTTTCTATGTTTTGCTTTAAGAAAAACACCTTCAGCATCCGACAGTCTCAACTTTTTTACATTTAGGATGACCTTTACTTTCAGTTTAAAACTGTATTTTTGTCCCTGTCTTTAGAGTTAAAATCCAGCCTCTCTCTTCCCAAGTCATTTTTCAGACTTATAAATATAAAAAGCAATTTATTACATAAGAAATGAAATAAAGTGCATGAATTCAGGAATTGAGATCGATGACACGCTGTATCATTTCCTTACTTCTGAGCTGAGGTAACCAAGGTCAAACGAAAATAAGATTAAACTGCTATCCCTTGGATCCTCAGAGCCTTTCCCCAAAGAAATGAATGAGAGAGACATGGGGAAATTTTAATTCAAATGTCAGAAGATATTTAGTAATTTATCTGAAAGAATCAGATACAGAAAATGATAAACAATGTTAAAATAATGCGACATGCTACAAGCAATTGATAGAACTATTTCATAACTAAAGAGCTCTTTTAGAAGATGAAGGATCTATTCATTTAGTTGGAATTTGAAACACTATGCTATTTACAACACACAGGTTTATCTAGAAGTATGTCAGATACATAACAAGCTTTGCGGAATTTTAACAAAACTGGGAAACGAGACAGTGTATGTTACTACAATGGTTCTGAAAGCGTGTCTTTCAAATTGCTGCACCTACAAATTAACAGTGCAATGCATTATTAAAAAATACAAAATTCTTTTTACTTGAAAATGACTTTAGGGTCATTTTACTCAATTGCTTTCATTTTTCTAGATAAGGAAAATGAGGCCCGAAGAGGCTACGGTTTGGTCAATGTCAGAAAACAAGTTAAAGGAAGGACTGAAACTGGAACCTGCATCTCTCGAGGCTTCATTATATACTTTCATTGGTTTTAATACCACCTCAGTTATTAATTTCATTTCATTTTTCCTTTTTGGAAAACATTTTCTATTTAATCTAGTACTTCTATTAGTTTAGCAAATAGACAAGTTTTAATAAACACTAATTGGCAAAGGTTTCTATAATATACAAAGCCATTATTGTATTTTTCATTTTTTAAACAGACACCCATTAAATCCAAATGATGTTATATTGGCACGTTTAGGAAAAAAGTTGCATCAATGTTTATTTTTAAGTTTAGAATAGGATAACTCTTCTCATCAAATTAATTAGTTCAGTAAGGAGAACTCCACATCTTATAACCAAAGTGATACTCTCTATCTCCCAAAGAAATATTAATTATGGGTGCTTCCCAAACTATGTTCTTTGACCACTAGGAGTGTTAAACTTTTATATTTTGTGATTGTTTCTCTAATATTACATACCATTTAGTTTATTTCAAGAAAGGCATGTCCAACAATAAATTTATTTAAAGTTCAAATTTAAAAACTATCTCAGAATGGGAACTAGGTTTATATGATCAGTTCATTGGTATGAAAAGGAGATACCATATTCCATTATTCAGATGATTATACTTATTAGTGCAAAAAATCACTTGATGTGTATAAGAAGGTTTCGAGCAGATGTCTCTTTGATGTAAGATATAAAGCAGGACATACCTCATTAAACAACACTTCAAAAGCATAAAAATGCAACCATTAATCTATATTTCATAATTTCCCCATAATAACTGGAAGTAAAAGTTATTGAACACAAATGAAAGGGCTGTACAAGAAGGTGATATTAAAATTCACATATGGTTCAGTACTTGTTTCTTTGAAATCTGTCAAACATCTGTTGGTCCAAATTGAATATAAGAATGAAAAATAGCTTAACATATGAATGATAACTTAGGAATTTTCTGGTGGGAAAGATGACCACTTTTATTTTTTTTTTTTTGGTGGGTACTGGGGGTCGACCTCAGGACTTCGCATGCCACCAGGCACCCGTGCCGCTAAGCGATATCACCGGCCCTTTTTTGGTATGTGGATTCCGGGAGTCGAACTCGGGCCCTCACGTTTACCGGGCAGGCGCTTATGCCGCTGAGCCATCTCACCGGCCCGACCACTGTTATTAGTTCATCAAAACAGGGAATCAGGACACAGAAGGAGGGGGGAGGGAGGGAAAGAGGATGAGTAAAGGAATGAAGATGTGTTACCTATGTGCACCAACTCCACATAAGAAGTGTGAACATTATGTATGCAAACACGTACTAATAAAAATAAATGAACTGATATAAAATGTATACATTTCTAAGAATGTTAGATTTGACTGAGGACAAAAGTATTATCAAACTCAATTCCTACCTTTTACAGATGAGAAAATTGAGCACAGAGCAATAAACTGACTCACACAATTAATCACATTGGAATCTTGATTGGAAAAGAAGCTGTTGGATGCATCTAGTACGCCAGTACTGTGCCATGCTGTTTCGGAAGTATATTTTCTAACTCAGAATATTGAAAATTGTTAGTATAGGAAAATGCCTTGAGTAAGAGATGTTTGTTATTCCACAGTGCAAGCAGAGGCCGGAGGAGGAAGGATGCATTAGAGGAAGAAGGGTTGTCATGGTAGGGGACCCCTTCATTCCCTTAGCACCTATTGAGCTTTCAGTTACAGCAGACATAATTTTCACAAAGCTGCACAAACACGGTGTTTCCCATCTCTGTCGCTATCACCTTCATCCTCCCCGGAAGTCTGGGCTCCTCAGTGGAGGCTGTTCTCCTTAAGACTTTTTTTTTTAAAGAACACATTCCTCAGATCTATCTCCCTGACTTAATGTGTTCTCTTTCATTACCACCATATTTTTGCTCATCTAAAGATCACTTTCTTCTTTTTCCTTTCTCCAACATCTGCTTATTTACAGCATCCTGAGAGCAAATTTCGTCCCATTCCACGGTTCTTATCGTGTTTATCACAGCGGACTGAGCATGGCAGGGTACGTGGCCGCCTCCTCCAGTGCCTGCGCCTTCGCAGCAGCATGGCCGACCTGTGGGACTGTGTCTAGCTCCCCGGAGGCAGAAACATATTCCACTTCGTGAACAAATGCGCTAAGCAAGTCATATTTGAGCAATCAATCTCTGATTACTTATTTTTGGTTCTCAATTTTCTCTAAAATGTGTTTGTCATTTTCTGTAGAGGAATAATAGGTTCCAAGATTTTAATAGAGTTTAACCAATTATTGTGATACATTTGAATGAAACACATTTATGCACTACTGAGATGAGCTTATTCAATAGAAAACCTTAGCTGATCATCTGTAATTGTTTAACTTTTCCTGCAAACTGTAATGTGATGTTTTATTGTTACTTACACTTTATTTGTAGCAGACTTCAGTGCAGAAATGACCAGTGCACAAATCATTTTACTTGCTGAAAAAGCACCCATGCAAATATCTTTATTTTAATATAAATTCATGACAATTATATGTCAATATAGATGCCATCATAAAATTTATATTTTCTTATAACACCAAGATGCAAACAAAATACAAGGAGAGATGATGTTAACAAAATAAATCATCCACCCATAGCATTTAATTTTGAGGACTTGCAATCTTACTAATATATATATAAACTATAAATTCTCCTAACATGAGATAGCAAACCAAATAATCCGAAATGTTCTCGAATGTTCTTATTCTAATTCATATGAATAAAATTGTTTTATTGCAAGTGATCGGTACTTATCGGTTATGTAGTTCGTTACATACTGCGTCTATAGTGTCGTTGCACAATTTATTTCTATACCAGGAGGGAGTATTTCACCAGTGCTATTTCATCCACTTCCTTCCTCTCCCACTACCACCTGCATTCCAGATACTGCTGGCCTCCCTTGTCTACAGGAGGTGGTTGATGGTTTCACTCATTTAATTGTGCAAATTTAGACTTTAAAATATTCACTATGATTCTGGATACATTGAAATACAGCTATTTGTTATAAAGTGCACATGTTGTTCAGGAAAACAGAACAAAGAAATCATTAATATCTTTATTTACGTATTGAGTAGATTTCTCCTCTGTTGGATTTTGCAAATTGATAATATTACATAAAATGAATTTATTAAAATTTTAAAACAACAGAGATATTATAGCACTATATATATCACTATATATAAATTTTTTTCCTGAGAAAATAGTGCCAATGAACAGTTATTTAGTATGCACATGTTCCTGCACATATTTTCCTAGTTTGCATGCATCAACTGGTCTAATTTTTATGCTTAAGACCTTGAAACTAATATTAGCATCATTTTACAGATGAAGAAACTGAAGTGCAGAGGAAGTAAATAACCAACCCAACATGACAGTCTCTGTGTGAAGGATCCAGAGTTAAAACCAGGCCGTTCACAATTTTAACCATCTCCCAATCGTGCCTCTTTGAAGAAAAAGCATTTTTCACTATTACCTACGTAGAAAGGCACTTGACAAGCCCAGAAATAATCTAATGATTATTTGAATTAGGGTTTTTTAAATATCCTAAAAATAAAAATTAAATAGATAAATCTGATTTCTTACAGGAATAATAGATTCATAGTCATACTTCTAATGTTCAGCTTTTAAATATAAGAATATTATAAAGTTAAACTTATTCTTTCCAGAAGAAATTATTTAAATTTTTAGGTCCAGATGGTCCAAGTTACTTATCTGAAATTTCAAACAATTGAAGGTTCCAATTTTATAAGTAAAGTTGTAATTTTATGTAGATTCATCTCCAGAATAATGAAGTAATTCATGGACATACACTGGACAGTGTGAAGTGGTTTTGTGTTCGAGCAGAGGGTAATTACTGGGGAGACGAAGAATAAAAGAAAAGAGCATGTGGTCCATGAATTATCTGTGAGCCACCTACAGGGCTCGGACTGGAGCAGAAATGAGAGAAAGGGAAGCAGATAAGGCTTTTGGGAAACCAGAGATGTGCCCAGCACACCTGACAGCTCCAACCTGTTGACCTGCAAAAGGTAAACCCATTCAATCCAAATTTCATAGTTCAAGAGACCCACAGTATCTAGATTTGCACAGACAATGTCTTTAAGTTCAAAACTCAGCTACGAATCTGAACGTTGGTAAACTCGCAGTGAACCAGTCAAAATGTACCTGCTTGCTAACTGGAGCCCCAGGAATAGGGGTCTCCGTGCAGTTCAGCAGTTCAGGATGAAACAGTGAAGGAGGCAGGTGAGGGCTGGTGAAAGCGAACCATCACAAGGTACGAATTTGGAATCAATGAATCAACAAGATGCTTAAGCCAAAAAAGGATTACCTAAGGAAAACCTGGAGGAAATTAGAACATACACCTCCGTATTAGCCCTTATTTCAAAATAGACTTGCTGACTTCTAATTTACTTTCAATAATACTGACATTTATTCCTTAAAATTATTTGATGTGTGTTTTTCACATTCTTTAGGGAAAGTTTGCTAGACAGTGCAATGATTCTCATTCATCTCTAATCAACAACCCGAGTCATTATCATTTTCAATACACTGAAAGTAAGGTTTTGGAGATCTATGATTCAGGAAACTTTTGATATGATAGCATAAAGATGAAAATGCATCACAAAATTAAACCCAACTATGGAGCTGGAAATTGACAAGGGAATCAATTTTCACAAATACATATCTAATTGTAAATGTGATGACAGGGTGGTAGTGAAACCATAGACATCATTCGCAGAACACGATTATTCTTCCAGAAAAGCGATAAAGCTGTTGCTAGAATAGAGTATTACAGGATCAACAAGAGTTGTCCAAGCTCACAGTGAAGAGAATACTGAATGATGCAAAATAATGCGCAATCAGGGTTTACCTTCCCTCGTTTGAGTGCAGTAATTTTCAGTTAGTTTCTTCTTAGCCCAATTAATTAAAATAAATAATTCCTTCAGTTAAGCCAAACATGTTAAATGTAGAACTAAAGGAGAACACCTAATTATCGTTGATAGAAATAACTTACAAAGTATTGTTTAAAAGAGTAAAATATGTTTATCTGCATGTTTTGCAACTAGCTTTTCAAAATCCCATAAACTAATACAACCCAACCAATTCGTTCAAACAGAGTCGTTGTAAAGTTTACTCTGGACTTGTTTGGCTCATTTCTCACCTGTCCCACCTAAGACTCTTGGCTCGTTATCCTTCTTATTATACCTGGGTCCCGTAACACTTGGCTGCTTTCTCTGACCATTATGGATTTGAGCATTTTCACATGATCTGTGCCAAGTCTGATACTGTATCCTTTTTTTTTTTTTTTTTTTTGATGTCTTCATTGGTTTTAATTAAATAATCTTCCTAGGTACCCCATCCCTGAAGACTCAATACTCCGTCAATAGAGACTATTTCTGGTGAGGCAGATGCTCAGAAGGGATGCGAACACACTCACTTCACATAAAGGGTGCCAAGTTGATGACCTGAACACATTCACGTTGGAGTCATTTCTGGAAATCATCACAAATTAAGTCACGATGTTATGGCATTGCTTAGAATTATTGCGTCTCTTAATAACAAGTTCACATGACTTTCAAGAGTAAGGTTTATTTCTTTATATCCCTTTTCATCTTCAACTTTCCGTAAGTAATTTTCATTGTCCTATTTAAGATAAAGGGGAGATGGTAAAGATTTCATTTTATTTAAATGAAATTCTTTCATTGTTCTCCAATGGATCATGCTAAATCTGCACCAAACTTAAAAAAAAAAAAAGGAAAAATTTTCTGTTTAAACAGTGATGCCTGTCAGATTGAGAGACTGTATTATTGATTCCTAATCTGGAAATTCAGCTTAAAACAGAGTTAAGAAATAGACTGAAACTTACAGGATTGTTGCTTTTCTGATAATAGCTGACCGCATCATTAGTGAGATTTCACAACTTTGAGGAATTGTACGTTAACAACAATAAAAAATTCTATAGTCCTGATTCTTACCAATATGAAACCAAGAGGCAAACAAATCTAGTATTTTAGTCAGTTTATAAAACATGATAATCATACAATTGCTTGGAAATTTTTAATATTCATTTAAAAAGCGCATAGAAATCAAAATGAGTCACTTTTTGACAAAGTCTTCCTCTTGCAAATATTCTCAGTTTTGACATTCTTTTGGAAAACTTTTACTCAGTCTTTTTTCATCCACTCTCCTCAAACATTTGATACTTTTTTACGTGACATATTCAAGTTTGTTAAAAAGAAGACAATTACAACAAAGTATTTAGGAATATGGAGCCAGCCAGGAATGGGGGCACAGATGTCCAGGCCCAGCTCCTTGGGATGCCAAGATAGGACAATTGCTGAGCCCACAAGTCTGAAACTAAACCCAAGTGGCACACAATAACCCCATTAAAAAAAAGAATGGTGCAGGCATAATTATTATACGGCTGTAATTTAGGAAGCCAGTTTATTAATGTGATTCTTTTTTCATAAGCATGATTAAAAATTCTAAATGTTTCCTACAAATAACATTTCAAACCTCTGATGGAGTAGAATTTTAAAAGGTAGCAATTTTTTTTTCTTTCTTTGACAATGCGTGCATTTATTTAAGACTAAACCAGAAGGAAAAAGCAGAAAATATACATAGTAGGTTCATTTTTATAAATAACAAAAATCACTTGATGGCAAGCCATCTTTGTTTTTTTTTTTTTTTTTTCGTGGGTACCGGGGGGTCGACCTCAGGACCTCGCGCGCCAGCAGGCACCCGTGCCGCTGAGCGATATCACCGGCCCCTTTTTCATATGTGGGTTCCGGGAGTCGAACTCGGGCCCTCGCGCTTGCCGGGCAGGCGCGTAAGCCGCTGAGCCATCTCACCGGCCCCCGTAGCCATCTTTGATGTATAGGTGACAACAAGAATTGTGGAAGACAGTTCCATGGTAAATAATATTTGCTCTCAAAATAAACCCATATATAAAGTACAAAATGAGATGTACGATACCCACAGGGAACTGTTTACTACACACTAAACCAGCCATTATTGCTTCATTAATCTTAATTCCTCTTTACCTAAGAAATTTCAGTGTCCCTTATGGAACACTGCTTTGTTTTCTACATCAATTTATTCTGTACAGTTTTGAGGTCACAAAATGGTAAGCTCATATCTAGCATTGGAACTTAGCTATCTGCTATCATATCCTTCTACACAGCACATGTCAGACAAGTAAACATATTGATCTCATCCATATAATTAGAATGTTGCCGTTAAAAAGCAGTACTATAAAATTCATTGCTAAAAGGGCATGGTAATAATTCTAGGCTCTGTTGTGTTTCACTTTGTGGGCATAATGCATTCATGATGAGAAGAAACATCGGGGCTGCTGATGTACCTCGGCTACTATGCTTATTCTGAAATTTTATAAAATTACATTTATATGTATGTATTTATCCATTTATTTCAATTTACATTCATTTATTTAATGCAATATTTGCATTCATTTAATGTACTATTTCACTATATTAATTCGTCTAATGTAATGGCTTTATTTCCTTGTCTTTTGGAAAAGCAGCTGTAAAAGTCTTGTTTGATGTTTGCTATCTGGAAAATAGATAAAATGATCGTGGAAAGCTCAGGTAAGAAGCACTCATTGCCTCTTCTCCTGATCATGTTGCCTCAGTTTCTTCTGTGGACACAGAGGCTGACTGCAGAGCTGGGAGGTGGGGAAGGTCCCCGCAGCTCTCCCTAATGTTCAAATATGCAAAGGTATAAAAGGTATAAATTTAAAGGAAAGGAAGACCCTTCTGCAAACACATATTTCAGTTTACTTTCTTATAACCAGTAGCCATTCCAAGGTTAGTGAATTTGTTTTTTAATTCACAATCCTGAATCTACACTTCCTTTATTCCTAGCAGGACAGACTGGCTCAAAAATGAGAAGGAATGTGTTAGAAGGCTCAGATTTGAATAATCTGAAAAATCGCAGGTAACTTTCAGGGAGTGCCTGCCTGTTTTCCAGTACATTTTGGTAAAGCTCTTTACAAGACTTGTGCAGATGTCTGACAAGCAGTGGAGAAGCCAGAACCAAGAATGATAATTATGAACTCCTGCCAAAACAAAGCAGGACGAACCATTCAGCAAGGTTCACTCCTAGTAAGAGTGCAAAAGCCACCTCCAGATTGATTACAGATAAAATTGACAAGGTGAAGAGCAGAGCAGTAGCGATTAAGCTAGCTAGTATAGGAGGAAGGGGATGGGTTTTGCCGTTGTTTTACTTTTTCCTTCAACAGCAGGTTTTGGCCTCCTGGCTGAAGCTACAGCCTGTTTCCGGCACCAGGAAAGGACACAGAGAAGTGCGAATTACTGATGACCCTCTTCGCCTGTTTTAACCAGAGCACCTCCTGTGGGTCTTCACGGCAGGGAAGAAGCCCCTTTGCGTTGGAAATGGGATCAGCATGGAAGTCAGACTCAAAAGTCAACACAGCAACCCCGACTTGAGCATGTAGAACAGGAAAGCTAGTGATGCAATAAACATGTGCCATGCTTTCGAGAGTGCTGCGAGGTGGGAAGGGCTTTTGTTTTGTCACTTTATTTTAAATATCCCTCTGTGAAATGATGAAAATGAGTATCAAAGTATGTGATTTGTTTTCCTTTCACTTTTCACTTTTCGTTAGTGTATGCGGGCAGTACATAACAATCACCTCCCCAGTGGGGAGCTGGTGCACATACATGCCTGACTCATGAGTCCTTTTTCATCTCTTCTCTCCTCTTTCCCCCCATCCCATCTCTTGGTTCCCATTGCTTTTGCAAAAGATCTATTTTCCTATTTCCTATCACCTACCTTTTATTTTGCTCTTTATTTATATTTTGGATTTCTTATAAAAGCAAAATCATGTAATTAAGTTTATGTGTCTAATTTATTTCATTCAACATTATGGAATCAAGGTGCATCCATTTTCCTACAAGTGATTCAAGTTTTACAACTTGGAAGGATGTAGGTGGAATTCAAGCCCTTGTCAGTCTTATTCTGAAATATTTATTTGCAGTTGCCTCAAAGTCATAATCAGTGATTTTCTCAGAAAAGCTTTACATATAAAGAAACAGAAGGAAGAGGTATTTATCAAGAATCTACTTGCAGTGGCCTCTGGGCCATGTGCGAGAAGTAAAAAAGAAAATAAGACAGCACCTGCCCTTGCTAACCTCAAGAAGTCAGCGACCAGCAATTATCTACACCCCTGGCCTCAGAGTGGACTCTTTTTCCCCAGTCTCATCCTGCCTAAGGGGGTCGTGGCTCAGGGAGGCTAACTCAGGCGAAGTCAGACACCACCTGTGTTTCTGTGCTCCATTACACAGTGGTGATTCTAATGGAATAAGACTAAAAATTATGACTGTACTTTTAAAAATTTGAATACCATGAGAACAGAGAAGCTCACCTGAGCAGGGGTTTGAGGGCAAAACACAGGGACTTGATTCTCTGGATAATTTGTCCCCCCCTTGTGGCCTCTGTGTAGAGGCCGTTTTGCTCCACTCTTCGATCACCTTGGGAAGACCTATTCTTTATTTCTTTCCGTGCTTCATTCCTTCATTTTATTTTAATGTTGATATTATCTGAGATTTTCTTTAATTTTGCTTACTTCCTTCCTCACTCCTAAATGAAGCCAGGTCATTACTAGACAGGGTGTCTGTTGAAATAAAACTGGTTGACACACAGAATCTGGAAAAATAAACATTTCCCCAGAGCGAGACATTTTTCTGTTCAAGGAATTTTGAAAACTAATTTTAAAAGCAGTAGGAATTAGAAAGGCCCTAAATAAAGGTACATTATAGTCATGCGATGAGTTGTTTTACATTTAGGAAATAGAAAATAGGTGGTGGTTTTATCTTTCAATTTTCTAGCATCCACCTGCCAGTGGAGAGTTATGAAAACAAAGAAATCAGAAAATATAAAAAATAAAGAAAAAACAAAGAAATAAAATAAAGAACAAAGAAAAACATAAAAAACAAAGAAATCAGAATGGACTTCTGTGTTTGGATACTTTGCTCAAATAAATAACTCTAGAGAAACCTAAGTCTTCTGTAGATAACCACATTACAATTACTGTGTTTTATTACTATGAAAAATATCTTTAAAATTGTCATTTCTATGCTTTGCCTTTGAAAAACATACAGTTCTCTCATGATATGTGTGGGTGATTAGTTGTAGGACCTCTGTGGATACCAAAATCTATGGATATTCAAGTCTCTTATAGAAAATGGGGCAATATTTGTATAAAACCTACACATATTGTCCCATTTTCTTTAAGCCATTTCTAGATTACTTTAATAACTAATATAATATAAATGCCATGTAAATAGTTGTTATACTGTGCTGTGTAGAAAATAATGACAAAAATAATCTGTACATGATAAGCTCAGACAAAATGTTTTTTAATAGTTAGATCCTCAGATTTTGAATCTGTGTGTGAAAAACCCATAGGTGGGGAAGTCCAACTGTATAATTTGCTTTCACAAAAATGTGTAAATACACATAGAAATATGGTTTCCTTTTATACTCTTGTAAATATTTTCATTCTATAAAAGTTAAAAACAGATGACTTTTTTAAGAAATAAAGGCAAGGACTTCAAACCACATGTTGTCTTAAAATCAATACTCAACTGTTTTCATCCATATATTTGTGCTATTTTCTATTCATCTTCAACATGTTACACACATGGTTCTTTTAAAACTTTAGCATAGTTTATATACATCATGTGAACTTCTGCTCTCTATGTATTGATGTGCATGTACCTGTGGGTTTCATATTTTGAATTATTGTGTAGAAAGATTATGGTCAATCAAATACTTACTCTTTCCCGCTTGAGGAATCTGGGATACACTGCCAACTGGGAAGATAAATAAATGAATAGATAATATTTTTCTTACTCTTCATATCTGTTTATTTTTTTCATATCTGTCTAGAAAACCATAAGGAACTATAATCATGTTTTCATAAATATAAGTGATGAGTGGAATTTCTTTGTGGTTACTTAATAATTCTATAGGAGAGTCCATTATAGTGAATTAGAATTACTCATCCATCATCCATGTAACAGTCTTTAATATGTAGTGAGATTAAAATAGAATCTAGTTACAAATGAAACAATTATTATATGTATTGTAGTAAAGCAAACTTTAAGATGCTTGCAGAAATCTAAAGTTGTTTTCTGTTGTTTAATACCAAATGACATTTACTTCCCCCAAAAGTTTTAAGATGTTATCTATATTGGTGAATTATTGCTAATTTTATATGTAATTCTGTTGAAGAAATTTTTCATGTGTAAAAATGTCTAGCATATTTCCTTGCAAATCCTAATTTTCTTCATTTCTCAAATGAACAATTCTCTATCATAAATTCTATTCCAAAGGCTATAAATAGTGAATGTAAAAGTACAGTGTTCGAAAAAAGGACTTAGGCAGTTTAATTTCTCAAATGAGAATGTTAATATGTTTTTATACAAATGAATAATGTGTTATTTTATGGAAGACGACTTGCAAAAATTGCAAGTATTCAGTATGAAACTGAACTCCTATGCGACAAATAGTTCAGCTATTCTTTCTAACCATTACTT
The DNA here is from genome assembly GCA_028451465.1 of Erethizon dorsatum. Lineage (NCBI taxonomy): Eukaryota > Metazoa > Chordata > Mammalia > Rodentia > Erethizontidae > Erethizon > Erethizon dorsatum. Next base: position 135,016,454 of record CM051826.1, on the reverse strand, counting down.
TCATATTTGCACAAAATATTTAGTTCTCTGTCTTCCTCCCAAACTAATGCTACATTTTACCATGCAGAAAAGGATAAAAAATTTAAGTTAATGAATTATTAAAGCATTTAGGTGCATAACAGAGTCTCTGATTCCCATTTGCTTTTTTTCAGAGTTTTGCCCTTGGGGTATTTCAATTTGAAAGCACTTGCTGAGGAAAGGAGTTATATTAGTAGTGAAGCTCAGAGAAAGATGCACTTGCTTTATAAAAAACTTTTCATCAGTCTAGAAGTTTACTAAAGATAGGTCAGGGTAAATATGAAGGCAAGACATCCCGTTTTTGAATAACGAGAATACTATTTGAAATCGAGATCCACTGATAATGTGTGGTCCCTGTGTCTTTACCTGTGGGTCTTAGGTCTTCTTAACTCAGATGGCAAGGAGCTAAATGCGTTTCCTCACCTGTGTGTGTGTTCGGGTACACACATAATCTATAAATATTCCTGTATGCAACTGTTTGTGTCCACATTTAGTTAAGGATGGGTATGCAGGGTGACCTTAATCTATTACCCTGTCAATGATTCTAAAATTCTCCTCTTGCTGCTCTGTACCCTCCCACTCTCCGAGTGAATAACTTGATTTTCACCATCTATAATCTTTTAATTAGTGTCATTCCAATGCACACATGTAAGTGTGTAAAGTTTTCAGCACTGTTAATCCATACCGTGTGGGTGAAATATTTATCAGCTCTGTTACATTACGTGTATAGTGGTTTCTTACACGTTAGTCTCGCAGGCTCTATTCACTTCCAGACTTACTAAGATGACCACCTTCAGTGACTTTGCTTGATCCCTTTCTGCTGTGGTTAAATTTTCATGTTCTTCCATCTTGAGGTCCTCCAGTCTCCTAAATGGTTTAAAATATTTTTCACACATTACATTTCATTCTTTGTTCTCTGGAGGTCTATAGGATTGGTGAAATTCAGGTTGCTGTGTTTCCACCAAGATTTCATGGAGTATGAGTTCTACCACCATGGAAGTAATCGAACGCGATTCACCTGTTTACCTCTCAGCTCTCTCCTCCTCTCTTGTATCCCTGGAAACCACTGATAGGTTTTACAGTCTCTATTGTTTCGCTTTTTTCAGAATGTTATGTAGTTGGAATATCCTTTTCAGGTTGACTTCTTTCACATAGACACATAGATATCTATTTAGATTTATCCAGGTATTTGTGTGGTTTTAGAAATCATTCATGTTTATTGTTGAATGGTATTCCATTACATAGGTGTACCACTCTTTCCATCTACCTGTTCAACGATTTACTGGTAGCTTCTAGTTTTTAGCACTTATAATTAAATCTGCTATAGATCCTACATTCAGGTTTTTAGGTGGATATTATTTTAAGCATACTTTGGATGAATACATAGAACCATGATTGGTGGATCACATAGTAAAACTAGGTTTAGCTTTGTGAAGAAAATTGTCACACTATCTATTGTACTAGCTTGTTCTTTAGTACAATATTAAATAGAACTATAGAAAGATGTCTCTCCCCTGTTTCCAAGGATCTTAGTGGGAAGTGTCTAATCTGACTATTTAATATGTTAGCTAAAAGTTTTTGTAGATATTCTTCATTAAATTGAGGACATAACCACAATTTTTATTAGGAACATGTGTTGGACTTTACCAGTGCTCTTTATGTATTAGTTGATGTGATCATATGATTTTTGTTCTTTACTCTGTTTGATATGATGTATTAAATTGATTGATATTTGAATGTTGAACCAACCTGCTTACCTAGAATAAATATTACTTAGTCTTGATATTTTATTTTTCTTATAAATTATTGTGTTCAAAATGCTTCTGTATTATCTTGCATCTATATTTACGAAGATACTGATCAGGGTTAGGGTCATGTTGGTCTCCAAGAGTGGGTTAGAAAGTATATTCATTTTGCTTTTATGTTTGGGAAGAGGTTGTGGAGATTGGAGTTGTTTTCTCCAAAAGAGTTTGGTAGAATTCACTCACGGAAGCATCAAGACTTGGTACTTAATTTTTTAGATATTATTAATTATGATTGAAATTTTTGTTAATCAGTATAAGGTTATCTGTCCTTATGTGAATTTTAACAGTTTGAGTCTTTTAATAAATTGACCTGTTTCATCTAAGTTACCAAATTTATGGTGGTAGTGTTAGTCATGCTATCCTTTCATTATCCTTTTAAAATTGTTGGTATGGAAGTGCTGGCCCTTTTATTTCTGAGACTGGTCATTTTGTCTTCTTTTTTCTTGATTAGCCCATTAGGAGTTCTGCCAATTTTATTTATCTCTTCATGTGGGTATTTTTCCTCATCTGCTTACTTCTTATTTCCATTTTTCTCAACCTTCTGCCAGCTCTTTATTATATTCATTTAATTTGCTGGTTTTCTTCCTTCTTCCTATTTATTTCTTGATTAGGTAGCAAATGGCATTTTAATCCCTTTATGTTGCAGTAACAAAATACTTGAAATTGGGTAAATTATAAGAAGTATAGCATTTTGTTCACATTTTTGGAGACTGAAAAGTCCAAGATCAAGGTATCAGTGGGTTCGATGTTGTTTGAGGGACTGTTATCTACTTATCAGAAGATGCCTTGTTACAGCATCCTTTGGAGAAGACAAACCCTCCCTGTCATAGAAGGGAGAGAAGAGCAAGAATGGACCATTTCCTGTGGGAACACTTTCAGATCACTCGTGTCTTCCTGAGGTGGAGCCTCCGTGGCCTGGTCACCTCCTAAGGACTCCTCCTCTCAGTACCATCACCTTGAGGTTTAAGATCCAACATTTGAATTTAGGAGGGTCACGTACATGCAAATTGTGGTGCATGTTATGGAATGTTTCAGGAGGCTAGTATTAATGGAGATAAACATTTTACAAAGAAAGCCTATGTGTTAGGTACCCTGTTTTTACAGCAGCAAAACTGAATTTCTACATCTTTCATTGCAAGGAACTTCACAGTCTGATTTTGTGAACAAAGGTTTGTTGTGTCTTATTTAGGAAGAAGAAATGTTTACACGCCAAGTCAATACATGCATAGATTCGTTTTAAACAGCAGTTAGGGCAGCTTCTGCACCATGTGCACCATCAGACAGGACACAGATGGTATGAGATTGGGGCTTCCAGAGAGCTAGATGGAGAACAGTGCAAGGGTTACTACCTTGGTGCTATGGGAAAATTTGTCAGAGATACGGTGCATTTAAAATATTGAGAAGTGGCAAATGGTTGAGTTTGTTAGTTAGAGGTCTGGAAGGAACAGAGAGAAAGATCAGGGACTGAGTGATCTGGAGATGGACTCAGAGTGGTGAGGACAAATGTAGATTTTTTTTTTGTCTCACATTAAAGCTTTATTCAAGAGAGGTACTTAATAACTAGGTGGACGAGATGACTGGGTGAGTCATCTGCGAGCAGCCACACTCCAGTAAATAGGATGCAAGCCCACAGAACAGAAGAACACACTGGTATAAGAAAGAATCATCTATTGGCTAAAACAAGAAAAGAGCATAATATTTGTACATTTTTTTCTGTTCAGTACCTATAAATATGCCTTTTGTAATTTTGACTTAAAAATTCTTTTTGGAATAAATTTCCTCAAAATATCTTGTAAAGTATTTTTACACACAATAATTGCCTCTTCATAGTATCATGAATAATATCATATGGTGATCTAAATAAACACTGGGTATGTATCAAATTGATGAAGACTTAAATGGGAAGATTTATAGCCAAAAGCAGCAAATGCTCTTTAGCTTGAAATTGAGTGATTCTCTGTTAAAATGAGCATACCAACCTTCCTGCCATGCATTATATGTAGCTGACACACTAAAATATAAGTCTGAATATTGCTTATGCCTTGCTTGGCTTACCTTTAATCTATTAATTAAACATTTCATAATCTGTGAAATATAGGATGCTTTCAGCTATTCTGCCCTACAGGATTTAAGTTCTAAAATGACTAAATTCCAATCTGCCAGCCATCCAATTAATTGTGTTTCAGCACAATCAGATGATTTGCCGATTTCTCTGGTTTCTCCTCTAATTCCTGAAAGAGAAATTGTAATGATTTTTATGTGTGGATACAGTGGCTAGGAAGCTAATCTCCACAGCAGCTGATCAAGTGAGAAAAAAAAATGATCAAATTTTTAGAAAGTAACAATTGAAATTCTTTCAATAACTGGTATCTTTCAAACTTTGATTAATCTTAGATGTGTTTATTGTCTGCGGCCATGTAAGGCCTTTAGCAATTTGACCTTTTCAAATATTTTGACTTTATTTCATCTGATATATGACCTCTGAGTAAGAGCCCTAATATTAGTCCATATATTACACACTAGCAAATCTTAGTTCTTTATAAAAATAAATGTAAATAATTTTAATATTTCATTTATTTATCCCAATGGTATCTCAAGTAACACATGCATAAGGATTACAGATTCCCAGGACAGATAATAGTCACTATAAGAGATTAGATGACTATAGTATTTGCATGAAATGAAACTAAAAATAATGACTACAAGTGATATGATCCATTTCAAAACTTATATTTACTATTAAATTGGTCAATAAAAGAAAATGTGCTCAGATTATTATATATATATATATATATATATAACTCATATATAAAATAAAATACATAAAATATATAGAATATGTATGCCTGCAAGGTGCTTAGCTTCTCTAAATAATGTTTCTGACTATTGGAACTTAGTTTTTCTCTGTATCAACAATTTCGAGTGACAATATCTGTACATGTGGGCAAGTTAGTCTACATAAATTTTAAACTGACCTGAATTCTGCAGTTAGAAGTAATAAGAAGGGGCTGGTGAGATGGCTCAGCGGCTTAAGCGCCTGCCCGGCAAGCGCGAGGGCCCAAGTTTGACTCCCGGAACCCACATACAAAAAAGGGGCCGGTGATATCGCTCAGCGGCACGGGTGCCTGCTGGCGCGCGAGGTCCTGAGGTCGACCCCCCGGTACCCACAAAAAAAAAAAACAAAAAAGAAGTAATAAGAAATAAAAGAAATAGCTAGAAAATATGGGGGGGACTTCTAGTATATAAGAAGATTTGTATTTTAATAATTTTCATATCAGGAGGTATTTACACTTACGTAAAAGTAAATTCTCTTGAATTAAATAAAATACATTAATAGAAACTACATATATTTGAGTATAGTTGTTTTCTTATTTTCAGTTCCTTATACCCTGAAGTGAAGAGGATTTGGGTAAATCTATCTTTCCTACATGCCATAAACTGGAAAAATAAGCAAAATAAGCTTAAGATTTTAGTATTTACCTGGTTTTATCACTATTTCTGGGAATTCAATTGGGATATCCAGATGTATTTGGATCAGAAATTGGAAGAAGACAAAAGAATTGGTTCACAGAAGTATCTAGGTTTTGGAGGAAGATCTGAAGATAGCCCAAAGCTTTGCAGGTTACCAATATTGAATGGTTAGGGAGTAAGATGAGAAAGTCTATGATTAGAGTCCAGACTTTGGGGACTGAGTCCCCTGACCCTGCTAACATTAATCTCAGAGACTGCCTTCTAAGCTGTCACTTCTTGCTCCTCCTTCATAGCCTCTCAACTGTTTTAACTGTTCTTTCCTTCTTTCTTTTTTTTAATTTTTTTATTTTTTTTGAGACAGGGTCTCGCTATGCAGTTCAGGCTGAGCTTGAGCTCACTTTGTAGCCCAGGCTAGTCTCAAACTTGCAATGATCCTCCTGCCTCAGCCTCCCATGTGCTGAGATTACAGGCATGTGCCACCACACCTGTCTTCAGCTGTTATTTCTTAGGCATCACTCTGTGAAGAAGAAGTAGGTTTGGGGTAACTTCAACGAACTTTTTCCTTAGGATTCTGGTTCTTAGAGTTCTGGCTTCCTCAGTATCTTTTTCCCACCTCCAAGTGAAAGTTTGCTTATTTATTTACTTATATTTTGTTAAGATTTTTTCCTGCCACCTGTTTGTTTGTGGAAGGGATAATTTGCAAATGATTAATTTACTATTATCAGACTCTTTCTATCAGATGTTACAGGTGAGTTTCAATAGATTCATGATTCGGCACATTTGTCACTTTTGGGTCTGCCACAAATTCAAAAACAGGGATGGACATCACATAGAATGAGCTGAAGACAAAGTAGATGGAGGAAAACCAGACACATGAGAGGGCGAGCTGGAGCACTTAGCCCAATGAGAAACACAGGTTCCCAGAATCTCTGTGACATCTTAGTGCACTCTCTCCACAATAGAATCAGTTGTGCTCACATTTATATAACATATCCTAATCTAAAATACCTATAACATGTTAGTATTCCACGCTAAATTTAAAAGAATGGATTTGTATATAAATAAAATTCATGTCTTATATAAAAGTTGACCTTATTTCTTCTATTAGCTATTTCTTACATTGCCAAAGCACATTAAAACTCAGTCTCTGGGGCCGGTGAGATGGCTCAGCGGCATAAGCGCCTGCCTTGCAAGCGCGAGGGCCCGAGTTCGACTCCCGGATCCCACATATGAAAAAGGGGCCGGTGATATCGCTCAGCGGCACGGGTGCCTGTTGGCGCGCGAGGCCCTGAGGTCGACCCCCCGGTACCCACCAAAAAAAAAAAAAAAAAAAAAAAAAACTCAGTCTCTGCAGAAGAGAAAAATGGAGTCTTACTAAGGACAATGACATTCTTCTCTCAAGTAGGCTAGGGGCTGCGATGCTCTTCATAGCTCCCACCTTGGTCCATGTCAGGCTCACGCAGCTCATAACCACCAGAGCCCTGCTGCACAGTAGGCCAAATGAGCATCGACACACGTTTCTAAACCTAAAAACAATTTGCTGTTAAGTTTAGATGGATTTCAAAATCACACTTCTCAAAGCTTTCATGTTACTGATTCAAAAATTTAACAGAAATCAGGATCTGCGTGAGCCACCAGACGTTTGCTGTTATAGTTGCTGAAAATGCAGAAAAAAAAGTCTTCATTTTCACATTAGAAATTCTTAATTTTTAATATTTTTAATAAGAAGAGTCCTCTTGTCTATAAGTTTCATTTGATCTTATGAGCAACAACATCAACAAAAAACCCAAATAATTTGACTGGTAACAAACTTGTAGTTTCCAACAACACTAAAGCTTTACTGGATCATTCTGACCCTCCCTATGTTGTTTAATGAGCTGGGTGTTTGGGAATTCTTGACCAAGGTGAACCTTAAGGAAGATGTCAGAAATGTGAGAGCCTGCTCTACATACAAGATATCCAAATCAGAGTGTTACCAAAATGTATTAAATCTCCACTGTAAAACCTCATGACTCACATAAGCCACATTGAATTCTAATTCGTAATCTTCCCTCTGGTTTATTTACTCTCAGAAAATAAAAATGAAGAATTTTAAAATGCATTTTATTTATGAATTCTCAAAAATTGAGGTCTGAGAAAAAGTAGTGTTATTTTCCAAATCATGCACAATTTGGAAAGGAAGGAACAAACACCCACATAAGCAATTTATCTAACTAAGGCCAACTAGTGTGTTGCTGCTGGAGAAGGAAACAGCGTTTTGATCTATTTCCTGGGCTGTGTTCACTTGAGCTGCTTATACGGAAGTGACAGGACCAGAAGATGAGGAGAAAAGATGAGTTTCCATTTCAAGCTCCAGTGACACTTTTTCCTGCAAGAAACCGGGCTGATCATTTTTTTTTTTTTTTGTGGGTACCGGGGGGTCGACCTCAGGACCTCACACGCCAGCAGGCGCCCGTGCCGCTGAGCGATATCACCGGCCCCTTTTTCGTATGTGGGATCCGGGAGTCGAACTCGGGCCCTTGCGCTTGCAGGGCAGGCGCTTAAGCCGCTGAGCCATCTCACCGGCCCCGGGCTGATCATTTTAAGACATGAAGTTAAACCACTTAAACCGAGCCCAGAATCCTTGGAGTAGTCAGTGGTGAGAGTACGTGATGGTATCAGAGTGATAGTAACCAGGAAAAAATTGCTAATACATTTCTACACGGTGATTACGAATAATAATTATGAAATTATAATTATAATTATAGTAAAGAGTTCACATTAAGGAAGCCACATTTTTTTATAGCCTTCAATTTATATATCATATTAATATAAGACGATGCTATTTCTGAACTAGGTATATTATTAGACATTCAAGACCACCTTTTCCTTCATAAAACATGAAATCTGGCATTTCAAGATAGGCTGTGAAATTTATCAGCTACTCAGCATATGTTATGGAGAGTTTTATATAAGAAATCTTTCTTAAAAATGTATGGTGTGGTATTGATATGTTGAAACAGCAATTTGACACGTATTCTTTTGTTTGTTTGCTTTGTCTTCTTGTGCATGGTTATGTCCTTGAATATCTGATCATTCATGAAATATTATTTTATTTTCTAATAGATATTAATTTGAAAAAGAATAAAATCCAGTGAAACAAATTTTGAGATTTTTTTTTCCATTCGCCAAGGATAGAGCTACCATTTCTCACCATAGAAGAGTCTCCAAAGACCTCTCACACCTCAGCTCTTCCGTGCGAAGTTAAAGCATTGCAGAGGCTAAGCAGTAGAAGGTGCTTCTCCAGATAAATGAAAGTTTTGCACCAGATCTGATTTTACCACAAGGTGGAGGATGTCTTGTTTAACATGGAAGCATTTCAAATCCTACTTTGTGTGAACTTCCATTGCCTAGTCCTGGTATCCTTTGTATTAAATGTCAAAATTTACATAAGGAAATCCTGAAGATTTACCCAAAGATTTCTACTATTATTTATATAACTTTATTTTACATGCAACTATTTATATTATCTTATATTAAATATATTATATGAATAACATAGTATTATATACATTAAAGACATTTAGTTAAAATGATCCTAATTGTTCATAAATAATCAAAACAAGCATCTAGTAATTCATGCCGTAGAATTCTTCATATTAGTCTCTGTAAAAATAAGCTCTCCAGCACTTGCTGAATTTAATCATTTAGTAGTGAATATGAGGGAGCTACCCTCAGGTGACAGTCATTTGGAAAAAACCAGCACAAATAGAGGAAGATAAGACATTTTAAAATAAGAAAGATTAAAGCAGGAAGTTGAACACAAGGATACATTTTTAAGTCACCATGGAGAAGAAGAAAAGTGTAGGAAGACTTTGATCATGAGAGTGATAAAAAAAATGAGTAACTTCCATGAAAACCACCCAAAGCACTCCAGAAGCTGGAAAAATAAATTACTGAAGGCTGGGCAGTACAGATCAGAAGCATAAAAAACACTAAAAGGTATAAATGAAAAAGCATAATCCGGTTATTTTCTGATGAGGCCGACATTTTATTTTCTCTCAACATTTCAAATAGTGATCAAAAAGAAGTACCTTGATAAATACAAGTCAAAAGCAAAAATGGTAAATCCAGTCATTTCCATTTTAGTGTTACTCCTCATTTCCCATGATAATGAAAAATATATTGAGAACTGGGTTAATTTTATTGAGAAGTAGAGTTATATGTCTATGTCTGCAATACGAAGTTCTTAAAACAATCATGTAATATTCATAACTTCTGCTTCGGAAAAGATGAAATAGTTAAAAACAATAAAATTGTCCATTTCTCTTAACAAAATTATTACTGGAGGTTAAAATGTATAAATAGACATATAGGAAGATGATACTTTTGAACATATTCTATGTAAGACAATGTTCTTAGGGGTGTTTGTGCTGAATCTCAAGGGCGACCCAGAGAAGCAGGTAAGATTATGTTGGCTCCATAGATTTTAAAAACATAGACTTTAAAGCTATGAAGTAGTTTGTCCAAGTCTACAAAGATAGTAAATTGTGATAACAGGGCACTCACTTAGAGACTGGGGTCCAGGGTTCAGATTCTTCTCGGCTTGTTCTGTCAATCCAGCAATCTATTGTCTGCTATCTATCTATTTATTGCCGTGTAAAACAAGTTAAGCAGAGAAGATTAGTGTAGCCATTTACTGAAACTTGCGTGGCCTGAATTTAAACTAGGCTATGTTGATCTCCTCTCTCAATCCGAAAAGAGAAACAAAAAGGTTATTTTGCCAATTCATTCTGCATGGACAACTACAAATAAAATAAAATTTAAAAAATTAGATTCTGAAGGGAGAGAAATGTTAAAGTAATGCTTCGGGTTTTAAAATTTAAAACAAATTGGTCCAGAATTTCATTAGACAGATTTTATTTTTAGTACCCATTGTACAGATGATAATGGCCAGGCCAGGGACTCTCAATCCCACAGTGATTTACATTTTGAGCCAGTCAGTAATGATTTGTGGGAGGAAGCATTTCTTGTGGCCCAGGGTGTTTAGCAGCCTGCCCAGTCTCTACCCACCACGTGACAGTGGTGTCCAACCCCAGAGTGCCATTCAAAAATGGTCTGTGGAAACTAAATCATAATCAGGACAACTGTGTCCTGGTGTTTTATTGTAGGGTGACTATAGAGAAAGAAGATGTACTGAATATTTCGAAAATTCTAGAAGAAAAGATTTTGAATGTTTTCACCACAAATAAATCATGGTTGAGTAGACAGATGCAGTTGCCTTGATTTGAACATCGTGCAAATATGTATCAAATCATCACATGGTTCCCCATAAATATGTTCAATTTTGTGTGTCAATTAGAGGCTGATTAGAGGGTAAAATTGGTCCTACCTGAGAACCAGTGGCCTGAAATATTCACATTTGACATCAGTTTGGAGAAATGTGCTAACTTGTGAGAGATTTGTAATTACTCAGCCCGCTGACAGAGACTCTGTAAGTCTAACATAATCACCCATTTACCAAAAGACTACTTGCCCTGACAATCACACCTTTTCAAATGACACAATTTGTTTTGCCTACATAATTGAGAGTTAACTGGCTGTGGTAATTAGTCCAATTGGACATAATGTTTCCTCAGAAAAAGAAAAATTGAAGCACTTTCGTGTCCATAAAAATTCCCTTTGAGTAGGAGACTAATGAATAATACATACAAGATAAAACATGCTCTGACTGGTCCACGGACCTAGCATCCAAGCAGAGACACCGAATGATGCAGACTCGCTAATCATCAGACCCAAATCATTTAAGCTTTAGGCTCTAAATAGACCACAACATTAACTATTAGGCATTAATGACATGAAATTGAACAGCCTGAAAGCCAAGGTAAAGTCACACAAAAGAATTCATTAAGAAAGAATAAAACGGATATGAAAGGTATCTTAGCAATGAATTATTTTCCAGAAGTAATTCATATTATGTGGCAACTTAGGTCTCCAGAAAGAGTCTTTGAAACAAGAATTAAATATTGTAGGATCGTTTGGCTATTGCATTCTGTGTGTAGCTCCTGACTTATTAAAAAAAAAAGGTTTAAAATTTTGGCATTTTGTCCATAACCACTTAATTTTTTGTTTTTAATTTGTATTATATTCAAGGCATTTGTTGTCTATTCAGTCACGTGATATATCATAAGTAATCTCACACAATTAAAGAAGGAAAATTCTTTTTATTTGAAAAAATCATATCAAAGAAATGATTTCTGGATAGAATTTGAACCATTTTTCAAATTGTGGAATATGTTTTCTGAGTTGTGCCCCTGCTGTCTCTAAGGCGTCACTTTGAATGACGCCCCTAATACTTTTTCTATAAATTAAGCATAATAATATTTGTCCTACATATTTCACAAAGTTGTTTTGGAAATAACACTAACTGTAAAAGAAAGTATATCATCAATCTAAAACCAATTTTCTTATAGAGTCTTTCCAAAATGATGCAGTTTTTCCATAAAAGCAAACTGAATGAGGCTGGATTTTGGTGATCACTCATCATTCGGGGAGAGTAGGATTTCCGAACCTTGAGGAAGGAAGATACTGAATTCATTCACATTCTTTACAAGTGTTGATGTGGGTCATTGTCAATGACATATCAGAAAAAAGTCCCTGGAGGAGTAGTTTATATTTAGGATTGGTAGATGGTTTTTCTATTAGTACTTGTCCTGAAAACTAATGTTTAACTTTAATATCATAAAGGACAAAAAAAAATTTACCATAACTATTATAATCAGGGAGGGATTTTCTTCTGCAATTTATAATTACTTACAGAGGGTTGTGATAAGGAATGAAATTTTCTTATGGGTTGGGAGCGGAGAGTTGAGAAACAAAGAATAAGAAATACATATATATGTATATATATATTTATGTATGTGTGTATATCTACATATATATATATATACATGTATTTTTATACACAGTCATGTTTCAAGTCAATATTGTGAATGTTTTCACATTTTGGTAGAGGTTTTATTTTGCATACTGAATAATTTTAGAGATTATTGGTGCCATAATTTTAATTTGTTCATGTATGATTTGTATGAATTGAGTCTTTGGGGTTTTCTTAGATTTTTTATTTTTCCAGGCTTGAACTATTTATTCAACTAATACTTCTCTAAATGTGAGGCAGTTATTTTCATATTGTGTTTGAAATTTAAGATCTCTGAGAAAGTTTAACTAGATCGTTTTGAACGAGTTCTTCCCCATTTTGTACAGAGTCTCCCAATGCCAACCGTTGCTGATGTCTCCAGAAGCTGATGGCTTGTGGGCAGATGGCTGAGTGAGATATTCTACCTCTCGGTCCCGAAACTGCACAGTTGCCGTTGGAAAGGCTACAGAAATGACAACTGGTGTACAAGAAGCTGCAAACGGGAGAGTGAAAAGAGCCAGACAACTGTATGGAGGCTATCCAAGTGGAAGATTCTTTCATGAAATCCCGACACTTCTCACAGAAGAAACTGCAGCACTTGCAGCATAGCAGGAAGGTGGCTGACATATTGGCGATGCTTTTCATATCTGTACTTTAACAAGTTTCTTGATTCAACTGCAAATGAAAGAATTTGTGGAAGATTCTTTTCTACAGTAAGAATTTTTTTCTTTATCCTTGAATAAGAGAGAGTGGGTTTGTTCATTCCCATTTGCCTTTCATGTGCCTAGGTAAACTACTCATTTTCTTTTCTTTTTTTTTCTTTTCTTTTCTTACATTCAAAAAATAGAATGGTTAAGGAAATATTAAATCATCCTCTGACACTTAAGTAACTGTGGGTTAAAGCAGGTATTCAAAACACAGGGAATTTAGGCTAGTTTGAACATAGGAACACATTTAAGGCACATTTGTAGGATTCCAACATTCAAGAATATTTCACCTGAATTTGTGTTTTAAGTAAGGCTTTTCCAAGACTCAACCTAGTACAAGTTAACTACAAACACCAGTAAATATGGTTTGATTTTGTTTACAACTTTTCCTTATTTGCCTCTTTTTCTTCTCTCCAATGATCAAAGCCATTCAATGCAATGTTTAGTGCCCCTTTCAATTTAGTGAATGTGTAAAAGTGGAAGAAAGTACATAATACATGTGTTCTTAAGTAATATTTTACCTGTATGTACTTTTTTTGTATTATATGATTCACCTAAATCACGCTGTGGATTTCAATGTGTAGTGAAAAGTGTTCCTGTTGAATGCTCAGACCGGCACTGTCACCTTAGAACATGGTGAGGGTCTCTGTTGATTCCATCACAGCTGTGTAACATGGAGAGCATTAGGAAGAGTTAGGTCACAAGCCCCAGCTGGTCTTCTCCACTTCTCTCCTTTTACTGATTTTCATCCCACCTCCTTTCTTTTTAATAATCCCCAACGATGTCAGAACGCCATGATATCTATTGAAATTGGCAACATGGAGAAGTCTTACTTTGAAATGTGAATTACAGAAGAGCTCAAAAGAAAAAAAAAAGAATAATAGTAATAAAAAAACCATAATTGGACCTTGATCACACACAGCCTAGGAATATGAGCAAACAGCAGTCTGTATACATTAACTGTTTCCAACAGAGCAAGAGAGCTATTAAATGCCTGTCTGATCATCCACTGGTTGGTATTCTTCAGGGAACTATAAGTAAGAATGTCAGTTCCACAATCCCTGTTGCACCCACAATGAAACTAATTTGAAAGGCCAACATAATGTAGATGGTATATTTACATCAGTAGAGATTCTACTCAAGAATAGCATTTTGAATAGAGCCAATTCACTCAATAGGACACATTCAAAATTCTCATTTCCATATATCTCAACATTATTTCTAGGTACTGATATACAGAATTGTAGTGAAACATGGAAAGAAAAGTGAGATGGATTATTTTCTGTTTGTTCTTAAATTAATTTCCATGGGGCACTTTTAGCTTTAGAGAAACATTGAAAAAGAGGTACAAAGATTTCCTATTTACCTCCTTTCCATGGACACCTACCTGCCCAAAGTTTCCCTTACTACTAACATCTTGAATTAGTGTAGTATATTTGTTTCAGTTGGTGAACCTTTATTCATGTGTTATTACCCACCCTTTGGGTCACATGGTTCTAACAGTTTTGACAACATATAATGACATATACCCACCGTTATATTATGTTACAGAATAATTTTACTGCCCTAAAAATGGTCTATGTATTCATCTCCTCTACCACCCAAAACCCTGGCAACCATTAATCATTTTTAATTATCTCAATAGTTCTGCTTTTTGAGAGAAATTGAATTCAAACACCTCTTTCTATGAAATGATCCTCTTTCTTAAAGGATATTTCAATTTCCAATAGAAACAGCACAAAATTCTAAAATTATATGATAAGTGCATTTGAGAAGAACAGCTGTGTTCAGCATTTGCTTAAGACTTGAATGTGGGACTCTGAATGGCTAATTCACTTTTAAAAATAGGAAATACAAGCTAATGATGATAATGTATATTTGAACTTAAATATAGCATTTTCAAAACCCATGCCTCTAGGAAATGCTTTTATTTTGATGGTTCTTTTTACTGATACTTTAGAAACTCAGAAATAATTTACAGTAGTAAAGAATTTTTGCAACCCAAATGTAATAATTACTGCATTTACTTTATATAAGGTGGTTCCATTTAGAAAATCAATAGTGATTGGTGATCAGAGCAGAAGAGAGTAGGGCCAGAGATAAGTGGCAGATGGTCACAAAATAGTTTTTTTGTTTTGTTTTGTTTTGTTTTGTTTTAATGCTAAAAGGCCAAGCAGAACCACAAACAACTACAGGGAAGAGAAAATTTTTAGATGAGTAAAATCATGTGAAACAGTTCCAAACTCAGAATTGATTGCGTCTCTTACAATGTAATTTCCAATAATTTTCTGTGGAATTTTTAAGTCTCTTAAATATTATACGCAGGGGAAAAGGAAGCTATTTTTGGAATGGCAGCACTTCCAAAAATGAAATTTTGGCAAGTTTAGCTCTACTTTCTTGCTATACAGTAATGTTCATTACAATTGTATTGAAAATGATCCATTTTAGTACAGTGCAAAATCTGTTCTAGCTCAAAATGAATTCAAATTCTGTAAAACCTAAGTATGAAGGTGAACACATTTTTACTCCTCTGTATATAGTGGTTTTTATCATATGTAAATTGCTTTCTAAAAATGTTTAAAAGTGTGTCACCATTATTTTCTAAAGATGAAATCAATTATTACATTAGCAAATCAATTAGGCATTTTGTAAGAATCTAGAAATTGGTAATGCCAATCATTTCAAGACCCCAGAGAAAAGAGTTAAATCTTTATATATTTTCTATAGCAAAGACTACAACTCCAAGGGTTTGCTTGTGGCCTGCTTTAAAATTTTCTGTCTCACTTTAAGATTGATGCGTATCAAATCATTATACCATTATTAAAGTAGTCCTTCATTTATGGTTTACTGGGAAGTAAACCATATGCTTACTTCCCAGTAGCCAGTGGAATGCAAGATTTTAAAATACTTTTTGTGGATGTAAATTTCAAACGCAAGTTACATATATACCATTGTATTAAACATTGGGATTTCAAAAAATTTAAACATGCCATATTTTTCTAAAATAACTTTAGTGTAAGTCATTTAGTGAAGTATGATAAAAATTTCCATAGAATTCACCACAATTGGGGCCAAAAAAAAAAAATGGAGTGCTAATGTCACATTCAGAACTTCTTAACTTAGTCTAATGATACCTATATTTCTTCTCCAAATCTCCGTTTCCTCGACTTGCTTCTTATAGTCTGGATGTTAAGTAGTCCCCCAAACCTCGTGCATTGAGGGCTGACTCCCCCAGGCAACAGTGATCAGGGTGAAGCTGTTCAGGGTAGGGAGTGATCGTGAGGGCTTTGACCTCTCCAGTGGGTTTATGGATTCATATGTTAACAGGCTGTTGGGTGATGGTGAAGAGTTTAGGAGGAGTCTAGCTGGAGGAAGTAGGTCCCCTGAATGTGCACTTGAAGGGTGTATTTTATACTCCTTCCTCGTACTCTTCCCCTTCTCCTCTCCTCTTCTTCTTCCTCTTTTCCTCTTCCCCTTCTTCCTCCCCCTTTTCTTCTTCTTCCTCCTCTTCTCCTCCTCCTCTTCTGCTCCTCCTCCTTCATTTTCCTCTTCCCCTTCTCCTCTCTTCTTCTCTTTTCCTCTTCCCCTTACCCCTTCCCTCCTCCTTCTTTTTGTTCTTCCTCTTCCTCCTCCTCTTCCTCTGCTTCCTTCTCCTCCTCTTTCCTCCCCTTGTCTCCCTCTCTCTCTCCTTCCAGGCTACCATGAGGTGAGCAGCTCTGCTCCTACCCATCCATGTTCCCTGCCTTGACATCTGTTCTACCTCACTACAGTAGAAACAAGAGAGAAGTGATGATGGGCAGAAACCTCTGAAGCCATGAGCCAAGACAAACCTTTCCTTCTTTTAAGTCAGAGAGCTGACTAACTTAATATTCAACAGAAAAAAATTGTGTCTGTATGAATGTCTACATCAGTGTATTTTCATATACATGAAAAAACTATCCAATGATCACATAAGATAGTGTATTCATGATTTGAAAGATAGCATGTGAATGAATCCTCCCTCACAAATGTCCATGAGAGCAAATAGATGGAAACAAAATAGACAATATTTGAGGAAATCAAACTTTACTCATCTAATAGATAAAGTGTGTTAGGATGTAGAGACAGAAACAATTTCAGATAGTAACCTCTGAGTGAGGGTCACATCAGACAGTCTGGAATGACTACAACTGTTGTTACATAAATCTTCAATAGTCTTAAATCATTTTTCCTGGATATATTTTTTTGACCATATTGCATGAACAACATCCACTGCAAAATTACACATCACATTGTGTTGCTAATGTACAGTGCATGGTATACTCATGTTTAAGCATGTTTAATCCATGCTTCTCATTCCCATCATGACAACAGTGTGGTCCACTTTGTGAAGACTCCAGTCATTCCTCCAGTCCCGAACTTGCTCTTTGGACTGATGGACATGCAGGTAGTATGTCCTGGGTGAAAGTGTCATGAACTTGAATTTCAATCTTTAATTCTTGGATGATGGGAGAAAGTGTTGTATAAGACTTATTTGTGGGATTCTGCATCCCAATCAACTTTCTTATATTCTAGCTGTTTGGAGAACTTTTTTCTGGCTGCTATATACAATGTTCAAGCATCATTAGTTTGGGACAAGTCTCAGGGCTGGGAACTCAGCAAGTTCTAGAGCTGCTTTTTCATGAACTGGGTGCTGAATACAATTAGATCAGTTGCGTCAGCATGAAAGTGATCCAACATGATTTTCCAAATAATCTGGCAAAGACTCCAAGTGCTCTGCTTGCATTACAAGTTTGAGAAGCACTGCTTTGGGAATGATGTGACCAAGAACTCAATTTTAGTTTAGAGTTTGCTGTTGTATGTATGTAAACAACAAAAACAAATAAAGAAAAGTAGCTTTTTAGTTTTGTTTCAGCTCATTGGGAGCACATCATCTGTAAGTTTTCCCAAGTGTTAAATAAAGAATCAAACACATGCCAAAGGGTTTGGATGGAGATTAAGAAAATGAACAGAGGATATGCATGCTTGCTACTTACTGTACCCAGCACGTAGCAGTTGTTTGTTAAACTTGCACCTACTCTTGATGTCATTAACATTTACCTCTCAAATGAGGTGATTTCTGATTCTGAAACCAGCCTGACTTTTTCGTTATGGCTTGTAGCACACACCAATTATACTCAGTCTTTTTGTGTAAACATGAATTAGCCACCAGTGATAAACACAATAGCAAAAGACACCTGCTTGATGTTATAAACACGTACTAAGAAATTTCAAGACCTTATGACCTTGGATAATTGTGGCAATGTGGGCAGGCTGGAACTATTATTATCATTTCAATTTACAAAGGAGAAAGTGAGACTCTGGTGATTCAGTGGATACTCCAATTTCATCAGCCAATTACATTAGGATTATCATTTGAATATACGCTGTCAACTGTAAATTCCATCCACAAACTTAGTAAGTACCACAAGATACTCAAGCAGTACTGTAATAAGGGCGCTAGCCAAAAATCAGGAATGAAAAGGTTTTTAGGGTATGAGGAATGTTATATTGGATCTGCCTAGGATAAATAAAACTTTTCAAGATTAAAATATCAAGATACTGTTTGTTTAGAGGAAAAAAACCTGAGAATTTTAAAGCATGATTTTAAAGAATGCTACATGAAATGGATTCTCATTTATTGTGTACCTCATTGGAAAAAGTTATTGTCTATTGTTCTCACAGGCATCATGGATTACTGGACACTTTGTAATTTCTTCTACATCCTGGAATTTAAATGTGTCTTTAAAATTTATGTCAGTATTAAAACAGCTTTTGTGGACTTTTATATCTCTGACTTTACTGATTTGTATTTTCCATATAAGAGACATGGAAACCTGGTATTACTAATTTTAAGATATCTATCAATATGTATGTTTTCTCTCTCTGTCTGTCTCTGTTTCTCTCTGTCTCTCTGTCTCTGTCTCTCTCTGTCTCTCTCTTTCTCTGGCTTATTATCCTTCTACTGAATATGGATATGAATGATGTAGTCATTCACTAGGAAAACCACACTGTCTTTGATATCTGGCAACTATGGCTTCAAATTCTAACTTCAATATTTGCTAACTGTATGAACTTTGAGAAGTGTGTTAGTTGTTAGTGCACAACAAATCATCACATACTTAATGGCCTAACTATAGCATTTATTATATCACCATTGTGTGAGTGTGCATCTGAGCCACCCTGTCTGGGCCTCCTGAAAAATTTGCTGTCAAATGTTGCCGGTTTGGGGGATCCATTGTAAGGTCAGGGTTGGGTGGCTATGGGTAAAATTCATTTCCTTTCTCTGTAGAACACAGGGTGCTTATTTCATGGAGGCCCACAGGAGAATCTATCTGACATTAAGGCAGCCTGATTTTAGGCTTCTCTGATGTCAGTATTCCAGAGGGGAACATTATAAAGGAAAACCCGATTTGGTTATCACAATGCACTACCTGCACCATTGTGCAATTTATCAAACAATATTTGAGAAGTAGGGCATAGAGGGTCACAGGACTTCACGAGGCTGCTGCTGTGGTTCTGTCAGGTGGACACAGCAAGTCATCCTGAGGACAGGTCTTTCATTCAAGAAAGAATAACTTTGAGTGCTCCTCTGTGTTGTATGCACCTAACAGTGGTATAACCTATCATCTGAGCATCACTTACAACCCATGTCTTTTGCTTTATGTGATGGCTGATCTTTATTATTTTTGTTTGATACAAAATAATTTCTTTGGAAGGAAAGGAAATGGAACCTTCTTCATTAATTTTGGAAGTCCAGAGTGGTAGCGTTCTCTCTGTTAGAGAGACTCTAACTTAAATCAGCTGGGTGTTCATGGGCGAGGGCCTCCCACAGAGAAGTCATCAGAAAGAGGAGTCTGGGCTGGGTTTGCTCCTCCCTGGTGAAGCTAGTCTTCCCCTGGGCTTTGTCGGATGCTCTCACTAGAAGGCCATATTTGGGAGCAATGCCTAGACATGAAAACATACACTGCCAGTGCTGTGAGTTTAGGTACAAAAGAAAAGATTCCCAGCCAAACAAAGCAGTGGAATTGTATTCCACAGAACTATTACGCTGTGCTTTCTGAAGGGATATGGTTCAGCAAGGGTTTTATTGAGGAATAGACATACAGAGGTCCAGC
Organism: Erethizon dorsatum; assembly: GCA_028451465.1. Classification (NCBI taxonomy): domain Eukaryota; kingdom Metazoa; phylum Chordata; class Mammalia; order Rodentia; family Erethizontidae; genus Erethizon; species Erethizon dorsatum. The sequence continues at coordinate 134,996,422 of CM051826.1, read as the reverse complement.
ACTGTTTCAAAATATGACCTCTGTGGTAGCAAAGATGCAAGAACAGCTAAAAAATTGGTGTCTGATTTTGGATTATTAAGGTTTACCAAGTAGATTTTTCCCTAGTGTTTGGAAACACACAAGGCATTGGACTGATTAAAATTCCAGCATGATTTGTCAACTGAGACAGAAGAATTGGATGTCCCACTAATGTGGGTAGGTTATATCTTTTTTTTTTTTTTTTTTTTGTGGGTACCGGGGGGACGACCTCAGGACCTCGCGCGCCAACAGGCGCCCGTGCCCCTGAGCGATATCACCGGCCCCTTTTTCGTATGTGGGATCCGGGAGTCGAACTCGGGCCTTCGCGCTTGCAAGGCAGGCGCTTAAGCCGCTGAGCCGTCTCACCGGGTAGGTTATATCTTAAGTGATTAATTCAAATTAAAAGCTGATGGGGAAGGAAAAATAAGATGTGCTTATAAAAGTGCTTCAAGGTCTTTTTTTTTTTTTTTTTTGGTGGGTACCGGGGGTCGACCTCAGGACCTCACACGCCAGCAGGCGCCTGTGCCACTGAGCGATATCACCGGCCATTTTCTCGTATGTGGGTTCCGGGAATCGAACTCGGGCCCTTGCGCTTGCCAGGCAGGCGCTTATGCTGCTGAGCCATCTCACCAGCCCCTGCTTCAAGGTCTTATTAAAATCTATAACACTGTTCACTTAACAATTATTTAACTAATTTTTGTTTATAACTTCTGCACCTGCCCCTTACTGTTATACACCAGGAGAAGAAAAAACAAAACAAAACTTCATTACAATACCACCAGCACATGGTAGAAATCAGAAAGCTGCACTCATTTCAGAGTCACCTTGTAGCTAATAATGAATAGAAAGTCGAACTCTATTCTAGGGATATTTTCACGGTAAACCAAACAATCAGTCATGATTATGTTTTCACATCCAATCTTTTTGTGATTGTCAGTTTCTTTGTGCTTGCTGTGCTTTTTCAAAGCAAAACATCTGCATTAAAAGTACATAACTGAGAGACGTGTAGATTAAAATGGACAAAAAGCAAAAAAGCAGAAATATCAGGAGAAGAATATGGAAATAAGAAAGAGTATCACAGGGTTTATTTGAATCACTGCATACCTTCCAGAGCTCTGCTAGGGTTAGAAGTGCTCTGGACTCTTGGTCATTTGGGCACTGCTCCTCAACCAAGGGTAATTTATAGTATTCTATGAACAAAATTTTAAAAATATCAGTATGAGACATTTTGTTTATAAGCTGAACACGTTTCTTCTACCCATGAGTTTTAAATGTGCTGAGTGGATGTATAGATTGCTGAAGTTTCCTGATTTCATTTCCTTATGGTTAATCTGTGGGATAGGATTAGCTGACCCCTTAACACCCTCCCACATTCAACACTGTTCTTGACAATTAAGTGCATTTAAAAAGATTCATGTAAATTACATAACCTCTGCTTCTTAGTAACATACCTGACAAACATTTCCTAATAACTTAGAAATTTTGTTATTTGATGTTAAAAGATTGGGAACTAAGGCCAGGCACAAAGACAGAAACTTACAGTTATTTAGTTGGTAGAAAATCTACTGGGTGAGAATCAACAATTTTTTTTCTTTATAAGAAAGAAAACGTACTCTCTCCCACTGCTTCTTCACAAACACAAGCACATTAATCTATCACCCACAGTAATCTGGATGTTAAATTCTCTTTTCTTACTAGTGTGTGATTCTCATTTTTCATATTAGCTCTAAACTAGCTGTAAAGTGTATTTTCACTCACTTGCATATCTCATGGTTACCCAGCACCTATCACATGGCATACATTTTTCTACTTACACAGGAAAACGCCTCACAGTCTGGAGACTGTGGACTAGCGAGTAGGAGATTAAATCCCAGAACCTGAACATGAGGGTCACTTGGTAATAAAAGAAAGAACAAAATTGGAGACATGAGACTCTGCATAATGGGGTAGTATCTCTCAATAATGCACCCTCTAGACAATAAACTTGCACCTGTCTGAAACCAGTGGCATCCCAGTAGGCACTGGGTGTAACACACTTTTCGGAGTGCTGCTGGTCGATGCTGATAGAGTGGTATGAATGTAGAGTCACCTTCCAGTAGAAGACATAGATGGGGAGTCATACTTCCAGAATTTACTGCATTGCATAAATTTGTGAAATTGCACATTGGACAAGAAATGGCTAAAGCAATACAAATATCATTCTGTAATAAAGGGCAAAAAAGTCTTACTTTGAAGATTGAACTTAGATCATTTCAAGACATATATAATCATATTTTCCTTCCATCAATATATCATGTCCAGGAAGAGGAGTTCATCTATTTTACATGAGCAGGCTTGGACACCACAAGTCCTAGACACAGATCGGCTGTGCTCAACCTGAGAACAGGATTCATGGATCTGACAAGAATAACGGACATATTACCTGGGGTACTCTTTACTCACAGTCACCAGTAATGCAGTAAGGAGATATTAGGGTTTAATGCCGCATTCACCTGCTAATTACGGCTGCATATTTTGATGCAGTATTTTGCTTAGGTTAAGGATATTGCTACTATTTTTAATTGAGCACACTGAGTAAGTCTCCTTAAACGGTAAGTTTTAGTTTTTAAAACATTTCTATTAATAAGACTAAATCTTACATCAATTCCTGATCCTTGAGCTTTCTAGGCCCTTACATCCCCACATACCATTGATACGCCACTGCTCACAAGATCTTTGCCTTTATGCTAGCCCTCTTCTCTGAATCCAGACATATATTTCCAAAAGGAGCCATGATGTTTCCACTTGTATGCTTAAAACAGTCCTCAAAGACTAACGTGACCATGAAAGCTTTCTTCCAAATGTGGCTTTTCTCCTGAGTTCGGTGAAAGGAACACTCATGTTTTTAACCGTAGAAGAAAGCCATCCTGCCTCTTCTCCTTCATCCCGCAGCCACTCTCCATGAACCCCGCTTCATTCTGCGTCCCGCATACTTCGGTATCCACTGCTGCACCTACAATAACGCTACAGTTTGCGATGCCACCGTGGTTGCAATCTGTCTCTCCAAATTCATCCTCCTTCCCTCTGAACACATCTTGTAGGCCATTGAGTTTCCAAAATATGTTGGGATGAACAGTTTTCAAAAGTCGCTTTTGGTATTTATGTCTAGTTACTTCATCTGTAATATTTTGGTTTTCCTCTAAATTGTTCTTTTAGAAACTTGGACTGTCTGTTGCCCTTATGTAACATACTCTTCCTCCTCCTGATTTGTTATTTTGCCTTATTTTGTGTTGTTATCTCCTATTCACCCTTCAGATACAGTTAAAATATCATTCACCGAAATATATTTCCAACCACACCTTCTTTCAATTAAATTTCCTTCCAAAACCCTTCATGGTTTTTTTGTTTGTACTTATAAACTGAGACATTTGTTTAGTTTTTCTTTTTTTTTTTTACTTTGTTATTTTGGGAAAATATCTTTGAAGCTATATATTGATTGTCTGAAATGTTAGTGCATTTACAAAATAACAGCTAATCATTTCGGAAACATTGCCAGCCATCCAGAAGCAACCCAGGGACACTTGTCCACCCAGGTGGGTAGATGTTTCTGAAGTCCAGGTTTGGCTGGACCCTCTCCAACATCTATCAGCTAGACACTTTGTTTTCGAAATTGATGAATCTTGCTCACATACTTCAGGCTCAGCCATTTTATTTAAACAAAGACAATAAATTATACATTGAACTCTAAATATTTCTTTTCATCTTTAAAGTATGACCAAATAAAATTGTAACCAATATGCTAGTAGTAAAAAAAAAAAAAAGCTTTGGTCATAAGATACTATGACTTTTAGTAGAGAATGCTTTCAATCATTTATTCCCTAAAAAACCAAAAACTAAGAATGATGAAACATATCATGTCTACAAAAAAATGGAAATATACAGATTAGTGATAAAACAAGATAAAAATAGAATAAATAAGAAAAAAATAAATAGGCAAAAAAAAAAAGAACAAAATTAGCTTCCCTGAGTTTCACTGTGTCCCTTTCTCTTTACATGGTTATTTTTAATACCTACTCTTATTGAAATAAAGTATCCCTCAACATTCATATGGGGTTATTACATGGTTTTAAATGAAATCTATATCAGATCTACGTAAGAAGCATTTTGTAGAATCCAAATTCCAAAGATTCCCCTTCCAGTTTGGAATTTCCAGTTATGGACTGACACATGTGCAATTGCAATAAGATAGCGAGGTCTTTAACCAAAATTTGAATATGTAGTCATAAAGGGGAATTGTTGCATCAGATGTCACATGTATTGAGAAGTTTAGTTACATCATATGTTCCTGAGAATTTCTTTATGCTTCTTAATGTACTTAATAAATCTGTGTGTAACCACTGGCTTCCTTTCTTACTTTTCTTCCTCAAAATGTATAAACTGACATAGTCATTAACATATAGGATTACTTTTTTGATCTTCCATTGTAATTCACTAAGGTTATAAATATAGTTTGGGTAAAGAATAAAATAAAATATATGGAAGGTTGGGGAACATTTCTGGAGCATAATACAAGTTCAGAGTAATTTGATTCAAATTGTTGACATTTTATATTAAAGAATAACTGAGTTACCAGATAGAATATGCAGTATGCACACCCACTGGAAACAAATATTATACATTACAGTTCATTTCTTCTAACTTTTGTTTCTGGCATTTGCAGCACAATGGTTTTAGCCGCTCTTAAATTAAAAAAAATGCTTTAGAAGCTCCAAAGATCACACATGGATACGTCAATTAACAAAAGCAGCTAAGGGGGAGCAGCCTGAAAGTCCTTGCTGCACTTATTACAACACTTTCTCGTGAAAAAATGGATCTCAGTGTTATTATTAAGTCCTGTACTCCTTATATTTAAAAGTTAAGATATCAACTTGTATATTTGGAGGAAAAATGTAACAAAAATTATCCTTTTAAAATAGAGTGAAAGAGCTCAGCAGGGAATCAAAGCATAACTACAAGATTTTAGCTGATGATATTAGAAATATTGCCTTTGGTAGAATTTTCCAACATAGTATTAAATGTTTACATTCAAGTATTTTATTAGGTTATTCAACTACAGTTGCATATCAAAACTGTACAATAACTGATAGCAAGTTCAGTAAGATTGTTCAAAATTTACAAAATAGCAATAATTTTCACCTGCACGCAAAAATGCATAAGAGAAATATGAAACTGAAGTCCAATATCTTCAGGCTTACTTGAGGGAATGTTCATATTTTTCCTCTACTAAAAGGTACACTGGGAAGAAAGCTAGCATCCTTTCACAGTGGAGGCTGATATTATGGGAAGCACAGAGCGATTGGAAAGGTGAGCGGCTTAAGTGACCTTCATTCAAGCTCCATTGAAACAATTGAGTAAGAGGATTTATTCAGCAGGCTGTAAAATACAACTAGAAAATAAATCCCAACACCCAGTGCATACACTTTCATCAAAGGAAGCTTATGAATGTGCAATTATATAGAAAAGCACTTATTTTGGATATTTCAGTATTCATTGAAAATGGTACGAATAATTACATTATGAAAAATTACAACATTAACAAAATGCATTTCATTGTTAAGCTATCAACATATATTTTGGATACACACCATTATACAAATAGTTCTATATGTTAAATTACAGAGAAAAATTTTAAGAATTTGTACAGTTAGATCAATTGTCAGAAAACTAACAATTCTGTTATTCTGTGTAAATTTCTTTGGTATTTCAGTACAACACAGGTGTTCTGATGTAATAACATCAGCAAAGTAACAATCTCTTCTACATTTCCTTTTCAGTTTTATATACAATTCAGGGCATTCTTCCTTGGAATAATTTTGCTACTATTCTCGTATACAATCTGTGTTTTATTTTCCAAAACAATTTTTAAAGACTGTATAAGAAAAACAATTTCCTAATGGGAAAATTCAGGGCAGAAATTAATGTTCTAATAACTCTGAGAGTAAAGTGCACATAGCTTACATATATAAACAAACTGTGAAATCTAAACAATGTTTCTTAGATTGCGAACTTTTCACTAAAAAGACACTGTTGCTAATTTGCATGCATATTGTAACCCTGCTTTTCATATATTTTACCCAACATGGTGATTTATAGACAACTGACACTAGCTGCTAAATGATTTATACTCTTACTCCTCTAAATATCATGGCATATATGTTTAAATGAATCTGATTCTTATGTCTACTAAAGATATCTCAATGTATAAATTGTTTTGTATATTATAGAGAAGATAATATAGCACATTAAATTATCTAGTATTAAGTTTATTTTGTAGAATCTGTAAATCTTGTTGTTTTGGTAGTCACTAACCAATTGTGGCTACCCAGCTTTTGATTTATATTAACTAAAATTAAGTGAAATGCAAAATCTAGCTTTCCAGCTCTACAGCCACAAGTCAAGGCTTCAGTAGCCATGTGTCATCAGTAACTACCACAGGTCGATGGAATAAATCCACCTTTGCAGGGATTCCCACCGCACAACACTGAAATACACTGTGTTGCCTACCAGCAAAATACATACAGTCCAATCAGAAGCTAGTTGTTGTTGAATTATAAATAAAAGTATATGGCAAATATTTTGACAAGTTGATCATTAACCACTTTAGATACTCTGTGGAACTTTAATTCCTCAAAAGCATGTGTCCCAAAAAGATACTCTCTCTGAATCTGAGTGAGAATTAACATCCAATGGAAGAGTTTAGCTATCTGTAAGTACAAGATATTCTAGGATATAAATAACAAGTATGGACCTACAAAGGCTGAGATTCCATTTGATGCTAATATAACTGAGGTAAGGTTGTCATATTAGAAGAAAACATTTTAAACGCACTGGAAAAATATTAATGTATTGTCAAAACTTTAAAGCAGTATTCTTCAGAAAAAGTATATTAATACCTTAAAAACTTAAAAATAAACTATGCCACATAGAAAAACAAATTACTGTACATTGTCCCAATTACAGCTGTAAAAGTATATCCAAGATTATCTTGTAATAATATTATGACAGGAATAAAATGACAGTATTCATAAAGATTTACCTCTTTGTGAATTTACAAAGTATTTTTTACACCCAATCTCGTTTTATTCTCAAAGTGATGTGAGAAAAATAACATGAAGGATAAAATACGAGCTGAAGCCACACCATATTGGCCTTATTACTAGGGTTTACATCTAGAAAGAAGGCTCTTGAGCTCGGGCTGGGGCTTCTGGGAGGTGCTTGGATCATGGGGACACGATGCTCAGGGGGGCTCAGTCCCCTGGTGCATTTACACCAACTGTGGTGTTGAGAGGTGCAGCACGGCAGGTCATGGGGCGTGGCCTGGAACTCTACCTCCCTCTCTGCTGCCCTGATCCCTCTGCTGTACCGGAAGTTCTTCCTTCTCTGCCTGCCCCTCTGCCTTGCAGCCAGCTGACTGTGGACTGAATCCTCTACATACTGTGAGGTGAAGAAAACCTTTTCTCCTTTAATTTGTGAGTCACGGGTATTTCGTCCTGGCATTGAGAAAGCAACTGAGACACTTACTTCAATTTAGTGAAAGCCCCCGTAGGTCATGATTCCCAAGCTTGGTTGATAGTTTATGTCTGCATCTCGGTGCTGATTGAAGAGTGTGTTGAACAGAGGCTAGGAAGCTTCAAGGCACTGGGAAAGTTTCATCATAAAATATAAAAGTATTGAGCCTACTTACTTATAAATTAAAACATCCAGGTCACGTGTCAGGAGAGTCTACATTGTGATCCAACGTGGAAGATAAGTAAGGCACACTACACTGAAGAAAGGAAATATCTCTTCCTGAAGAAAAAAAAGCACTTTACGTTTTGGGTCTGGGCTGCTTTTTTTTTTTTTCTTAATGTATAGCTGGTTGAGCCTTTTCCCCTCTATAACACATTTTTTCCTCTTAAAGCAAAACTGTTTTATTTTTAAATTATTCACTTATTAAATTGACAAAAATTGTATATACTTATGGTATATAGTATGATGTGATTTATGTATATATTGTGGAAAGACTAAGTCAAACTAATCTCCTTATATATTACCCGATATATTTTATTTTTTATGATGAAAACACTTAAAATATACTCCCAGAAATTTTCAAATGCAACATATATTTTTATTAATGATAATCACCAAGCTGTAAAATGCATCTCCTACACTTACTCCTCCAATCTAACTGGAATTTTGGATCTTTCTACCAATATCTCTCCAAATTTCCACCCACCACCCAGCCCCTGGTAATCAGCATTGTACTCTGCTTTTTGGGCTTGATTCTTTTTTCTTTTTTTTTTTTTTATGTGGGCACCAGGGGTCAAACTCAGGACCTCGCGCTTGCCAGCAGGTACTTGTGCTACTGAGCAATATCACGGGTTGGGTTTGATTCTTATATTACACGTATGTCTTATTTCGTCCTTGCTGAGAAAAAATGTCTGACACCACAACTAAAGGAAAGAGATGTTTATTTCACCTCACAGTTGTAGAGGATCAGTCCATGGTCAGCTGACTCTGAGACAGAGCAGCATACTGGAGGAGAAAGAATTCCTAGGACAGCAGCAGGAAGCGAGGGAGATCAAGGGAAGAGGGAGGGAGATAAATTCCCAGGCCATGCCATGCGTGACCACCTCCTTGGACCAGGCTTCACCTCCCAACATCACATTTAGTTATAAACTCATCAGTGGACTAATTCACTGATGAGTATTACACCCCATGATCCAATCACCTCAAAAGGCCCAGCCTATGAACGCCTGAGAGTTTGGAGGGACATCTAGGTACGAACCATAACAACATACAAAGGAGATCACACAGAATTTGTCTCTATGAATGGATATTTTATTTAACAGTTCTCTCCAGATTCATTCATATTATTGGAAATGACAGGTCTTCTTTCTCTCTCTCTTTTTTTTTTCTTTATGTGGGTACCGGGAACCAATCTCAGGACCTTGAGCTTGCCAGGCAGGCACTTATGCCACTGATTGGTGCCAGGATTGGTGGATGATATGATAGCTTATCTGTTAATTTTTTAAAGAACTTCCACTGTGTTTTCTATTGATGATACTGATTTACATTTTACATTTCCACCAATAATGTGCAAAGGTTCTCCTACCTCCACATCCTCAGCCACTCTCGATACCTTTCATCTTTATGGTAATACCATTCTAACAAGTAGGAGATGGTTACTCATTTTGGCTTTTTCACTTCTCTGACTATTAGTGGTGTTGAGCATTTTTTCACATATCTGTCTACCATTTACGCCCCCCCCTTTCTCCTCCTCTTCTTGATGTACTATATATACTTTATATTTTTCAGTCAAGTTTTCTTTTTCTTGCTTTGACTTAGCTTTGACGTATGAGTAAGAGTTTGTTCAACAACTTCGGCAAATAGTGAAAGCTATTTGGGACAGAGAAAATAGCATGAGAAAAGTCACAGAATGTTACATGCTTATGAAACCATTTTCTGAGTCTTTTATTTTTTTAAAGCATGTATTTCTGCATCATGTTCTTTGCCTCTGGATGAACAATGAAATTACTTTCTGAACTGAGAGCGCTGAGGGTCTGATCCAAGTTTAGTAAATACGCAACAAGTAAGTGTCCGTGCACTGTAAGGCAGCTTGAATTTCTGTTTCATACCTGTTCAATTTAAAGGGTCGTCTTTTCATTTCCAAGGTACCCCAGAATTAAGACGAAATAATATTCTCCTTTTGACAGAATATACTACTATTAGTGTTTCTATGAATTTCTTACTTAGTATATATTTTAGATACATGATTAATCTTTCCTTGGTGTTTCTCATATCATTGTTACCAAATTTGAAAGCCTGTATGATTTTATATATTTTAAGGCATTCTCCCTACTGTAATAACTGGGAAAAGGAGACAGGTAGAATAAACTTCATTATTTCATGACGTGTGAGAGGGAGTGAAAACCAGTAAAAAGTGGAACACATTTATAGTCATTTCTAGACAGAATATTAACATCGTATTTCTCTGGGAAAATGTGAAGTTTTTGTGAATATCTTGTTTTTCTATAAATAGCACTGCAATTTGTTGGAAAAATTTCAAAAGCTAAACCTAAATAGATTAGTTCACTGTCAAGGAATTAAACCAAAAGGTAAATAAATATCTGAGGAGAAAATGTGAATATGATTTAAGAAGAATGAAGTAAAACAGGCAAAAGAATAGAATAGGACAAAGGACAGCACCAATACTAACAATGCAAAGGAAATCAGCAGTCAGGGAGAAAAGGCTCAGGAATTTAGGAGTCCTACCCAAAAAAGGCACCCTGCCTGCTAGAAAAGTGAAGAAAAAGAAGTTAATCATCCTTCGTACCCAGGGATACGTGAACATAATCCTGAGCTGTGTAATACATTTAACATGTCTAGAGAAGAGAATCTTACACGATATTAATGAGTTCTGCCAGGCAAGGATACAGTCAGATAATTTGACCTATCACATACAAACACAACTCTAGGAATAATTTTCAGTTTATTCCCTTTGATGAAGAATTCCCAGAGATGAATCCTTGACTGGAACTTGCACACATTTTACCAATTTTTAGCAGTCTTCTTTTGCAGGGATTCATTGCTTTCTTTAGTTGCTACTCTTATGCTACTGGAATTGTTTTCTTCTCAGGAAGGTAATCCAACCTGGCTTTCTCACTAAGAATTCTGTGTAGCTTAGTGTATATTGAATGAATGGCCAAAACACTCATGGATAATGACAATAGCTTACGGATGTTTGCTTTTTTGTATTTGTATAAAAACTGGGAAGTATTTTCCAAGACAACATGAGTCAATTCACAACTGTAAAATCCATGTGTAATGCAGAGTAAAGGATTAGCACAGCTATAGAGTGCTGAAAACCATTTGTCAAGCACATGCAAAGTCTGTAGTACCATTCTAATGGTTTCCAGGAATACAGAAGAGATTTAACATGATTTCTACCTGCACCACTTACAATTTACTCAAAAGAAAAGCTCGGCACATTATTTCACAGCGATGGTCAGGGCAAATCTTATATTTCTTGCCATAGATGCCATGTGATTGGCATGCAGTGAAGGATTGCCATGTAGTTGTGAGTGGTTCTGTAGAATTTGCCTGGAGAAAGTAACTTTATTTGGGCCTTAATAGATGGCTAGGAAGGGGAAAAAGAGTGGACATCTACAACAGGCCCAGCCTAAAGCAAGGCACATGATTTAGTCATGGAGTGAAAAAAAGCAAAACAAAATACTTGATTTTAAGGAGGGTACAATTAGGAGCAAGTGAACAAAAAGAAGTGTGTATTTATATTTAACTGAATTTTACAAAAAGAGAATTGCCAAGTTTTAAGCAAGCTTGGGTATGGTCTAGATCATACTTGGTCATACTTGGGCATACTTGACCAAACTTGGCAATGGTCTTGATTGTGTTACTGTAGACAGTTAGGTTAGGTAGAAATATTATCGGCAGTCAGACAGGGCAAGGCCCTCTAGGGAGTCAGTGTGGAAGATGAAAACACATTACAGCTGTGGCTGAAGGTGCATCTGTCGAAGGCCAGGCCTCAAGATAAAGACAGAATTACCAGGCCTACATGCCTTCCCAAGCGATAGGCAATAAATTAAAGATTATACTATGATTGATATCACCTGGCCCAACAGAGTCTAGATAGACCTCAGTCAGCCAGGTGGGTGACCAGGACCTCCTGATCCATCCCTTCCTAAAAAGGTCTTTGTTCTTTCCATGTACACTTGCTATATGACCTGCTTTCCCACTGGATCAATATTACCTAGGCAGCTATACTTGTAATCTTATTGGGTGATCATAGTTTTGACCCATGTTGTACCCACCTCATGATTTTGTACCCACCTTGTGATTTTGCTCTATAAAACTTCCTTTGACAAGTGGGCTCATTGGCAACCCACTTGGATTCCCTACTGTCTCTCAGGAGCTGCCTCTCTCAATAAATTTTTCTTACTCTTAACCTCCGTTCTTCCTTAGAATTCATTCTTCAATTTTGGGGAACACAAACTCAGCATATCTGACATCTAGCAGGTTGGGAATTATACTATTTCCCCTGTATTGATGTGATTTGATTTGACAGTGGGATGTTAGTGGATGTGATAAATGCAGAGTTTTGAAAAGTGTTTTCATGCAGGATATGGTCCAGGGTGTTCTTGCCTTTGTCACGATAAGAACAAACTCCCAGCACTCAGAAGGCTGAGGGAGGAGGATCACTGCAAGTTCAAAGCCATCTTAGGCTGCATAGTGAGCTCAAAGGTAACCTGAACTGCATAGCAAGACCCTGTTTTATATATATATGTGTGTGTGTGTGTGTGTGTGTGTGTGTATCTTAGAATTTTAATGCATATTTTAAATATTTGACAACTTTAACCGAAGTTACAATATAAATACTGTTTCCAAAGGACAGTTAACACATAAATATGTACTTTTTTGCACTTATTGATATAAATTAAATTGGGATGACTAATTTAAAATTTCCTGTACATTTAGAATAGCAATATAATTCTGAATCCTAAGGTCTCTTAAGAGATTTGTTATTATGTTTAATTTAAATTAAATATTTAACATACTGAAATATTTATTTTGTTCCAAAATTGCTATGTTTATCCATTTTTATAGCATTTGCTGAAGTTGTATTTTTCTGAATGGTTTGGTGGATTTTGTAACAGCTCAAAAATTTTCAAAAATACCAAGTAGAGTTTAGTTGTGCTAGAAGGAATTGTTTGTCTCATTTGCTATTAAGCATTAAAAATGATTTTAAACTGAAGATATAATAGAAAAGAAACACATTATATAAAAGGATGACATGATCAGGAAATTGAAGTGACAAAAAGCCATTATTTTATAGATTGATAACATTGGCTAAAAGGGGTTTAAATATACATTCTTCTAAGAAACAATTCTATTGTTTAAATAAGACCCATTCTGAGTGCATGTGATAATCCTAGAATTACTTGAATAACCAAAATTAATGTGTTTACAGGTTGAGAAATATGGTAGCATTACTGATCACCAAAAGTAAAATGTGTGACTGGTTTCAACTTTAGAAAATGAATACTGTATGAACATAATGATTTCACGTTGTCTAACAAATTGATGGATTTTGCTCATAAACTCATAGTTAGGCACATTATTGCATATATAGATTATTTTAAGCATGGAATTGAATTATAGCTACATCTCTCTAATTGTGTTTTCAAAATGAAGGCCCACTGGGTAAATGAGTATGGGATTCACCACCTGCAATAAAGTGGAAATTGCTATTAAGCAAGTAGAGGATTATTGTTTCAAAAATGCAATCCTAAGTTCATTTTAGAACCCCACAGCCAGATATATTTTCAGCATTCCCTTTCATGCTTTGAAATTTTGTCTGTTTTTTAATTTTATTTTTAATTATATGAAGAAAACTAATCTTCATTTGCCCCGAAGAACAGATTCTTTGACTTCTTCAACGAGGCTCTGTGTAGACGGCAGCTGGAATTCATCTGTTCCATCTGCAGTTTCCCAGTTTCCTTGTAGACACTAAATGTCTTTCTAGGGTAGCAATATCCCTGTACATGGCAGAGAGGTGGGACCAAGAAAATCTGAGTCAATTGAATGTCTCGAGAGGTCTGGATTGAAGGAACCAATTTCCAGTGTTTGACTCCATGGTCAGAAAAGAGCCGATCTAGGGACCAGCAGTACAGTTTGGGATAAAGGCTGAAAACCCCAGACTCTGCAGAAAGTTGATGAATGAGATCCTGGGTGGTGATGACGAATGAGCACCCTGGGCAGGTTGGCCTCAGATTGCTGCCACTGCCACGGTCTCCTCTCTCCTCACTGCTAAGGTTCTCTTGCAGCTTTTGTATTTCCTATGAGAACAGAATCCTGGCAACCAACAGAAAATAAGTAACTCAGCAAAACGCTGTGGACCTTTGGAATAGTGATGAGGGTAGCTCTGTGGACCCTCTCCCCAGCAAAGTAACATTTAACTGGTGAAAATCGTTTGGGAGAAACTGAAGTCTCCAAATATTATCTGAAAGGACAGAGCAAGTGGTAAAACTTTTATTCAAGCTCTACAGACTCTCAATAAGAACTGTGTCTGAGCTGGGTGTGGTGGTGCACCCTCATAACCTGAGCATTCTGGGAGGCTGAGGCAGGAAATCACAAGATTGAAACCAGGCTGAGCAACTAGTGACTTAGAAAGAACTTGTCTCAAAAAAAAAAAAAAAAAAAAAAAAAAAAAAGAAAAAGAAAAAGAAAGAAAGAAAAAGAAATTAAAGAGCTCAGGAGATATTATTCCATGGAAATTCCTAGGATTCCATCACTGATACTGAAAAAGAAACAAAAAAGAACTGTAACATTTGAGTCACATCTCTTCACCCTCCCTCCCTCTCTGGTTCAATTGTATGTGACAGACAAAGGTTGTATTTGGGTGGATGTGGTGGTGGAAACAAGAACTGCTTTCCCCACACTCCCAGAATATGAATGACTTCACCCCTGATATTTTTCATACCCTCAAACTTCGTGTTGCAGGAGCTCTATTCCAGGAAGGCATGGCTAAGAGAGAAAGGGCTGGAGCCCCCATCTGTACCCATCATGGAGTAGATCATCTGGACAGGGACCACTGATCGAGAACATTAGCTGAATTGTCCCCTCCTCAGCCTGTTGCTAAGTCAGAGGTTTCGTAGACAAAGAAGACCAGGGGCCACGCTCCACCAGCAAGCTGCTCACAGAATAGCTAGTTAGGTGATTTGTGGGGTTTTATTTTGTTTTGTTTTGAGACTATTTAATTCAGGCTGGCCTTGAACTCACTGTGTAGCACAGGCTGGCTTCAAACTTATGGCAATTCTTAGGCGCTACAGTGCACAGAGAAGCAGACTCTGGTGCAGTGGTCAGAAGCTGTGCCTGGGGCGAAGCCAGATGAAAGCAGAATTCTACAGCTCAACCTGAGGGAGGCTGTTTTTATCCGAAATGGAGCCTCGGAAGTATATGCCTCACGGTTGTGTTGAAAACAAGGAACATCAACTGGAGCAATTAGGAGGAGGTTGACAGCTCCATGATACTAGTGAGGACAAGAAAATTAGCCAACTAGCTAGAAGTTTAACTGAATCAGAGAGAGTAACAGTGAGAAGAACATTCCTACAGTCAGAGAGAGCTGTTCTCAGAGGCTGGCAAATCTGTGCATCTGCAAGGGGTCTCGGCTTTAATTGGATCAGACAGTGGAGCAACCGGTACCACAGGGCATTGTTAAAAACAACTGCACGATAAAATTCCAGGGAGTGGAGGTGACCAGAAGACTTTGTTAAAATAGAACACTCAGAAGCTTAGTGAGGGAATCAAGGGAAGCCATGTTGGGAAAAGGCCTGGCTAAAAGGACAAAGAGACTGTGCAAGTGCCCAGGTGTGCACTTGGGAGAAGCCACAGGAGCAGCTGCGTGTGCAGGGGAAAGAGATGTCACCGACGTAGTTTCCAGAGGTCACTAAGTGAGCACAAAAGCAAGCAGAACAAGGAGCCCTGGAGGGAGAAGTCTATATTCAGAGTTTCTAAAATATGTTCTCTAAAATGTCCCTAATCCACAGTAACAATGAATCACAAATAATGCAAAGAAATGTAAGGTTGCCTCACAAAAAAGGAAGGAAGGAAGGAAAGAAAGAAGGAAGGATGAATGAGAGGAAAAGAAAGAGAGAGAGAGAGGAGAGAGAGACAGAAAGAGAAAGGGCAGAAAGGGGATAAATAGAAATTGCATAAATTGTTCATAAGGAATTGACATATTGTGTGAACAGGAAAAGGACCTTAAACCACTTATTACAAATATATTAAAAAACCTAAAGGAAACCTTGTTTAAAGAAGCCATTATATCAGTTTCTCCCCAAATTGATGATATGAACAAAGAGGTGATAATTATTTTTAAAAAGGCAATCTGTCTTTGTGAAGTTGAAAAGTACAGTAACTGAAATGGAAATCTCACTGAAAGACTTCAAAAGTAAATCAAAGAAAAACAAAAATGGCAAATGTACAACTAGACTGATTAAAAAAAAGAGAGATAAGCAAAAAATAAAATGAAAGCAGGGCCAATGTTTCTGACCTTACACACACCAAAGGAATTATAAAAGAATGATATGAGCAATTGTATGCCAACAAATTGGAAAATAATCTAGAAAAACATGTACAAAACCTTAGTTTATGGTTTAGATAAAAAAGAAATGTTTCCTACAATGCTCATTGTGTTAAAGTTTAGTTGCTGGTGGCATTTAGGAAGGGATTGGACCAGTGGGTAAATCTACTTTTGCTATGTATAACTTTGCCCACTTTACCAGTGGGTGAATCTACTTTTGGGGTATAACAAAATGAAGAAACCTTTATTTTACATAATAATGGCCCTAAATTTCAAGAGTGCTTATGCTAGCAATTTAAATGTACTAAAGAAAAGCCATAGAGAACTTATTTAAAATGAAACAAAGTTAATGATGGCAACTCAGGTAGCATTGTAATCTGGTGCCTCATGGTCAAGGGTTCAGTTCTCCCTAAGGTCCGCATCAGACAAGGGGTTGTTTCTCAAAGGGAGAGTAGTTGTCTACAAATGATGCAGATTCTAACTCGAAAATCCTAAGGGCTTTTGCTGTGATTCACCCGTAGGGGCTGCCAGAGACTCCAAACAGCTTCCCTCTCTGCCACTGCCACTGGAAGTACCTTTGGATGTGCTGGATCATATGGCCTCAGTGGCAGAGAAGTTTGCACAGCAGCCTGCACCTGTTACAGAGCCTTCTGTAGTTCTGGGGCCCACTCAAAACTAACAGCTTTCTGAGTTACTGGCTAAGCGGACCAGCGTAAAACACCTAAGTGAGGAATGTGTTGCCTCCAAAATCCAAATAGTTCCACTAGGCATTGTGCCTCTTTCTTGGTTGTAGGATGGGCCAAATGCAACAACTTATCTTTCATCTTACAAGGGATATCTCTGCATGCCCCACACCAATAGACTCCTAGAAATCTCACTGAGTAAATGGGCCCTTGAATTTTAGTTGGATTTGTCTTCCATCATCGGGTTCACAAATACTTTATCTACAAGTCCATAGTTGTTCCTACTTCTTGCTCACTTGGTTCAACCAGCACAATGCCATCCTTGTAATGGACCAGTGTGATACATTTTGTAAGAGAATGATGACCAAGATCCCTGTGAATTTGGTTGTGATGCAGGGCTGCAGAGTTAATATAACTCTGAGGTTTCATAGTGAATGTGTATTACTCGCCTTGGCAACTGAAAGAAAATTGTTTCTGGTGGGACTTCTGGATAGATATAGAGAAAAATGCATTTGTGAAGTCAATAGCTGCAGACTAGGTACCAAGAGATGTGTTGATCTGTACAAGCAAGGAAATACCTGGTATAGCAGCTGCAACTGGAGTCACCACTTTGTTAAGCTTACAGTAATCCACTGTCATTCTCCAAGAAATATTTGTCTTCTGTGCAGACTGAACAGGAGAGTTAAATGGGAGTGTGGTAGGACCCCTCCCAGCATCCTTTAAGTCCTTGATTGTGGCACTAATTTTGGCAAATGCTTCCAGGGATATGGTAATGTTGATGTCTTTGATTTGTATTTTCTTAGGTATAGGCAACACTAATGGCTTCCATTTGGCCTTTCCCACCATAATGGCCCTTACTCCACAGGTTAGGGAACCAATAGGGAAAGTCTGCCAAGTACTAAGTGTATCTATCTCAAGTATGCATTGTAGAGCTGGAGAAATGACTGCAGGATGCATTTGGTGACCCACTGGATCAACCATGAGTCAGAACTTGGATAAAGCTCCAGGGGTCGCCTGACCTTTGTAGGCACCTACTCTTAGTGGCAAGCCACAGTGATGATTCAGAACCAAGGTTTGTTCAGAACCAGTGTCCAGTAGTCCCTGAAATGTCTGATCATTTATTTTTCCCCACTGTATTACTCTAGTAAATGCCATAAGTCTCTTTGGCCTTTGGCGGGATGGGAGAAAGATTAACAGTATAACTTTTTGGTAATGACCCAAAGTCCTTCCTCAAAGGGATCCAGCCTTCCTTTCATTCATTGTTTTCTGTCTCTGTAAACTAAAAATGTGTCTGTGAATTGGTTGAGGCATTGTGTTTTTCTGTTGCAACAACTTGAGAAAGATTTTTATTCATTTGCTTGGAAATTTTCCGCGTAAATCCAATAAAAATTTAGTAGATTGCTTATCTATTTCACTTCTGGGAACCCCATGATTAGTTAGCCAACATTAGGTCTACAGGAGACAGAACATTCTCATCTGGCTGGATGAGATTTGAGCCTGATTATGAGCCTAGAGTCAAAAGTGAGTGGTGAGGCTTTTTATTTTTCCACTGTCTTGCTTAGTAACTGCATCACTGAAAGACATTACCATTTCTATAGGCAACACGGGATTAGTTTTCTCAAGCAGAGATGCAGAGGGCAACACCACTGTGGGTAGGATGGTGATGTCTCTACCACTGAAGATGGCAAAGTCATATGATCAGAATTTGGAAGTGTAATGATTCCAGCCTTATCATATTCCTCCCAAATATTTCCATCCCAGTTTATGGGATCTCATTCTTTTCTGGCCAGTGCCTTCACTTTAACTACAGGTACCCTTTGCAATTGATAATTAAGTTTGCACTGTAATTGAGCCAACTGCATCATGAAGGATGGAGTTTGGTTTCCAGCATCTTCAGTCTTTGGCTACAGGAGAGAAAATTCTTATTCAGGACAGAGGTAGAAGTCTTTAGTTTATGTGTGTCTAGACCTCAGAGTTCGAATCTTTGAGTTCACTTTTTTTTCTTTATTACCCTGTCCAGACATGCTAAGATCGACCAGCCAACATCATATTTCACACTCGTTCAAAAATATTCTAAAGTATTTTTTATAGAGTCACTAAATTCATTGCATCTCACAAGTGGTGAATTAGGAAAAACAAATGGGTTTATGCTGCATATTGCAGTAAGTAGTCTACATCATGGACTATGAATACTCTTTACACTATCAGAAAGATAATTTTAGACCTCAAAAAATTAGTGAGCTTACTCCAGGAAGCACTAAACCAAGTAGAACAATTATCCTTACAATCCTGATACTTTAAAACCATTCCTTGTACCAAAATCTGTATTGGTTAAGGTTCTCTAGAGCAGGGCAAGTCTTTGACACCAGTGGAGGGGTTTCATGGAAGACAATTTTCCCATGAACTGGAGTTGAGGGTGCTTAAGATGATTCAAGTGCACTGCATTTATTGTGGACTTTAATTGTATTATCATTACCTCACGATTTGTAATGAAATAACTGTACTATTCATCATAATGCAGAATCTGTGGGAGCCCT
This sequence comes from Erethizon dorsatum, assembly GCA_028451465.1. Taxonomy (NCBI): domain Eukaryota; kingdom Metazoa; phylum Chordata; class Mammalia; order Rodentia; family Erethizontidae; genus Erethizon; species Erethizon dorsatum. The sequence continues at coordinate 134,977,064 of CM051826.1, read as the reverse complement.
GAGTATTTTTTTTCTGCAAATAGTCCCATCTGTGGGTGATGGGAGGCAATGATATTTGAAGTATTTTGCTCACATCCAGTCTACTCTATAATCTCATTTTGGTTGCTGGCAGTGCAGAAAACTTTGCTTCACAAAGACAAGAAGACATTAGAAATGGAAGCGGGCTTTTCAGTGCTTTTGCAGCAATCTTGGGTTGTTCCACTGTAATTTCAGGCCAAAACATATGGAGGTTTGAAGTTGTCTCAAATGTATTTTTAAGGCCACCATCATTTGTGATCTCAAGCAATTGGTCCTCTTCTAGCACAGACAAAGGTGATTCAACAGGCTTATTCACAAACAGGTCATGGATCCATTCCTACCAATTCAGGAATCTTTTATGGGTAGGAATCAAACTCATTTGAAAGTTGAGATAGGTGGCCATGCAACAGCCAGGAGAAAGAAGGTCTGGCTTATTCTCTTTCTAAAACTTAGCTACTATTTGAAATGTAACAAAAACTCCAATATTCACTCATTGCTCCCATCTAGCAGTTTAGCTTTTAATGCAGCCACTTTATCTACCTATGTGAACACAGTTGTCATTTCTCCATGAAGTGACAGATTGAGTTCACTGAGCAGGTTGAATACGTCACACAAGTAAGTACATTTTGCAACCCATTCTGTGTCACTGAGTTGGATTTCCAGTGGTGACTGTTTTTGTGGAAGAAATCTTTGAAATAGCTCTTGCAATTCAAAAAATCTGGCAAGTGATCTAGTTTTAGAAAGCCATCTCAAATCTTTGTATGAGAAGACAATGTGTGCTCTGTGCCAATCTCCTCAAAGAGCTCCTTGAATAGATATGACTTAAGGTCATGCACTTTAATGGGATTGACAATTTTAAGCATATCCTGCAAAATGTTCAGTGCAGGTGATATTTTTCTGCTAGCCAGCATTTCTCTCTGAATGGATCTGCATTGACTCACATATAGGAGTGACTTCTTTCATCAAAGTTGAAGTAGCAAAACTAACCCATTTAATCAGACTGGAGTGCTCCAAAAAGAGGCACAAATTAGGGTGTAGGGGCTCATGCATGTAATCCCATCACTGCAAAGCTGAGGCAGCATGATCGAAAGTTGGTGCTCAGCATAGGCAACTTAATGAGATGCTATCTCAATATAAAAAATGAAAACTGACTGGGGATGTAGCTCAGTGCAAAGAACCTGGGTTCAAAACCCAGTACTACACACACACACACACACACACACACACACACACACACAGAGAAATGTGCAACAACTTCCTTATTTTTCCCTTCAATCCACCCAAGCCACAAGCCTATTAGATAATGCCACACACAGTGGAAGTGGATCTCCTCCCTCAGTTTGTGGCCTGCTTGCAAATCACCTCTGGAAACACCCCACAGACATGCACAGAAGTGTGCTTTACTAATCTGGAATTACTTAGTGCAGTAAGGTGACATGTCACAATTAATGGTTACACAGGATGTGGGGATAACTCATAACCATAGTTTCAGGCTTCTATAATTGGTTTTGCAACATATCCACTGCAGAGTTGGGAGCTACTGCACACCATATTTAAAGCTTTATGTTGTCACTAATTATCTATTTCAGAATATTGAGTCCTGCACATGTGTACTTGCATAATCAAGTATTAGAAGAAAAAAGTATTCTATTTTCTTTACATTAAACATCCGAGAATGCCTCAGGTATAGACATTTATTCATTCCCAAACCATAGTTTTCTTGGTCCTGCTTGAGTAATAATAACAAGAGTACCAACACAACTTCCATGAAGGATCTATCTAAGGAAAATATTATAAATGCTTTAATCCATTTTTTCTTTCCCAAATACTAATTTTAGCCATATTTTGAGCCAGATATTAAATTCATTTTCACTCATAATGATTACCCAAGGAAAAGAAAAGTAGAACATATTTTGTCTTTTATCAAGGCTTATAAATTGCAAAAATGATTATGAAATAAATGCATGAGGCACTTTTCATTTCTATCATAAAAGACCATGAGAGTTCAAGAGGAAAGATATTACCATAAAACCTATAAGCATTAACTAACAGTCCATACACACTTACAATGTAACTAACTTCAAATTTGGGATAATAATTATTGTGATCCATCTGTACTGTAGGAGAAGAAAACATTTAATTATCTATCATTGAATTTTCCAAGTCATATTCTGTGCATAGAAGACTGTGTGTTTGTGTGTGTATCTGTGTGTGTGTGTGTGTGTGTGTGTGTGACATGCAGGAGAGGGTGAACAAAGAAGGAAATTGGGAGTCATTAACCCATGCCTGCTTTGCCAAACTCCTTGGTCAAGCTACGGTCTTTAGGTATGGGAATGTGATGTTACATCTATTGCCATGCTAAGCTAATTATTCAGGTTTATTATTGGCATATTATAAGCCATAAACTAAGTACCTGTGACGCTGCCAAAACAGTTTGTTTTTGAGGGTTGCTCATTCAGAAAAAGAGTGCAATAGCTGCAACACTTTAAAAGTTGAGAAAAGAATTAACATTTAGCAAAAATCTGCAACTTGGCTCTGTTAATCTCATAAAATTACAGAAAAATACATAAAACAGTAGGATATAGTCAGACTCAGACCCCAAACAGATATCTCCAAGTGTTAAAAGGCTGAAAAATCTGTAGCAGCAGATGTATTTGTATATTTGTCCTGTATTTTATTTCACCACATATGGTTCCATATTACCACTGAACATGATTATAGCACTTCTGCTCGTGTTGTTACAGTTAAGGCAGCAATGCCATTTATAAACATTTTTCCACCCAGGTGTTCCAATTATATTTAACTTTATATATTTTTCTATGACTTTTATTTTGTCATAAAGTTAGGTCACTGGAGGCATAAAATATCATGGCAGAAAATTTTCATTTTATTTCTTTTGACAGATTCAGCCTCAAACAGTTTATGGAATCATGTGTATCTCTATATTCCATCAGTTTTATTGAAAGGTTTTCAGAATAGGCAAAATCCTCTGTATAGACACACAGTTGGCCATATCCCCTAGTGCTGCTGATTGCTACAAACCCCAGTGCAGTTACACATTTTTATTTCCCCCCTGGCTGTTGGTCTCCATCTCTAACCTTTGGAGAAGAAGATGCCATGGTACAGATGAACCAAGGGTCACCAACCAAGAACTTGGATTCAATAGGTAGCAGTTGCCATATCCAAGGCAGGAATACCTTTCAGCTTGGGTTGAACAGTTAGTGAAGGGTTGAATAATTGACATAATTAATTTTTTCCTGCAAAGAAAATTATTGTACCTTCAAATACAATAGGATTCTGGAAATGTTCAAACTTACTTTCATAGATATTCATCGAAAAAAAAGCACCTTTAGAGGTGCTTTTGCACCATAATCACTTGGCTTACTTTAACTTGAAATCATAATTCCCATTAACACTCCAGTAATGAATTAGAACCACTGAAGGGATAGACCTTGAGAAGGAACTCTTTGTAAACTTACTCTTCTATCAGTAAACTAATAGGTCGCTGCAGAATGTAAAAAATGGAAACAATACATCTGCCCTCATTCTACATCACAGTAATGTGAAGGAACCCAAAACTTAATAGATTTTATAAGATATAAATCACTATTTTAATAAAACCATTTGACTTCCTTGTAAGACCGTTACATTTGATATTCTGGAATGAACTGGTACGAATGCTAGAGCTCCTGGTAAGGAGCTCACATCTTCAATTTCCTCAGTGCTTCCTCTCTTACCCTCTTCTTTTCTTAGGATCACAAAATACACTCTAAGTGGACAAAGTATTTCAAACTTCTGTATAAAGAAATGTTTCTCTTAAATTATCTCTAAGAAATTTCTAGAATTGGAGGTATCTGTGATCCTAAATAGTATTCTTGCATAACAGTTGTATTTCACAAATGGGGAACCATTTATAACACTATCTTATGAAATAGCTCTACAGCCTCAAGATTTTAGACTACTAAATGGTAAACTATAACCATTTGTGCCTGTACTCTACTAAGAATGTTTTTGATTCAGCTTCTTTGCAAGAAAGGCCATTTTATGTAACTATTTTTACCTACATTGTGTGTCAATTATCATATTACATCACCAGAATTAGTTGTGGAAGATAATTGGCCACAATTGCTATAGTTTGTGTGCTTAAATATTTCTATTTGTTTAGTATTGTAGACTATATTCTCAGTCTTAACCATAGTGTATTATGTTTAACCATTAATTGCTTCATGTAAGGGAATTGTTACATGCATATAACATATTAATCATTTCAATTCCTTATGCTCTTTTCCCTACCTCTTCCCTCCTCTCCTCTCCTTCTCCGTCTCCAAAATCTGCCTCCTGTTTCCTACTCTCTTTTTATGTATGTATGTATGTATGCATGCATGCATATATGTTTTGGATTTCTCATAGGAGAGAAGGCACGTGATATTTAACTTTTTCTAACTTGCTTCACTTAGCATTATGGTCTCAGTTCCATCTATTTTCCTGCAAATGACACAATTTCATTCTTTTTCATGGATAATACAGTATTCTCTCTAAGTATAATTACTTTTTCTTTAGTCATCAGTTTGCAGACATTTAGTTTCGTTTCATAGCTTAGCTATTGTGAATTGCACTGCTAGAAACATAGGTATTTGTGCATTACTATAGTATGATGTTTTTAATTCTTCTGGAAATATACCCAGGATGAGTAGAGCTGGTCAAAATGAATTTGTATTTTTAATATTTTGAAGAATTTCCATACTGATTATCATAGGGGTTGTACTATTTTACATTACTATCAATGATGTAGAAGGGCTTCATTCCCCCCCTCCCCACGTTTCTATCAGCATTCATTGCTTTTTTGTGTTCTTGATGAAAGACATTCTGACTGGGGAAAAATAGGATCTCCAAATTGTTTTGGTTTTCATTTCCCTAATGACTAAAATTGATGGACACTTTTTAATGTACTTCTTGGCCATTCATATTTCTTATTTTGAGAAGTGTCCATTTATTTCTTTTGCCCATTTTTTATCGCATCATTTGCTTCTAGGGGGTTAGTTTCCTTGGGCTCCTCATATATTCTAGATATTAATCCTCTGTCAGAAGAGTAGCTATTAATCCTCTATCAGAATGTTTTACAATTCTGTAGCTTGTCATTTCACTCTGTTAATTGTTTCCTTTGCGGTGCAGAAGGTTTTTAATTTGATAGACTGCCATTTATTGATTTGTGATAATATTTCCTGTGCAACTAGAGTTGTGTTCAGGAAGTCTTTGCCTATGCCTATGGTTTCAAGTGTTTTCCCTATGCTATCTTCCAGCAGTTTCAAAGTTTCTTTTTTATATGTATGTCTTTGTTCCCTTTGGACTTTATTTTCTGGGTGAGAGAACTGTAGTTTCAATTTTCTGCACTGGATACCCAGTTTCCCCAGCACTGTTTGTCAAAGAAACTGTTTTTCCCTCAGTGTCTTTTTCTTGCCCCTTTGTTAAAAATCAGACGGTTGGAGGTGCATGCTCCTGCTTCTGCGTGTTCTGTCTGTGTCCACGTGGTGTTGTCACTACAGATGTGTGGTATAACTTGAAGTATTGTGAGGCCTCATGCCTTGCCTTTTCTGTTCAGGATTTATTTGCTTATTCTGTGTCTCTTCTGATGCCCTATGAACTTTAGGATTTTTTTAATTTCTACTTCTGTGAAGAACATTGTTAGTTTTTAATAAAAAAGTATTAAATCTATAGATTGTGTTTGATAATATGGCCATTTACCAATATTAATTCTCCCAATCCAAATGCCTTTCCATTTTCTAATGTCTTCTTCAATTTCTTTCCTCAGAGTTGTATAATTTTTGTTGTAGAGGCCTTGCACCTCCTTGCTTAGGTTGATTCCTAGGTATTTTTGTAAACTACTGTGAATGGAATCGTTTTCCTGATTCCTTTCTCAGTGGTTTCGTTATTGGATTGTACGAATGCTATTGGTATTTGTCTGTTGATTTTCTATTTTACCACATTTCTAAATTAGTTATCAGGTCAGAAGTTCTTTTTGTTCTTTTTTTTTTTTTTTTTATGTGGGTACTTGGAGTCGACCTCAGAACCTTGCACTTGCCAGCAAGCGCTTGTGCTGCTGAGCTATCTCACGGGCCCAAAAGATCTTCTCATGGAGTTATTTTGGGGTCTTCTATGTAAAGAATCACATCATCTGCAAATAGGAGTGACTTGCTTCTTCCTTTCCTATTCACATCTCTCTCCTTTCTCCTTTCTCTTGCCTGATTTTTCTGGGTAAAGTTTCAGTTACTATATTGAATAAGAATGGTGTGAGTGGATAACTTTTCCTTATTAATGATTTTAGGAGAAATGCTTTCAGTATTTCACCATTCAGTATGATATTTCAGTATGATATATGATATAATATATTCTTGTACTTTGAGTTATTTTGAAATTAAGAAATTTAATAAGCATATAGGGGCTATTTATTTATGTCGTCATAACTTATTTCAAATTTAATACTACTGTGGTAGGAAAATACCATCTGTACGATGTTATAAAAATTTATCAAGTGTTGTTTAATTTTCTAGTGTGATTATTTTGCACAAGTATACTGTGTGTTCACAGACTCAGATTCTGAAGTTGCCGTGTTCACCATTTTACACGTGTTCATCATATTCTCTTCTGCATCTCGGCCAATAGAAGCAGCTGGTCCGTTGTGTTATGTAGATGTTTCAGATCATTTTTGCTTGCTCAGTAATCAGTAAGTTGGGAGTAATATTCTCATCTGATACTGATGGGTATTTTTTTTTTTTTTTTTTGAGACTGGGTCTCACTATGTAGTACAGACTGGCCTTGAACTCACAATATAGCCCAAGCTGGCCTCAAACTCACAGCAATCCTCCTGCCTCAGCCTCCCAAGTGCTGGGATTACAGGCATGCATCACCGTGCCCTGCTTCATTTTATACTGGTATATATTCTCTGGCCTAGAGAATATTTCAGATGGCCTAGAACAGGGTAGGAGAAGCATACTGTTCTGTGAAATGAATAGAAACATTTTATCTCAATTAAGTTTTTAAAAATGATAAAACCACAACAAATCTCTTATTATTATTAATATTATTCATAACAAGAATATATAGAATTTGCCAAAAATTGTATACACATTTGAGCAGTTTGCCATACTGATTAAAGTGTCTGGATGCTCATGGCCACCACTCTGAGCACCTCTTGTAATGGTAGAGGCCAAAGGTAACTGGTATAAATCTCTTGATGTCTCAGTACATTTAGTATTAAAATATTTATACAAGTTTTTCTTTTCCTGAAGTATGTATACATTTTTTTGGCAGACTCTGTATAATGCAATTAGTGTAGTATTTCAAAAAATTTTAAAGAACTGCATATTCGACTTTAAACATCAAGTAAATAGAATAAAAAAGAGCATAGATTAGAAATCAAGAGATCTATGAATTTTTTACTCACTGTTTTCCTGTAATTGTTAATATTTGTATCAGTAAGTTACTAAAGAAACAGTGTTGTAGATGAACTATCCTTATATGCAACTGTCATTTTTCATTTTTGCCCCAGTAAGCCATGGGCAAGCCGAGGTTGACAGTGATGGGCCAGACTTAGGTCAGTTTGGGTGTAACGTCGCTATTCCCGAGGGCTTCCACACATGACTTACTCTACTTCTGGGAGAGAAGTTCAAGAGGTAAGATAAAACACATGATCCTTTGTAAAACATTGGCCTGGAGTTAGCACTTCTGTGTGTATAACACTGGCTAAATCAAGCATGGCCAAGCCTAACATGACAAGGGGAGAATATACATTTGGCCTGGATTGGGAGAAATTATGTAGTAATATAGGGAAAGGGCTGGATACAGGAAAGGATGACAAATTGGGAATGATGGAGCAGGCTACTGCAGTATTCTTATAGATTATTATCAGATCATAAAACCTAAAAGAACTTAAACTTGTTTTAATTTGAGAAAGAAAGACCTTTAGAGCAGTGATATAAATAATTCTTTTAAATATAGTCTTTAATAGTTACTAACTAGGTTGCATTTATATATCTATAAAACATAAGACAATCTGATAATTTTCAAAGGTCAAAAGCACTGCTAGTCTGTAAACAACAGAAATGAACATTTCATAGTTAATTTCATAGTTTATTTCTATGCTTAAAATTATTCATTTTTAAAAATTATACTTTTAAGTGACATAAACTAAGCATAGAAAGACAAGTACTACAAGATCTTACTCATGACTGTACTCTAAAAAATCACATATTTAGATGATATAGAATTAGAGAGTAAAACAGTGGTTACCAGAGGCTGGGGAGAATAAGAAGAGGGAGAAATGAGAAAAGGTTGATAGATGGATGCTAATTTACTGTTAAGGCAGGAGTAAGAAGCTATAGTGTACTAGCCAAATTTCTGGGCCCTGAGACACAATACCTAACACCCACAATTAAAAGGAGAGATTAAATCTGGCTCATCCTTTCAGGGGATTCAGTCAATCGGTGGCTGGCTACAAGACAGAAACATCATAGCAGAAGGTTGTGGCAAAGCAAAGATGTGTAGACCATGGCAGGGAGGAAGCAGAGCATGGGGACAGTGACAAAGGAAGGTTTCAGGGACCAGATATAGTATTCCAGGTTCCACCCTCATAACCCACCCACATACACCCAGAAGTGTGTTTTACTGATCCTTTCACTGGCTCCCAAGCCAATCAAATTGACATAATTAAGTTTAACATTCTTTTTTTTTTTTTTTGTGGGTACCGGAGGGTAGACCTCAGGACCTCGCGCGCCAACAGGCACCCGTGCCGCTGAGCGATATCACCGGCCCCTTTTTCGTATGTGGGATCCAGGAGTCGAACTCGGGCCCTCGCACATGCAAGGCAGGCGCTTACGCCGCTGAGCCATCTCACCGGCCCAAGTTTAACATTCTTAATTTGACACACAAACACATTTTCTTAAATCATACAGAATCTCCAAATAAATAAAATAACAAGTTAATCATTGCATGTAAGATGTTATGACATCCTGCATAAAATGGAGAATGCAATAAGCCCTTCTCTGAAGTCTCATGATTCCCAGCATTTCACAAAAGTCCAAGTCACAGTCTCTTCTTTGATTTAAGGAATTTCTGTAAAGTCAAAAGTAAGTTGCATAATATTAAGGCAAAATGAAACAGGGTAAATGGTACCATTCCAAAAGTGGGGAATCAAAATATCGAAAAGAATCAGACCAATACAGTAGTGAAACACAGAAGTAGAAACATTATTTCTTGTTGCTCCGTTTCTGGCATCCAGGGCACATAGATAGCGGAGAGATGTGAATTCCAGAGGGCTTGCAGAGGCCTGCACCTACAGCATCGCTCTTGTGGGCTGGCTCTGCTCAAGGCCTGCACTTTTTCTTGACAGATGTTCCATGTTCATGACATCTCTGACATCTCGGGGTCTTCAATGCACCTTCAGCTTCAATTTATTCCCATAGATTTTTGCACTTCCTCTCAGGGATTCCTTGCCTGGCATCCTGAAATCTTGGTGGAAGCCTCCCTGACTTCACAACTCTTGAATCCCACATGCCAGTAAAAGCAACACTGCATGGATGATGCCAATGGCAGTAGTAGGCAGGGCCCTGAATGCAGCTGCCTCTGAATTACTGGGTGGCTGAACACAGTGGAATGAATCAAAGGGTGCCAGTATCTTAGAGGTTTTTTCCTCAGATAGGGAGACGAAGGGCTCTTTTCTCAAATAAAAGATTTACACTTTTGCCCCGCTTGAGCCCACCATGGGTGGTGTCTTGCTGATACTTGACATGCCCTCAAGACTTCTCCCTTCTCCCATTTCAAAGTACTTGGTATTTTTAAATAGTGCTCATCTCAGCTGTCTCACTTTCTTTGCCTCTAACTTTACACATGGTTCCCTTCAGGCAAGGTACCCAAGGTCAAGCTTCTATGACCTTCTCAGACACACCCAGAGATGTGCATTACTAATCTCCCAGGCAGCTCCCAGGCCAAGCAAGTTGACGCCATTAAGCAAAAGCACCACATCTGGTGTATTATTGCATAGTTGGGTGATTATATTTAATAGTAATGAACTTTACAGAAAATGATGTACTGAGCTACCATCAAGGCATCTGACCTGTTCTTTACCCCCAAATTTCCCTGGTCCTGTTTCTCTCCTAAAGACCAAGAAGGAACTTTTCTTGAGGTTCCTTTATCACCTAAGGATGGAATTTACCGGAGAGGAGCACTATTATCGTAAGTCTTATTATTGAAATTTCTTTAACCAAGAAAAGTTAAACTGGGGAAGAGACTGAAACATCACATGCAGAGGCTAGAAGAACTTTGTCCAAAGATATTGTTTGTTCTCTAGGCTCATTCATTTTGTTTACCATCTTGTGTATCCCTCTAAAATTGCCTACCACCCTCTACTTCCCCATCATCTGCAAAGAAGATATTTAAGTCTGGAATATTTGGTGCTGCTTTGAGATTCAGATGTTGTGTGGCTTCAACACACATTGCACATTAGTATATTTTTAGGGTTTTTCCTTGTTAATCTGTCTACTGCTAGTTTATTTCAGGGTAGTGAAATACTGACACTTCAGAGGTGAAAATTGAACTTTTCTACAATACGTAATAAAATTGTACAGAAATGGTCTCTTTAAAACGTCTTTTTTTGTTTTATGAAAAAATAAAACAAAATTTCATAACAAAATAATAAGAAAATAACAATAGTTAATGCACTGTAAATCATTATCTTCAAAGTAGTTGCTCAGAATACAAGGTGTAGACAAAAATATTCTCTCTTCCAGAGAAGAAACAAACAGGTAATAGCCCAAAACTTTCTTTTCAGTGCCCTAAGAGAAACTAGTAACATAAATAAAACTTCTGAAGAAAGCTTTCCCTGGAAGTGTACTGATAGCTGATGGAAATTATGCTGATCCCTCAAGCCCTTGTGAGAAGGAAGGTACGATTACAGAAAGTGAACTGTGGTGATATTCTCACTTTAGAGCAACCCAGAAAGACCTTCCTTGATCTTTACCTTCTCCCTTCCTCTCCAGTACCTCCCTCTCCCCTCATATGTTTCCACTGGCTGCCTTTCTCTCAGTCTATCCCAGGCTTTCTCTCTTTCACCATTCGTGTATTTGTCTCCCTCTTTTCTTTCTGAAGCTTCTTCCACTATGATTCCTTCCTCAGTTTCTCTCCTCCTTCCTTTTCTTCCCCCTTGTTGCCTTTCCTTGATCACTGCTGAGCCCTGGAGTTGTGAGCTGTTTTCTTTGCATTTGTGGGGTTTATTTTTGTAGTGGAATCAGTCACATGGCTGGTACTGTATGCTCAGAGCAGGGGAGGATGCCCGGCCTGGGAGGATGCTCCCACGACAGGTGAGAGAGCAGCCTGCAGGTGGTGCTGGACCACACTTCTCTGCTCTCTCAGCAAACCACGCTGCTTTTTAGGGATGCCCTCCTCTGTGTTCCCCACACTCTTTGAGACACTTCCTCCAGCTTTTTCATCTGCTTTGTACTCAGTGTGGAGGAATAGGGAAAAATGCAATTCTGGACTGAGCAGCAGTGATTCTGGGTATGAAGGAATCCACAAGTCATCCAGTGCTCACCATGGTGCAGCACCGATGCTGACCTCAGCTGCTACATTCCGTGCCTGTCCCGCCATCCCATTGTCCCCTAGAGGCCAAGGAAGAGACGCTCTCCATCTGGACATTCTAGGAAAGAGAAAAAGGCTTGGAAGCTCTACCCACCTGCGCGTGGTACAGGGCTCCTCCTCACCCCTCCCCTTACCCGGTCAGTGAGCAGCTATGCTCTGTCAAGGGGGCAGCTCACACATTTTTTTATTCAAGCACATGGTATAAAATGAGAGATTAATTTTTCATATGCATATTTCCAATACAGAAAATTTAATTTCTAATGAAATATGGAAAATCAGAGAGGAGTGAAATTAGCAATTTTCTCAGAAAGATTCCATTCATCTACAGTTTTTTAAAATCCCCTTTATCAAAATAGCAGACACGTATGGAATTATTAAGCCGAGAACAGATTCATGGTACCATATTTGAAGGTATCTTTCCATAAATGTACATATTTCAACAGTTAAATTACTGTGTTTATGTGTTATTAAATCATTCTGTACTTTGACAAAAGAAAACCTATGTATTTGCAAATGTATATTGACAAAAAAATAAAAGAAACTTCCCTGAGCTCATTTCCACAGTAGTTTTGGTGATATTGCTTTGAAACTTGAATGACAGTAAATACTGCCATAACATGCAAGCATTATTCATCTGGATCGTAAAAATTGAATTACTTTTTTACCTCTCCCTTTGCATTACTCTCAGTGGCAGCAGTAGCCGTTTCTTAAGTACATGCACTATAAATTTAACTCCTTATTTTAGAGAGATAACTCGCAAGTCCAGATTCTTGCAAAGTTGTCATCGTCTCCTGAACTTTAGGCCCTTATGTAGAACTTAACATTTTACAAGCAGCTTTTTTAGTTTTTTTGAAAGAAGGAATAAATATCAGTAATTATTCCCAGACAGTGAACTTCAACCGATAAATACTACATTTAAAAAATTAAAATATAGGGCTGGTGATGTAGGTCAGTGGTGGTACAATTGCCTACATTGAAAATTAAAATACATGCAACAAAAACTTAGAACATGAGACCTGGCTCTGTTGGTCTAACTGTTCTTAGAGTTTGTTTGTTGGTTTCTTAGATGGTTCATTTTAAACCAACCAACGACAAATTTTTCATTGAGCATTTCATCCTTTTTAGAAACATGATAATACTAGTAATGCCCAATGTTTTTGTGGTAAGTATTAATTGGTGATTAGAACCAAATATTGATAAGGATGCTTTGGTAATCCTTGCTTGCAGTATTCTACACCATCTATCCTTCACAAATGAGGTATCTTTTCTTTTATAACCCTAGCTAATTCTCCTTGGAAACAACACGTACTTCAAAAGTCATCCACATTGAAAACAACGACAGCGAAGTCTGTGCCTGCCATGCATGTTTGCCACAGGGTTTGTGCTTAGCTACTCTGAGGTTGAAATCACAGGTGAATGAAATAGAAGTTGCAGTGCTTAAGCTAAATTAAAAGTAGAGTTTATAATTCAGTTGGTAAAAGTATCATAAAGTGACATTAAAATTTGTGGAATATAAGAACCAATTTTTAGTAGAACAAATTTGCTGTTGTATAAGACTTTGCTGAAGCAAATGTATGTTATGGTCTCAGTGCTCATGTCCCCTTTAAATTCATATGTTGAAATCCTACCCTAAGTGATGGTAATAAATGTGGCTTTTGGGGAGATGATTTGGTGCTGAGGGCTCTGTTCTTATGAATAGAATTTGTGCCTTTATAAGAGGCAGCAGGGAGGGGCCTTGCCCCTTCTACCACATGAGAATTAACCAGAAAAGGGTCCTCACTAGGCACAAAATCTGCCTTGATTTTGAACTTCTCAGCTCTATAAGAGCGAGAAATAAATTTTTGTTGTATATGAGCTACCTGGCTTACGGTTTTTACGGTTAGTGTCTCCAGTGAACTTTGTGCATGTTATCAATGACTTGATGAATAAAGAGTGTGTTGCAAAACTTAGACTGATTCAAGGCAAATCATGCTTTTACTAAAGACTCTAGCATATGTGTAGCAAAATAAACATGAACCCAGAGAAGGAGTAAATTTTCCCAGGTTTATACTCCTAGAAGTGTTTTTAATTTTGTTCTTCAAATTATATTTTTTCACTGAAACATTAATCTTTTGAAATTAATCTTTTAAAATAAGACCATATCTTACATTAATTTTAATTAATTTTTCTCATGGGTCAGAAATAAATTACACTGTTATGTGTACTGATTTTAGATTTAGTTTTATGCATTGCTCTCTTTCTTATGTAAATCAGCATATCTATCTAAGTTTTGAAAATATAAGAATCTTAAAATGGTTAACCTTGTATTATTTCTTTTCTATCATTCATGTTATTAGCGAACCTTTAAGTTACATGGTGTACTTAACCTGCCCCATTAACCAATGCTTTTTTAGATTTAGTTCCTTGTTTATAATTTCTCTTCTCATTGTAATGGATAATGTCAGTGTGCTCCACATGACCACTTCAGCCTTGGTCTGATCTCCTCCTTTTAAAGTGTGGATGCCACTCGTGACCTGGTTCCAACCTAGAGAATGTGTGGGAGGTACTGGGATGTGCATAGCTATTATCACATCACATGATAGCAATGCCCGTCTGGGTTTTTGGAAGCAGGTAACCATCCTGGAAGGACTCATGTGGCAGGAGACAGACGGTGTCGTCGAGACACAGCCAGCGAGAATGTCAGAGCCTTCGTCTGACCACCTTTGAGGACCTGAGCACAGACAATGACCAAAGGAGGCCGAGAGAGGATCCTTTTACTGCTGAGTTTCCAGGTGAGAGCCCATCCCATCCGACACCTTGATTGTGGCATCAGGAAACTTGGAAGCAGAACACCAGCGAATCTGTGTGCAGACGCATTACCTGCAGAAACCGCGTGTTGAAAACGGTGCTTTTGAAGCTGCTAAACTTGTGCTAATGCTTGGTGCGTAAGAGCTAATATGTGCTTTTTGCTGTTGCGTGTTTCAGTATGTGCAGATTTGAGATTGATATTTCCAACAGAAAGTACGTCACTTATCAATTCATTTCTCTTTACATTAAGCTTTATTTTAAAATGATGCTGTTTATGTTTTCTGTTATTGGGTTGACACATACCTACCCAGAGCACTTATTCTCTAATTCTTCTGGCCTATCTTCACAGACAGTAAGATTTCTATCAACAAATTGTTTTTTTATAGATAGTGTGCATTTTCTTTATTCTTGGATTTTTAGGGGCAGGTTTACTGAGGTGCATTTTGCTTATGATAAAAATAATTAGTTTGGAGTTCAGTTTGATAGTTTTGTAGAGCATACGCAGTCATGTAAGCAACCACCACAGTGAAAGTAGAAAACGTATCTCTTTCTCATCAAGCTTTCTCATACCCACTGTAGTTAATCCCCTTCTATCCACTTCCTCTATCTCAAATACTTACATGATTTCTTTTCCTACTGTTTGTGTTTGAGAGTATATCATAGAAATGGGATCAGCTACTATACAGCTGTGATGACCCTAATTTAAGAGAAAGCTTTTGAAATTCATACTGAGGTTGCTCGCATCAACAGTCCTGTTTTTAAATTATTTACTTATTCATTTTTATTAGTGTTTAGTACTCTCTATGATAGATAAACCACTGTATGTTTATCTATTCCCTAGTCAATGAAATTTTTGAAATTTTTTGAGCTATTAGTAAATGAACTAGCTGTAATTATTCATAGAAGAGATTTTGGGTGTATTATGTGCACATTTTATATTCCTTGGATGCAAACAAAGAAGCTTCTGGTGACAGAGAACGTATACACAATTAGATATTTCCAGAACATCTTTCCGAGCACCTGCGCTGCGTCACATCCCCAGTAGCACAGCCCTTGGTGTGTCAGGATTGCACCTGTGTGTGATGCCATTGTAGGCATGGCCTGCCAACTCACTGTGTTTCCATGTGCATTTCCCAGAAGATTAATGGTTTGGAGCATCTTTTCATTGACTTATTTGCCAGTGATTTAGTTTTTCTGACAAAGTTCCTGTTCAGATTTTTTGCTTGTTAATTTCATTGGGTTGTTTGAATTTTATTGTTGACTTTTAAGAGTTCTTTGCATATTCTAAGTGAAACTTCTTTACTCTACACATTTTATGCAATTGCTTATTTCAATTCTCTGATTTGTCTTTATTTTCTTGGTAGTGTGTTTTGAAGAGCAAACTTCAAGTTTAACCATTAGATTATCCACTTTTTATGGTTTGTAACTTTTTATCTTATCTAAGAAAGCTTTGCTTAACAGTTCATATCAAAGGTTTCCTTTTAATCTTTCTTCTAGTAGCTCTGTAGTGGTGGCTTATAAGTTCAGGTTTTTGTTCTATTTCAAGTTGATTTCAGTCTATAATGTGAAGGTAGAGGGTAAAATGTGTGTGTGTGTGTGTGTTGTGTATATATGTGTGTGTGTTCCTATCTGACTGCCCAATTGTTT
This sequence comes from Erethizon dorsatum, assembly GCA_028451465.1. NCBI lineage: Eukaryota > Metazoa > Chordata > Mammalia > Rodentia > Erethizontidae > Erethizon > Erethizon dorsatum. The sequence goes on along the minus strand of CM051826.1, from coordinate 134,960,984 downwards.
TAGGACCATTTAGACTAACTTTTTCATTGAGTTGCTTCTGTACCTTTATCATAAATAATTTTACTATATATGTGTTCGTGCTTGTATTTCTAAATTTTCTATTCTATCCCATTTACCTATGCATTGATTATTTTTTACATCTGTTCCTATTGTAATTAAGAACTATATTGATTACTATAACTTACAGTAAGTCTTGTAATCAGGGAGCATAAATTCACTTACTGTGATCTTTCTTCTTAAAAGGAACATGCTTATTCTAGGTCGTTCCTTTACCTTTCTACATAAAACTGTCTTAGTTACTTTTCTTGTGCCTGAGACAAAATATGCAACACCCACAAATTAAAGAAAAAAAAAAGGAGAAAAAGTTTATTTTAGCTCCCAATTTGTAGAGGCATCAAACCATAGCTGGCTGGCTCCAAGGCAGGGTGGTGTGGCAAAGGGGCATCACAGAGGAGAAACAGTCCATGGCAGTGCAGGCAGGAGGCAGCAAAGCAGCAAGAAGCAGCAGCCAGCTGCCTTTTCCCTTGTGTTCCATCCAGGCTACAAGCCTTTTGGGTAGTGCCACCCACAACCAGGATTGGCCTTTCCGTTATTTATACCCAGAACTATGCTAAACCAGTCAGTGGACTAATTTAGTACTACATACCCTTAATCCCAGCACTACACACCCTTAATCCCACTCTCACACACCCTAGATCCAGCCGGCTCTGAAAAGGCCATCTCAGAATGCATGAGGCTTTGGGGGGACACCTAGATGCAAGCCATAACACTTATAGTTAGCATCCCAATTTCAACATAAAAGTTTGTCAGATTTTTGGATTGAATTGTGTGGAATCTGTAGATTACTTTAGGAATAATTAGCAATAACAGTGTTATTTTCTTTTCTTTTTTTTTTTTTTTTTTGTGGGAACCGGGCAGTTGACCTCAGGACCTCGCGCACCAACAGGCACCCGTGCCACTGAGCGATATCACCGGCCCCTTTTTCGTATATGGGTTCTGGGAGTCGAACTCGGGCCCTCGCGCTTGCAAGGCAGGCGCTTACACCGCTGAGCCATCTCACTGGCCCAACCGTGTTATTTTCTAATCACTGAACATTGTATATCTTTATTTAGTTTTCTGTCTTTTTTCCCTTCTTTTTCTTTGTTATTTGAAATAATGCTTTCTTTTTTAAAATTTTTATATTTATTAGAGCATGTTTGCAGTACATAATGATTACATGCATCTTTGGGAGTTGGTATAAAACATCTTAATTGTTTTTACCTCCCTTCCCCTTCCTCACTCTCCCTCCTTCCAATTTTATCCTTGTTAACTCATAGTTATTAACATGCAAAACTTGCTAGGGTCACTCCCTTTGTAATTTCCTTACTTCCTGAGATTTTCCATTAATTTCCAGCTGGTATGTAATTTTTCAACTATGTACAAAGGTACTTCAAGATTGCCCAGCTTCAACTTCCCAAACTATGCAGCGTTGGAGGATATATACAGTCAAGAAAAACACAATCCACAGACTTGGTTATTTCCAGATTTACACAGTAAAAGTAGACTTCTCCTTTCTCTCTTACTGCTTTTTTTTTTTTTTTTGTGGGTACCGGGTGGTCGACCTCAGGACCTCGTGCGCCAACAGGCACCCGTGCCGCTGAGTGATATCACCGGCCCCTTTTTTGTATGTGGTATCTGGGAGTCGAACTCAGGCCCTCGCACTTGCAAGGCAGGCGCTTACGCCGCTGAGCCATCTCACCGGCCCTCTTACTGCTTTTTTAAATATCAATTTTGTTAGATTTTCCTATGTCTATTCCATACATATACATATATTTTTCAACTGTCAGAGATATTGGAAGTGTGTGCATAGAATTTAGATTTAATTCTTCTGCATGTTTCTCAGTACTAGGATAGCCTCTTTAAAATTCCAACTGTTTTCTTAGTCCTGAATTCTGAACTCTGGCACTTTAAACCAGCCAATGAGAGGTTTTTTTTTCCCCTCTAACACTGTATTTCCCATTGCTGTTTTCCATAGCCTATATCTGTAAAAGTTAGATAATACCCTATGGAAAGTAAAACACCTGCTTGTAATTAACATCTTTTCTGATGGTAAGGTGTTATTTATTTTACTTTATCTGGTTTTTATAGTTATTTTATCAGTGGTCTTGCACTATTAATCCATTCCCTTATCATTACTCAAGATTAACATCTCTAGTATCCTTACAACCTTTCTGAAAGTCTGTAATTATGACAGAATAAAAAATTCAATCATAAATTAGAAACTGTTGGGAGTATATGTTGTGAGATTATGAAATAGCAACACTTTAATATAACTTTTGAGTGGTAAAGCTTGTGACAAATCTTCCTATGATTTTCAAGTGGTAGACTAAAATTAGCTGCACAAAATCCAGTGAGATATTTTTGTTAAATTTACTTAGGACTAGATCGAAATTTTTGCATTAATTGGGTAAATTTACTTTAAAAAACCCTCATGATCAAAAATATTGGTTTATCTTTTACATTTTTCCAGCTCCAGGTAAGGCCCTCATCCTGCAGAGAAGGCTTACTAGCTTCTCCAGCAAGTCTGCTTCCAGACTCAGATAAGAGTTTATCTCTTCCAACCTCACAACCAAAAATTTTTTCCCCTTTCTCAGTTGATGTCTTCACTTCATGTCTAACGCTGAAACCCACACCCACAAAGTCTAACCTTTCTTATAAACCCATCAGTAAGCAATGAATCCACTTATTTTACTACTTCTGTACTGCTACAAACACAGCGCCTTTATGAAAACTGCTGAGAGTCTGTGACAAATCCCAGCCTCTCTTGTTTTCCTGAGCTGACCCCCCTTTTCTCCTCAAGCCTTGCTTTCTCTCCATTCAGTCATTTTTATAATCATATACTTTGGACCACTGGGGCAAACCTATATCTTTTACTCACTCTAGCACTTTGTTAGTGTTTAACTGATCAATGTAAGTATTTTCTAAATGGTCAACTATATTTAAAAAATCCTAAAGAGTATAGAGAAAATGGGAAATGTCAGTAAATAGCAGGGAAGTAGCAAGAATAAGAGCTGATTTTTCTCAGACATCTTGTGTTTTTTGGTTGCTACCCTACACTTCCACCTTGTTCCATGTCCTGTTACCTTGTATTTGTTTTCTTACTCATTTCAAACTGTGTATTGTTTATTTCTTTCTTGGTAGTTTTCCGCATGTATTCAGAGTTATAGAACTCTTCCACCATTTACCCATTGTCTATCACAGCATCTGCAATGAACATGTATCTGTATTAAATCAACAAATGCATCATCCTGGATACAAGTATAATGACTTGTAAAAGTACAGTTAGGTCTTAAATAAACTAGGAAAAGTTATGCAGAATCAATTCTGTTTAATATTTTGAGTCACTAGTTCATACATTTTTAAATTGTTTCATGCACTTAGTCTGAATTCACAGTAATTTTGAAAAGTTAAAATTACGCATGCTGTATCTCTTTGCCAGTTCAAGGTGGAAGATGATGGTTATCCAATAGTAATGAATTTGAGAAGACATTGCTGGACTGGTGGAGAATGGCTTCAGTCAGTAGTCTTCTCTTTATCCAGAGCTTTAGAAACAGCAATCATGGAGGTACTTTCAGCAATGTCCAAACACTTCCAAAAGATGCCTATGTTTTCATTAAATGCAATGAGGACTTGGAATCTTTCATCTATTCTTCCCCGATTATTATGTGTACTTGCATCCTTTAATCACAAAATTTGAAGATTCTTAGTGTAAAGAATTTGCATAAGAATGTGCATAGAATGTTGCAGAAACTTTCTTTTCGGTCGCTGTTCTCTACTTCCATTAGGTGAAAGGTACTTGGAGACAACTTTGATGAAGTAACTGAATATCAACAACATGTTTATCTTAATCTTTTCATGAGAAGTTTTATAGGATGACTAAGTACAATCTTAGAACTTGGAGTGACCTGAACTCACATTGTCCAGTCTTTTTTCCCTCTTTAATATTTTGGTAGGTAGTATTGGCCTTTTTCAAGTACAGTTAGAATTATGAAACACATCCCTAAGTGTTTAAATCAGGTCTGCTTGATGGAAAACCTTACATTCTGTTTAGCTAGAATCTGCCCTCCTGAACTGACAATGCTGAGGCCTGTGGCCCTGCCTGGAACAACTCCAACAGTACTTCTGCATTGCAGCCTTTCAAATGGTTGGAAACGGCTACCCAGCCCCGTGAAGCTTCTCTCCAACCTCCTGCAGCTTACTAATATTTCATTGATTGCTGGCTTCCTCTTCCTGCTCACTTTTTATTTTTCCTGTGTGTGCTTCAATTTGCCCAAATGGTCTGCCCAGAACTGAAATCAGTACTCTAGCAAACCTCAGATCAATGCAAAGTATATCTAACACTCTGGAAAAATTTCACTTTCTCCTTGGAGTTGGGTAGATTGCCCAGCAAATAAACTAACAAAGGAAAAGCACCTTTAACAGAAAACTTTTCTTTAAAGCAATTCTCAATTTGCCCATGTTTTAAACTCCTGCTATTTGCAGCATTTTGAGCCATTCTGGCCTTCACTCTACTAGCTTATTAACCATGATATTTTCTAGATTCTTTGACAATATAAATAAATGAAAACTATTCCACAAAGGAGTCTGTGATGCTCTCTCTTCTCTTCAAAATTCAAGAACATTTGGTAATTCTATATAACTCTGTATTCCAAACTCTCCTCATTTGCCCCTATCTTGCCATTTAAATATCACTACATATGCAATACAGCACAAATTATTTCCTCTCTACTTCTTCATTTATTTGCTAATGCATTCATACTTTATTAATGAGATAATTTACCCACATAATCTTTGGTGGCACCTAATGAATTTTAGGTACTACATTAGACACTGAGACATACAAGTCAGGATGGCAGGAAAAGAAATCATAGGTCCACAATCTGCATTTCAGGAGGACGGTTCCAGCAGCATCACAACAGCGGAAGTCCCACATTGCTCACAGTATAATGTCCCTCACCATGGATTTCTAAAGAGTGTTCCTGTCAGATAACTTTTAAAATAAGATTTACAAAAAGTAAATAATACATTTAAATATATTCCATTTAATTCACTAAATTCACTTAATTCACTATTATTTACAAAAAGTAAATAATACATTTAAATATATTCCATTTAATTCACTAAATCCATGTTTTATTTCTGCATGAATCATGTCTACCTACTAACATTTTCCTATTTTTTATTAGCTTAATTAGTTTATTATATTTTGAATACCACCAACCGTTGCTCTGAACAATCAATGGGTTACATTCCCCAGCCATATGTAAAGCCCTAAATGCTGCTTGAATTAGACTAAAAGTGTGCAAAGAATGCAAATCCCCAGGATGAAACAGAGTAGATGGATGTAGAGATCTGAGAAGAGGGAAAAGTTATGTTCTTTTTCACCCAGGACCTTATAAGGGAAAAACCTCACACCATGTTGGAGGAAGGACAGTAGTTTAGTGACAGATGGTGACATGGAGTTTGTATGTGATGGACCTTGGACAAAATCAGATCATGCATCTCAGATTCTCTGGTTGATCCCAGGTAGTGTTAATGGAGGAGGCACTGGATGTTGGTGTGGAGCACACAACTGAGGCCGATCCACCTTCCTGTTGCTTATAAGTTTCTGATGTCTGCTCCAATGTAAGGAGCAGGGATCAAAGAGACAGCACAATCTTTGTGGGAGGGGGCAGTGAGTGACATATTGAATACACAGGGTTTGGTTTAAATCGAACTATCAAAATGGAGATTCAAGAAATAAATTACTTCATTGTAGGAAAATGAAGTTACAGTTGTGCAAACCTAAATTAGTAGCCTTTGCAATTTGTAGCCTCAAATAAAGTAGTTCTTAAAAGAGTTACAACCTGAACATGATGTCCATGACAAGAGTTTGATGAAACCACATGGCTATGTTGCTTTGTTCAAACAGGAACTCACATTATGTTCTTAGAAAACCCTCAGAAAAATGTCAAATCATAGCTCTTCACAAGCATACGCAGTCATTCTTTACTAAAGCCACAGATCATAAGCAAATACTGAGAAATTCATTTGAAAATATTCTGAACTGTTTAAAATGCAATTCTGTATTTTTATTATTCCAAATTGTTAAGCTTAGACTTTTCCAAAGTTAAAGTAATCAATTACTTATTTCTTCTGTCTGTAACTGTGTACACACTTGCACCAACTAATAACCTTTGTGTTAGGATGAAAGATCAAACCTTCATTTAATTTAGCTTAGATTCTGTTTGTTTTCAATTAGGAAGAGAAAATAATTTCAAGCACGATAGGTTATTTATATTTGTTTTGCTTCATTTATAAAACCAAATAAAGCTTTTTTGTTCATGGTCATTAATGTTGTTGAAAAGAAATTATATTAAATGAATAGCTTTCAATAAAAATGAAAATAAGAGGTAAAAATTAAATTATGGTAAATTTCACCTTCAATTGTAACCTCAAGTTACTAGTGGTAAAAATGTGAATTTTTTATAGGAAATTAATATTTTTGGCTAATTTACGTTAGGTATAAACCTTTGTCAAATTGTTTGTCTACTTCTAACACAAAAAAGCTACTGATATCTAGCCCTACCAAGACTTTATTTTTCTACCTGATACTGACATTTTACACACAATATTTTCAAATTATTCATTTAAAACTATGGTATTCTAAAATATGTGTGGTAGGCAAAATGCGATCCTTCCTGAAGTTGTCCTGATTCTAATCCTAGGAATGTGGGTAAGTTTAATTGTATGAACTTGATTGTTGGGGTAGTTCCTAGGGGATTAGTCTTGCTGCTTCTGGTTGGGTCATGGAGTCATGACTTTGGGTGCTATATATAGTCCCTGGTCCCTTCCTCTGTGGTTCTTTTCCCTTATTTTGGTTCTTGGTTGCTATAAAGTAGAGATCCTTGCTCCATCATGACCTTCTACCATGAAGTGCCTGCCTTGGAGCTAATTGACTATGGACTGCATCCCCTAAAACCATAAACCAAATTATACCTCTCTTTCTTGCATTTGTAGGTATAGGTATTGTGTCTCAGGGACGGAAAAGCCAGCTAATACACTGGAATCTGTGAATGTGTTTTTTACATGGAAAAAGAGACCTCACAGATATGATCAAAGTTAAGGATTTCCAGAAGGACATGGTTATCCTGGAGTATCCAGGCCAGCCCACACTAATCACACAAGTCCTTAGAAGCGTAGAAACGTTACTAGATGTAACTAGAGAGAGACATGACCACAGAAAGAAAAGTCCAGGAGAGATTTTTTTTCTTGGATTTAGTGATGGAAGAAGGGGATAGGGATTGCTGGAAGTTTCTTAAAAATGTGAAAGCTGAGGAAATGGATTCTTCTACACCCTACAAAGACCTCAGTTTAGAATGGAATATCTTTGTCAGACCTTCTGACCTTGAGAACTACAACATAATAAATTACATTGTCACTACATTGTGGTAATTTGTTATAGCCACCCCCCCAAAATACAAATGTATTATGCTATATTTTAGGCAGAAATATTTTAGAAGTTGGAATTGATTTTATATGATTTAAAAATCTTTTCCAACATTCATATAATTTTAAAGTGAAAAAAAGCTTTATGACACTATACTAGTTTTTCATAAACCAGTCTGATTTTCAGTATGTTTCTGAAATCAAATATTTATATGTTCATCACAAAGTATTCAATAACAAATGAATGAAAAGTCCCAAATTCTGCTGTTTATCGTCATGAAAACTATTAAATTTCCCTGCAAGGACATTTCAAATGCATCCCAATTCCTCTTAAGAAATTGATCTATTGTTTTGGACAGTTTCTCAAGAAATTGAGATATGCATATTATAATTACAGAATCCTACTTTTCGCTCAGACTATGCCAATGTCAGTCTCACTGTGACTTCTTTTTCTGTATGATAGACATATTACATTCCAGGAGGTGATCGGGACAAGAATCCTGAAAATTATTTTTCTTTTGTGAGAGAAACTACTGATCACATAGAAAAAGATTACTTTTACCATAGCCTGTGTTTTCTCTACAATATTTGGAATGTAAGAGTGTGAATAAAATAATAATTTATTATTTTCTCAAATAATAGTTGTATAAGCTCAATTGATGGGAAAAACGTTGACAATGTGGAATAAATTAAAAACTGACTGGTCTCATTTTTGAAATTTAGCCAGTGGAATGCATGTGGACAAACCTTATACAAAGTACAAAAATGGCTAACTTATTAATCAGAAAAAGACACATAAAATATAAAACAGTACCAATAGTTTAAAATCATTAGGGAGAGATTTTTACAGCACGCAGTCACCAATGCTTTTTGAATTTATTTTCATAGAACGCAGGCAATTTAAAATTACACTTTAAATCATTTTCTTGTCTTGTATAAATGGTGTTGATTTACAATTTAAATTAAAAGTCATGTAAGACATTGAGGTCCAAGTGAAATGTGGAAAATGTGTGCCTATGAATATCTATGTATCTATAGACAGATATTAAAATTCATGTATACATTTTAAAGATACATACATAGAAATTAAATTTAGAAAAACCTAAAATTTATACATATGTTTCTTTCTTAAATGGCTGGAATCACCCACCTTCTATAATTCTTTTTCCATTTTTGCATAGTGTATAATTTCATATGATCTTTAATATTATTGATGTAAAACTTAATAATAGATTCTCAAAAACTTTTCATTGATTATTTTTTTTTTTTTTTTTTTTTGTGGGTACCGGGGGGTCGACCTCAGGACCTCGCGCGCCAACAGGCACCCGTGCCGCTGAGCGATATCACCGGCCCCTTTTTCGTATGTGGGATCCGGGAGTCGAACTCGGGCCCTCGCGCTTGCAAGGCAGGCGCTTATGCCGCTGAGCCATCTCACCGGCCCTCATTGATTATTTTGAGAACAGTGTATGTATGATTAGTCACTGTAGATTAACTTTTTGAAAGATACAAAATGTTTTTAAAAGTAAGGTCTTTTTGTAAACTAGGAATCATTTTCTCCGTTTTAGGTTTCTGTGTATTTTTACCCAAGACATACGTAACTATTGAGACAGATGTGTGACATCTAAAATATAGGCGGAAGCTGAAAGACCATAGATCACCAGACTTCTACCTCACTGTCTGACCCCCTATTCACTCCTGGTCCTTACTGAGCTCCCTGACCATGGCCACCTGAATCAGGAAGCCAGTCTGCACGAGTGTTTATTCTACCTCGAAGAAGCCTAAGACGTAGAGAAATGGAGATTAAAAGCCTGCGTCTCGGGAACTTCACTCTCCTTGTGCTTCTGTGGGAACCACTTCCTTGGTCTCCAAGTCCTTTGTGCCAAGTCAGTGTTTTCCAGACTGAATTGTGAGTGCTGCAAGAGGCCATCAGTGCGGGATAAAAATACTCCCCTCTTACTTCAATTTGCATTGCATTTTTTTCCTAAACTTCAATTTCTGTGCCTGTGCCTTTAATATTTATAAATATGAATTATTTTTAAAGATTTGAAGAGTTATTAGGAAATACATTTTAGGGTGTATACATAAACTTTTGGGTCAATAAATTTGAAGATTTCCTTGGAGAAAAATCCTAGCTGTATGAAATAACTGCCGATACTACATTTTCTGAAGCTGAAGACAAATTCTTTCCTTCCTGGACTTTCCTTATGACTAAGCAGTTCTATCCTGATTCTCCAGATTCCTTAAATTAAGATTGGCAATTTTTTTTTATCAAAAGAGCAAAATAATAAGTGTTTTTCCAACCGTATGTTTGCTATCACAACTACTCATCTCTGCAAATCTGGTGCTATTGTGTGAAAACAATTGTAGATGATATGTAAACAAATGAGCAGGGCTGTGATCTAATATTACTTGTTTTACACAAATATGTCAAAATAGATTTGGCCACAAACTACCATTTTCTGACCCCCTACTCCAGACCCTGACATTTGCTTAAGTTTTCCATTCCACAAAAAAAAAATTCTAACATTGCTCATCTTTCTTTTGACACTACCATTAGACTCTCTCCCAACTGTGAGCTGGGTATTAAAGGTTAATAAATTCCTTTGTCATAGAAAAAGTACAAATTTATTTCTGGGAGAGTATTTATACTTTGTCTTAGTAATATGTATTTTCTGCTACTTAATGCAAAGTTTTTATATTTTCAGGAAATATTTTTGTTTTAGTTCATTCATACTGCTGTAGCAAAATATCTCTGATTAGGAAATTAATGAAGGCCAGAAATATATCTGTCACAGTTCTTGAAAATAGAAGTTTTAGGTCAAGATGTGGACAAGTCTGGTATCTGGAGAGGACCTGGTCTCTGCTTCCAGAGTGGCAACTGGTGGCTGTGGCCTCACTTGCTGGGGAGCAGAAAGGACCTAGGGATCAGTCATCTCCTAAAAGACCCCCTCTTCATGCTATTGCACTGGGGATTTTCTTCCAATATAGATTTTGGAGCAGACACAAACAGAGCCATAGAATGTGTTTTCTAAGACAACATTATTGCTTATAAGGCCATTTTCATGTATTCACTGCAGAAGTATATACCAGGGCAAAAAAATAAATTCATGTAGAATATATTTGTAATTTTCCTATCTATAAACTGTGAAATATCAGGATGCAAATCTTGGGAAGTAAGGCAGTATCATACGGCTCTTCCATCATTGATTTAACTTGTTATTTTCTCACAGATAGGTTATTTGTGATTTTTTGCTTTTATAAAGGAGGCTAAAATAAAAGACTTTCTAGATGCATTATTTTACAGTACACAAACAGGATGAGTTCCAAGGAATGAGGTTGTTGAATGCACGGTATGGGCATTGCAACTTTCCTACATATCGGCAAGTTGTCCTCTGCAGGAATTGTAGGGTTTTGATTCCCAGCAGCAATGACAGCAAAGCGACACTCGTTGTTCCTTGCTGAATGGCATCAGAGCATATAGGTCGCCTTTGGTGTCACTGACTGAAGGGGCATATGCTATCTCAGTGTGGTTTCACGTTGTGTTTCTCTTATCACAAGGAAAATTGAGTCTGGTATTCCTTTGTTCCTCTTGTAAGAATAGTTTCTCTAGACATTTCATCACGTTTTTTCTATTGTGTGTTGATTATCTGTTTTATTGATTCTATAAAAGTTCTTCATGTACTGATGAGATGATCTCATTATATTAGGAGTTTTATGTTTTTGTCAGTAAATTATTTTTTGGTCTTATTATTGATAATTTGGACCATGAAGAATTTTTTTTTTAATTTAAACATAGTTTTACTTTGTGAACTTTAAATTTTAGCTCAGTTAAAAGTATACCCTTTACAATGAAGCTATCGAATTCATAACATTAACGTTAGCAATGAACATTAAGCTAGGGATACATTTCAATACTGGAGCACTTGCCTAGCATATGCAAGGCCCTGGGTTTGATTCTCCAGTATAAGAAAGAAAAAAAGAAATAAAGGAAGGAAAGAAGAAAAGAAGGAAGGAAGAAAGGAAAAAAGGGAGAGAGGGATGGAGGAAAGAAGAAGAGGAAGGAAGGAAGGAATTGATTACTTACAGGCAGATGACTGAACCCTCCTACCTCAGAAGAATACGTGCCTTAGTTATTCCACTTTTCCACCTTGGAAGAACTGTAACTCTAGCACTGTATGTCTTCTGAAATCTCCATAAGTCCTTCTCCTGATGATATCAAGAACACATCTAGTATTGTCTTAATAAAAAGTGAAATTTCCCATGCATCATCATTTAAATCCACAAGTCTTTATGGGACAAGCACTGAAGATAATACATATATTTTTATCCCATCAATATCTTTTCCACCAAAGAATTCTTCCCTGGAAATACTTATGTAATTGACCAAACCTAATTCTACTGATGTCCACATTTTCAACTTTGACAGCTGGAGAGGAAGATTAATAATCATACTTTAAGTAAATAATATTTGACAAGAAATATTGAATTAATGATGAGATTTATATATGCATAGCTATGAACATTGTTGTGTAACATATAAGGTATCCTCTTATAGGTAAAGAGATTTATTACCTCAAAAAACACATGGAAGATAAAAGTTTACATTACTTGAAATAATGCTCAGAGTTCAAAAGATATAAAGAATTTGTGTCTGTGTGTGTGTGTGTGTGTCCTTGTGTGTATGTGTGTGTGTGTATTCATGTATAGCCATATTTGTAAAATGCTGCCTTTCCTGGAGTGATGTTATGGATACACATGTATGCAGAAAGGCCAGAGGTGATAAAGTATATGTGATGAATTGGTCTTTAAAATTTTGGATAGAATTGTTAAATGATGTTCACATTACAGCCTTTGAAGCAAATAGCTTCTTTTTTTCAATGAATAGTTGTCTTTTCTTTAAAAAATCCTGGCCACATTCAAGTTACTTTTGTCCTATAAGAACAAAACACAAAACACATAATTTAAATAAAAATAAAGAAACCCAAGCAGAGAAAACAGAAAGACTTGAGCGGGAAGGAAATGTCCTTAGGAGGGAAAAATTGCAATTGCATTTAATACAAAAAGACTTATGTTCCAGAAAACAGGCAGAAGTCTAACGTTCTCCTTCCTCAAGAAAATTTCATTACTTTTTCCAAAAATGAACCTCTGTTTTAATATTAGAAATTTCTTTAAAATCACATCGCAACATTTTAAGAGGAGGTGTAAGAATATATTATAAAAACGTGTCATACTCCCAGATATCGGGCAGAGAACTGCTGCAACAGGACCCGCTGTGAGAGTGGTGGGGGTTTTACCTTACATTTTACCTTACATTTATTTTAGAGGTGAGCACACTGAGAACTGAGATGTTAAGGAATTTCTCAGGGCCACGAAATTATTCAGTGCATCAACTCCTTTTGTTCAAGGTCTATTTAACTGCAGAGCTCCTGTAACCACAGTGTTGTAATGGTTTCCTTCCAGATGTTCTCCCAGTAGGACTGGGACAACCACCAAGGAGAGGGAGACGTGGCAAGGACGCTGAGATGGAAAACACATCCACCATTAAGAAGACTGGGAGGAGCCTAAGGTAGCACACCTGCAATATTACAATGTTTTCCAAATAAATAGAAGGAAGATGCTGAACTATGGTAGAAAAAGTCTCAGAGAGAATTTTCGACTGAATATTATGCATTTTCTTTCACTTATGTCAAGCATGAGTCACAACGGATTTCAGGATCTAAACAGATGAATATTGAGTACAGATGTAGTCCAGAGGATTTGCAAATTGTGTCTAAATTAAAGCTGTGACATTTGATGAGCTCCCTGGTAAGGAGCACATACAGAAACACTAGACGCACAGTTGCAAGCTGGGTTCTCATGCTGCTAGAGGGTAGTGGAATGATATAAAACTTAACGTCCAGTCATGTAATAAGCTCTTCCCCTCCCCTATGTTGTGATATAGCTAGTATTTCCTGTTTGAATATTGTCAATTATAGAGATCCTGTAAACAGAATTGAAAATTTATGCCCATATGTTTTTTTAAATCCTCTTACTTAAGCATATCATTTGGATTGGTACTATGTTATTTCGTGAAACATTCCATTTTTAATATAAACATGTCCTTCAAAGCAAACAACTTTACATGTGACAACTACCTAAACATTCTTATGTAAGTTTTTTCTGTATTATCTCCACTGAGTTACAGCCATTTCTACTCTTTTACTCTAGAGAGATGACCTACTTCTGGCACTTCTCCACTAAATGCAACACCGAGGTTAAATTCTCTCTTCCCATCTTTGATTTCATTGTGAGCTCAAGTTATTTTTCTAATGTAGATTTGGTGCATGTTTCATCAGAGAGTATCCAGTTTTAATGCATTCATTTAATGTGAAAAGGTTACTATTTTATATTCAGTCATCTATGAAATGTAATTATTCTGGCTATGCACCTCTCCAATAGCAAAATTGCAAGTTAGCATGATAAACTGGAGTGATCTTGGAACAGAGAGAAGATAAAATCAAGGGAAACACATTTGCATAAAAACATTTCAAGGATAACTTTTGATGTCACGAGGCACACAACTTCAGTCATCTGTGTTGATTTTCCCCTTTAGTCAGACATTTAGTTAGACGTTTGTGCTTTGAAATACTATATGATGTACAGCATCCTGCAAATAATTATTTTCTTACAAAAAATCATGATCCTCCAGGCTGCCTTTCTTCATGGTATCTTTGGGCAAGCTGAAGATACAATACCCTATAACTCTTTGAAAGGGATTAGAAGCCTGTCTTTGAAATAATATCTTCAAAGGTCCTTCTGTTGAGTGACGGTTGAGAGACCTCTGTGTGTCTATCTGTGTATGTATACTGTTATGTGATGACAACCTATGACTGTGGTGTGCAGATATTAGTTCTTTGGTAGCTATTTATTACTAGAGAAGAAGGGCAGGAACTGTCATATGTTGATTACTTACTGTTCCTAAGCACCAGTTGTCAGGGTTTACTGTTAATTCTTCTACCAACCTTGCAAGCACAGCTGAGAGAAGCTGTCTTGGAGGCTGCTCCTGAGTATGACTTGATCAATTCATGATCACATTTGTATCTAAGAAAAAAAACACATATTAAGTTAAATTTCATGTTATTAAATCTTATACAAAAATTATGATTAAAAGGCTAAGTCCTGGAAAACATACTAGGAGAAGGACAGGAAAGAATTTTACCAGCCTTACTGTCTCACATAACTGTTTGCTCAGAGTTTACCCGCTGGGTGCAAGGTCCCATCCACTTTCAAGTTACATCGTGTACCTCTCTGGCAAGCGTAGGTTTCATCCACAGCAGAAAGGCCTTTGGGCCATGAACCATGGAGCCCACTGCACTCTCCCCATTTCCAGCTGTTAACTCTGCAGCCTGCTCAGCGTAGTAGTGCAAACATGTGGGGAATGATCCTATCTTGCAGCTTGCCGGAAAGGCTCTGGGACCAGAAGCATGAGCCCGCACACTGCTGGGTGATTCTGTGACCACAGGAGCAGCTTTTTAAAGGATACTGTGTGACAAGCAGGGAGAGCACTATGGCTTTGCAGCCTTTCGTGAAATTGTTGTTGATGAAACTTTGTCTTCATCGCAATTGAACTCTTCAATTTGTGACCTAGGGAAACACAGTAAAAGGCAACATGGGAAAAACTGCTGAGTCCAATGTGCTAGGAAAGTTGCAATCTCTGGTTTTAAGCGTGATGCATTTGAAATTCATGTGGCATTGGTAGGAGAAGGAGAGCAACAGTGCAGTGGTGTTTTGAAAGGAAAGTTTATGTTTTAGGAGGGGCAGTGCAGTACTGTCTGAGAGGTGTTCAGGAGTCAGAACTGATTCCAGGAAAGGCGTTGGTAAGGTCTATCTCCAGCCTCAATCCAGAGACCACCTGCTTTGATCCGACAGTGAAACTTGGCTTTTGTTTGCCCTATACGTGTATATTTTACTTAGTTTTTTTAAACCTTAAAGGAAATTCAAATAAGAAGAAGATGAGCAATGTGACCTCAGAAACAGATGAAACTTATCAATGATTTTGCTGATAGCTGATATTGAGCACCCTTGAGGAGCCGAGAAGGTGACAAGGTAAGGTCCCCAAAATCATATATGTGAGCTGTGCTAGGTTTTAAAACACGAGAAAGGCTCTGGGAAATCCGGCTTTCCAATGGGCCAATAAGAATGTACCGGGCTTAAAAATGGAAAACATTACAATAAGTTCAACTTTGATTATCACAAAGCAAATCGTGTTGTGAGGTTGTGTGTGTCAGTGTGGTAAAATATCGGTGGATCTGTTATCCCATCAGTTCAAGGCTGGGTAGGCCCTTTTGTTTCTGTTGCTGACTCAATACACAGAATTTGGAACTTTTGTATATGGTTCTATTTTATATTTTTTCTTTGATTTATTTTCCCTGTTAAAGACTTAGAGTAGATTTTTTTTGTCCTTGTTTCTCTGCCTCCTGATATTTTAATGCAACTCTATCTGTAGGAAAAGTAGGTTTTAGATGACACAATGATGAATACAAGTTGCTTTGTTAACATCTTGGCCCCTGTTACTACTCATATGGAGAATTTTATAATACACTGCATGACTTGGGCCACCTCACTGTCAAGGTCAGCAGAAGAAAGGTGCGGAGACAAATAGAACATCTTCTATGCATTCTAAGCGGTGAGCGCTCTTCCCCGACCTAACTCTAAAAGGGTTTTGAACACTGTAGAGTTAAGGAAAGATGTGAGCTGAGAATTTTAATTGGAGACTGAGGAATTCCCTACTGATGGCAATAAGCAGAAATACTGACAGAAATGGGATTAAAATTTTAATAGCCCTACATCATCCATCCTCATGGTTTCAACAACCAGTGATATACTAACAAGACCAAACCTAATCATACAAATCCATGCTTCTCCCAAGATAGGGGTCATTATATGCAGCTATCTATGAGGACATTCTCGTATGAATATCCAAAGTGCCATTTGATGAAATGGATACAACAGTAGGAATAACAGTTTTGGTATAACGATGGTGTGTCATGTCTTGCACCTCAAAGTCCAAACAAACATTTTCTCTACAACCCCACCCCCAACCAAATCATCACATAAACTCAATCATACAACTCTTAGTTGTACTCCATGGGTAAATGGTGGGTTTTTAGACTTCAGTTCTACTGCCATTAACATTCCTTCCTTTATTATTTCAAGATACCCTTAATTGGCATCTCTGTTTTACCTATTTTTAACACTAGATTCTTTTTCCTTTTGGTTGTTACAATGATTTTCCTAAAATGCCAACATAAACTATCATTTCTGCTTTTCAATTCTTTCACTATCTTCTTATTGTTTTCATATTAATTTACAAAATTTTCTTTATTGTACGGAAACCGTTTTTATTGTCTGACTCATGCTTACATTTCCTCCTTTATAACTTACTCAATCAACAAATATTTACTGTGTTTCTATTGTGATGACTTCAAGCCTTTGTATACACCAGTGAATAAAATAGTCAGAAATGTCTTGCAAAGTAACATGGTGTATCAGTCAGCTTTACCATTGCTGGAAAACAATACCTGATATCCATAATTTAAAAGAGAAGAAGTTTAATTTGGCTCATGTTTTTAGGGGATTCAGTCAACTGGCTGATCAAAATGCAGGAACATCATGGTGGAAGGGTTAGCAGAGCAAGGCTGCTTAGTTCAAGGTGGCCAGGAAGCAGAGCAGGGGACAATGCCAGAGAAGAGCTGAAAGACCAGAAACAGACCACAAAATCATGCCTCCATGACCCATACCCAGAAAGGTGCATTACTAGTGCCTTAGGCAGCCCCTGGGCAATGGTTAACACCATTAAACTTGACCACCACATATGGGTAGCCTGCAAGGGCATTATGCTATTACCTTCAGACATTTTAGCAAGTTTTTTCTTCTTGATATCACTTTTCTATTTTCTAAGATGCTATTGTTTCCCCATCATAGAAGAGATACTCTGTTTAAGAAAACCTTGACATCCTCATTTCACCCTGTTCCCAGTACCATAGCTTCCCGTGGGTTCTCATAATATATGTCAGCTTAACATCACATCTCATAGCACCTAGCACATTAATTGTCTTTTGTTTTGTTATTTTTATGATGTCTTTATTCAATCTTACTATCTATATTAAAATAAGACCTGAAGTACTCGCAAATTTTATGTTTTTAGATCCTTATTATCTACATCAATATTTGAGAACTTACTCTTAATATCTTACTGAGTTTATTCAGCAAAACCTTATTTATAATGAACACTTATCTATTATGATCATATCATCTTTTAATAACTAGTAACTAATAACTAGCAACTAATAACATAATACAGGTTATGCCACTGTTACTCCTCGCAGCCATACCCTGTGGGGTAATTTGGACCAAAAATGATCCTTTTACTTCTAAAAGCATATGGGCCAGTGAGATGGCTCAGCAGCATAAGCGCCTGCCTGGCAAGCACGAGGTCCTGAGTTCTACTCTCGGTACCCACATATGAAAAAAGGGTCGGTGATATTGCTCAGTGGCACGGGCACCTGCTGGCGTGCAAGGTCCTGAGGTCGAGCCCTGGTACCCACGAAAAACAGAACAAAACAAAACAAAAACTTCTAAAAGCATATAATTATATTCATTCAGAATAAAATGTAATTTAACAACCAGAACATTGCTTTTAACTTTGGATTTAAGAAATTTACTCTGTAGAACAAATGATAAAACATTTAGTGAGATGTTTTCATTTTTAGTAAATATTTTTTAAATCAGGAAAGCCTACAATTATTCATAAATTTCAAAATGGAAAAATATCTTTTTCATGTTTAGGATTTCTCATTTGCTTTTTCATTGCTTTCCTAAATCTACACTCATCTTCGCATTTATTGCCTGGAACCGGAAGCTACAGACAAGAAGAGTTGCACCAGGGTAGGGGCCCACTCAAAACTTTGCTACTGAGGTGATTATCCATGTTAAGTATGTCCATATATGCTTCACTTAGGAATACATAATTAATGCTTTCATTAACACGACACAAATTACTAGCTTTATAAAATACATTTTGTAAGATTAGAACCATTACATCTTTTCCCACATTTCCAGTAATATATTAAATCAAATTTCTTATCGGTACTATGAATTAAGAACAGAAAGCTAGAACAACCATTTACTAAAACTGTCACAGGTAAATTTGTACTTAACATTAAGGGATTTATTGTCAATCTATTAATTAAGGAGTGTTTGAAAAGGGATTGTGCTGCATTGAAAACATCATCCTTGGCCTAAAACACGCTGTAAAGTCTCAGTGTGCTTCTCTATCTCTTGGTACTTAAATTAATAATGTGAAACACAACTTATAGTTAAATAAAATAAGCACTGAAGGAAGTAAGACTAAGTTACACTGGCTGTTCATATTGATCTGATTTTAGCATGCCCTATATATTCTAATTGCTTTTAGACACGAGTGAATTTAATCTTTCTTATTAACAATTAGGCCTTTCCGATAAATATTTAATGTTTTTATATGAAGGCAAGAATACATGAGTTATTTTTTCCTCAAACTGTATCTTTCTCTAATAATTTATTAGGAGGGATTGTAAATCCTCTAGCAATTTTGGCATGACAAGCCAAACCAGCTCATTAACATTTACATCTTCTCACTCATAGAAAAATAGTTCAATGGGTGTCTATATTTTTTCCTTCTAAATTCAAACTGCATACTGTATTTAATTTTTAATTACATTTCTATATTTACATAAAATTCATTGTTTGTCTTTTAAAACAAAATTAAGAGCATTTGTGGTTCAGCAAAGAAAATATGTGAGGCTAATTTATTTTCGGCAGTTTTAAAAAGTCAGTGTTTAAAAAATAGAATTGACCCTGAGAGATTAATAATAGGTACTGTTTTAACTTATACTGGGTAATAGATAAGAAGAAAGAAATTAGCATACTGCAGCAGTAGTCCTTTTGTGAGAGAAAAATTATTTTGTATTACTATTGATGTTTCAAATTCATTAAATATTGGCCTCCACTCAGTTCACCTTTCTGTCATGCAAACTTAGCGAATTGTTAAAACACCCTCAAATATGCAAGCCAGCATGTTGAGGCATCACTAAGTTTCTAGGAAATGTATCAGAGTTCTTACATTTGGCTTAATTTTGCATTATATATTCCTAATTTCTTGCACTAATGCTCTTAGAATCAACCTTCATATATATTCCTAACCTTTCTGCTATACATGCATCTTGCAATTCTTTTGGCATGTAATTAATATAAATATAAAATTTCATATACACATATGTACATACTTTATATGTATATATGTATACATTAAGACAATACATATATGTACACTACATATAGTGTGTGTGCATACATGTGCAATTTATTTCTGTGTTATCTGCTTCCTTTTGATTTTACCTAGTTAGGGTTCTAGTGATAACAAAGGATAGCTGGTGGTTGTTGAGAAAATGCACATTTATCTTAGGTTCTGCTATTATTATAAGGGTTTCAAGAAAAGTTGGATGAATTTCAATGGAAACTCTTAACAAGTTGGGAATTCAAACTTTTTGCTGTGTTTGAGTCTAAACAGATATTCCTGAATTAGTAGAAACCCAAGTTTTCTCATTTATTGCCCTAATGTTCACATAAGAAACATCTTGACTTCTGAGAAGCTGCCTTAACCCACTCAATTTAATTTTGCATTTCATTTTTTGCAAAATCAGCCCTGTGGCTACAAAAAGCCAAAAAATTCCTTTAAGTCTTTAGCAAAAATTCCTTAGTTTTCATGTCACAACTCCAGCTGAGAGTTAAGTTACTTCAGTTTGTCATTGTTTTGTTGGTAGACACCAAGTGTGCTGAAGAAGTTCTATTCACACTGTGGATCTTGTTACCTTACTGCATAACCCCCAAGCTCACTAGTTACTTTGGCTTGGAGGCAGCTACTTCAGTAGGCAATTGCTCAAAATCAAACACAAGTGATAGTTCGGTTGATTGTGATACTGATTCATGATGTGGCTCATTACCATCTTATTTTCCACTTATAAATAGCTGAATGTTACACCCAAGATTAAAGACACAACCAACAAAACTCACCTAACCCCATCTTTACGTGTATGTTTTCTGGGAGCACTCCTGAGGTTAACTCTGTATTGGTTAATTCCTAGTTAGTAGATAGAAAACATGCAGCAATTTGAATAGGTAAATTACAATATAAAGAGTCTCTATTATGGCTTCACTACTAAGGAACTAAGAACTAAGAGAACTTCGAAGAATGTGGAAATTGCGGATATAAGAGCAACCATTACCTTAAAGCCTGATGTCGGGTAACACAGAAAAGAGCAAAGTTGGAAGAAGACCCTCGAGGGTTCACACACTTCTGGAAGAAGCATGCGCAGTGGCCCAGTGGATGGTGGCTCTGGTCACCGAGATGGCACAGGCTGAGGTTTGCAAGGAGGAAACTATCTGCTAAGATACAGAACATAAGTGCTAGGAAACTAACCCCTGGAGATTTTCTGAGACTCCCTGAAGATGGGAAATTCCCATCAGACCCACAAGAGCCAGTGGGAATCCATTGGGAATACTGGCAGAAATCACTAGGAAAGACTTTCAGGATTGCCATGGAAACTTGCTGGGAAGTGAGGATCATCTACTGCACCTACCACTGGCTGGTGTGTTTCCAAGCACGTGCAGGAGCTAGCTCACTGCAACAGGAAGAGGACTTTCTTCCTGCAGCGTCTCTCTTGCTCCCACTACTTATGCTCATGAGCTTAATACTGTGCCAGCTGACAAAGAAGTAATATTTGCAGGGACCAGGTCCAGTATTAGAAATCTGAGCAAGGATGGATCCCTGGATTATCTGACAGTTCATTAATTACTTGCAATTCTTTAAACAAAGAGCCTCAACCAGTTGAGGTCCTGGCTGAAGTAAAGAAAACTTGGACGAAAGGGAACTGTAATTTACAAACAGCAGCTATAATTCACTTCCCATCACAGAAGTGAGGAAGGCTACAGCTATGCCTAATTTCTTGTTTTTTTTCCTTGTGATGTTTATGTGTATGCATTTATTTATATAAATTTGTTCGACATCCCCATTCCTGACCTATCCTCTTTACATATTTTTCAATGTTAGCACTATAAGTTAATCTTTAGTTAACAGGACTTTTATATTGGACTGCGACTGAATTTGAAGAGCAATTATTATAACTTGGATGTGAATAGTATAACTGTTTTCCAGTGATGGATCCAGTGAATGTAGGAAATTTGTAACCATCAATTTAAGAAGATGAAAATGGCTTTATGTGCATAAAGATAAGTTACATCTTGCTAAGTGGAAACAAGAATTGTTTTTGATGCTTTATGGAAATTTAAACATATGCAGAAAGGGGTGTGAGGATGCTGAGTAGTCAAAAGAGTAGACCGTCAGTTATTAAGCTATCCTCTCCCGCTCCAAACGCTTCTGGTCTTTGTTATACATATTTATGCTTTGACAGCTGGCTCCATGGCCTCTGCCAAAGCGGGAGGAGGAAGGCCACATGTACTCCTTTCTGTTTGGTTCCTTGGGCTTCCTGTTTCTTATGCAACCCAGCGAACCTAGTGTCTTCCCACAGCAGCAGCTGAGTACGGACTGCAGGTTTTCCACAGCTCGCAGAAAAGCCTTAGTGAGCCCCTGGCAGAGACTTCAGTGCCGCTGAACTCCGCTTTTCAGTTGTCTGGGTCTCAGCTCCATGAAGCTCCTCCAGAGGCTTCTCAGTTGCAACAGTTACATCCTCTTTCCTTAGTTTTTCTAATTTGTTGCAGACACAGCCTCAGGTGAAATGAGGGACATCTATGATCTCCTTGAGCACAGCCAGGAACTGTGACTTGCATTTCATGTCCAGAATATGGCAACAGAACAAGCATAGCTGCAACTGAAGTCCAAAATCAGCTGACTTGGGGTTCATCCGAAGGAAATGTCGTGGGTGTGCACGCTTAATCAGAGATCAGGGACCTGATCGTCCGCTAGCTTTGAAGAAACAAACCATGTTACAAACTGCTTATGGAGAGGAGTACAGTAGTCTCAGTCCTTATGCCGAAAGAAACCAAATTCTGCCAAAAAATTAGGGGCTTGCAATAGTTCCAAATGAGAAAGCCATCGATCAATACCTCAAGGGATGCTTTGTGAGACTCTGAACAGGGGCCCCAGTTAATCCTTGTCTGACGCTTACACATAGGAACCATGGGATAGTAAATGTGCATTACTTTAGCTACTAAATGTTTGGTATGCTGCGATGCAGCACTGGAGAGCAAATACACATTCCTAGGTTTGGTTGCTACATTCATGGTAACCGTACTCATCAGTTGACACCATGGAGATATTTTGACATATCCTTCTTACTTTTGTGTTGCTTTATTAACAACTTTGTACCTAGTTAACTATTCCCCATCTGAGAGTTTTTCCTTTCAATTACAGTTGGTATTTCTTGTCTCCTCATTTCAATGACTGATTATCAGAATTCCCAGACAATTCTAGTTACACATGAAAATAACTCTACTGTTTTGTACCCCAAACTGTGGACTCAAAAATGCACTGCTTATCATTTTTTAGAATTAGAGTAAATATAAATCCATTTTATGTGCTATAGACATGTTCTTATGTGCATATAGATACATTTCCTGCCTACAAAAGTTACACATGTACTGAGAGCCAGTGTCTAAGACAAAGAGTTAGGTACGAACTAATGTAAGATAAAATGTCTGAGCAATGTGCTAACATGTTAATAATATGCTAAAAAAAATTAGAGATCAAAGTATGATAAATATTAATGTAAATGAATTCACTCTAATTGTTCTTGGTCAAATCATTTTAAAGACTTCTTGTATCTATGCAGTTTGACCCAGATTCAGGGGCTAAGATAAGAATAAGTAAAAGAACCAAAGAAGGAAATACTGAAATGTAATTTTACTCTGTTTTCTAACAGGAGCAATAACTTCACATTGTTTTATGAATATTCCTCCAGAAATGCTTCAATATATTCTTGTTTGTGTGATATTTGGTGCATGACACACAGAGGGAGAAACAGAACCTGTTCTCAACAGCATGCTTTCCGGAGGGCCCCAGATTTATCTTCTCGCTCCACTCTTCCCACTAATAGCTTATTCTTTCCAGAAGCCAGGTTAGGTGGCACTCACTCTACTATGCATCTGTAATAATATCTCAGTGTGCTCCTTCAAATTAGAGGTTTTTTTCCGAAATTGACAAAAATAATTAATGGGGATAAACTGAGGCGTATAGAATTCTGCGTCTGTATTCCTTCTCAGGCTGTAGGACGGGTTGCTGTACGAGGATGGGCTCTGTTCATGACGAGTGGCTCTAGTTGTCAGTCCGATTGGAAATAGGATACTCATTATAAAAGCAGTTTCTGGGAACTGTGGCTAATAGTCTTACAACGTCCTCCCCAGCCAAATGATTGGTGTAGTCTGTCCCTCTCAGGAGAGATCCATTTAGGAAGACACATATTCTGAACTAGATGAAAAAAAAAGATATCTCAACCTAGGATTTCCTGGGATTTTTAAATGTTTTTCTTAATGTAGTCACAGGACGAGAGAGCAGTTGTTGTATTAACTGTGAAGTCTGAAACCACCAGTTATGTTGCTACCTGTCTGAGACTGAAACCAGGCGCTAAGAACAGAGTGAAGAGATGCAGCCAACAGAAAGACAGGGACCTAGAGAGCTGCACTGTGAGTTCCTCCCATTAATCACCCTCAGTGGCGCCACCCCACCAAGGCCTGGCCATGAAGTAGGTGTGCACGTGCTGGGTAGACTGGTGATACTTCATGCCCTTAGCTCTGTTCTAGACTTTAAAGCATAAGGGAGAGGAAATCTTGGTAACAGTTGTTTTTCATAAAGGAGATTGTACGTAGTTTGGTTGTCTGCCTTTAATTCCTTAAATCTTACTCTGTGTCTCCCCACTTCACCTGTACTTTATGTTAATTGTTTCTGAAAACACAGGAAGACTTTAAAGTATAAGAATAATCCTGTATTATAAAAGTAAGATGGAATCTCAGTGCTATTTCAATTTGCATTTTCTTTAATGGCCAGAGATGTCAAATAGTTTTTCATGCATTTATTGGTCATTTGTACTTCCTCTAAGATGTGTCAATTGATTTCGGTTGCCAACTTTTTATTTTATTTTATTTTATTTTTTTGTGGGTACCGGGGGGTCGACCTCAGGACCTCGTGTGCCAGCAGGCGCCCGTGCCACTGAGCGATATCACCGGCCTCTTTTTCATATGTGGGTTCCGGGAGTCGAACTCGGGTCCTCGCGCTTGCCGGGCAGGCGCTTAAGCCGCTGAGCCATCTCACCGGCCCCCTCAGTTGCCAATTTTTTGATTGCATCTTTTATTTGGGGGCTTTTTAACTTTTTAGAGTTCTTTATATATTCTAGATGTTAGTCCTCTCTCTGAGGGACAGCTGGCAAAAATCTTTTCCAGTTCTGCAGGTTGTTTCTTCACTCTGTTGCTTCCTTTGCTGTGCAGAAAAATTTTATTTGACACGATCCTGGAGGGAGGGGAAAGGAAGGGGATGACAAATGAATTAAGATGTGACCTTATTGGGAATAGGTTGCTGTGGATGTAAGTAGTTAAAATGAGGTCATACTGACCTGGGGGGGGGCACCCTCATCATCACTGATCTAATGAATGTAATGTGTGAAGATTAAGACTTTGGAAGAATGGCGTGCAAAGGAGAAGAAAGATTGCCAGCAAATCATTAATCCCAGGGAAGGTCAAGGAAGGGTTTCCTTACACCTCAAATGCAGGTGCAGCCTTGACAATGCCTTGACCTCCTACCTCTGGCCCAGAAAACTCTGAGATATAAACTTCTGTTGCTTGAGTCAGTTGGTAGTATTTTGTTATGACAGTTGTAAGAAACTGATACACAGAATAGGATCCCGCTTACACGTGAAGATTCTAAAACAGACTCATCGAAGCAGAAAGGGGAAAGGTGATTCCTGAGGCCCCAGAAGGGGGTGAAAGCAGGAGGTATGAACCACAGGGCACAGAGTTTCACTTACGGAGGATGAAGGATGAGTTGGAGCAGAGAATGACTTCACCTTGTGGCGCCCACAGCCAATAACTCTGTATGGCAGACTTTGAAATGGGCTAAAATGATAGATCTGTTGTTTTGTTGTTATCACAGCATAACAGTATTAAAGTAAGGAGGGCAGGAATAAACATTTTGTGGTGATTGATGTGTTCATGGCATAGATTGTGGGGATGGTTTCACAAGTCATTGTGTCTGTGTGTAAATCAAGACTCTGCGGAACAGGTCCAACACCTTGAGTATCTGGAATCACATGGTGAAAGACTGAAGTCTTTTATGATAGTTGATTTTATTTCAACGTTTTTGCTTGTTTTATAATTAAAATTTTTATTAGAAAAAGCCGATTAAGTATGGAATAATTATAAATGATATTTTTAAAATTATGTATCTTTTTTACATAGCATGAAATCACAGTAATAAATATTTTTAAGTGCTATCCCTAATTCATAAAAGGAGTATAAAAACTTACCAATCTAAAGTTTTAGTCTAACACTATGAAGTGTGTAATGCTATATAAAGACAGATCAAATTTTCCAAGATTGTTGGTAACTGCCAATATTTTTCACCTCTGTTGAAGTTAGGGGAAAATATAATTAGCACTTTATGTTTTAAGGAGTAAGCTGGCTCTTCAGTTGTCATTGTGCCAGGAAGTTTATAAACACAGCCACTTTAGAAATTAATTTTCATAAAATCCTAGTTTTGTGTATGAATTCTGAGCAGGCTGGTGTTAGCATTAATCTATCAGTACAGCTGCACAGCAAGTCCCAACTCAACTCCAAATCCTGACATTTGCACTTACTTTTCAAGTTGTTTCAAAAACGTTTGTAAATTACATTAAACAGATGTGATGCGAAATCAAATAACAACTCCAATATCTTAACTTCTAAACATCATACTTACTGCAATCTTGAAATATAAGCTACTTCTTACCAGTTTACAGCCTTGATGCATAACAATTTTATATTTTCATCATTACTTATGTGTTCACAGTTCTTTGTGATTACATTTACTTTTTATGGTTGAATTTCACTAATTGGTAAAAATTACACATCATGTCCTCCTGAGGCCCCAGAAAAGTATACTCAGACAACAAAGCCCATTAAGATCCTAAAAATTTCTGGGTGCAAGGCTGTCAATTTTAATTAATTTTAGTATTTGTGAAGACTCCAAATGTCCAGTTATTTTTAACAGGGTGTATGGTCTTCTATTATTTTTACCCTGTGTTGATGGAGCTATGTCACATTGGCAAGCCTTTGATCCATCTGTAGAACCACTGGGACACCTTGAATATTTGGAATTGCTCTGAGCTTTCCTTGTGTAAAGGCCTTTTATTAGGATGAGTTGACCAGACATCAACTGATTTTGAAAAGATTCAGTGCATTTCCAGCCTGATGTTTGCCAGAAATGCTTCTTTTTTAAAAAAATGCTTTTTTTAAAAAAATTTAAAAATGTTTCTTTTATATTAAGTTTATTGGTGCCATTTGGATATACATAACGATCACATTCATCATAGGGAATTTGCACCTGTACGTGATATATCTTGATTTCTCTTTTTTCCCATTACCCTCCCCTCCCTTCAAACCCTCTTCCCCTCCTTATCAGAAGTGCTTCTTTTAGGGTCCTTTGTATTTGTTCTGACACAAGTGTTATGTTCACTTGACCTTATCCCAGTTCATAGTCACCATTATCTAAAATATACCTGGCTTAAATTGCCAATTTTATACTTCATTTCTTTTCTATCTATTTTATATATCAAATAAGTTTTTTTTTTCATATTTTCACATCAATCTGGAAAAAAATTACTGACTTCCTGCTATGTGATAATTTCTAACTTTTCCCTCTTGTGAGCTACTACTTGGGGTAATGTTTAATTTTTATTTAATCATTTTCCTTCAAATCCCTGTTATGAGCTCTACTGAATTCAACTAAATTGTTAAAGTATTCACACCAACTTATGCTTTATTCTTTGCATTGAAATTCATTTTCTGTCTTTCAACCTGCTGTTTATCACTCCATGCAATTCTCTCTCTCCCATGGTTACACTGAGTTCTGAGGGCTGCAAGCGAGAATCAGCTTCAGGTATTTCTTATCTTGCTAGGGAAGGTGCTCTCTGTGTCTTGCGTGGTCTTGCTTCTCTGTGTGCCCATTCCTTGTTCAAAATGCCCCTTTTTATAAAGATGCCATCACACTGTATTAGAGCTCACCCTAACAATCTTATTTTATTTGATTGTTCCTCAAAAAATTCTATGACCAAATATAGTCACATTCTAAAGTAGTGTGGGTTAGCATTTCAATGTATGTATTTGTTGGAGCACAGTTTAGTCTGTAAACATCCTGTAAGTTTTGGACTGTGCTTAGTATGGGACTCAGTTTTCTAATGGATCCAAGTATGGTCATTCATTTTTAGTTTGCCAGGTTTGTTTTTTCTTTTTCTTTTTTTCTCTCTCTCTCTTTTTTTTTTTGTAATGTAGCAATCACCTCTAAGCTCTTCACTTATTGGAACATTCTATGGCTTTTTGTCATTTTTAACATCCTTCCTGATAAAACCCAAGTCTATGTTGGTCTCTTTACCTCTGTGTCATCTAAGTACACACCGGAAATGAAAAATTCCTAAAATTTTCTAAAAAGGATGAACATAAAAGCGGGTACTGTTATTTTCTCTTAGCTCCTCATACTCAATTTCCCTCCTGAGTGGCTATTCCTGAAGAAGGATTCAACTGTGGCCCGAGATGTCAAGACAAATCCACAGAAAGTGCTTTATATCTTGTTCTTTCTCTTTAATGGGAATGGGTGCAGGCATAGAATAAAACAATATGAATGACTAAAGCAAAGAAAATAGCACAGAACAATAAAAGGAAAAAAGGTATGACTGATTTAGAAAATAATGATCGCCGATTTTATTTTATTTATTTATTTATTTGTTTGTTTGTTTGTTTATTTTTGACTTAGGATGCCTAGAAAGAATCGTCGGAGAATGAAACTGGTTAGCCACATGGGGACCACATGACAGTGGCCTCATACTGGAGCCATCTATGTCCCTAGTGTAAATCTGGCCCAATGGTTACTTTTGTAAATGAAACTATATTTTAACACAGAGGGTCCTTTAATTTTATATTGTCTGCTACTGCTTGCGTGTGTCAAATGTGGACTGCGGTGGTTGTGATGTTAAACTCAACCATTTAAAAAGACCACTGTGTTTGCTGTCTGGCTTTTCATAGGAAAATGGTGCCAACTCTTGGTTTATTCTGCCTTGCTAAATAGTTGGAAGTATTTTTGCTTGTCTTGTTGTGTTTTAACTTAATTAGAGACACCATTATCATAAAAGGGAATTGAAGGAGAATTCATAGAATATTTATGGTTTTGATAGAAAATGGCAGCAATCATGAAGAAAAAACTGGAAATAATGAAGACAAAAACAAGAAGAATGTGACAGAGAAAAACGGTGTAAACACCCAGTTTATTAATAAAGTGGGCTGTAACCCAGACACCAGAGAGAAATAGAGATGTTTCTGATGATATTCATATTTCTTCAAGGAAAATGTTATAGTATGAAAATAGATTTATAAAATTAAAATTCTTGAGGCATGTTAAAGATTATTTTGGGTTATAAAGATTAGTTGCTACACTCTTATTTTAAAGATAAATACATATAGACATGGGTGATATAAATAAAGATAATGTTGAGTTGATGAATGTTAATGAATGTCAATGGGCAAAAATGTATGCATAAGTAAAACTAGAATTTCAATATAACTTTTACTGATAAAATTAGTAAGAGAGTTTAAAAACAATTGTAGGGCCAGGGATATAGCTCAGTGTTGCAGTGCCTGCCTGGCAAGAGCAAGGTCCTGAGTTCAATTCCCAGCATCCACACACACACACACAAAAAAAAAAATTAAATAAAGTATAGCTAAGTTATTCTTGCTAATGCTTTAGTTGATTTTTGCTGAACTCATATGTATAGCTTCATTGTGACTGTACCTGATAAGTATAATTCTAACTTACAGGTTTATTATATTTTATACTAATAAAGAAGATGAAAGTGTGAGGTGAAGTTATAGGTCAGAGCACATTTATTGAGCACTTTTACTACTGATGAACGTTTGTAGATAATTTAGCTGTTCTTATAGAATTTATATTTCACAAAGAATGACAGAAAATAATTAAGAAAAATTTATGCAATACAGAGAAATGTCAAGTGTTATGAGTAAATACAAACAAAAATACATATTGTTGAAGATTATGATTGTATTTTTTCCCTTAACATCATATAATTAGAGATATCCTAACTCTTCTATATTTTTCAAATACATCTCAGCATTGCTTACCATTCTTCCATTAGGATTGGTTTGCCTTACCTTTCCCCACGTCAAACTTAGCTGTACATTTCTTTCTCTTCTGAACAGTGGTAGCTCCCACTGTGTACCATGTGAGGCAGGGTAGTACAGAAATCATGAATACGAAATTTCAATTCAGAGAAAACCGAGTAAAGTCGCAAATCTTACTGTCAGACCAACTTATTTATTCTCTCAGTTTTCATCCCTTCTCTTGTAACATGTGATGTAAAATAACTGTTAGGGTGTTGTGAAAATGAAATAAGATGATGTCTTTAGGGAAGAAAAAGTGCAAGGTTTGTAACTATTTGATATTACTCTTTTGCTATTTAAAGAAATATACTACCCAATTATGTCTAAAACCAGGGCCCTCTCACACATACCACCAATGTAGTTAAAGAATCTTGTAACAAGCAGATTTCTTACAATTGCTAAAAATAATATTATCTTTCCTTAAGGAAATAATATGTGAGCTCCTGTATTAATTAGTAGTTAACTGTATATACCCTTCTCTTTCACTAATTGCTTAGACAAAACTTGACTATGACTCATCTCATTAAGATATAGATTTCCAGTAAAATTTTGCCATTTATGATTTGGTTTAATCTGTTAAATTTCATATTATGAATTCCCTGAGTATAAATACTTAACAACAACCCTGAAATCCATTTGCAGTCTATACCAGGAATAGGGATTTTTATTAGTCAAAAGAAAAAATTCACACATTAATGTTAGTTTTAAAAACAATTTTTGCATTTATTTTTCAGTAGTGCATGTTTGCGGTACGTAATGATCACGTTCGTCAAGGGGGTTTGTACATGTACACTACAAGACACATTTCAGCTCTTTCTTCTTCATGTCTTTCCCTCTCCTCCCTCCAACCCTTCTTCCTGTCCCCATTTACAAAAGCTCCATTTCTATTTTTTTCCTTCAGGGATTTAGAGAATAAAAAAGTAATATTAATTAACAAAGTTTAACCTATAGAGTAGAGACAGTTGAGCTAGTAGCAGAAATTAACTACTAATGAATAACGAAAATTTCAGGGAACAAAGGGTAAGTAGAGAACAAAGCTACTCCCTGTAGCACTGAGAAGGTGACTCAAGAGGAAGAAGCGTGAAGGCCCCCACGCCCGCACCTATGCAGACCACCGGGTGAGGGGCTGTGCCCTCGCCATACTGGTTGTGGCCATGTCACTCCCGTGCTGAGTTAGGGATGGCGCTCTCAGGTGCACACAGGAAGCCACCCCAGGGCACCTGTGAGACTTGGATGCCCGGAGAGCTGCCCCCTGGATTCCTCTGGAGTTCAGTGATGCGTGTTCCTTGGTGCCCAGTGTGCCGTGGGCCCGAATGGCCTGCCAGGAAGGAATAAGAGACGCAGGTGCTCCAAAGCATCGTCAGCTTTAGTATATTCTGGGAGATGTGGAATGACTGCCATCGCGTAGTTTTTCCAGTAACCTCTGTTTCAGAACAGTGCTTCAGTCTGAAAGCCTGTTGCTCGCTGCCCAGAGTCTGAGCTTGTTTCTGACCCATAGATGCTGGCTGGACCAATCATGCAGAGCAGATTGTGTCTACCTGACCATTCTTTGGGTTTTGTGGATGACAAGGAGGGGAAGAAATAGGGAAGAAAACAGCATCCTCTTTTCTGTGAGAAGAGTTCCCTGACATAAATGCACGTATCATGCTGGGAATTTATTGCTACAAAAGAATTGGGTTAGACTTCAAAGAAGCAGTAGAATGTAGGAATAAAGCACACATATTTCACTAAATTAAAGATATTATTTTGCTGTAAAATATAACAATTTTTTAAAAGGCACGTATGGAACTCAGAAGCTGATAGACAATTCTCCACGTTCTCCCACATTTCTTTTGGAATGTCTTCTATTTATTTATTTATTTATTTTTTTGTGGGTACCGACCTCAGGACCTCGCGCACCAGCAGGCACCCGTGCCGCTGAGCGATATCACCAGCCCTTTTTTCGTACGTGGGTTCCGGGAGTCGAACTCGGGCCCTCGCGCTTGCCAGGCAGGCGCTTACGCCGCTGAGCCATCTCACCGGCCCTTGGAATGTCTTCTGAGCAGCGGCATTTCAACTGCTCTTCATGACTCCTTTTATGATTATTTGTATGGCAAAGAACTATGAACCATAAGGCGCGTGTATTTGTTTCCAACATAACAATGATAACATCTGCTCCAGGTGAAGACCAGAGCTCCTCAGTTATGATCCACATCTCTGGTGCCCACCATCCCCACAGGACACGCTCTGCCCGCTCTTGGGACAGAGAGTCCGGAGAAGCTGAAGTGGACACGAAGCTTTCTGAGTAACAAGTTCATCGTTTCTGATCTGGGAGTCTCGGTTCTCTGTCAGAATCTATGAGACCTTGGGATGCTTGCTCCTCAGCATATTGGTAAAATTCTGCACCCTGCACTGTTCTTCATAGTAGCACACACACAAAAAATAATGAGTAGACTGCCATAAAGCATTGTTCAAAGCCCAATTCCCAATAAGCTATGAAAGAAGTAGATTATAACAAAATCAATCAGAGACAGGGAACAACGTAAATGTGAAATCAGTGGACACTTACAGCAGCTTCTAAAATATGAGGAAGAAAGGATATTTTCCTAACAGTTTGCAAAAGAGAGAGCTCCACAATAAGTTCTATGGTTCTGAGTGAAATTCGTGTTGGATCTTTCCAAAGCAGTAGTGCTTTCGTTTTATATTGTTGGATGACAAATTACCACAGAGTCGGTGGCTTACAGGAATACAAACTTATTATCTCGCAGTGACTGAGGGTCACAAGTCCAGTCACAGATGGTCTGGTCCTTTGCTTGAGTATCACAAGGTTGCAATCAAGATGTAGGAGGGGCCCCAACTTAGTTTTTTTTAAGCCTATTCATGTTGCTGTAGAATTCAGCTCCTCGGGCTTCAGCCACTCCTGTCTCTCCTTCCAGCGAATAGGGGATGCTTTCGGAGTCTAAGGTCTCACTGTTCCTTACTAATGGCCTGGATACTCATACGTTCATAGCACGACACTTCTGTGATTACCAGTAGGAGACTCTTGGTTCATTTAAGGGACCAATTCCTCTTGTGAGGACTTTCACCAGATTACTACAGCTAAACAGGGCCATCATCCTTCGGAGTAACAGAAGATCAAGTGGGTTTGGAAGTTAATTATACTAACATAATCCCCTCCTTTTTGTCATAGAAGGTAACCTGACCACACTAGAGCCCAACCCAGCAGACTCGAAGGTCCTGCCTGCACCCAAGGGGAGAGAATTCCTCAGGAAATTCATGTCAGGGTGCCTTGGAATTCTGCCTCTGGAGTTGCATTGAAAAGTGATTGGGCTGGTGAGATAGCTCAGTGGCATAAGTACCTGCCTGGCCAGCGCGAGGTCCTGAGTTCGACACCCGGTACCCACATAAAAAAAAAAAAAAGAAGTGATTATAGGGGTGTTTCTTTCATAGAATGAATATCGCAAACTAATATTTTAAAAGATACAAGAGATTATTATTGAAGATTTAAGAAACAAACAGTGCAGTGAAAGGAGAACCAAATTGAGAATAATGAGAATAAAATATATGCTAGTCCAGATTCTGCTATTATACATTTGTTCTCTTTAATACATTTTATTTTTATAATCTTAATGTATTATTTATCACCTCAGAAATGTATTTAAGTGACAGATATACTATATAACCAGGAAAGTAAAACATGAAGAATTCAGAAGTAAGCAATGAAAAAAGCAAATGGAATTTCACTCCAGAAAGAATGGCTATTAACAAGAATTCAGCCAATATGGAGCCTTCTCCAGTGCTGGTGGGAGTGTAGATTGGCGCAACAGCTGTGGAAATCAGTGTGGAGATTCTCAGAAAACTGAAGCTAGAGGTTCCACTGGACCTAGCTATTCCCCTTCTTGGTATCTTCCAGAAAGAATTGAAAACGTACTACAGCAATATATGCACACCCATTTTTATAGCAGCATATTTGGTAATAGCTAAAGCATGGAAACAGCCCAAATGCCCATAAACCAATGAATGGATAAACAAGATGTGTTTTTTTTTTTATATAATGGAGTACTACTCAGCCATAAAGAAGGATAGACTTGAGACATTTCTAGGTAAATGGATGGACCTTGATACCACTCTCTGAAGTGAAATAAATCAGACACACATGTGTAAATACCACATTGTCTCTCTGGTGTGAGAAACTGAAAGTGTAAATGAGGACCAAAATGTATAATAGATATTGTGAAATAGGAAAAAAATTTTCAAATGGGAAGAAGAACTGGGGGGGGGAAAGGAAGGAAGGGACAAGAATAAAAAGAATAGGGGGAAAAATGGAAACGAAGCTTTTGTAAATAAGGAAGGGAAGAGGGGCTGAGGGGATGGAAATGGGAAAAAAAGGAATCAAGATATATTAGGTACAGGTACAAATTCCCTATGATGAATGTGATCATTATGTGTTTCTAAATGGACCAATAAAATTAATGAATTAAAAAGTTAAGAAAAAAACCAAATGGAGATCTTCGATGTTATCAGGATGCATAAACCCTGCAGTGGCTGCTTACTCAGCACATCAGTTAACCAGCAGGGCCCGTGAGGGAGGCACTGGGTGTTGGACTGAACTCTTGAACAGGAGCTCAGCAAGGCCAACCACAAGTCTACTCAAATTATGTCAGTTTAATTCGGTGTTTGTTATAATTTAGGAGAGAAAGACAGCAGGACTCTGTGGAGATTGATAATGCCAAGTCAGGCAATGGAAATCAATGTTTTCAGGTGATTCGTGTGGTCTAGTACAGCATTGCTTTATTCAAGCCGTAATATGGAGACCTACTTCTGTTTCCATGGGAAGCAGCCTCCGGAACGAAGAAGCACGAGTAAGTTTACATCGCAAGAGTTTATAAAAAATAGTTTAATCAGGAAGTCGGGTAACGGGAGATGGGAAAGTTTTGGGAAGTTGGGGAAAGGGGTAGGGTATGCCCGGCAGATGTATCAGAACAAATCCCATGCGTGCCCCACTGGGGGCTTTGAGCCCGAGAATAATGAAAGCACTTATTTGGTACTTTTAGGTCTTTTCATGATAATAAGACTGAGTATAAAGATTTGCTGTTAAGGTTTATATTACTAAAAAGAAGGCAGTTATGAGTAACTCTTGGAGTATATTTCTTGAATTGATTCAGGAGTCAATGGATTTCCTTCGGAATCATGTTTTACTCCTACAGAAGTGAATAAATGAGAACTAAATATCTGTAACAATGATACAGAATTTCAAAACAAAGTAATAGCAAATTAACAATGGTTGATATATTACGTATTGTTATCTTCACAGTAGTTGCTCAGATTACAAGATATAGGCATTCAAAACT
The DNA here is from genome assembly GCA_028451465.1 of Erethizon dorsatum. Taxonomy (NCBI): domain Eukaryota; kingdom Metazoa; phylum Chordata; class Mammalia; order Rodentia; family Erethizontidae; genus Erethizon; species Erethizon dorsatum. The sequence goes on along the minus strand of CM051826.1, from coordinate 134,925,741 downwards.
GATCAATGAAATTCTGTATCATTGTTTTTATTTTTTCTCTTTAAAATAAAAAAAAGTCCTTAACAACATATTAGACATCAATTGCTAAATATAAGTTCAGGTTTCTTGGCTTCCTAAGGCTTATAATGAGATAATATATTTTAGTCCATTAAATGTGTTTTCACAAATGATGAATGTATATAAAGGTTTAAGATTGTATTCTTGAGTTAAATAATTGTTAAATTTCTAAGGTATAATTTTATATTAACTAATATAAAATTTTCTCTAAGTGGGATCCTGTGGGCCTAAAATAATACAGGAAAAACTCCCCTCTGTGGCTGAAAACACAACTGCCTGAACAAATTTGCTTTAGTTTTCGCCACTGATGGGCAGCTTCTCCAGTTTTTCCCGAGTCTTATTGAACTCTACCCCAACAAATGTTATTAAAGAAAAAAAAATATAAATATAATATATATAATTAATACGGCTATAATTAAGGTTCAGTATTCTATGTCTAAAGCAATAAGTTTCTCTTAAGTTATTAAAATGCTTTTGGTTAAACTTACAAAGCTAGATTATAAAACAAAGGTTTTATATTTTGCTAAGGTAATTTAACATGTTTTCCATTGCTAGACTTTTGGTTATTTAGGAAACTCAGTTTTAAGAATTAAAGTTTATTTAAATATTTTAAAAAATCTGTAACTGTAAAAGGTAATTAAACCAATGTATAGCACACTATTGTGGGTCATTTTACAAAGTACTACAAACACTACAAAGAGAAAATCTTTATTTCTATGCAATAAGGATCTGATGTTTATAACATCCCAAGTGGTTTGAAGTGCGGGGGCATAGTGCTGACCAGTAAATAATGATGAGGGATGAATGCTGAATGAACCTTAATACCACCCAGAAGGATTCACAATGCGATTGTCTCGTTTCATGGTCATTGGATAACACTTTCTCAAATTCCCAGAGTCATATATTGTTGGGTGATGTATGTGTGTGTATGTGAGCGTGAGTTCTACTAAGTGTATCCAAAATTAAAGTGCCATAAAGTATTAATTGTTAATTAAATGAAATCCTACATATGCGTGGATTCTAATTTGGACTGGAAAACTGAGTACTCAGGTTTACATTAAGAGTGTCATTCACAAATTGCTTTTACAGCTTTATTAAATTTATCTGAATTATTTCTACTTATCAGTTTAACAGCCTGCCTATCTTCATTGTCATCACGATCTGAGGTATTTTTCTGTGCAGTACTTGAGGACAGGACAGGAGTCCTAAGTAAACAGGACACCGTTCTGAGTCAATGAAGCCTGGAGGTCGGCCTTGCTGCATGTGAAATCGGGTCAGTACTTCTCCCAGAAGAGATGCAGTGGACAGTTCATGGATCGTCTCCTCATTCTTCACTTCCTTAGATTCTGAAAGTTGTGTCCACATATTGAATTCAAATATAGGAAATGTCGTGATTTCAAGGCAAAGCATCTTGAAAGTTGTTGTTTACCAAGGAGATAAAAAAATTCTTCTAAACCCCAACTCCCTTCAGCAAATTGTCCTGGCGTCTCACCTGGCAGGCAGCCTCACATTGGCCCTTACCCAGGGGACCAGGTCCACGCTTATCTGGAAGAAAGTTGGCTCTGCTCAGTACTTGAAAATAACACAGTTTTAGAAAAGATGGAGAAAAAATAGATTTAGGGTTGTCAGGCTGTCTCTTGTATAGTCCCTCATTAAATGATTCTGAAGAAAAAATGTTAAAATTGGACTATAAAATGCCTACCACTTTGAGTTTCATGTGGAAGGGGTGGGTGTCCTCTGTGCCTTAATTTATCTGTTTTCCATTAAAAAACTGTCTAATTCTCGACTCATTTTTCATTTTCTTTCCAGAAAAATCTTTATCCTCAAAGTCATATTTCCATCCATGATATGGAATAATGGAGAATTATTTGCTGGGACTCTGATAGTTCTGGGCTCAAGGTCTGTGCTCAGCTGGGGTTTTGGGTGGTAGTAACCCTTGCACATAAGGGCCCCCACTGTGCAGTTTTCATGGCCTGGCCTGCGGGGAGCTGACTGTGCACCAGAGATTTTTCCACTACATTAGTGGCTTGCTTATGTATGAGCCTCCAGGCAGGGTTCACCTTGATTCTGAGAAATTCAGCATTAGATTTTGCTGAGCCCCCAAACTGTCAACTTCTTTGAGTCTCAGAAAATATTCTAATAATTAAGATGTGGGCAGGTGGTTTTCCAGCTGACATTTCCAGTCAAATACCTTAATTCCCTGGAATGTGTTTGGGTATTGAAATTTTCTCTTCTATGCAAAGGAGATACAGTCCACTTTCATCTGGGGCAGAGTTCACACTTTCCCATCTTTTCACTTTCACTTTGTCTCATCTCTGGAGCTCCCCTGAGACAGCAAATTGTGTGAGGATTCGGTGTTGGCCTGACTGGCCCCCTTTCTCAGCTCCTATCCTCATATGGCTCTTTTGACTTTGTTGTCCCAAAATCTCCTAAGGAGACAAGGAGAGCTGTCTTCACTCACTTGTCTAATGCATGAGCTGATCTATTCAAAGCCCTCAAGTCTTTCCTGGCGCCTTCTCAGGCAGCTTTTAATGTGGAGTCACTAGAGACAGTGTTTTCTTGTCACATAACAGCGATAAGCAGACACTGTCATGTAACCAGTAAATATTGTGCATGTTTCTGCTCTGCAGTGCTGTATTTTGTTTCTGGAATATGCCCATATCTTTGAAGGACAATAATTACTGTGTGTTTGATATCTTTGATGTCATAGTCAGATGTTCTGCTGGTCATCTTGCCAGTGTGTCTTGAATGACTCCAAGATTTCTTTTAGATTAGCAGGTGGTTATATGTGAATGGCTTATGCTCTTTTCACTCATGCTGGTGGCAGCATAGAGGGAACAGGTTCTTAGCACATCCCATGTTTCCTTTGCCATGGGATATTTTTCACAGGGACATTCAGGGACAATCCTTATTTCATAAAACTTCAGTGATACAATTCTGTCCTTACATTGCTGATTTATAGTCAAGGCAAACACTGAAATTATCTCCCACTGGGTGCCAACTAGTGGCTTATCCTGCATCCACTCTCCTCTAAGGTTAACCTTAGTAAAGATAAGAATTGGGGCTCTCTCCGTGAGGACACACGAACTCTGAATTTTTTTGGCACCACTGCAATAATTGGAGCCCCTGATACCCTTAGAACAGTTGAATTAATTGCAGAAGATTTAGCTCTTTCCTCCTTCTCTGCTCTATCTTGTTCCATAACTTCATTAACATTGAAGATTGTTTCCTTCTCAGTCATGCATGATTTTCAAAAGGTAACAAGTTGAACAATACCTGTTCAGGTGATGTTAAGCTGTCAAACATGGGTACTGAGGATAATCTACTTTGTGATTGTGAATGGATATAATGCATCTCTAGAGAATTTTAGATCATTGTCATCTCATCTAAGCCACTGGCTAACTAAAACTCAACAATTTTCTCTCTCAAGTATTAGCACAAGTGCCCCAAAATCACAAACCTTTGGGATGTGGTTACTTCAGTTATGGTCTCTAACACTTAATCAACTATTTCCTTTTAGTTATTTAATTATTTTAAAATAATTTCATTATTTTAAGTATTTCATACATAATTGTAACATATTTGTCAAAAATAAAATAAACATTTGTCAAAACTACAAATTAATAAAACTAAAAGCAATATTGTTTAGCCAATTAATATTGCCTAATTACAAAAATTTAATATTGATTTATTAAACTACAGGTTCTAGTAGGATTCCACCAATATTTCTACTAAAGTCTATTTTCTATTCCAGGATCCAGAGGAGTCTATAGGACTAAATTCAATCACTATATTCCCTTTGGTCTTCTCCATCTGTGAAAGTTTCACAGCCTTTTTTGCTTTTGATGATATTGAAAGATTTAGTAAGTACCGCACTGGTCAGTTATTTGGTAAAATGTCATAATTTTGTATTTTTCTAATGCTTTATCATGAGTAGACTGAGCTTATAGGTTTTTAGGAATGAATACCATGGAGATGAAGTACTTTTATCAATGTGTGAGGGTTAAGCTTATTTTTGTCAACTCAGTTGGTTTGGGAGTTACCCAGCGGATTGGTGGAGCATACTTCCAGTTGTGTCTGGTGCGATGTGGAAGTGTGACCTTAGGTACTGCATCCAGCCCCTCACCCTCCTCTCAGATACCATTTCCCAGTTCTGCTCTCTAACCCCCTAAACTAAGCATCTATATTCTGCCATACACTTGCCACATGATGTTTCTGTTTGACTCCAAGCAGCAAATTAACTCTCTCTCTGCTTTAAATTGTGGATGTTATGTCTTGTTTTCCAGTGACTGGAAAGATAATATAGAAAATTTTGTACCAGAGAAGTGGAGCTATTGATATTTTGGGTATATTATTACTGGTGTATTAGATCATGTGGTTTAGCAGCCTTTGGAAATGGTTTGCAGGAGAAATTTGAAAAGATTTGGATATGCAGCCTAGAGAAGCCATATAAAGCTGTAAGTGGAACCTGATGGGAGATTCTCAATCTAAATTCAGAAGACCAGAATGCTGATAGAAATGTGGACAGTGAAGGCCAGGCTCAGAAAGTTTCAGTGGGAAAAAAGACTTAGTTGGCAGTTGGACTGGCAGCTGTCTTTTAAACTTTAGCGAAAAATTTATCTACATTTTGCTCAATTCCTGGGACATTGTCAGAGGCTGAGATTAAGGCTGGTGGATAAGTTAATCTGATAGAAGAAATTCTAACTCAATGCAACAATCAGGCTGTATCATGGCTACTACTGGCTGGTTTTAGCAAGATTTATAGTGAGAAATGGGGCAAAAAGCAGAGCAAAATGTTTTGAGAAACTTCAATTTTAGCCCAGTGTGGTCCCTGTGTAAATTTGGGGCAATGTGTTATACCTGCTTATATACCACCCTCAGAAGTCTGTTATCATTTTCTCTTTTTCCTTGGTTCATACTATAAGGATTGGTATAACCCACGTGGAAATGAATCTCTGCAACATGGCATAACTCAGCTACCAATTTGATGATCAGAGTGAGAATGCATTTCTATGAATTTTGCAGTTGTGATTGATCTGTGGTATAGATGGATCCTTTCCTCAGTAGTCTTTCATGGGATATTAACATCATCGATGCTGTCATCCTAGGATTTACTGTCTTGGGAATTAGGGTGGGTTTTCAAATTTCCTTGCTTTCAGCATGCTGAATCTCAAGACACTAGTTAGCGTACTCTGCAATTACTTCTGGAAATTTTATGCTTTGCCTTACATGCAATTGCATTCCAGCCAGCACTCAACTGGCTACCAGCACTGCTCTAGTGAGCATCTGTAGATTTATTGGTGCAATTATAAGAGTTTCACTGTGTTACGTTCAGATCCACTGAGTAACATTGCATCACCTGTTTCCCTCGATAGACATCTGTCCATAATACTGAGTATACCAAGAATGTTTTGTCCTCCTCAGGATGACAATGGCAGGTTCGATTTCCACTATAATGTGTGCAAGTGTCAACTTCACTTCATGGTGTTTTAGTGGGAAAGATTCAGTGCAAAAGAATCTATATTTTAATATTTTTTAAACTATTTTCTTTCATTTTTTAGTTATTTTATAAACCTCTTGATTAATTAATTAATTTCTGCATTATTTTGCTTCATTCTACTTTCATATTATTAGATACTGAGAAAAATTATTCATGGAAGAAATAAAAAAGGAAGTGACACTAAGATTTTCTTAATTTGTTCCATGATCTCTGATGGCTAAGGGGTTGATTTCATGTCTATAAATTATTTGCATCTCTTTTTTCATGGATATTCTAGCCCATGTTTCTTTTCCATCTTCAGTTTTTTTCTTGATGATATATATATTCAGGTATACATCAGACATGTGCTCTACAATATCTTTTGCTTGATGACATTTAACAAAGTTCAAACTACTAGAGAACAAATGAGAAAAATAAGGAAGTAAATGGCATAAATTTTGTGTTAGTGGTCATCACTAGCAAGCTGAAGGTTATGATAAGGAAGAGGCATATAAAAGCTTATGAAATATTTCAAGATGTTTCTACTTACTTGAGAATCCTAAGAGAATTTGATAGTAATTTAGATTCCATGCAAACTTCTCTGTCATATTTCACAATAAAATGCATTTAATGATCATTTAACAAGGCAGTATTATTAAATTCAATCCCATTATTAAATAATATACGTGTGACTACATATATAATAACATAAATTTTTACATTTTGTTATTATAAGATATTTTACACCTGGATTGCATTATTATTTTGTTTATTTGTATTTGAGGTAAATGTTCACTATACATATTTATATAGTCAGATTTTAATTATACAATGTTTAAGATTTTAAATATGGATTTAGAAGGAATGGAGCGATTTTTAAATCTTCATTAGGTTGAACATTAAATGTGAGAAACATTTTGTTTTTAATCGTTTTCTGCTGACAGGGAGTTTTTTAGTATCCAAAATTCAAGATAAAAATATTTTTAAGCTGTGAAATCCGGTGTGTTTAAATTATTTATTACCCAAATTCGCTGCATAGAGTTAGTCTTATTAAAATATTCTTCAGTCAACTCTGTACCCCAGTTTGCTGACACATGGCACATTTCCAATTATCCTTAGGCCATCCATGAATTCTGCACAGATTTTAAATTATAATTTAAATTTTTTTATACAGACATATTATCAACCACTGGCATTCAGGTATATTGGAGACTGTCTAGAGATCAGTTGGGTAACTAACCAAGACTATTAGGATGAGAAATTGAGCATCCCATTAGGAAAGAGCACATTCTAGTGTGAGCACAGGTCAGCTGTATGTGGGAGAGGCACGGTAAATTAATGACTAAGACTGCAAGTTCCAAGTCAAAAGCAAGGGAGTTTAAACTAGTCTCCTTTGTTTCTGTTTTACATGACTGTGGATATATTGTTTATTATTTTGGAGTCTTATGTCCCTCACTGTCATTATTGTATTAAAAACATGATTATTATAAGACATAGCAAATGTCAAGTAGCAAACTCTCAATAAGTCGCACCTCTTTTTTATACTATTCAATGATCATTTCCAATCCCATAGCTTCTCAGCGCTCAGAGCACAGGCCAAGCTAAAGCAAACACGGGAGCCCCTGGTCACTGGTCACAGCAATGTCTTACCTGCATTCAGGGTGAAGGGGCAGGGTCAAGAGGTGGCAAGCAAGAGAGGGGCACAGGCTTGGAGAAACCAGGCAGAGGAACCTGTGAGACATCATAAATGAGAGAGATGACTGTGATATATTGCTTGTAACTTCTAGGTTTGTGTAAATAAGATAAAGTGAAAGTTTCAAAATATTCGGAAAAAGCATTGATGGGAGTTGGAAGTATGAAGGAAATGGCAAAAACTTGGGAAGTGTATCACTTGCACATAAGCATAAGGTGCACAAAGCTGAAGACTGTGTATCTGAAAATGGAAAGAGGTAGCATGTCTGAAGTTCAAGCTATCTGAGATTCCAGAATAAAATAATGCTTAGTTCTTTTTAATAATAAAGATGAAGATACTCCATAAAAATGATGCATGTCTTAAGAAAATATTTGATTCTAAATATAGCTTCTAAAATTGTACAGCATTTAAATGTCTTTGACTAGCGTGACTCTAGTTTGCTGTGTAGTCTTACATTCTCACCAAAATTACTAATTAATTCAATATTATGAAGGAATAGTACAATGAGAAGATGGAATTTTTTAGGACTTAGGGAAGGAAGGGCAGATTTCAGAAAAGAATCACTTTTGGATTTACAATATGGAATTCTTGGTTGATACCAACACTTTATTGTGTGGTATAACATTTGAGATCAGCCAGGTTATACCATAATAATGAATGATACAAAATATTAGTGGTTTACAAAAATATAACTTTCTCACTTGTACTTCATGATTACTGTGAGTTAGCTATAGTTTTCCTAGTTGCCTTTTTTCTACAATCTACAGTGAGGAGAAACCTGTGTTTGTGTGTGTGTGTGTGTGTGTGTGTGTGTGTGTGTACATACAAAAGTGTTATGGTCTAAATGTATGTGTTATCCCAAATTTTGTATGCTGAAACTTAAACCCCAAGGTGGTGGTGTTAAGCATTTGGAAGGTGTTAGGGTTTGGATCTTAAATGACTCTCAAAAGCCATGTGCTAAAGGCTCTGTTGCCAGCCTGTGCTGCAAAATTGAAAGTTTTGAAACCTTTAGGAAAGCAGGCCTAATGGAAGGAAGTTAGGTCTTGTGGTGATGCCCTTGGAGGGCCAGAAAGCCCCAGCCATACTTTCAGGCTATGAGTGGCTTGTTTTTAAGACTTTTCAGCTTCCAAAACTGTAGGGAAAACAGCATGTTAGTCATAAGTTACACAGTATAATGTACTTTGGTATACCAACTCCAAGAGACTAAAATAATATGTGGTTATTCATCTCTTAGTGACAGGGATACATTGTGAGAAATGTTTCAGTAGGTGACTGTGTTATGCGAGTATCAGAGAGTATACTTACAGAAATGAAAACAGTAAAAATGTCAGTTGATGATATAATCTTAGGGAACCACCTTATATTATTCAGCCTTATGAGGCACAGTATCTGACATCTGCAGTTTAGGAGGGGAAGTTTAATTTGGTTCATGGTTTCAGGGAAATTCAGTCTATGTTTGGCTGGCTCCAAAGCAGAACCATCATGGCAGAAGTGCAGGGTAGACCAAAGATGCTTAGTTCCTGGTGGCTGGGAAGGAGAGCAAAGAAACAGTTCCAGAGAGAAAAGGGAAGAAGCCAGAAGTTCGACCCAAGGTCATGTCTTAGACACACCCAAAAGTATGCTTTATTAATCCACAAGCCTATTTCTGTGTTGTTTGTTGCGGTGGTGGTCCTTGGGACTTAACCCAGGGCCTTCACACTGAGCTGCATCCCCAGCCCTAGTTTGTATTTTTTATTTTGAGACTTAGTCTTGCTAAGTCCCCAAGTTGAACAGGTTGGGCTTGAAGTTGGGATTGACCTACCTTAGCCTCCTAGATTTCAGGGATGAAAAACATGTGCCATTACACTTAGCTTGCTAGGCGTTTCTTAACCCAATCAAATTTTACATATCATGATTAACAGTCACAATCCACTCCTTGTCACCTTGACATCAAAACACATCTCCTAAACCATAGTTAATTTCTAAATAAACATGACAAACTAATAATTCTGCCTAATATGATACAACTCTCTCTCATTCAACTGAAAATTCAGTAATGCATTTCCCTAATTCTCAGCATTTCCAGCACTTCCCTAAAGTCCAAGTCAAAATCTCTTCTCATATACAAAGCAAACTCTTACCCATAAACCACTGTAAAAATCAAACACCAGCTGCATAATCCCAAGGTACAAGGGCACAATGTAAACATTCCCATTCCGAGAGAGATATAGGAGAATAATACCAAAATATCAAATGAAGGAAGACCAAAACAGCAGGGAAATCATTAAGTCCTGTAGCTCCATATTCAACATCTAGGGCACATAGTGGTAAAATGTGAGCTGAAAATGATTTGTGTGGCACCACACGTAAGTCCTTGTTGGTGGCAGCCCATGTGACCCTGTTTTGGGACTGGCTGTGCTCGTGGTCTGTGGCTTACCTTGGCAGATGTTCCATATTCCTGCCATCTCCAACTTCTCCAATGCCTATTTCACTTCATCCTCACAGCTTCATGCTCTGCCTCTTCAGGGTACTCCTTGTGTGACCTCCCAGGTCTTCCTTTGAAATCTGGTGGAAGCCTCCCTAACCCTACAACTCTTGCATTGTGCATGCTAGTAAAATCAACATCACACAGATGATGCCAGGGTCTGCTGTCAACAGGAGTAGTAGCCAGGATCCTTTTGGACCATGGCTGTGGCAGCCTCTGAAGGGCTGGGTGCTTGGCCACAGTGAAATGAATCCTGAGGAATCAATTTCCTAGCAGGTTCCTCTTGAGCTCTACTCCCTTGGACTCTTGTCTCAAATGAAAGGTTCAGAATTTTCTAACTTTGAGTGGGAGATACATGGGGTCTTGCTGATTTCCGAGATGCTCTCGAGGCATCTCTATTCTTGACCACCTTGAAAATCTTTGGTTTCTTTTTAACGGAACTACTCTCTTCATCAACTGCACCACTTTGGGCCTTCAATTTTCACATGGTTCATTTTGAGCCAAAATTTACAATTTTCAATTTATTTGGCTTTGCTGTTTGTCTTTCATTCTCACTATAAATCTGGCAAAAACCATACAGTGTACCATGCCACAGCCTGAAGGTCGTCCTTCTTTGAAATTTCCTCCATGAGCTCAATCGGTCAGTCATTCTTAACCTGTCTCTTGCAAAATCTCAAGATATGGGCAAAATGTAGACTCTTTTCCTCTTCTTCTCTTCTCTCTTCCTTCTCTTCTCTTCTCTTCTCTTCTCTTCTCTTCTCTTCTCTTCTCTTCTCTTCTCTTTCTTCTCTTCTCTTCTTTTCTTTTTTGCCAGAGTATCTAGTCCCATTACCATCGGAGACCTTGTTCCCAGCTAAACTTGGTCTCTAGATTCGTATCAGCATTCTGACCTTCTGGGCTCTGACCAGAATCTGTCTGGCTCTGCTTAGAGCATACTAGGGCTTCTCTTGTTCACATCTCCAAATCTTTCCAAACTCCTTTCGCAAACCAGTTCCAAAGGTTTCTAAACCATATGGTCAGACACAGGGGACAGCAAGGAACTCCTCTTTTGTACCAATTTTTGCTTTCACATCAGGGCTACAAAACACTTGACACCCACACTTAGAGGAGAGGCTGAATTTGGCTCAGAATTTCAGGAGATAATATCCATAATTGGTTGGAAACAAAAAAGAAACATCATAGTGGAAGTGTGTGGGGGAAGCAAATATCCTTAGTTCATGGCAGTGAGGAAGCAGAGCAGGGAAGAGTACGAGAAAGGAAGTGGTCGGGACCAGATAAAGTCACACCTCCAGGACCCTTCCGGAGATACCCACTAAAGATCAGCAATTTTATAGTGAACATCCTAGACCAGCGATGGCAAACCTTTCAGAGCTTCCAATGAAACGAACAGTCTGCTGTGGCATGTGTGCCGTAAGTTTGCCACCACTGGCATAGGCACAACCCTTGACTTCATAATCTTCATAATGTTGCAGAAATGCATTTGCTATTAAACATGCCAGCAACTAATTCTACCAAAGCAAGTAAAATATAAACACTTCATAAAATGTCATTTTTCAGATTTTGCTCCATGTTTCTGAAACTGCTTTAAAGCTTACCTTAAAGTATTTATTTTCTTTTTCTCTGAGCATAAAAAGAAATAAATCGTGACTACTAACTATGGTTATCAAGTAAGTCATAGCAAGTGTGTGTTCCTTTCATTATAAAGATACTTTTTACATTATTCCAGTAAATGAAGCATAAAATGTTCTAAAAGTTTCTGTGAAAAAATTCTGCTCCAGTAATGTGCTGCCTTGCTTTTAATTCCCACACTAAACTAAAGAGCTGTCTAAAATGAGGCTACTGAATTATGATTGGACATCATTATTGCCCATTATGTCCACCCATTATTAACATAGGTTATAAAGAATAGCTACAGTACAATATTTTCCTGTTTCGAAACACATGATCAAATTGGTGTAAATGGGATAGTGGTGTCCAATTACCTTGGGCACAGGAAAAGATGAAAGGCTGCAGCAGAGGGCCAAAACCAGGGTGTTAATATCTCCATGCAGTGGAATCGAATTTTGAGTAAACTGGCTGTGCAGCACAATAATGATGTGATTATTATCTGTGTAATGCGTTTACTGAATACTCTATTTTAAAAACAGAAAAGAAAATGACTAACAAAGGTTAGATTTAACCCAGACAAAAAACTGTTTTCTCAACTTTAATATGTAAAGGAGGGGCGTGTTCTTGTCTCCTCCCTTCTCTCTCTGATTCCCCATTGTAATGGCACCAGCAGCCTTCACCTGTCATGCCCTTCCGCTTTGGAGCAATCAGCTGTGGACTCTACCTTCCGAAACCCAAGCCAAAATAAACTTCTCCTCAATTAAGTTGTAGGTGGTGGGTATTTTGTTCCAGTGATGGGAAAGTGACTGATACATCTGTTAAGATTTATTGATCGTTTCATATGAATTTGTTATTCTGTGAAGAATGTCAGCTGCAAACAGTAACAACTTAACTTCCTCTCTTCCAATTTGATGCCCTTTATTTCTTTTCTTGCCACACTGCTCTGGCCAGGAGATAAGAACATGTCCAATACTGTTTTAAATACAATTCAGCATTTTTGTCTTATTCCATATCTGAGAGAGAATGCCTTCATCTTTTTCCATTTGGTATAATGTTAGCTGTTGGTTTATTATATAAGACTTTTATTAAGTTGAAGTATGTTCCTTATATATGTAATTGTTCAGTATTTTTTATCACAAAGGATGTTTGATTCCTTCAAACACTTTTCCTGCATTTATTAAATGATCATATTATTCCCTTTATTCTCTTGGTGTAGCATATCAATTTGTTGATTTGTACATGTTGAAACATTTTTTGCACCCCTTGAATGAATTGCACTTAATAATGATACATAATCTTGAACGTGTAATCGGATTTTGGTGTTAGTATTTTGTTGAGGATTCATCAAAGTACTAGCATCCTGTTCATTGAGGATATTAAACTATATTCTTCATTTTTTGCTGTTTCTTTATCAGCTTTTTGGGGGTGCTGGGTCATAATAAACTCATAGATTTAATTTGAGATTCCCTCTTTTTCTTTTCTTTCTTTTTCTTTCTTTCTTTCTTTCTTTTTTTTTTTTTTTTGTTTGTTTGTTTGATGATTGGGTAAGAATTGGTATTAGTTCTTATTAAAAGCAGAACTCAGCACAAAATGTGTGTCTGAATTTTTCTTTGATATCAGCTTTTTGGCCCATTTTTTTTTCTATTCCCCTCTGCCTCCCTTTTGGCCTGGGAATGTTTATCCTGTGCCATTCTGTGTTGGAAAATTTTAACTTTTCATTTGATTTTTACAGGACTTTGCCTTAAGTCTCATAAGGAACTTGAACTTTTCTGCAGTTCTGAAACTGTAATGACTTTGGTGATTCTTGAAGGACTAAATACATTTTGCCCAGAGGTAGCATGTTGTGATTTAGATCTAAAATGCCCCACAAAAGTCTCATATGTGCAGAAGTCTCAGAAGGGGTTTGGATCACGGGGTGCTGTACTGATCCAGCCAGAGATGGGCTGGGCCCTCAGATGCCATGAGCCAAAATCAACCTCTTCCTTTTTTTGAGGGCGTCAGGTATGTTGTCCCAGCAACTGGAAAATTACCGTATACATATAACTTGAGCTTTTCTTATTGTTAAGAAAATAAAAATAATTATAATCTATTAATGATTTTATTTAAATATTATATCAGTCAGTGTTTACTAGAGAGACAGATATAATAGAAGATACACAAATGTATGAGAATTTACAAGATTGGCTTACGATGGCCACCCACAGAGTTGGATAAGGAAGCGTGTAGAGGGTGTCTGCACACTGGTGACCAAAGGATTCAGTCCAAGGTCTGGATCTCACTGCAGTGTCCCAGGTGAGTCCGTATCAGGAGGCCGATGGGTCTGTGATGGAAGCCAGGAGATGATGTTCAAGCTGAAGGGGAAGACTGGAGCTCCTCTGAAAAGCAGAAGCAGATCTGTCCTTCCTCATTTCCCCTTTATACCATTCAGGTGATGAGCCACCCCAGGGTGGGTCTTCTACACCTTTGGGTGTGGAACTGCTGAGCCAATTTAGTTAAGCTTCTCTTACTCAAACGGACACACTCAACCAACCATCTCAAATATTATTGTTGTCTTCAAAGATTCTTCTATCTTCTGCCTCAGATAAAGGTCATATTAAAGAATTTAAGAATGAATGCTATCAGTATAAATATAAAGTGGGAAAAAGAAATAAATATGAGCAATAAGTGTATTTACTTAGAATAAAGATGTAGCAAAAAGTGTGAGCAGAAAGAATTTAAATTTCAAAAAAATTAAATCTGAAACAGAGTGAAGCATGGTTTTGAGAAAGTATCCATAAAGTGGGGGAATGTTAAAATAACAAAGCATAAAATTATTTTTAATTATAAAAAAATGTGTAAAGTGGCATAATTTCACCTTACCATGCATTATAGTTTACTGTGGTTGATAGTACATATGCTTCATATTATGTGATGTGTATGGCATCATCTACCTCTTCTGTCTCTTATCTTCCTCTCAGTATTGCTTAGGCCAGTGTTTTCATAAGAAAAATACCAGTCAAATAGCACTTGAGGAATACTGTATGAGACATTTCATCACTTAAAAAATTAGTAATGATATACCAGCGAGTATGAGAAGTATGTAACAACAAAGAAGTACTTAAAACATGATGAATTGTCACATTTTGTACTGGATGGAACCCTGGGACTGGAAAAGAACATTGGGTGAAAACAACAAACCTGAATAAAGTAAGGACTTCAAGTAATAATAATGTACCAATATGTGTTCAAAATTGTGAAACATGTACTATATTAAATTAAGATGTTCATAGTAAAGGATGCTGCATTTTGGATATGTCTTAATTACTTTCTCATTGCTGGAACAAAACTCCCAATATTCCTGAGTTAAAGGAGGAAAGCTAACTCACAGTTTGTAAAGGTTTTGGTCCATGGATTTTGCTTCCAAGGCAGGGCAGCATGACAGAAGAGCACTGCAGAGGAGAAACAGTCCATGGCTTGGCAGGCAGGAGGCAAGAAGCAGCAAGCCTGCCTTCTTTCTGTCCCTTTATATTTCATCCAGGCTACAAGCCTATTGGTTGTTGCCACTCACACCCACTGTGGGTCTTCTGTCTTCAGTAAATACATCCAGCCAGCCACACCCAGATTCATGCTAATCCAGTCAGTGGACTAATCCAGTCATGGAGCCTGGAATCTGCATTCACACCCCCATGATCCAGCCACTTCTGAAAAGCTCCACTTGTGAGCACATGAGACTTCGGGAGAATCTAGATTAAAGCTGTAACAGGAGATCTGAGAGGTATATGTTCATAATTTTATGGAAATCTTTTCTAAAACTGTTGAAAATTTTAAAGTGTTTATCTGTATAAAACTTCATTTAAAATCTTACTACTTTTCTTGCCTGTCAAATTTTTTTTCTTATAATACTATAACCCAACTTTAACTTTGTTTTAAAATTATAATACAGGAATGGGCACTGGAACCCAAAGTTTGGAGATGTTTAAAAATGACTCCTGAGAGATCTGCTTCCATCAGGGCAGCATGAAGAGCTTTGCTGCCCTATTTTTCAGTGACAACGGTGAAAATTACTAAGGCAATGGATTTATTTAAAGATAGAGACTCTCCTCCAAACTGCAGTGTCCAAGAATGCAGGCTCCTGCTTCCTGCAGAGGCTGTGAGGAGGGCGGGCAGGAATTGAGCGATTTTCACCCTGTCCCTGCACCCCATTGCTGAGCTCTCCTGGATGGGTGTGAAGAAGGGGTACTTCCTTCCTCCTCCAGCCCTCAGGTAGCAGAGTGTCTCCCTGGGAACAGCACATGGAGAATGCTTGGGCTCTGTCCACCCTTTCCCTGTCCTGTGAACTGAGAGAGTTGTCCACTGAAGCCCTAAATATTAGAGTAATTTAATGTTCCACAATTGGTACCTAGAATATGAGATGAGCCTTGAACTTCTGTTCACTTAATAAACACAAATGCCAAACTAGACACTGACCTGTGTAACACAGTTCTCTCCGTCCTTCATACCTCTCTCCCTTCTCAGACCTGGCAGACTCCTGAAAAGCAAGAAAGCCTTGAGGGGTTGAGAAAGAAAAAGACCAAGAGCAGTCCACTACCCATCCCTCACTGCAGACATCTGAAAGCATTTGCTTCACTTATTTCATCAGATCTAGCTTATTAAGTAAACAGACACAACTGGTTACACACACAGTGTTCCATCTTAGTCAAATATTTTGAAAGAGGTTAACTCTATTTTTGAGGATAGAATTAGATCATCTTGGGTGATAACATATAGGGCCTTTCAGATTATTTTAACAACATGATGAATGTGCTTTTAATCAATTTAAACTAACAGGAGAGCTGGGGAGCAGCATGCGATTTAAGAATGACAGCAATAATTACTGTGAGAAAGAAATGAAAAATGAGAATTTTTGCTTCCATGCCAAGAATTGGGGAGTGGTACGCAGGAAATGATCAATTTTAGGTGCAGCAATAAAAGGCAGAATTTTATAGAAATAAACCTGTAGCTCAGAATCATTGTGGAGCCTTGAGCAGGAACTCATTATTCACTTTGGAATCTCTAGACATTTGAAAAATATTGTTGTAAGCCAAATTCAATATGAGGAGTGTACACAGGATTTTTCTTCCTTACCACTCCTAGATGGAATGACTAAAAATCTTACAGCTCTTAACTGCACAGTTGAATGCTTGTTTTTAGTTTTCACAAAAGTCAGAGTGCTTTAAATAACACCTGAATAAAAAAAGAAGTTGAGAAGTGTGAGTGACCTCCCTCGTGGACACCTCACTCATAGGATTTTCCAACCGCACAGCCCCTCGAAAGATTCCTCTTCACACAGTCTGTGATGTGCTGTCCCTGCCTTGCTGAAAGCTCCCTGGGCATGAACTGGAGAAGTCTGGGGCTGCTCCAGGGGAAATACAGGCCTGCAGCTCACTCCCAGGACCCGGGGCAGCCTTGAAGGTCACTACCAACTCTCCCCTTTTGCTGTGGGTACTTGAGACAATTTTCCTTTGTAATAGTGAGTTTAGGGATGAGACCTTACATAAATTTTCTTTAGGCAAGAAGCACACAATGATCCAGTTACTTCTTTGAGACCGGGGTTTAGATTCAGAGACTAAAGAGGAAGAAAAGTTCTCTGAAATGTCTTATGACACATCAATAATTAAGGCATAATGAGAGGTTTCAGTGTTGGTATTTAAGTTATGTCTCCTTAATAAATCATTTTATTGCTTTTATAAATTGTAACCTCGCATCCTTTTAAGGAGTCAGATTTCTCTGTAATGGAGAAATAGTATATTAATTCTGAGATAATAGACAAATAGCATAGTATTTCTGACTACTGTATTTAAAATAATGGTTCTATTAGGCTTGGATTAAAACTTCACAGAGTATCATTTGGACAGTTTGGAAAAGCTAGGTGTTTAACAAATGCCAGATAATTAGGAGTATGGATAAACTGAATAACTTCTAAATTGGAAATTATTTAATCATCTTACTTTTCAAAAATGGAGAGACATTTATTGATATTTTATAATGAGAACTATAAAGTATAAACATTTAAATTGTGGCTTATAGAAAGAAAAGAAAATTTGTTCTATACGTTGGCCCAAATAGGCAAAGAAATTATTACAAATATTTGACAAGGCTAGTAGAAAACAAAATACGAAGCAATTTTATGATGGAAAATGTAAATCCTTGAGTTCTGTGGCCTAAGTACAGAAAAGGGACTTTAGTTTGCCACAGTTTTCTCTTGGAATTTAGCTGTGTAACTATTTCAGCTTTGTCTATTTAAGTATGGCATGAAGTCGTTTCCTCCCTGAGAAAGCAGCCACATTTTGGACAGTGGCAGCACTGTTAGCTTTAGATAAGCTTATTAAAACACCTCTTCCAATGAAGAAATTTATGTTTATTAAACCAGTTTAAACCACTGGGATGAAACTTTACACATATTTGCATAACATTTTCTCATTAGAATTAATACTGTTTAAAACCTATGTACTATTTAAGACTTACAAAAAACACATATTTGAGTATAAACATTCATTTGCACTGGGAAATCAGGAAGACACCAACTAATGCTACATTTCAGTTGGCTTAAAACACGAAGAGTTGTTTGACTTCAGATTATTTTCCTAGGATATATTGGAGACCAATTAGTAAATCTACATGAATTTTCTTTCTGCCCCATCCCCTTCATCCTTCACTTTAATACTTTCCATAATTTTTAACCCAGTTATGGTTTTGTGCTCCACAGGGGAAAGATGTTTTATTACTGAGTTTGAACAGCAAAACCAGAAAGGATTCACTCACATGGTAGCCATGTTTATAAATTACACATTTTTAACAGTAATGTCTAAAAATCTGTAAGATAAAAAGTGAAATAGTTTGGAGCAAATTGTAAAGACAAATTAATTTCAATATCATACAGACATGCTCTTCTTGTTTTTAAAAGTCCTATCAGTTTTCGCTTTCATTTTTTAAAATTCAACTTGCATGCAATTATACTCTTGTATCTTGCAGATACTCTGATATACTTATCAAATACTTGGTTATATCGGTACTTTCAGGGAAAAACAATTTCCAAACAAGTTAAACATGTTAACTATTGAAATTTTATCTACTATTTAATACTTAAGTGAGGATCAATATTTTATTCTTATTCATTCTACTATTGTGAATGCAAGAGGTATGATCTCTCTTTTCTGATCACCAGCATTTTACTACAAATTACCCCGGCATTGAGGACTAGAGAAAAACACAAACTACAGAACAGCTAGGTCTTAACTTTGTTTTCTAGAAGAAAATAAGTCTTTTTGGTACAGGTAAAGTCAGCCATAGCCATTGTTTCTACTTTTCCAGAAACAATTTCCTCAATTTAACAAAAATCATTAGGGCTCTGAAAAACAACAGCAAATAAATTTTTAAAAATTAAAGAAAAATTGGACCATAGAAAGAAGTCCACAGATTATTCAGATTTTGGACCCTGAGAGAGGTACATTAAAGATAAATATGATAAATAAATAAGTTCACTGAACTGTATGAAAAGATGAACAAGTGTATAATAGAATTGGAATCTATTAGATGTTATCCAATAAAAATGCAAAAATGAAAAAGTAAGAATAAAGAGTTGTATAATAGCAGATTAGTTACAATAGTAGTTACAATACCATAGCAGTTAGAGTGTAATAGTAGTTAGTTATAGAAGATTAGTTAATTACAAACATCCAGATTGAATCACAGATAATACACATATATAAAAGAACACAACAGTTATGAGTGACACAGTAAAAATAACAAACAATAACAAAACAACAGAAAACAACTAACTTGAATGCTATTAATTTTCAATTAAAGAGAAAGAATGGAGCATAAGTAGTCCTTGAAGAAACAGAGGCACAATTTTCCATAGCAAAGATATCAAGCCAAATACTAAAGATCTATGCCCCACAATCCTTAAGAACACAGGCTAGTAAGTCACAGGAATTTAAATATATCAATTTAAAATTCCACACCAAAAAATAACTTAAAAATTTAAGTAAAATGAAGATATTTTCTGAGAAATAAAAGAGAAAATTGTTACGAGCCTGGAGACCCCTGATAGAAGGAGATAATGAAGATCAGATTGAAGACTGCAGGAGAACACATGAAGAACACATGAACATAAGCACAAATTAATATTGACCCTTGAAACCATAATAATTACATTTTGTGAGTATTGAAATACACATAGAAATATATCATAAATAGTAATATCTTAGAAGTCCAGAAGGATTACATGGCTTTAAATGTCATGAAGTATTGAATTATTTAGAAGAGATAATAAATTAAGATATGTCTTACTCATTTTAGGATTCTAGGGTGAATACCAGAAAGATAAGAAAAAATGAATATATATGCCAAAAATGGAGGTGAAATATTATTAAGGAATAATTGTTTTTAACCCCAAGAAGACTAGAATAAAAGGAAAAAAGATAAATAAAAAATAAAATGTATTGGGAATTGCGTTTAATGTAAGGGAATCCCTCCCCAGCAAAATCAGAAACAAAATCAAGGGTGCTGCTCACATATGAGATGGGGAGCGTGCAGGGCGGTGTGGCCACACAGAGTATCATGTACAAGACCAACACTGCTGATTACATGTAACAAACTAGAGGTGTCTCAACAGATAAATGGAAATTAAAAAGAGCAAAAGTAGATATATGAAAGTATCAATGAAAGAAAATCTTTGTGTTCGTATCAGACAAAATAAAAGCCACGCAGAAGTCCTAAATATACAGAGATGTTACGATTTTACATGACAAAAAAAGTCTAAAACTTCATGCCTCTAATAATGTGGATGCAAAATATTTAATCAAAAGTTAATGTAAAGGCAGGGCAACAAATTGATAATCATATTTAGAGTTTTAAGCAAATTTGCTTGAGCAATTGAAACATGCTAAATGTTGGTATATACGCAAGATAATTGAACTACACAGTAAGCAACATTTCTCTAAATGTTCTATTAAAAACATGAGGTGTGGGACAGTGAGATAGCTCAGCAGCATAAGCGCCTGCCTGGCAAGCGCGAGGTCCTGAGTTCTACTCCCGGTACCCACATACAAAAAAGGGCCGATGGTGTTGCTCAGCGGCATGGGTGTCTGCTGGCATGCGAGGTCCTGAGGTCGACCCCTGGTACCCACAAAAAAATAAAATAAAATAAAATAAAACCATGAGGTGCACACCTACAAAGACATATTCTCATAGTATGTATGAAGAACAATTACTGATATAAAATATTCTGTGCTATTAAACGAGTATCAATATATTTCAAAGAAAATATTCATATGAAAAATTGTGTTCTAGCCACAATAGAATTTAGGTAGATATCCATTTAAGAATTGTAACAAAAAATTACCTGTTTATAAAAAGTCCACATTACTGAATAACAATTTATCAAAAATAAAAATATAATTATATTAGAAATACAGTAAAATCTTGTATTGCCAGTAATGTCCTGTGAGTGTTCTGCAAAATAAGCAAACATTTCTAATAAATTTTAACTTTACAAAATAAGCAATGTTGGGCCGGTGAGATGGCTCAGCGGCATAAGCGCCTGCCTGGCAAGCGCGAGGGCCCGAGTTCGACTCCTGGATCCCACATACGAAAAAGGGGCCGGTGATATCGCTCAGCGGCACGGGCGCCTGCGGGTGCGCGAGGTCCTGAGGTCGACCCCCCGGTACCCACAAAAAAAAAAAAAATAAGCAATGTCTTGCAATATAAGTAATATGTGATGCTGAATGTCTCTTGATCACAACTGAGCCAATGGTTCTCTCTCCCCTCCTCTCCTCTCCTCTCTTCTTTGCTCCCCTCTTCTTGTCTCTGTCTCTGTCTGTGTCTCTCTTTCTCCGGATTGTGGGTGATAATCTCCCAACAGCAAGAGCTTGTGGAGGAGATCTCATTTGCAGAGGAGGAACAGAAAAAGGCAGAGGAATCCCTCACCTCAAATGAGATCAGCGAGATGTGTAAAATGTGGGAGCCACTGCCAAGTTTTGTAAAAAGCCCCACCCAAATAAGGCTGTAGCAGTGTGAGCAATGAATCTATTTAATGACAATGAAATATCACATTTCCTAAAAATCCTCAAAAGCAAGTGTCATTGGACAGGTTCCTTGTTAAAGCTGCATGAAAAGAACAAGATCCAATAGAGAGCAGTAGTTAGTGACAGTGAAAGTCGTCCTACACGATAACCCTCCTCTCTCTGGTCCCCCTCACACCAGCCAGGAAGGTTTTCCAGCGTAAGTGCAGGTTAATTTGTTTATTTTTCTTTCTCTTTTGTATTTTCCTTATTATTTTGTATTATATTGTAATCATTTGTACATTAATCTTTTTGGGTTGTGGAATGAATCATATGAGTTTCCATTATTTCTTATGGGGAAATTCACTTTGCTATACAAAGTATATATATATATATATATATATATATATATATATATATATATATATAGTGCTTTGGACTATAAGCATGTAATGAATTATGCCTGAATGAATTATGCTTGAAAACCAAGGTTTTTCTGTAGTTTGAACTGCACAGAAGTGAAAGTATTACATATCAAAACTTCTGGGATGGATAAAAGAAGATTAAATATAGCATTAAATGAATGTATTAGAAAAGAATAAGGGTTACTGCTAGCCACAAAATCGTGTAGTTTTATATCTATTTTTAAAAATTAAACAGTAGTTAAAAACTTCTCAGAAAGAAAACCTTCCAATCCAGTTGCTTTCCCAAGTGAATTGTTTAACATATGCAAGAAATAACATCAAACTTACAGACTTTCAAATAATAGGAAAATGTCCTGTCTCACTTCCTCTCTCTCTCTCTCTCTCTTTCTCACCTTCTTTTTTTTCTGTTGTGGACTGGGTGTTGAACCCAGGGCCTTCACACTGAGCTACATCTCCAGCCTTTTTTATTTGTCCATTTGGAGACAGGATCTCACTACCTTGCCCAAGTGAGCACAAACTTGTGATTCTCCTGTTTCAGCCTCTGAAATGCAGGGATTACAAACACATGGCACCATTCCTGGCCAGAAAGAGGAGCACTTTATTATACTTCATATGTGTAATACAATCTTGATATAATCTGACATACAAAAATAATACTAAATGCCTGTCATTGCCATATATAAAAAATACTAAATATCAATCTGTGACATGCAAAAATACTATATTCTAATGACAAATGAGCTTTCTACCAGTTATGCAAGGTAATTAATATTCAAAATTCCAGCATTATCAAAGTGCATGCTCTTGATGCAAAATAGCAGATAAAAATGAGACATTTATTCTTTAAAAATAGAATCTCGGGCCGGTGAGATGGCTCAGCGGCTTAAGCGCCTGCCCAGCAAGCGCGAGGGCCCGAGTTCGACTCCCGGATCCCACATACGAAAAAGGGGCCGGTGATATCGCTCAGCGGCACGGGCGCCTCCTGGCGCGCGAGGTCCTGAGGTCGACCCCCCGGTACCCACAAAAAAAAAAAATAATAAAAATAAAAAAATAAAAATAGAATCTCAGCAGTCTTAGATGTTACATTCTTATTCTGACAGTGGGTTCTGTGGTGGCTGACTGTCAAGTTGAGCGGGGACGCCCAGTTGAATTGAGTTGGCATGGTTCTGAGCATGGAAGACCCACTTTAAGGAGGATTATCGTTGGAATAGCGTCAAAAGGAGAACGGGAGGGAAGGATTTCAGCTGATTTTCCTCGTAGGAACTTCAGCTGTTCTCTTCGGAGGCGCTCTGGTCTTCGCCTTCGCCTTGGGCATCGTCTCCTGGCTTTCAGCACAGATTCTTTGGTTTCCGGCCCGGCCTTTTGGCCTGCCACTGCAGACTCTTTAGCTTCTAGTGCTGACTCTTCGACCTCCTGGCGTTGACCCCTGGGTCTTTTGTCACAGAGCCTTTGGCTTCCTGTAGGACGTAGCCCTCGGCTCCAGGTCTTTAGCTGGATCCTTCAGATGTCCAGCACGCGGACAGATCTTTTGCACTCCTCTACGTTTGACTCTGTGGGCGGTCACTGTGGACCAGTCTTGTAAATTTCTGTGTCCTGCATTAAAAGTGATTCAGAGCATGCGCAGTCTTTCGAGGAAACTTGCCCCAGACCTTCAAGCTCTTATAAGCACTAATACAGATACTTACAAAAATTACAGCAAATATTATTTAAGAGTGAAATACTAAAAGTTCTTTAACTGAAAATTGAAATGAGACTATAATTCTTGATCAATTCTGTTCAACATTGTGTGATGTCTTATCTGACCTAGTATGTCAACTACCTCAAAAAATAACAACAAAAATAAACAGTACAAAGATTGAAAAGTAAAAAAACAACTTTTATTATTTTCTGATAAAAATAAATGTAGTAGAAAATGAAGAAAAATAGATAAACCATTAGAGTTAATACATGAATTTAGTAAGTTTGCCAGGTATAAGATCAGCAGGCAGCAGACCTTGTCCATGGATAAACTAGCTATTCGTGTAAAATGTAAGAAATTCCAATATTTCTGGTGATATAGCTCAGTGGCATAAGCGCCTGCCTGGCAAGTGCGAGGTCCTGAGTTCAACTCCTGGTACCCGCATATGAAAAAAAAAAAAAGAAAGAAATTCCAATATTATCACAAAACATCAAAAAACATACTCCACGGACGTCTACTCTAAAAAATAACAAAAACAAGCAACTGTGCAAGTGTAGAAAAATCGACTAACAGAAGAAAAAAAACAGACAGAGAAAAGAGAGTAAAGAAGACAAATATATGAAGTTACTTGCTTTCAGACAAGGGCACTAATGCAGTTTAGTGGATGAAAGATGGCCTTTGCAAATTGATGCCAGCTCAGTATATGCATGCAAACAGAAAAAATAGCCTCTTCCATGTACAATATAATACATAGAAATTAATGACAAGATGAATAATAAATGTATATGTGAGGTATAAAGCAAAAACCTGGAAGAAAACATGACAGTGTCTTCATGACTGTCATAAAATATTTTTTCATACAATATTTCATAAAAATATATCTTTAAAAGTAAACATTAAAATTACCATTAAAAAGAAAAATGGGAAATTAGGCTCTGTTGAGCTTAATAGAACTCATCAATAAGGAAGTAAAAGGTAAATTTGAGTCTCCAGTATACAAAAAGATCTTCTAAAACTCAATAAAAAAGTGCACCAAAATTTGAAATGGGACTTTGTAGAAAAGGATATCCAAGTATCCTTAGGTTAATTATATATACATATACTCAGCATCATTAATCAGTAAGGGAATTCAAGTTGAATCCATTGTAAATTCACATCATACATACCTTTATACTGCAGATGTATTTCAGCTTACCTTATATTGGCTAGATAAGTCCCTTGGCTTCATCTAATTGTAAATGAAGCCAGAAAAGATATTCTATTTCAACTCCCTCGAAAAGAAGAGGAACATAAGCATTTGTATTCATAACGATTGATGTTATAATGATGATTTTTTTTCTAGGGAAATGCTTCATCAATTAAATCTAACATCTCTTCAGCTTTCACAATACCATCACAATTTCCTAAGAATTTCAAAAGCCTGATGCTTCAAAATGGAATGACTTGAGTTGCTGATTTATCAGTTATTATATAAAATTTCTAAAAATATTTCTATTGTATGAGCACTAATTACCAAATTCAATTTTAGTCTGACCCTGCAGTTTCATTTGTCGACTGATCTCAAGACCAAGACAAAGAAGCAAAAGTTATGCAAAATTTGTCAAAGCACTAATAATACAAACTTTGTGAAAAAATAAAGCCAAAGCCCCAAGAATAAAAATGCTAATGCGAGTGTGCCAAGATTTATTCCAAGTCTTAAGAAATTAAAATGTCTTGCATATGAAAGCCTTTAGAATATTTGCTGTCATTATTGTACGCCACACATGCATCAGCTTCCATTTTCTGAACTGTGAAAAGGAGACAAACAAATTAAACTAACTCCACTGTGTTTCATACAGATGTGTGGAGATGCTTAGACTCCAAGTTCTATTTTCTCAAAGCAGATGCTTAGGGATCTGCCATGCCTGGATGCTGGCTTTCTTATTATCAAGATGCTCTCCCACAGGCAGCCTGACTTTCCTGGACTCTAGTATGAAGTAATAGGGAAAAGAATGTTAACATATGAAAAAGAGAGCCAAAGAAGTAACATTTATAACAAAATGAGAAAAGATGAGAATAGGTTTTACATTGTCTGATCCTAAAGCAACACAGAGAACTTTATTTAAAACACTCAAAACCTAGATAGTATAAGAAATCTCATTTAAACACTGGAAGTGGGCTTCTGCAATTCACAAACAGGTGTTTACTACATTCCAGTGTTAAATTCTTCAATCTTTTAAGTTTTAGTCTTCTTTGTGTTATAGTTTATATCTAGATGTCCCCCAAAGCCTCATGCACGCATATGTGGGGCTTATTGGGAGGTGATTGGATCATAGGGGGTGATACTCATCAGTGTATTAGTCCACTGTTGAGTTTATATAGTTTATAGCTAAATGTGATGCTGGGAGCGGAAGCTGGGTGCAGGAAGTGGGTCACTGGGGGCATGGCTAAAAAAGGTCTGTCTCCCTCCTTCTCCTTGACCTCTCTCTGTTTCCTGCTGCCATGCCATAAGCTGTTTCTCCTCCACCGTGCCATCCTGTCTTGAGCCAGCCATCTATGGACTGAAACCTCTACAAACTGTGAGCCAAATAAACTTTCCTCCTTTAATTTGTCAGTGTCAGATATTGTGTCTCACCATTGAGAAAGTAACTAAGACAGTGTGATAAGCTTGTATCATGGGAAAAATATAAAAAAGTCTTGGAAGAGTCCTGTCCTCCAACAAACCATGGGGGAGGGAATTACATATACACAGATCCATATATATATATATATATATATATGTATACACACACACACATATATATAACAGAAAAACGTGTAAAATTGCTTGTACAGAAGTCAGAAATATGACGAATTACCACATCTTGTAAAGCCTCAAAGACCCCCAAATCAACATTATCTGTAGTTGTAAACTACTTATTTCCAATTCTCATGTAATTATAGGATGTCCTTATCTGCACCCAATAATTTTATATTTTTGTCAATTAGGCAACAAATGTAATGTTTGTGCAACATTTGGCAGGAAGAAGATATGTACTTGTTCACATTGCAGCTAATTGCAAATTGGCTTCTGCCTTTTGCAAATGTACCTCAACCATTGACCAATAATTTTTTCTTATATATTTTTAGATTTTTTTGTATGTGGTACTGGGGATTGAATCCAGACCTTTTGCACTCAGCTACATCATTGTCCTTTTTATTATTATTTTTAAAATTCTGATCCAAGGTCTTGAGAAGTCACTGAATTATCCAGGCAGGGCTCTCATTTGGGATCTTCCTGCCTCAGCCTCCCAGAGACCCGGGATTACAAGGGTTCACTGCCACACTCTGCTTCTTATTTACTTTTAATAATATTTTATAAGGAAAAGCTTTTCAGTACATGTATGGTTATTCCAGTAAATATTTGTGGATGCATTATGGGTCTACATATGGGCATATTACGAAGAGACACTTTATTATGTGGAATTAAGTAACATTTTCTAATTGTGGTCATTTATAGTAATCACATCATTCAGAATAATGATGAAATGACTGATTACACTTAAATCAACTGAAATATTCTAGAATTTATAATTTTTAATTTTAAATTCTCAGTGATAATTTTACTCTACAGTGGTAGAAATTGGGAATGAACTAAATGACTATTATGGGGAATAAAATTAAATAAAATGTATTACGTATAAAACTTTTTAATAAAATATGGATTTCAGAAAGATAAATTAGACATATAAATTCCCTCATACAGTATATATTGCTGCATAAAAAGAGTGAAATGGTACTTTTGATAGTAATCTCAGAACTATCTCCTTTCATTTTAAGACTTGCAATTTTTCTTTTTTATTTTCTTTGTTTTTCTTTTTCTTTTTTTCTAGCTAAGAAAGTCAAATCAAACCATTTGGTTCAAGAAGGGGTTTGCAAGTACATTTTTTTTGTCATCCTACAACAACATACAACAATGTAAGACATTTATTAATTTCCTTTTTTTTTTTTTCTAAAGACATAGCAGTAGAGGAAGAGTACCTCTTTTTCACTATAGGGAAATTTGGCAGGTGTGAGTCCATATAGAGCTAGTAAGAAGGGAAGATGATGGTGTCGTTATAGGCACAAAAGACATTTTTAAAAGTAACTGAAAGTGAAGAAAAGCCGATAGTTGGTGATGAAGAGCAGTTCCCAAATTCAGATGGAGAAGACTAAGAATATGATTTTTTGTGAACAATTTAGCAAAGTTTTGTATAAGATCCAGAAAATAAGCACCAATTTAAGATACATACAAATGAGAATTCAAATAATTAAATGCTACTGAGAATGGAGGCAACTCCTTATGAGGAATTTGGAGACATGCAAATAAGAAATCAAATTACAGTAAATGAAAGTGGATATAATTACAGTGGAAATCTATTTTGTATTTGTCACTTTCAGTATTGCAACTAAATGCAAAATGCTTATACATTTGAACAGCTTTTCAAATTAAAGATTATTAACGTTAGAAAGTTAAACTCCTATTTTTTGAGTTTGTATAATTTGTTGTTGTTGGTTCAAAATTGTGTTAGATTTTTCAAACGTATACAAATGTAGGTTAAATAGTAAAAGAGCTCCAGTAATCCATCAATTAGTTCTGAAGATTATAATAAATTTTGTTCTGTTTAACTTGACCGACTACTGTTCTTACATCATTGTGAAGAAAAACCCATAATATTTCACAGTTTATCTTATCTCTAAGTTTTTCAGTGTTTCTCTCCACTGGTTTATCAGTAATGCAGATTTGTAGCAACGAGCAAACCTACTACCCTTTATTGATTTCCAAATATCCTCACTCCCCTGAAGAACTTAGATCACCTTGGATAAATGTTACTTGTAGGGCCGAGGTAGAGACCCAAATTTGTTTTCCACAATGTAGCACCAAAACAAAACAGAACAAAACAAAATAATAATAAATAAAAGAGGCACAAACTAAAAGGATCTCTACTGTACAAATCTGAGATATTTAAATAATTACAGCAATGGCTTATATTTTATTTGATAAAATTAGAATTTATAAGTTTACATTGGTAATAATAAATGCTTACACATAAAAATAAGTAAGAAATGGCCCTTTCTTACAATATGATATTCATTCACTGTTGTAAAATGAATTATTTTAATAGGAAATAATTTCTCTATAATCATAGTAATATTACAGGCAGCAATCATCCATCAATAGATGTTAAAATTAATAAGAAACAGGATTATTTTCATATATTCAACACTTCTTCACACTCATTGCTTATTAATTAAAATAAGGATAAAAGAGTAACCTTATGGTGGCGACTCCTGTCAGACACCATGTTAATGAACCGACCAACATAACATCACCAGTAATGAATCAATTAAAGCTGGGCCTCAGTGTGTTACTCTGAGAATGACACAAGATTACTCAAAAATGTGTACTCTGAATCTACTCACGAGGAAACTTCAGAATAGCCAGGCGGATAGGAATGCCACAAATAAAGGGGTCACGCAGCTGTTAAGTATGGAATCCCAGCATGGCGTCAGAGGTCACTGGGCCTTGTCGCACTTTTAGATTCAGCTCCTGAGACACTGAGTCCAAATAGATTTAAATAGTTACTCGTGGAAAGAGAAGCAACTGGTGCTCCCCAGTGGAAATATCTGTACAAGATTGATCCAGATATTAGGAGCCGTTGATGGGACACTGGCGCTGCCGACAAACTTGGATGTCCCCTCCCTGAATAGGGACTCTGAGGTGACGGCAGATCTCACCAAGGAGAGGAAATAAGTCTTTCTGTGTTTGTCACTTTGAGATGCACCGGGTGAAGAGGGCACCTCCTATTACTGGGAATGTAAATAAGTTTCTTCAGAAGGAGTTGGTTATCCATTTTACCCCCAGGGATGTCTACCTATGATGTATGAGCAAAAACTATGCTGAATGTTTAATTTAAACTTGTCCCACTCTCATGTTGATGAATTGTACTTTCTATTGAAAAATTCTGAAGTGTAGGGTAAAAAATACAAGTATAGATTATTTTAAAGTGCAGCAAAGAATATGGAGGAAGATAAAATTGATCTGTTCATATCCAATACGTAGAAAAATATTCTCTTTGGATACATACATTAGTTCTGAGTTCTCTTCCGACGTCTCTAATAATCCACTAATAGTCAAGACAGAGTACAGTCGCATAGCCAAAATTTGTTCTCTAGGGGTGTCTTTCACGGTATACTGCGAGGACATGTTCTGAAATGAATGGATTTAGTCTGAGACTGACAGACATCCCTAATGATGAGACTGTCTTCCCTCTACTGAGTGGCTGGAAGGAATACCCGCTCCAGGAAACCTGCTTCACATGAAGGCTGGAACTGTGGAAGCAGCCAGATGGACGTGGACTCAGATTCCAACCATGCCATGGATTACTCACATAACATTACTCACGTAACTTGGGAGATTCCTCGACCGTCTGAGCTTCCTTCTGATCGCTTGTGATAAGCACAGTGACAACAGATTTTTAGGTTCATTTGAGAAATGAATAACCTAATTTAGAAAGCATACGTTCTATCCCAATTTCTCTTCTTTTCTACAAGTTCTAAAAATCAGAATACAGTTAACATACACTAAAATTGTCTCTCCTTCAACCACTTTTATTGTGGATCTTTTGCGGAATACAAGTTTTGTGCCAATGGACACAAAGTTGGATATTATGTATGTTAGGCCATATCTGTGAGAAACTTCTAGGAAGCACATAGATATGAACAAATAATTATAATATCACATAATTTTGAAAACATGAGTGTTTATAGCAAAAGTATAAAATGATTGAGTGGATTAACCTTATAGAAATTTACATCAAATTAATAGAAATACTACAAAATAAGACAATGTATTGAAAACTCATGCAGGGTTAGGGGTTTATGTGTGGTGTTTCTCAAACAAGTCAATAATTATCTAAAAAAAGCTTCTAAATATGTTCACATGTTAGAGAAAGATTGTATGTTTCAAAATAGGCAGAATAGATATGTATCTGCTATACTAGCAACTGATAAATGTACTGGAAAATTGTCTCTGTCACAAAAATAACAAGTTAACTACATTTCTAAGACTAATCTCAATAAAGGTTATTTAAATAACATTTTAAAAACATTGTTTGTATGCATAATGCTTGAAATAAATATCGTGACACTGATTTAAAGATACCTGTCCTTGCCCTCAGTTTAATCTGTAATACAGTTCCCTGAACACACCTCTCAGGCCCCAGGAACTTCTCTGTCTTTTCAGGGCTGTATCCTTCCAAACATCAGCTCAATATCTGCGCATGGCTCGGTGTCCATGGTTGGATCCTGAGTACAGGGGAGCCATGCGGAGCCAGCCAGCCTCTGGGGCAGAGAGGAGAAAGTGAGGAATTAGGTACACAGAATGGGGAGAAGCAAGTCTTTCTGAACAGTAAGTGGTCATCAAATGTTCCTGTATTTCATTAAGGCTAAATTGAAGTGTGTACAAATCATAATATGTTATATAATAAAAAGTAAAATAACAAAATTTCATGTACATGCTACATTGAAACCATACTGAACAAATTTAATCTTCTAATTGATTTATAAAACAATCCTATTTGAAAGTATGAAATCAAAGTAAAAACAAAAGAACTCACTAGAAAACAAAGAATTCAAGCAGTTCTCTAAAATATAAAATTTTAGGGCCGGTGAGATGGCTCAGCGGCATAAGCGCCTGCCTGGCAAGAGCAAGCTCCTGAGTTCGACTCCCAGTACCCACATACGAAGAAAGGGCCGGTGATATCGCTCAGCGGCACCGGCGCCTGCTGGCATGCGAGGTCCTGAGGTCGACCCCCGGTACCCACAAAAAAAATAAAATAAATAAAATAAAATAAAATTTTAATAAGTATGCAGGAAAAGTCTATCTCATTTAGTAACTGTAGAAATGCAAATTAAAATAAGTGCAACGTAACATTTATCTAATTGTCAACAGCTAAATGATGGAATGATGATTAACTGTCAATAGGGTAGTTATGAAAATACCTCTTGGTTAAGGTTGAACTTGGAAACATGTTACTATAAAACATATCCATGCTATTGACCAGAAACTTCAAGTTGCTCAAGGTTGAAGTACAGTGGGAAAAGAAAATGGATACAACCTCTATAATTTACTGAAAGAGAGCACTGAATTAGATAATGAAATCATAAGTAATATTATACAGTCTTTAAAATGGTAAAATATTGATGATTTATGATTTTTCAGAAAGGGAGATTGCATATGTGGAAAATTTCTTAAATGTGCCATGTGTGTTCAAATTTGAATATAATTTATTTTTGGATATTTTAGTGGGAACATTATTGTCTTCGTGTAAACTCCAAACTTTCTCCAATGTCATGTTCAAGCATAAATGCACAACAATACTTATATACATATATAAATTCTAGAAAACATATTTCTCTTGCCTATCAATATCTATTAAAAATGAAATAATAAGCTCAATGTTGAATCATTGCTTTTGGAATGCTTTTGGAGCATTTAATATTTTTTGTGCAATTTCTTCAAAAAGTATTTTATGTTAATTTATTGGACAACTGTTCATTAATATGCAGTGCAGATATTAAGCTCATCAAAGTGCTGGAGAGAAAACTAAGTGGAGAACAAGTTGGAATTACAAATGTATGCCTAGTTTATAATCTATATACAATGCCACGTTTTTTCTGAACAATATTAGAACTTGAAGGGAAATTTAAGTTTTGCTTCTATATTCAATACATGTCAGATATTTGTAATATACATTCCTCATAGATAAAAATAATTATAATTAAACATTAAGCCACAGCCATTGAAACAAACTTGATTTGTTTTTTAAATTTAAGTTTCTTCATTGAGTAGGATTATTTGTCAGTTACAGACTACCAATATCTGTAAAGGTAGGCAAAAGATGAACCAACGTTTTAAATGAGTCACTGAAATACAAAATTTTCTCTTAAAAATGTGCATTTCCATTAATTAAATGGTTTGCCTTTCTAGATTTACAGAAATCAGAGATTTTGGAAGTGAATGATTATCCTTCAATTCTTATTATTATTAGTGATGATACTGTTTCTGTTATTGTAATTAGTGTGTAATTATGCAGTCTTGACACTAAAAGAGGCGTGACATTGTCCAAATTTGAAATAAAAAACTATACACTGGAAAAAGAATTATAGTAAAATAAAACAAAAATCCTAGGAGAGACCCACATTTTCCTGAGGCTCAGAGTCTCCACCATTACCCGATTTATTAAATCGGCCTGTAAGTACATTCTCAAAGTTCAGCTGAACTATCTGCTCGTGGTATTAATCCCCACTGAATATGTTTAGATGGAAGCTCTATGACCTCTATTTATTACGGCGGAAAATGCTACCAGAAAATATCCACTTTTAAAATCTTATTACTGTCAAATTCTTTATCTGGGCCAGTGACTTGACATTCTCGCTTGAGTGAGCATTACAGCTTTTGCCTTCTTAACCTCATGATCCTGAAGCATAAATCATTCATAGCAGATTCAGTTCTTTGTGTCTATTCAGTGTTATTCGAGTCTTATCTTTCATCCTGGGCTGTTTTCAATTTAATGTATTCTATGCCTTTCTTTCCTTCCTTCCTTCCTTCTTTCCTTCCTTCCTTCCTTTCTTTTTCTTTCTTTCTTTCTTTCTTTCTTTCTTTCTTTCTTTCTTTCTTTCTTTCTTTCTTTCTTTCTTTCTTTCTTTCTTTTTCTTTCTTCTTTCTTTCATTTCTCTTTCTCTCCCTCCCTTCCTTCCTTCTGTCTCTCCCACTCTCTCCTTCCCTTTCTTTCCCTCCCTCCCTTCCTCCCTCCCTCCCTCCCCCTTTTCCATGCCTCTTTCCATTCCTCCCTCCCTTCCAGCCCTCATTCCTTCTTGCTGACCTCTGCAGGTCTTTAATTTCTTCTCCCCAAATTAGGATGTTCATTTTTGTGGTAAAATAAATTATGGGGATCATTTTAATTCTCTTCTATGTCTTTGAATTTATAAGTACATGTACTAAGTTAGCATTCATGTTTCCTGTATATCACAGCACTCGTGAAAAATTAATTAGTCTTTATTTTTGATGCCATAAAATTGCCCTGCACTTAAAGAAAGATATATCCCTATACTTGATAACGCAGGCATTCCTAAATAAATGCAGGTATAAACACAGAGGAGTATCACATTTTATAAATTGAACATCTAATTCTTTTTTTTTTTTTTTTTTTTTTTTTTTTTTGTGGGTACCGGGGGTCGACCTCAGGACCTCGCGCGCCAGCAGGCGCCCATGCCGCTGAGCGATATCACTGGCCCTTTTTTCATATGTGGGTTCTGGGAGTTGAACTCGGGCCCTCGCGCTTGCCAGGCAGGCGCTTACGCCACTGAGCCATCTCACCGGCCGGAACATCTAATTCTTAAGTGGAACATTCTGACATGTTCAATTTGGCCTTCATGTAAGAAATAGGTTTTCCTGAAGAAGATGACTATATTTGGATGACTTAATGATAAACACTAGAAAGTGTGCATATTAAGAGACTACTTTTTGACTTGTAATATAAAAATGCTGACTAAAATGCAGATTAAGGATGGAAAGTATAATTGTGGTAATTATACTTTATTATCACATATTTATTATATTATTATACTCCTATATTATGGATTATGAAGTTCTCTGCTGCTTCACTAGCATAATAAAATGAGTTTATTTTCTGATATTTGACTAGTGGTAATTCATATCATATAAGACAGTCACTGTCTCTGTTTTTCAAGTAAGACCAGGTCCTTTCGTTCGCCATTTTTTCTGTGCAATCTCTTGATAGACAGATATGTTCTTTCCCTTACATTTTCATCTTGTCTTAGATTATCATGTTCTTGTCTACAGATACATTTTACAGGGTTTCTCTTGCTGTCAAGCTCTGCAGCTGCATGTTAATTCACAGAGATGAGTGATTTCGATAATGGTTTTTTGTGAAGGTATTGTATGACCTCTCTCTCCAGGTTCTTTTTTAATATGAAGCTGAAAGCTGCAGAGAAGGGAGAGGAAACAATAGGAAGGCTTTTCTTTAAGAGGATTTGCATAAAACCTTTCTCATGAATAGATACAAATACAACTGTGGAAAGAAATGTAGTATTTCCCGTAATCAATGTTTCCCTTGATAGTTTTGTGCTGAGTAAAAGTACTAGACTTGACAGCAATATTATAAATACCTGATATTATGGCTAATTTTGTAAAATATGATTTGACTATGCAGATAATTTTTTTATTTTAAAGAGAAAAATAACAATAAAAGCAGTGGTGCAGAATTTCAGAACAAGGGCCTGGGATATCGCTCAGTGGCACAGCTCCTGCCCGGCAAGCGCAAGGTCATGAGTTCAATTTCCCATACCAAAAAAAAAAAAAAAAAAAAAAAAAAAAATTCAAAACAAGATAATAGGAGATTAACAATGGTTAATATATTGAATATTGTTATCTTCAAAGTAGTTGCTCAGATTATAGGATATAGGTGTGAAAAATTAATCAATCAATATAAGTATAAACTGTTCTTTTCAATGAACTAATAGAAATTAGTAGCATAATTATCTTAGCTATTGTATATATATATATATATATATATATATATAAATATATATATTCTTTTCCCTTCCTTCTTTTATCTTTTCCCCCATCCCAGTTATTCTTTCCTTTTGAGCAGTTTCTTCTCCTTTCACAATATCTATTGTACATTTTGGATCTTATTTACTGTTTCAGTTTCTTACACTAGGGAGACAAAACGATGTTTACAAATGAGAGAATCTCATTTATTTCACTTATGAGTATGGTCTCAAGTTGCATCCATTTACCTAGAAAAGTGTCGAGTTTATCCTTCTTTATAGCTGGTAGTACCCCACTGTATAAAAACACCTTTTTTATCCATTCCTTGGTTGATGGGCATTGGGTTGTTTCCAAGATTTACCTATTACAAATTGTGCTGTTATAAACATGGTTGCACATATATCACTGTGGTATGATGTTTTTAATTCTTCTGGGAAAATACTCAGAAGGGGACTAGCTGGGCCCAATGGGACCTCTAATCCTAGTTTTTTGAGGAATCTCCACACTGATTTCCACAGTGGTTGCACCAGTCTACACTCCCACCAACAGTGGAGAGGGTTTCCTTTTTCCCCATAACCCCTCCAGCATTTGTTATTGGTTGATTTCTTGAGGACAGCCATTCTTTCTGGGCTGAGATGGAATCTCAGTGTTGTTTTAATTTGCATCTCTCAAATGACCAATGATGTTGAACATTTTTTCATATATTTATTTGCTATTTGTATTTCTTCATCTGAGAAGTGTGTGTTCATCTCAGATGCCCATTTTTGGATTGGGTCTTTGAATTTGGGGGTCCTGATATTTTTTTCAGTTTTTTATGTGTTCTAGATAGAAGTCTTTTATCTGAGGGACAGTTCGCTAAAATTATTTCCCACTTTTATTTTCACTCTGTTGTTGATTTCTTTTGCTGTGCAAAAGTTTTTTCATAGGATGAGATCCCAGTTGTTGATTCTTTGAAGTACTTCCTGTGCAGTTTGGGTTTTGTTCATGAACACCTATGCCTTCAGGATTTCTACCTACTTTCTCTTCCAGTAGATATAGTGCTTCTGTCTTAATAGTTAGATCTTTGATCCATTTTGACTTTCATTTAGTGCATGGTGATAGACATGGGTCTAGTTTTAGTCTTTGGCATGTGGAGAGCCAGGTTTCCAGCACCACTTATTAAAGAGGCTATCTTTCTTCCAGTGCACATGTTTGGCTCCTTTGTCAAGGATAAGGTGGCTGAGGCCCGGTGAGATGGCTCAGAGGCATAAGCGCCTGCCCGGCAAGCGCGAGATCCAGAGCTTGACTCCTGGAACCCACATAAAGGAAAAAAAAAAGGGCCGGTGATATCGCTCAGCAGCACAAGTGCTTACTGGCAAGCGTGAGGTCCTGAGGTCGACTCCCGGTATCCACATTAAAAAAAAAAAAAAAAAAAGATAAGGTGGCTGAGTGCGTTTGTAGTTGTATCCGCATCTTCTAATCTGTTCCACTGATCCTCAGGTCTGTTTTTCTGCCAGGAACATGCTGATTTTATCACAGTAGCTGTGTAGTATAATTTCAAGTCAGGGATTGTGATATCTCATGCCTTGCCTTTGTTACCCAGGATTGCCTTTGCTATTCTAGTTCTCCTCTGGTTCCAAATAAATTTTAGGAATATTTTCTGTAGATCTGTGAGGTATGCTAATAATATTTTGATTGGATTGCATTAAATCTGGATAACAGTTTTGGGAGTATGGCCATTTTCAATATGTTGGTTCTTCCTATCCATGAGCAAGGGATATCTTTCCATTTTCTTATATCCTCTTTGATCTTATTCAGAATGCTGTACTTTTCAATGTATAGATCTTTACTTCCTTTGTTAGACTGATTCTTAAGTATTTCATTATTTTTTTGGATGCTGTTGTGAAGGGTGCTGTTTCCTTAAATTCTCTCCCAATGAGTTTGTTGTTTGTGTATAGGAATGCTATTGATTTTTGAGTGTTGATTTTTGTATCCAGCTATGCTACTAAATTTGCTTATTAAATCTAGAATTGTTTTGGTGGAGTTTTGGGGGTCTTCTATGTAGAGTATCATGTCACCTGCAAATAATGATAATTTAACTTCTTCCTTTCCTATACTTATTCCTTTTATTTCTCTCTCTTATCTAATTGCTCTGACAAATGTTTCCAGGACTATATTGAATAGGAGTGGTGATAGTGGATAGCCTTGTCTTATTCCTCATTTTAGAGTGAAAGCTTTCAATTTTTGTCCATTTAGTATGATATTGGCTGTTGGTTTGTCATAGATGGCTTTTATCAGATTGAGGTAAATACCATCTATTCTGATTTTCTGTAGGGTTTTAATCATGAATGAGTGTTGGACTATATCAAAAGCCTTTTCTGCACCTATGGAGATGATCATGTGATTTTTGTCTTTGGTTCTGTTAATATGGTATATTACATCTATTGATTTGCATATGTTGAACCATCCCTGCATTCCTAGGATGAATCCTACTTGGTCATTGTGTATAATCTTCTTGATGATTTGCTTAGTTCTGTTTGCTAGTATCTTATTGAGGATTCTTGCATCTATGTTCATTAGGGACATTGGTCTGTAGCTCTCCTTTTTGGTTGGGTATTTCTCTGGTTTTGGTATCAGGGTAATACTTGCCTCCAGGAAGGAGTTAGGGAGTATTGCTTCCCTTTCAATTTCATTAAAGATTTTGAGGTGTGCTCACAGTAGATCTTCTCTAAATTTTTTGCAGAATTCATCCATGAATCCATCAGGACCTGGGCTTTTCTTTGTCGGTAAGTTTTAAACTACATTTTCAATTTCATTAGCTGATATTGGGTTATACAGAATTTTTATATCGTCTTGTTTCAGCTTTGGTAATTCATATGTATCTAAGCAAGTAAAGATTTTCAAAGTAGGTATTGATGATCTTCTGAATTTCCACAGGATCTGTAGTGATTTCACCTTTTTCATTCCTGATTGCATGAATTTGAGTTTTTTCTTTCCTTTTTCTGATAAGCCTTTTGATAAGGTTAGGGGTTTATCAATTTTATTTATTCTTTCAAAGAACCAACTCTTTGATTCATTAATTCTTTGTATTGTTTTCTTAGTCTCAATTGTGTTAATTTCTCCTCTGAATTTTATAATTTCCCCCCTTGTATGGGCTTTGGATTTGACTGCTCTTCTTTTTCTAGAAGTTTGAGGTGTAGCATTAGGTTATTCATGCTCATTCTGTTTTCCTGATATGAGAATTCATCACTATAAATTTCCCTCTTAGGACTGCTTTCATTGAGTCCCACAGGTTCCAGTAAGTTGTACTTGCATTTTCACTTGATTATAGATATTGTTTAATTTCTTCATTAATTTCATCTGTGACCCATTGGTTGTTTGGGAGGGTGTTATTTAATTTCTATGTGTTTATGGAGTTTTTGCAGTTTCTTTTGCCATTAATTTCCAATTTCATTGCACTATGGTCAGATAATATGCATGGGATAATTTCAATTCCTTTGCATTTACTTAAGCATGTTCTATGGGCTAGTATATGGTCTATTTTAGACAATGTCCTATGTGCAGCTGAGAAGAATGTGTATTCTGATGATGTTGGGTGGAACACTCTGTAAACCTCTACTAAGTCCATTTGTTCACAGGTTTGGTTCAGTTCTGTTATTTATTTGCTGATTTTTTGTCTAGCTGTTCTATCTCTTTGTGACAATGGGGTATTAAGGTCCCCTGTTACAATTGTGCTATTGAATATTTTATTTTTCAGGACTATTAATATTTGTCTTATATAGTTGTGTGCTCCCATATTTGGTGCATATATATTTATGGTTGTTATCTCTTCCTCTTGAAGTTTTCCCCTAACAAGCATGCAGTGACTTTCTTTACCTCTTTTGATCATTCTTGGTTTGAAGTTCACATTGTCTGCCAACAGAATAGCTACTCCTGCTTTTTTCTGGGTTCCTGTTGCATGGAGTATTGTTTTCCATCCTTTGACTTCAGCCTATGAGTTTCTTTTTGAGTTAAATGTTTTTTCTTGTATACAGTACATTGTTGGATATTGTTTCTTGATCCATTCTGCCAATCTGTTTCTTTTGATTGGTGAATTGAGGCCATTTACATTGATGGTTATAACTGATACATATTGGCTTAACTTTGTCATGTTATTTTCCCACTGTTGGTTCCTTGCTTTTTCCTTCTGTTTAATTGCTTGTCCTGCCTGGTGGTTTCTTTCTGTTGTTGTTCTTGGAAATGTGGTCCTTTTTATCTCTGTCTAGAATATCTTTCAGTACTTTTTGTGGGGTTTGTTTGGTGGTCAAGAATTTCTTCAGTTGTTCTTTGTCATGGAAATATTTTATATCTCCATTAATTTTGAAAGATAGTTTTGCAGGGTACATCAATCTGGGTTGGAAGTTGTTTTCTTTCAGGACTTGAAATACTTCACTCCAAACTCTTCTTGACTTGGTTTTTGTTGAGAAGTCTCCCATGATTTTGATTGGCTTTCCTTTATAGGTGATCTGTTTCTTTTATTTTTAACAGCTTTTAATATTGTGTTCTTGTGCTGAATTTCTGGGATTCTGGGATTTTCTGATTATTATATGTCCTGATGTAGATTGATTTTGGTTATGGCTAACTGGAGTTCTATATGCCTCACTTATCTGTATGTCAGATTCTTTTCCCATGCTTGGGAAAGTCTCTTCTAGTACCTCTACAAATAGGTTTTTTTTTTTTTTTCTTTTTTTTTAATGCCATTTGTGTTGACTCTTTCTTTTTCATTGACACCAAGTATTCTTACATTATTTTTGTTTGCATCATCTTGCAGCTGTTGAATTGTTATTTCCTGATCTTTTGCTATTTTCAGGAGATCTTTCTTTTCATGATCACTAGCCATGATCCTGTCTTCATGGTCTGAAAGTCTCTTCAGTTTCATTCAAGTGGTTTTGCAAGCTTTCAATGGAATTTCTAATTTCCTGGATACCTGTTTGAATCCATTTCATGCATTCTATTTCTTTCCTATATTGATTGTTCGCAGTTTCCATTCTTTTCTTATCATCATCTATTTTTTTATCTATCTCTACTCTAGATTTGCTGAGCAATTCCTTTATGAATGTTGACATTTCTTTTTTTACCTGAGAGATTATTTCCAATCTGATTTCCTCTACAGCCTCATGGATTTGTTTCTTTACTTTTATTGCTATCATTTCAGAAATTTTAGGTGTGTTTTCCATTTTCCTCTGTCTTGTTATCTCCTGGACTTGTTCCAGGTGGGCTGGAGGCCTGGGATTGCATCTTGCTTCTGTGTCTTGTCATTTTATATTTCAAAA
Organism: Erethizon dorsatum; assembly: GCA_028451465.1. NCBI lineage: Eukaryota > Metazoa > Chordata > Mammalia > Rodentia > Erethizontidae > Erethizon > Erethizon dorsatum. The sequence goes on along the minus strand of CM051826.1, from coordinate 134,885,449 downwards.
ATTTTTATTTTGTTTTCTGTGTTGATCCTTGTAAGTTTTTATAGCAGGTAGCTATGTCACTAGTATCAAGTCCTCTAGGAAAAGTCTGTTCCTCGGGGATGTCTTCTGTGTGTAGGAGGTTCTTGGCTTGTGTCTGTTCCAAGATCCTACCTTCCCAGGAAATTAAGTGTGAGATGTTGGTATCTGTTTGGCTCAGTCTCCAGTTCTTTGGTACTGGGCTGTGGTGAGGTTATTACCTCAGAGCTTCCTTGTGTTGTTGCAGAAGGGAGAAAAACTGATTATAACATATATGACATCCTAGCTAAAGTAGTATAATTAGCAATAACAATAGCATCAAGCACAGTTTAGAAACTGAGAAACTGTGGTAGCTATTAATTTTGTACCTTAAACCATAGGAGCAAAATCTACAATTATATAACAGAACTGATTGTAAACTGGGATCTTGTATTCAAGGTGTTTCCCCTTGGTAGAGTGGTTTTACCCTGTGGTGGGGAGATTTAAGAAGAATAGTGAATAAAACAAAGATAACTGAAAAGAAAGTAGAAGCAAGGCTGGAGGACAGGATGATCATGCAAACTTTGGGAAACTGGAGGAGAGGGTGGAAGAGAGAGAATGAGGGAGTAAGCAAGGGATTATCTGAATAATCCCTTGGTCTCTGGGTTTGGGGGATGGGATTAGTTTTCTGTGGCTGGAGTTCTCCCTAGCCATTTAGAAGAGAGAGAAAAAATAAATAAATAAAAAGAAAAGAGAAAAAAAAGATAAAAAGAAAAAGGAGGAAAAAAACCAAATAAACCAAACAAACCAACCAACAAACTAAAACAAAACAAAACAAAACAAAACAAAAAAAACTAATAGAGAAAAGGGGCAGGCAGCCCCACCTGCCTGCTTCTATTCTGTGTGTCTTTGTTCCCAAGCACAACGCTGGTTCATCTAACTTAACACCTGTTGGCTCATATTGTTATTGTTGCTTCGGACTTTTCATGCTACTAGTCTCGCCTGGCTATCTTGTGCACCTTTGTTGGGACCCTACTGTGTTGCTAGTGTTCCCTCTGGTCTCTGGGCCTTCCTGCGTGGTTCACCTCAGTTGTGGCAGCAGTGAGGGGAGGGGCCGTTCTCTGGGCCTTCCCGTGGGGTTCACATAGGTTACGGCAGTAGCTGAGATGGCAATGGGAGGGGCTGCCCTCCTCTGCCCTGTTCACTTGGGTTTAACTTTTAAATATTCAAAGTGTTTTGATCTTGTACATAGGATGAAAAAACATTGTTAAAAAGCAGACATTTCAGTTTACTCATAAGATTTTTTCAGGATATTAATAAAGTCTAAATCTAATTTTCTAGCCTATATATTAGAATCAAGTTTTGACCTACTACTTTTAGGAGTACAGGATAGATATATTTGATTTTGCTTTGTGAACTCAAGTTCAACATAATGGCATTAATATATTCCTTTATTCCATCACCTAATGCTTAATGAGAATTTACTAAGAGTATGTCATTATTAGACATGTTGGCTGGCATCGATATGACTAAATCACTGTTAGTGCCATCACAATGCTTATAAGATTAATGGATGATAGGACTCTATCTACACCACAGGGAAGTGCTAGACCCTTCTGCTGTCAATGTAATTTAAGAGGCAGAGTTTGTAATTAAAACTGGTTATATTCATGGAGTAGTATTTAATAATTGTTTGATTTCTGCTTATCTTTGTGTCTTTATTTCCTTTGGTGGCCTTTTTTTTGCTTTTGTTGATAATATTATTCTGTCTCTCTTTCTCCCTCCCCCTCTCTCTCTCAACTGCTGCTTTCTATTTTGTTGCTTCTATTTCATTATTATTATTACTAACTTTTTTGGGGGGGTACCGGGAGTTGACCTCAGGATCTCGCGCTTGACAGCAAGCACTTGTGCCGCTGAGTGATATCACCGGCCCGTTTTTTTCCTTTATGTGGGTTCCAGGAGTCGAACTCAGGACCTCGTGCTTGCCAGGCAGGAGCTTATGCCACTGAGCCATATCACTGGCCCTCTATTTCATTATTTTCTGCCCTTAATTCTTTCATTTTCTTTCATCTGACTGTTTTAGGAGGACACAGGTTGCTCTTCTAAGATATTCTGGAGTTGAAGATCTATTCTTTTACAGTGTTAATATCTAATTAAAAGAGGATTTCAAGATTACATATTTTATTCTATTTGTCACTTGATTGTTGTTCTTAAAGCTTATCTTCATTGGTTGGTAAATTTTTCCTGTTCTCTAATGTCAACTTTTTAAATGTCTTACATAGGAAATGTATTCCCCATATTGCTAACCCCTCAGCTAATTTGTCAGATTTCATTCTCTTTCAGTTTTTTCCTGTCTTTACTAGCTCTGTCAAGCCTGCTTTGATTTCATGAAATGATTCAAAACTTTTACCTTTCAGTGTCATTTTAACTTTGGAGAGGAGCCGGAAGTTGCAGGGAGCCAGGGCAGGTGGATGAGGAAGCACCGTGATGTTTGTATGAGCTTCTCCTTCCGGGACAGCACCTGCCAGCAGCAGTCACTGTATTTTTATCACACCTTGCAAAGACATCATGAAAGAGGGCATCCAGAACTGCCTCTAAAAATGCCAAGAATGATGGAACAAGTGTGTTGAAAGCTAGGAGGATATTTTGAGTGGAGTTAATGTCAATTATGTCTTTTACTATAACAATTTGTTAGAATTTAAATATTCACTGTATTTTTCAATCACCTCTCGTATAGACCTAGTTCTATTTCATGATAGCTGCACTGTTCTTCTTTGTAGAAAAGTTCTGTCACAAATTCTTCATATCAATTATTTTGACATTTACTCTTACTTGAATCAAAAATACACTACATATTTTTATAAATGTGTATGGAACTATACACATAGAGCACAACCCTGGAAAAGAAGTTGCCTAATATGCAACTTCTATATAAAAGACTGTAAGACACTTCATGCAATACCGTGGCAGTTTGGGATGATTGTCTACAAACCTTCATGAATTCTGAGTTTTCACAGTTTTAAATTGTTTCGATTTTGAAATTCGTTAATTAAGAGAGTTGAATTTTTAAAATATTTTATGGCTTTTCTCATACTTTTTATATAAGCCATCTGTGTACATATTTTATCATTGTCATTGTTGGGATATATTTGCAATACTTAATACTTGCATTCACCTAGGGAAATTGGTGCTAAGCATATTGCATCTTGGTCATTTTTACTCCTCTGTCCTCTCCCCAGCCTTCCCCTCTCACCCTTTCCCAGATTATTTTCAAATCTCCATGGTTTTTGTTTCCCACTATCTTTTATTTTGATTTTTAAATTATTTATGCAGTATTTTGGGTTTCTCTTATAAGAGAAAAATGTGATATTTACTCTCTGCATCTGATTTATTTTACTCAGCATCATGGTCTCAAAAGTCATCATTTTCCTACAAAGGGCTCAAATTTATCTTTCCTTATAGCTTAGTACTCTGTTCTCTGTAGTATATCTCATGATTTCTTCATCCTTCATTTGTTGATGAACACATAGGCCACTTCTATAGTTTAGCTATTGAGAATTATGCTGCTATAACCATGAGTATGCATAGATCACTGTAATATCATGCCTTTAATTGGGGAAAATATCGAGAAAAGGAATACATGAGTCAAATGAAAATCCTATTTTAAGTTTTTTGAGGAATTTCCATTGTTGTTGTACTAGTTCACATTCCCACCAACAATGTTGAGGAGTTCCTTTTTCAGTAAAAATAAATGTATGCTTAATATTCCTGCCTAATTACTTCTTTATTTTGACTTTTTTTCAAACAGTAAATATAATACACACTAAGAAAAGTCTACACTATCTCTCCGTAACATTTCATTTATTATGCTCTTTGGTTCATGCTTGGATTTAAGTCTGGATTTTCAAAACACAAAGAGAAATATCTTAGTAATTAAGAAATAGAACTAGTTTAAATTTTGTAACATCATTAACAAAGATATGATTTAGCTTTCTTTTTTTCAAATATTAATCACAAAAACACATTTGTTTAAAAAAGAATAGAATGTTAATAAGCAATTTACAAAATTCAAGAATTACATAAGTTATGATATTTTCTCCCTACATTGATTTTTGGGTGAATGTTACCAAAAAGCTACCATGTACAAATAGTGGAAATTTTTAAACAAAAGAGGTTCCTATGTATAATTTGAACATTGAAGAAAGTGTATCTTTCTTTAGGCTTTCACTCTCACTATGATTTCTTCATCACAAAGACATTTTTGAGCCTACATGATTAGAACAAAATATTTCTTCCAAATAATTTCATTTCCCATTAATGTTCTCCTTACAACAAAACAAAACAAAACAAAACAAACTGATGGACCATGGACCTTTTGGAGAATTCATGAACAAACAGAACTTTTTTATTTAATTATCTTCAGCTCTGCTTTAAAATGTCACCTGCATTATTCAAATGTTTACTAATTTTGCTTCTCAGGAAAAATACTAATGCCCTACTAAATCAAACAATTGTGTTATCTAGATATAACATGAAAACTAACTCCTTAAATATAATGGAGAATGAAAAGAAGAAAACTGACCTGGGATAAGTGCCTGTATACGGGAATATCTATGAAGTAATTACCTGTTCTGCTTTCTTTTACCAGTAAATCAGAATAGCATATATAGAGCAACCTTAGATTTTTGTGGAAAAACTACATGATTTAAGGCTTTTGAGACAGAAAACTGAAGCTGTTGAAAGGGTGAGAACCAGACATGAGCTCTTTTCACTCATCCTCTCGTTTACACCTCAGTCAGTCATCTATGAGCACACCAGATTCAGATAGCTCATCAAACCCAAAAGACCTGAACTGAGAACTCAGATCCCCCTCTTAAGCAGTAGAAGTCAGGGCTCACATCCACCTCACGAAAAATGACTAAAACTGAAAGAGCAATTATCCAAGAAAAATGAAATAATAGCATTCAAGAAAGAGTATAAAATATCATAACATTGTAATTGAGATTGCAGAAGGAAAGGAGAAAACATGGAACAGAAAAATTATTGGAAGAAATAATTGCAAAAATTTGCTGAAAGATAAAAAACTATGTATACGAGGTACTCAATACTACCACGCAAAGTAAATTCAAAGAATTTCATGCTGAAACACATCTTAGGTAAATCATTTAAAACCAAAATTTAAAAAAATTCTTGAAATCAGGAAATCAAAACTGAAGTACTATATTATGGGGGATACTGATTGAATTAATGTCTGACTTCTCACCAAAAACAATGGAGACCAGAAGAGAGACAGAAAATCTTTAATGCAATGGAATAAATTCTGTCAACCCAGAATTCTATTTTCTAGTGAATTCTGTATTCTAGTGAAAATAGGTTTCAAGAAGGAAGATAAAATAATGAAGATAAGTGCCGCTAAGTTTATATGGCACCAGAGGAGACCTAGAATAGCAAAAGCAATTCTGGGCAACAAGGCAAGGCAGGGGCATCATAATCCCAGCCTTCAAGTTACACTATTAAGGTACGGTGATATCTGGTATCGGCAAAATCCCAACAGACTTGTGGATCAGTTGAACAGAAAAGAAGATACAGAAAGAACTCTAGGCACACTCAACTATGCTACCTTTGACAAAAGGGTCAAATCACCTCACTGGAGGAAAGATAGCCTCTTTAACAAAAGGAGCTGGCAAAACCGGCTGTCTACATGCCAAAAGTTGAACCTAGACACGTCTCTCTCACCATGCACTAAATTAAAATCAAAATGGATTAAAGATCTAAAGATTAGAATAGAAACACTTAATCTGCTAGAAAACAAAATAGGTAAAACTCTTGAAGTTATAGGCGTAGGCAAAGACTTTATGAATGAAACCCAGGTTGCACAAGAAATAATACCAGGATTCAACAAATAGGATCACATAAAATTTTAAAACTTCTGCACAGCAAAAAGACAACTTACAGAATGGGAAAGAAATTTGCCAGCTATGCCTCAGACAAATGACTAATATTTAGAATATATAAAGAACTCAAAAATTAGACCCCCTGCACATTTAAAGACTCAGTCAAAAAATAGGCATCTGAAAAATAGAATCTTCTCAGATACAGAAATATGATCAGGGCCGGTAAGATAGCTCAGCAGCATAAGCACCTACCCGGCAAGCGCAAGGTCCTGAGTTCGACTCCCGGTACCCACATACGAAAAAAGGGCCGGTGATATCACTCAGTGGCACGGGCGCCTGCTGGCACGCGAGGTCCTGAGTTCAACCCCGGTACCCACAAAAAAAAATGGAGTATTAATCTTCAGTAAAGAAGGTTACACTTGTGTCGTTTGTAGGAAAATGGATGCCTCTTTAGACCATAATATTAAGTGAAGTAAATTAGACACACAAGCTTAAATACCACAATTTCTTTTATATGAAAAACTTAATACATAAAGTACAAAATAAAAGACAAATAATAGGAAAAAAGAGAGAGACAAAAAAGTATTTTAAGTATGTTTCTGCTGTCTGCTTCTAGTTTTACTCCAGTACGGCATGAGAGCTCACTTCGCATGATTTCCATTTCTTTGCCTATGTCAGTCTTTATTGTTAAGGTCTTTATGAACATGGTATATTTGTGTGTGTTATGGTTTATATTTAGATGTCCGTCCAAAGCCTCCGGCACTCATAAGTAGAGCTTTTGGGAGGTGGCTGGATCATGGGTGTGTGATGGTGGTTTAGGGTGTATGCTACCAGGATTAAGGATGTGCGATAACTAAATTGGTTTAGCATAGTTTTGAGTGTAGATAATGGAAGCCTCACCCCAGGTATGGGTGGCACCAACCAATAGGCTTGTAGCCTGGTGGAATATAAAGGCAGAGAGGGAAGGCAGACTTGCTGCTTCCTGCCTGCTGTGCCATGAGCAATTTCTCCTCTGCATTGACCCTCTGCCATGTCACCCTACCTTGGAGTCAGCTGACTATGGACTGAAACCTCTACGAAGTGTGAGCTAAAATAAGCCTTTCCTCCTGTAACTTGCGGGTGTCTGGGAATTTTGTCCCAGCAATGAGAAGGTAACTAAGACAGTGTGAATATTTCTCATAACTCTGAGAAGGCTGTGTTCTGCAGTTTTTACCTACGGTATAATGCTTTAGGTGTGATGGTGCTGATGTGGACTGTTCCACTACAGATTTTTCTACCTTCTTTAGCTGTCAGTTACTGAGGGTAGTGTTTGAAATTTTCAGTAGTATTTGTAGATCATTGACTTTTTCCTTTCAATTTCATGTTTTTGCCTTATGTAGTTAGGTGCTTTGTTCAGTGAAATACGTAGTATTAAGAACTACAGTGCCTGCCTGGCAAGCACAAGCTCCGAGTTCAACTCCTGGTACCAAAGTAAAAAATAAAAAAATAAAAAATAAACAACTATTAGCTCTTGTTAGGGAACCGCTATTTATATCATTACACTATCACTGAAATCCTTTTTTACTTTGAAGTACAAATTGAATAATGTCAAATTAAGAGTTTCAGCATGTTTTGTTGAGTCAGAGCTAGACTAATGTATCCATTTGCATCATTTTCTATTTACTCTGTTTTTGTGTTTACCTTATATTATTATATTTTAAAAAATATTAATGTACTTTTCATTAAATAAAAAATATTAAAGTGAAGATAAAATAAACACATTTTAAAATAAAGCTATTAACAGTATTCATCAGAAGATGAGCATTATACAAATATAAAGGAACATATTTAGTCTAAAAATATATAACACATGGAATTTCTCAGAGAAGACTGAAGAATATCAGACCAATGAAATGCTGAGTAAATAACCAAACTCTCTTCTCTCTTTCCTTTTTTTGCTTAAATTCTGTACAAACCATATAATGTCTAAAGCAAAACATGTAACATTGCAATGTTTATAATGGCTGTAAATGTAATATATGTAACAAATAAAAATAAGAGTTTGGGGCCTATGGCTGCCTGCTGTGGAAATATTTTTTAACATTTTATGTGAAACATTTCTATAATAGCTATAGCTGGATTGCAAAAGTCCAAGATAGTAATTATAATCCAGGTTAAAATTTAAAAAGGAGAAATATATTTAAAAAGAAAGAATAGAAACATTAAACAAAAACTTAAAAAATTTATGTACCACAAGACAGATTAAAAGAAAAAAGAAAAAAATAGAGGCAATCAATGGAAAAGAAAAACCTATAGACTCAAATCTGAATGTATCTTTAAAAGAAGAGTGTTAGATCGGATTTTACAATAATCAAATTAAGTAGAAAAGTAGAATGTATAACATGCAAAAATTAGACATAAAGCAGAGGGACATTATTATTTCACATAAAATAGTTTTCAAGGCAAAATATATACCAGAGAGAAATCATTTTATAATGGACATAATTAAAAGAAATTTAAAAGTTGACAATAGCAGCTCAAAAATGAACATTTATCCAGCTACTGCTACAAATGGATAACAATCAGGAGAGACATAATATCAAAATTTATATATACTTCAAGTACAGGTACCACCCTTAACAATAACAGAGTACAAATTCTTTTCAAGAATCCTTTCTACCCATCATGAAAGGAAGTTTAGTCTTATGCCTTCTTTTTAATATTGTATTAGACATTCATGAGTTCAATATGACCAAAAAAGGAAAGAAAATGCATACTGTTTAGAAAGAAGAAATATCTAAAAGCAGGATTTCTCAATACTGCACAAAGCAAGGCGAATGTATAAAAAGGAGTTATGTTTATACTAGCAATAAGCAATTCAAAATAGAAATCCTCTAAAGGTCAAGATAAACACCTCAAGAAACTAAATTTGGGAGACAGGTGGGGGAAATAACTGTAAAACATGACATGGGGGAAACAAAAAATGTGTCACCATTTTACTCAATCAAACATTCTTCCAAAATTATGAAATTTTGTATGAGTTGAACAAAATATACTATGATTCATATAAACTCATTATTTATTACAGTTTAAAACATATATCTTTATTTATAGATTTCCGTTTTTGGAGTTAATAGTTGCATTTGAGCTATATATTATATACCATATAATGTACCCTTTATCAAAGAGTATACCTTAAAACTAAAATTTAAAAAAATTGGTATTTTGAAAATGATAAAAATATGCACATAAATGAATCTGCCGAAATGAAACCCATTAGTAAGCATGACTGATTTTCAGAATTTGGCTATTTTTTTCTTTTAATGCACAGAAGGATATAAGGAATTGTAAAGAGAACTTAAGGGAATTTGATTGACTAAAAATATACATTCTGTTTACACACTGAAAGATGTAATATTGTTACCCTGGGAGCTCTCAAGAAATCAATCTACAGACACAACAGAATCCAAATTAAATGGTTAACAGACTTTTATAGAATTTGGCAATATGATTAGACATTTTTATGGAAAGGCAAGGAGAACAATGGCTAGAGTTTTTTTTTTTAATGTGGGTACCGGGAGTCGACCTCAGGACCTCGTGCTTGCCGGGCAGGTGCTTATGCCACTGAGCTATGTCACTGGCCCTAGATTTTTTTTTAAATGTGCAAATTTGGAGAACTTACAATTTCTAATTTTAAAATGTACTAAAAAGCTACAATAAGCAAGTCAATGTGATTTTTGTGTATGGAGAGCTATATAAACAAATAGAGTAGACTAGAGTCCAAAGATAAATTCCCACTTATACGGTTGACCGATATTTTTAAAACGTTCCAAGTGAATTCAATCAAGAAAGGAGCCTGTAAGTGGATGACAGAACTACAATATATCTGTAAAAAAAATATGTAGAACCTCTCTTCTACCAGCTATAACCAAATACAAAAATTATATATACATCATACGTACTGTTGTAAAATTAAATTTTATACAAAAATTTAAATAAGTTTAACTTTAAGTAGATCATATATGCTAACCAAAGAGCACAAAGTACACATTTTCAAGACTGAGATATTAGAGATAATTTTTTGATATGTTGGTCAAAGCCTTTAAACCAGACACAGTGGATAAACTATGAAAGAAAAAACGGAAAATGGACTTTGGCAAATGAAATCGCTTGTGTTCCTTGACAAGAGGAAGTTAGGAAACAGAGTATGAAAAATTTATATTTTAAATATCCGGGAAAATCCCGTTAATACTAAAACATGGGTTTTAGCGAGTCTAACCGGTGTTCAGCGCAGTGGCTGAAAAGGCAGATTGCAGCAGACCCCTTTGCACGTGGTTACCGCTCCTCGGCCTTCATTTGCACGTGGGAGGGCTGCTTAACAAACGCGTGCGAGTGTTGTCTTTACCATCAGCAAAAACCAGACACTTGTTCTTGCCTGGGACACGAGCGTCCGTTCCCCCGGGAGCAGCACTTACCCCTGGCGGGTGAGCAGTTAATGGATACACAGACTCTTTATTCTTTGCTCAGGACGATGCTGAGTTATTTTCTAAACACCACCTCCCCGGTGTGATTTAGTACCAGTGACCTCCAGCGATAACTAGAGCCCCCGTTTATGGGCTCCTTCCCTTCCCCCGTATCGTGTGGGTTCCCTCGCTGAACCCACAATCGGTGTTTTCTGAGGCTGTTGTCCAAATTGTCTTAGCATCTGCTTCGGGGAGAGCGTGACCCAAATCACGTGTCACTTTCCAATTGTACAACAATTGGAAGGATAAATCGTCGAAATTAGCAGCGGGAGTAAAATCCTAACCAAATTCAAACAAAAAGGCTTCAGTCAAAGTTTGAAGAAATGCAATAGTGTAAGTTCTTAGAGCTTCCTGTAGCTCTAGACAGTAAGGTGCCAGGTCTGAGCAGTTCTTGGGGGAAGTTCTGTGTTTCCAACTTGTCAGTCCAGAACTAAATCCACTGAATGCACAGTCAAATACAAATATTTTCTAGTTTATAATGTATAGAAGTATTTCATCCAAATACATTTCTTGAGAAATAGCCCAAGAATCCCCTACAGTTCTAGGAAGTCCTAGGATTCAAGAAAAAATAAACTAAAACAGAAATTAGAAGATTGCTCAGTGGATTTTAAAGTTAGGAGAAAAATTTATTAATTTGGGGTTGTTCTCTAAAATCATGTATGGGGCTGGTGAGATGGCTCAGCGGCATAAGCCCTGCCTGGCAAGTGCGAGGTCCTGAGGTTGACTCCCGGTACCCACATAAAAAAATAATAAAAATAAAAAATAAAATCATGTATGAAATGAAGTAGAGGAAAATAAGACTGCAGAATAAATGCAAAGAAAGGAAAATTGACCATAGTAGTCCATGTCTCTGCCATGAATACTATTCACATAATTATACTAATAAAATATTACAAAAGTTTGTTATATAGGAAGGATGAAGGGATGAGCACGTAGTTAAGCATGGAGAATGAATATCAATTCTCATTCAGTAATTTTCATTCTCAGTATGAATTTTAATTTTCTCTAAAAATGTTTTAAATTATTAATTTTCATGTTAAAATAAAGAATCCTAAGAGTTAAAAATAATTAGCAAATATGCATATTATTTAGCAATCTGGAGATTAATATGAAAATGAGCAATTAAAAATATTAGCAATATTTGGCAGCAAAAATAGAAAAGGTTACTGTCTTAGTTTTTTTCTTTTTGCTCAGACAAAATACCTAGCACTAAAAACGTACATGAGGAGAGGTTTATTTTGGCTCCCATTTTCAGCCCATGATCTGCCGGCCTAGGAAGGAAGGGCACGGTAGAAAGGCCTGGGAGAAGGAAAGCTGCTCACATCATGGCAGGCAGGAAGCAGAAGAAAAGGGAGAACCCGGAGAGGGAAATAAGCTCTTCCGGGTCAGCCACCAATGACCCACATCCGTACAGCCAGTCAGCTGCAGTGCCCCAATAATTCAATCTCCTTCCAAAATCCCACTTCTGAGTGCATGAGGCTCTTAGGGTACTTTCTTGATCTACACCATAACAATTACTTTACTTTCCAACAAACTTTAGGTAGTGTTATTACCTGACAATTTATCTTTATTTGTAGGTCTGAAAATTTTTAAATTATATTTTGGAAAAAGAGGTAATGACTTTTTGTATAATGCTGTTTCTACCTTCCTGATTCTGTGAATTTCAGGTATTTTCTGATTATGTAAAAGACTTACGTTTTCCATCAATTAAAACATGAAAAAAATTTTTTCTGCTTAATTTTTTGAAAATAATAGAGACTGAGCCAAAGGCCATGTGCATCCTATTCTAGGGCTCTATCACTAAGCTACAATCCGGTCATTTCATCTTACTTTATTTTGAAACAAGATCTCACTAATTTGGTCTTTTACTTTAAAAAATGTATTAAACATATCCTAATTTTTTAGTGAATTTTATGTTTTTACTATTGGCTAGAATCCACCTAAGTTTTAAGTGATGTTATTATTCCATTTTTAGGAATTTGATCAGTATCACTGCACATATAAGGTATACTTAATATTTTTGTACCACTTTTTCTTTTCTAAGTGTTGACTTTGTATCCAGCTATGCTACTGAATTTGCTGATTAAATCTAGCAGTTTTTTAGTGGAGTTTTTGGGGTCTTCTATGTAGAGTAGCATGTCATCCGCAAATAATTTAAATTCTTGCTTTCCTATCATTATTCACTTTATTTCTTTCCCTTGTCTAATTGCTCTGGCTAAAATTTCCAGGACTATGTTGAATAAGAGTGGAGGCAGTGGACATCCTTGTCTTATTCCTGATTTTAGAGTGAAAGCTTTCATTTTTTGTCCATTTAGTATGATGTTGGCTGTTGGTTTGCCCTAGATGGCTTTTATCAGATTGAGATAAAGACCATCTATTTCAATTTTCTGTAGGGTTTTTACCATAAATGGGTGTTGGACTTTGTCAAAAGCTTTATCTGCATCTATGGAGATGATCATATGGTTTTTGTCCTTGGCTCTGTTAATATGGTGTATTACATTTATTGATTTATGTATGTTGAAACATTCCTGCATCCCTGGGATGAATCCCACTTGGTCATGGTGTATAATCTTCTTGATAATTTGCTGCATTCTGTTTGCCAGTATCTTATTGAGGATTTTTGCATCTATGTTCATTAGGTAGATTGGCCTCTAGTTCTTTTTCTTAGTTGGCTCTTTCTTTGGTTTTGATATCAGGTAATGCTTGCTTCCAGGAATGAATGTGGGAGTATTGCTTCTTCAAAGTTGAATCAAGAAGATATAAAAATCCTAAATAAACCAATATCAATCAATGAAATCATAGATGTACTTAAAAACCTAACAACAAAGAGAAGCCCAGTCCCTGATGGGTTCACTGCTGAATTCTACAAGAAATTTAGAGATCTAATACCGCTACTTTTCATTGTATCTTTTTTAATGGCATTAAGTTTAATTTTGCTGCTTGGGTGGATGATAGTAAGTGTATTTTACTCCTTTTCAGTAATTTTAACCAGTCATATGCGTTTTCAGTAGCAGAAATAGAGAGATACTCTTATGGACATTTGTATATTTTAATATAACATATTTATATTTTTATATCACTTACAGTTTTAGTGATAGAATTGCCTTCTAAACCCATTAGAGGACAAGATATATTTAGTATGATTATTAACATTTAATGCTAGTTTGGGGTAATGGCTGAATTAGCAGTTCAGATTTCAGAATCTCTTCAGATTTTCTAAATCTAGTTAGGTCTTCTAATATAGTGGTTTTCTAAAATTTACATGAAGAGATTTCCATTGAGCTATACTATCCATCTTTGATTCTAGACATATAAAAAGAATATAATTGTTCTTCAATATAGAGGCAGGAGTAAAATTAGTAATAAACAAGTATGTGAAAATGTGTGGTCAGTAGGAAGTGCATAGTCAACTTTTAAAAGGAGAACCCCCCAAAAAATGAAACCTAGAAATAAATAAACTGCTTCTAAAATGATCCAGGATACAGAATATTAACATTTTTTCTGTGTAATAATATTATTAAGCATTAATTTTTATTTTGTTGTATATATCTTTCTAATATGCTTAAAATATACGTGCATACTATACATAAAATTTGATAATCATCTTTAAATATATAATTAGCTATATGCATCTTCTTTTTTATTTTAAAGAGAAAGAACGATACAACAAAAACAATGGTACAAAATTTAAAAACAAGATCGTAGGAGAGTAACCATCATTAGTGCATTGTGTATTGTTATCTTCAAAGTAGTTGCTCATATTACAAGATATAGGCATGAAAAATTGATCGAACAATATAGGTGCAAACCTTTCTTTTCAATGAGCTAATAGCAATTAGTACTATAACTATGTTAACTATCTTGTGTGTGTGTATTTATTTCTTTATTTCTTTATTTATTTTTCCTTTTCTCTTCCTTCTTTTCTCCTTTACCCCATCCCAGTTTCTCTTTCCTTTTGAACAGTTTCTTCCCATTTCCCAATATCTATTGTACATTTTGGATCTTATTTACTCTTTCAGCTTCTTACACAAGGGTGATAATATGATGTTTACACATGTGAGTCTAATTTATTTCACTTGTGAGTATGGTCTCAAGTTGTACCAATTTACCTATAAATGTCTCAGGTTTATTCTTATTTATGGCTAAGTCGTATTCCATTGTATAAAAATACCATATCATTTTTATCCATTCCTTGGTTGATGGGCTGGGTTGTTTCCAAGATTCAGCTATTACAAATTATGCTGCTGTAAACATGGGTGCACATATGTCACTGTGGTATGATGTTTTTAATTCTTCTGCAAAAATACCCAGAAGGGGAATAGCTGGGTCTAAAGGGATTGCTAATCCTAGTTTCTCAAGGAATCTCCACACTGATTTCCATAGTGGTTGCACCAGTCTACATTCTCACCAACAGGGCAATCCTGATCAAAATACCATTAGCGTACCTCACAGAACTAGAGAAAACATTCCTAAAATTCATCTGGAAGCAGAAGAGAACTAGAATAGCAAAGGCAATCCTGGGCAACAAAGGCAAGGCATGAGATATCACAATCCCTGACTTGAAACTATACTACAAAGCTACTGTGGTAAAATCAGCATGGTCCTGGCAGAAAAACAGACCTGAGGATCAGTGGAACAGATTAGAAGATGCAGACACAACTACAAATACACTCAGCCACCTTATCTTTGACAATGAGGCCAAACATATTCACTGGAAGAAAGATAGCCTCCTTAATAAGTGGGGCTGGGAAAACTGGCTCTCTACATGCCAAAGACTAAAACTAGACCCATGTCTATCACCATGCACTGAACAAAAGTCAAAATGGATAAAAGATCTAAATATTAAAACAGAAACACTAAACCTACCAGAGGGTAGAAATCTTGAAGACATAGGGTAGGCAAAGAGTTCATGAACAAAACCCAAACTGCACAGGAAGTACTTCAAAGAATCAACAGCCAGGTTCTCATCTTATTAAAAAGGTTTTGCACATCAAAAGAAATCACCAACAGACTGAAAAGACATCCCACAGAGTGGGAAAAAGTTTTAGCCAACTGTCCCTCAGACAAAAGGCTTCTATCTAGAACATATAAAGAAATGAAAAAAATCAGACCCCTTAAATTCAAAGACCCAACCTGAAGATGGGCACCTGAGATGAACACACACTTCTCAGATGAAGAAATACAAATAGCATATAAATATATGAAAAAATGTTCAATATCATTGGTCATTTGAGAGATGCAAATTAAAACAACATTGAGATTCCATCTCACCACAGAAAGAATGGCTATTATCAAGAAATCAACCAATGGGCTGGTGAGATGGCTCAGCGGCATAAGCGCCTGCCTGGCAAGCACAAGGTCCTGAGTTCGACTCCCAGTACCCACATAGGAAAAAAGGGCCGGTGATATCACTCAGCAGCACGGGCGCCTGCTGGCGTGCGAGGTCCTGAGTTCGATCCCTGGTACCCACAAAATAAAACAAAAACAAAAAACAGAAATCAACTAATAACAAAGGCCGAAGTGGCTGTGGGGAAAAAGCATTTTCAACATTGTGTTATTTTGAATTTGTGCTTAAAACAAATGTTATATAATAGAATTCTGAGTCATTTTTTTCCCCAGATTTTTAACACTGTAAATCCTTAGGTAGATGTGCCCTCAATATGCAGATTTTGTTTATAACTTACTTTGAAAAAGTATGTTTTTTTGTTTTCTAAGTTGTTTAAAAAAATCATGGCTTAGAAAAAGGAATACATACAAATAAAGTAATAAAAATATTACATCATATGTCATTAAAATATTAAATAAAATATCTTCATGCATTAATAAAATACAATTAAAATAAGCAAATACATAAATTTTAAAATAATTTTGAACTTCTATTATTAACAAAGATGGTATAATTACTCATAAAAAACTGATCCTTAAATGTAACTTAAGGATATATTTTATTCCTTAAGATTAATGACCTAATTAAATGATAGTTTACTACTTAAATGTTGGAGAAATGTATTATAGACCTTTGCTAAACACAATTCTCTGCACTTCTGGGTGAAAATTTTGGAGTGAGGTTGAACAGAAAATCTTTTTTTTTTTTTGTGGGTACCGGGGGGTCGACCTCAGGACCTCGTGCGCCAGGAGGCGCCTGTGCCACTGAGCGATATCACCGGCCCCTTTTTTGTATGTGGGTTCCGGAAGTCGAACTCAGGCCCTCGCGCTTGCCAGGCAGGCACTTAAGCTGCTGAGCCATCTCACTGGCCCAGAAAATCTTTTTTTTAACATTTAATAAAAATAAGAGAGGGCCGGTGATATAGCTCAGCAGCATAAGTGCCTGCCTGGCAAGCGCGAGGTCCTAAGTTCGACTCCCGGTACCCACATTTAAAAAAAAAAATAAGAGAGAGAGAGAGAGAGAGAGAGAGAAATGTGCTTAAAAAATCAGCCAAAACATTAACTAGCAGTCAAAGAAGAAAAAGTGTATATGTCATTTCTTTAGATAGATGAGAAGAAATGGAAGTTTTGAGCAATACTTATTGCTCCCAGTAACTTCAGAAAAACACTAAGAATAAAGATAAAAGAATATTGACTTCTTGATACCATCAAGATTTAAGGAGAATCAGGTTGTGGTAGATAGGTAGACTGGGAATTTTCAAAGAAAACACTTAGAAAATAGAAATTGAATTTAAAGTACTGAAGAATTTTAGAGAAGGTGAAAAGAACTACAAGACTCTCAGTTTCAGGTCAATATAGTGAGTTTGAGTAATTAACAGAAGTCGAGGCTATTTTCCTACCCCTTTTCAGGGTTTGGGATGCACTCCTCAACAAAGGCAGCATCTCGATATAGGGTACTTAGTTATACCTTGTGAGACAGAGCAGGACCTGTATCTTTCTTCAAAAGCTGAGTGCACTCCCATTTCAGCAACCTATCTGTAATTTTCCCAGCTCTTGGTGACAGAAAATGGCATAAAATAACACCTCACTTTAAATCTGTGGGTTTAATAGAAAGACAATTGATCCTCGAAGAAGATAACTACACCTAGCCGGGTGTGGTGTGCACCCTGTAATCCCAGCAGTTGGAAGGCTGAGGTGGGAGGATCACCTCCAGCTCAAGTCCAGCCTGGGCTACATAATGACACCTTGTTTTTTTTTTTTTTTTTTTTTTTTTTGTGGGTACCAGGGGTCAAACTCAGGGCCTCATGCGCCAGCAGGCCCGTGCTGCTGAGCAATATCACCGGCCCTTTTTTCACATGTGGGTACCGGGAGTCAAACTCGGACCCTCGCACTTGCCAGGCAGGCGCTTATGCCTCTGAGCTATCTTACCAGCCCGACACCTTGTTTTAAAAAAAGATACCTACATATTTACGAGATGAAGGAAAAGATATGATAAGCCAGAAAATAAAAAGAAAGGTCTTAAGAAAAATGAAAAAGAATACCAAAAAAAAAAAAATTAAACTGAAATGTATACCTTACCTGGCAAAATAACAGTCAACAGAGTAAAATGAATGAGTACAATCAATTTTTACATTAAAAATAGAATACAATCAATATGAAGAAAAATCCAATAAAAGAATTTTTTTAAGTAATGGAGTTAATTCCTAAATTGTTAGCCAACATTTTTCAGCTAGACTCATCAATTCTATTAGAGCAATATTTCTAATCTTAAAAATAAGTAAGTAGTTCACTCTCCCACGCTCTTTCCACTTTCAAAGAGAGGAAGTGGATGTCACCATAAAATGGTGGAGTGAGCACTTTTGGAAACATTCATATCACTTCTTAAAACAGACAGCAAATACAGTTCAAATATTTCAATAAAATTCTACCAGGACTTTTAACAAAATGTAACAGAAATGAGCAGCTAAAAGGAAGAAAAGCAGACCGCCAGTTTGGGCTGGAGGCTCAGCACTCTTCTGGTATAGAAGGCTTCCAATAATTTTCCCTGTGGCAGGAAACTAGAAAAGCTTCCTACATGCAATTTGCAGCAAAAACATGCTGTAAATGGAGGCTGAAATCATCCCATCTGCCCCATCAGGGTAAAGCTAGGACTGCACAGCTCTTCCCCTGACTGAGCTCCGAAGAAGGGGTGCAGACAAGGAAGGGAGGGAGAGAGCAGATCTGTAGATGTGCAGGAGATATATCACAAAAGTATCAAAATACTCCTTTTGTGTAGTTGGGATTGCCGGGCCACTCCAGGTTTACCTAGTGAAGAAATTCTTATTTAGTAGGGCCAAGACTGAAAATAAATTATCTTGTAACAGGGACTGACATGAGAGGGTAGACGCTGCTTTACACCTCCACAAAGTGAGTCTTCAAAAAAATTATAAAAAGTACAGGAAAAGCTTTTGGCCAATTAGAATTCTAAATAACTGGAAAAATAGAAAAATAGACTTATGCAAAAGGCATTCTGAAATAGGTATAGGGTGAGTAGAAATGGGAAGTACTTGAACATTCATAGGAAAGTACTGGTAAAAGTATTTATAGATATATTATCCTAAAAAGCAAAAGGATAAATGAATTTTGAAGGGAAAATTATGTAAAAAGATTAACATGGATGCATGTGATAGGTCATGTGTGTAGAGTCCATCAAAAAATGTACACACACTTCAGCAGCTTGCTGTACTAATAAATGTCTGCAAGCTAATGGCCACCACTTTGAGCACCTCTTGTAATTGTAGAGACCAATGGTAACTTGTGTTAATCTACGATGCCTCAATAAATTTAGTATTAAGATACTTATACACGTTTCTCTTTTCCTGATGCATATATTTTTTCAGAAGACTCCTGCAAGGCACCACAAGCAGAGGTGTCTACATCAGTGGCTGAGGGACTCAGCACCAGATCCCACCAGGGGATCCCAGGAGTAACCTCAAGACCACAAAACGCTGTCCTTATGAGCACGGCTGTGACTTCAATAATTTGCATTTTATCGCTCTTTAAAAATGAAAAACTGTCTTGAGGTAAAAAGAATGTCAGACATTCTTCGTAGGAGACAGGAAGAGGAGGCTTTGAGTACAATTCACAACGTGGAACTGTATAATGTCATTAACACAATGGATTTATCATCTCTAACAAAGGAAATTTCTTATGTGAAAAGAAAAATACTATGTTTTAGAGTATGACAAACAATGAGCTTGATATAAAAAAGTATTTTATGTTAACATATACGATGACACTACATAATATTTATATTTTCAGTTTTGAGTACACATAGTGGCTATCCATACTTCAAATATATATCAAAGACTTCTTCAAATAACCAATCTCAGTTTATTTTAGGTCAGATTTCTTTGAATTTAGAGTTAAGGCCCTCAGCATCTAATTATAACTGAAAATTTCTTCAAATGTATGAAGGTTTCTCATTTATTCACTATGAAAATTGGTACAGTACTTAAAGTACCCAATCATGTAGGATTGTTCCTTTATAAATCAAACATGCAAACACAGTGAATAAATAAGAAGTCGGTTGGTAGATTCACGGCAATGAATGGGGTGTAAAATATTCCTTCAGGTTGACAGGTACATTTCTCTACTGATGATTTATATAAATGTCCAAGGTGTATTCATTTTACTGAAAGAAAAAAAAACCCTCCAAAAGCCATAAAGTGCAGGGAAAGTGTGTGTTATTGGAAGGTCTGATAGTATATGTAAGTTATAACGTGAATATTTCAGAGTGACTTTGATAGTCCTACCACCGTAGATTCTCAAAACAGAGAACATAGTCTGGTGTCTGTGATTATTTAAATACAAGTCCAACCCAAGGTTGCAATACATTATTTTTATAGTTTTCTAGTTCTAGAAGTTTAACTAAAATAAAGTTTCTAAACCTATCAAATTTCTAAGACTAAAATATAAAGCTTACAATGATCTATGCGATCAGAGGGAAACATTGGGACAACCAGGTATCCTTGATCAGACTTGCGGAAGAGCAAATATATTTTTATAAAGACTTTGGAGAGGAAATATCCTAGATTCTTCAATAAATTTTAAAAAATTGCTAAAAGCACAGGAAAGTATCTTCTGTTGAATTTTACTGATATAATCTGTGTCGCTAATACGGCTGGCTTTTTTAAAAGTAGGATTAAAAGTTTTATTTAAACACAAAGAAAGGGGCCAGTGATATGGCTTAGTGGCATAAGCGTCTGCCTGGCAAGTGCAAGGGCCTGAGTTCGACTGCCGGTACCCACATAAAGGAAAATAAGGGCCAGTGATATCGCTCAGTGACACAAGTGCCTGCTGGCAAGAGCGAGGTCCTGAGTTCGACTCCCGGCACCCACATAAAAAAAAATAAAAAAATAAAAAATAAAACCACAAAGAAAAATACAACATTCTGTACAAAAGCTTGGATTCTCTCGGAGGCACAGCCTCCAACAGTGGCTTAGAAATGACAGGAGGAATGGGACGGAGGGGAAGGAAGTCGAATGAAAATAGTAACACAGAGGACAAAACAAAAAGTTACATGACCTTGGATTCTCTTAGGCAGCCAGAACTGATTCCTTTAAAGTGTTATGAGGGGCAGCACAATGTATCTCAGAAGTCTCTGCTCTTGAGCCCAAATGATTTATTTCCTGGCTTCCATCCTCAAGAGTCAACTGTGGGGGCAGGTGAAATGGCTCAGCGGCCTAAGCGCCTGCCTGGCAAGTGCAAGGTCCTGAGTTCAACTCCCAGAACCCACATACGAGAAAAGGGCCGGTGATATCGCTCAGCGGCACGAGCGCCTCCTGGTGCGCGAGGTCTTGAGTTCGACCCCCGGTACCCACAAAAAAAAAAAAAAAAAAAAAAAGTCAACTGTGGTTGATCCCTTGAGGGTCAACATCTGGGTTACTCTTCTCTCTTAGGGTAATTTACGTCTTCTGTGACTATAGTGGCTATGAATGGTGGGAATCAAGTTCGATGTTTTCTTCGCTACTTCTTTCTTAACCTTTTCTGGATATGAGACAGGGAGAAAGCATAAGAAAAAGGCATATCAAGCTTGTAATTTTCTCCCGGACTGACTGTGACTCATGTCAGGGTTAGCACTAGGTAAAAATGACTTCTTCCTTTCAACTCCCCCAGGTACTGATATTCCCTCTGGGCAGCTGATGGCCTTTTTAAGTTGAGCCACACCCATGAGCACGCACACAAAAAGCACATGTAGTTCTGCATATCCATACCGATGCTGCTAAACAGGATGGAATCCCAGACCTCACCTTCCTGCTTCAGTCTGTCCTCAACGTCTTGGACCCATGACTTGTGTCCCTCTTGTAGCTTGAGAAGTGCTGAGGACCACGGAGCCCGTTCTGTCATGCATATGGAAGCTCTTGTCTATATCATTTGCAAAGATTGAACAGGATTAGGGAAGTGGATGATGATTAGTGAAGTACTCAAGACATGCTTAAAAAGGAAGGGCTTAGTCTCCCCACTGCTGGTACTGTTTCTGGCAATGGTTCCCAGTTGTCATTTTCTTGGAGATTTCTGCATTAAAGAAAAGTGCTTCGCCCACAGCACGCCTTCTTCCATGTGCAGCCTGCATGCATGAGGGCGTTTCCACCTGGCTGGCTCCATTCAACCCAGAGGAGCCATAGACGTGCCAGGGCTCCCGCTGGGTTTCCTGAGTCCTTCCTTGTAACTGCGTGAACCATCGCTTACCTTTTCCTTGTGTTTCTCCCTAATTCCTGGCCCTTCCTTCCACAGGTGTTGGTCCCAAATGCCAGAGTGTGGCCAGAGAAAGATGCCGGAAACGAGGAGGAGGGGACACCCTCCCTCCAATTCTGTGCTCCTAAACAGAAAAAAAAAAAAAATCTGTCTGGGCTGGGGAGGAATTTAGCACTAGTTCACTGTCTCTTAGGAAACGTCACTGAGTTGAGTTGGTTTCTCATCTCTAGCGTCTCTCTGAGTATAGAAAGAGGGAGAAATTAGCTCCTTTTGTACTCAGCTTGGCATTAGTCTCCTTTCCTGGACTATTGGAAAACTCTTCTGAACAACTGCTTACATTTTATTTTATTTTGCTTTTCTTCCTTCCAAGGGCACCAGCTTTTTGTTGTGAATTCTTCTGGCTTTATTCTTCAATGTGGCAAAAAACGTTAATTTATAGTTAAGAGGCTACAGTAGCTGATTGAGAAGAGTGTAATTCAATTCAGGCAAGGTTCATACATACGTAACGACATGTATTACAGTGTATGTTATGTGTTTAACAGTGTCTATTAGCAACACAGTTACGTGTATCTTAGCTTATGTTGAGCTCAAAAACTAGATCATTTTCTCCTATTTTTTCAATATGCAAATAAAAATCTTATATTTTTTAGATTGTCTTTCAGATTTGTATTTTAATGTCACTGCTCTTTGCTTGTATGTTTAATGTTACACAGCTTTGTCTTCACCTATCCCTAGTTACTGAGGTGAAAATTATGACCTAAAACATACTAATTACTTGGCTTATTAGTTTCACATTATATCAGTAATGGGATGATGGCCAGCATAATTACTTTGACTTGACAAATAATGCTTTGTTTTACTATCATGAACTCTGAGATATGCTCTACATTTTATAACTTTTCTAAGGTTGTTAAACAGAATGTTCATGTTTTTAAATTTAGTAAATTAGTAAGGATATTTTGTGTTTGAAAATACCTTTTTAATTTACAGTAATAATCTACAGAGAGCAATAAAAGTAATACAACTGGTATTTGTGTGTAAATTGAGATTTTCTTAGTTAATAAACTTATTTTAGTACTAAATTGAGTGATTTTAAAGTTTTTCTAAGCCACTATATTTTAGACAAAATCTTCAGTTCTTGAATCTTAATGGCATAATGTAATAAAATGAAAAAGGGAACAGCTGGTAACATACCACCAACTGATTTCCAGAATTGGCTCACTAGATGGGGCTGGCTTTATGTCCATTGACAGTGCACACATGGCCATCGTAAATCCGCAGGCTTGCTGACTTGAATGGGGTATAGGGTCCGAGTAACTATTCTTGCTAGGAACACTAGTGCACTCTTCCATTTTTGGAGATAATGAAATCATAAACTACAGGAGAAGATTATTGAAAACCAGTATCAATTACCTTCACTGTGTGTGACTCTCAGAGTGGATGTTAGCCATGTTAAAGACAAAAGTGAGAAAAGTCAGGGATTTTATTTTTCTAATTAATATTTCCTTTCATGACAAGTGTCATGCCTGACTCTAGGAATAGTTATGATATTTGCTGATTAGAACAGGTTTCCTAAATTTTTATAGTGACTCATCTAAGTGATTATGCATTCATTTATTTTCTTGTGTTTTTAATATAATTTTTATGTTGGGGAACAAGAAATCTGGTAACTAAAACAAAGTCAATCAAATCAGGGACAAGCGAGAGGAATTTTAGAAGAAAAATCAAATATTTCTTATATGCTAAGAATATTTCATAAATTGCTTAGAAGTAGAAATTGATTAAATACTGCACGGCCATTCCATGTGAAGTACTTCTGGGGTGCTGGAAATATAGCAAAAAACAAAAAGTACAGAAAATTCTTGTCTAAATAGAGTTTCCATTTTAATTTTGGAGTGGATAAAACTATAAAAACCAAATAAAATATTTCTATGTAGATATTTCTGAACAGAACATATTAATCTGGAGAGAAGTAATATTGGGAAGAGGAGTTGGTCAGTAAATAAGATTATTTAGGAAGGTCTTACTAAGAAGCAGTGACTAACAAACTACTTTAAAATTGAAGGGCTTAAAACAAGGAACATTTACTCTTTTTCACCTGAGTTTGGGCCAACCAAGTATTTTCCTCTGGTCTGGGCCACACCCAGTAGACCTCGGCGAGGCTCTTCATGCATTTATACTCCAATGGCTGCTTGGCTAGCTGGAGTAAGTTGTTCTTCCTCATGTGTCTGACAATTTTCAGAGTAACCGAAAGCTAACTCAAGACCGCTCACTTAGCCTTCTGGTAGAGTTTCAAAGACATGGAAAAGTGCGGAGGCCCCTGAAATACAGGCTTTTAACTGGCACCTCATCACTTCCACTTATTTTATTGGTTGGATCATAAAGGGAGGGGAAACTGATTTTTCTTCTCAATGGAAGACCTATGATAACTATGCTAAGAGGGATGGATATAGTCAAGGAAGAACTCATGGCCTTTGTTTGTAACTTATCGTCCTGATATTAACGCAAAATCTGGAATGACTAAGGTCAAAACCTAATGCCAAGATTACTGCCTAAAATATTCAAAAAAGTAAAATCAATGTGGTACTAACTCCTGAGGGGGAAACCAAAATTTCCTTCAAATCTAATCTGGAAATAATTGAGAGATATGTCTTGGGAGAAATGTTTAACACTTTCAAAATGAAATTAAAGAAGATGGATATAGGGAAGTTTCCTGCATTCATTTATTCATGCAAAATTACGTAGAGCATCGTTACTATAAGTTAGAAATTCTGCTGTACATCAGGGATGTAGAGATGAGCAGAACAGTGCTTTTTTTCATGGAGCAGAGATTTTTATTTACTTAAATAAAAATTTTATCAATCATGGCTCGCATACATCATCTGATGGCAAAGCAGATTTCCTTTGTCTCCTTTACAGAATCTTATATAATTTTAACGTAATGAGAGGCAGAAATCAAACAATGGAACTATACTAGTGCCATGTTAGGATTCATGTGATGCACATAAGCAGTGGTCTTCAGTCTTTTGGCTAATGATAATCAACTTTGCTAGTGTGGAGTTCTTGCTTTGGCATGCCGCTGCACCTTGTGCTAGCTTTAGCAATTGAGGGCTAGAGAAAAATTAGCAAATAACAAGCTCAGGAGCAGGCAAACAGCTGCCATGGAAACCTGGATAAACATGCCCACAGGACCTTCGCTGTGTGGGCTGCAGCAGGTGACCTTCAACCTTGTGCTTTTTCCTAAAATTGCAGATGAGAGAAACAGGTAATAAAAAAAAGAGAAAGAAACATAAGAGACTCTTTGACCCAGTGAAACCACACTAAGAAATTGAAAATGTTTGAACATTTCTAGTTTTCACTGTGATGCCCAGGCAGCTCTGCAGGCTTTGTCTTTCAATTTCAAAAGCAGCTAAGTTCCACATGAGCGAGTGAAGTATAACGATGTTCTGGCATGAAAGTGTTAGCTCAAAATGTATGTAAGCCATGCCAGATTAACAGTAAATTACATTCCTATTCATATTTTAAACTTTATTCACATGGGGTAGAGTAGCCTTAACCATATGGGGAGGAGTTGGCCCTGGATTTGTTAATTTTGGAAGTCATGACCATGAACTTTCAGAGTTTCATTCACCAAAGGGTGGTTAATTACTAAAAATAAAGAAAGATATATTTCTCTAAAAAAATAAAGCAACACCATGGGAATTCCTAATTTATCATAAACTTAGAAACAAAGAACAATGACAAACTCTGTGCCTCAAACCTTCTCTCTGGGGGTTACGTTTACTCAAAAAATCAAAGCTGTGCTGAAGCTTCTTACTGTTTCAGGACCAAATATAAGAACTTATTAGTTAGAGAAAGTGGGCTTTTCCCTTCCCAGTTTAGATGTTAAAACAAAACATAGAAAATTCTGAAGGAGCAAATGAGACTCGGAGGCATGGTGGCGGAGCATGGCTCAGAAGGGGAGTGCACCCAGGGCTCTGTTCCTAAAGGTGGTGACGGGAAAAAGGGCAGTGGTTGCTGCCAGATCTGTCCTGGTATTGGACCTATGGATAAAAATAGAAAATAAAAATAAGAAACACCAGAGACCAGATTGCAGTGACTCCCCTGGAAGGAACCAAGATTGAAATTCTTTCAAGATGCACTCAATGTGGGAGAAAATTTGTTTCTAAGAGCAGACAGGTATCAGTCCCTCCTCAGGACAATGGATTAGTGAGAATGAGTTCCCATTCGGGACAAGAGGAAATCACAATTATTGATTGTCTAGCAATAAATGCCAATTTCAGCGAAAGAAATGGATGTAATTGCTTGGGGAGAAATTTCAGACTGCAAAAAGCCCGACTCGCACAGTGACTCTAATATTTTTCAGGAGTGTCCTAGCTTGGGCACAGGTCTAAATGCTTAGCATTTAATTGCATTCGTACTCTCAACAAGCAGGTGGGTGAAGTGCTGTCACTGTGCCTAATTCACCAAGAAATTTGGTTAGTTTCCCAAGCTCGGGCTGGTTATAAATGTCAGAACCAGAAGTTGAATTAAATCAGCCTGGCACTAGGGCAGATAGTCCTGCTGTATTCCGAAAGAGGACCCTCTGCGGAAGTCTGTGGAACACTAAAGCTTAAGGACTAAAAGGGTAAGACATGTAGTGGCCCTTGGTATATGCTAAAGGTGTAGCACTCTAATCAGTTTATTCAAATGCAGAGGGAAGGTATTCTGTGCTCAAAATCATAGTCTTCTGGGTATCTGATTTAACCCAGTATGTCAGGATTTAAATATAGTAATGGAGAACTGGTAAGAATCTCATGTTATCACCTCTAGATTTTCCTTTATGCTGAGATTTATGAAAGTTAGGGATAAAGAAATAAGACCAAAGTATGTAGCAAATTCAGCAGAAGTGCAAGCCAGCTCAGTAAATCAGTTACAAGTGTCAGAAATGAAACAAAACAGCAACTGCATTGGAATTCTGTTATCAAAACTAACTCATAAGAGAAAGAGTTTTTTAAGGGACAGATCTTCTCATCTCCACACACTGGTGGGATGCCAGGATATTTAAGGCCCAAACCTGAATTTTCCTCAGAAAAATAATTTGTCTCATTAAAACGAGATGCCCAGATTTTAATATATGGAACATATTTGGGACTAATATTTATAATGTTAAATGTCATAGCTATCAGATATAACTTGATTTGTCCATTTCTAATTAATATTGTCTTTTTTTTTTTTTTTTTGTGGGTACCGGGGGGTCGACCTCAGGACCTCGCGCGCCAACAGGCGCCCGTGCCGCTGAGCGATATCACCGGCCCCTTTTTCGTATGTGGGATCCGGGAGTCGAACTCGGGCCTTCGCGCTTGCAAGGCAGGCGCTTAAGCCGCTGAGCCGTCTCACCGGCCCTGTCTTTTGTTTGTGTCCACTATATTGTTACAATGCATTTGTTTTAGAAGTGACCTGAAACCTAATGCCAAATAAACATGCCCCCACCTTGTAAAATTCTTTCTAAGCTATCATGCCTGTCAAAGTAGCTGGCAGGTGGTATATAAATATTCAGATACATAGACTCTATGAATATTTATATGCTAAGTTGTACTTATTTTTACATACCTTATAAATAAATAGGCAAAGACCTGCAAAACAGGATAATTTAGTAGTGTCAGGTAGTCCACAAATAAATTCACCTATGTGTGTGACATGGATTCAAGATTAATTCAAAGTAGAATTCAGAAATTTTTATCATGAAAAAAGACATAATTGAACCATTTTTAAAGAATCTATCAACCAACTTGGTAAAATAAGCATCAATGGATGTTTTCAAAATCGATCTACCTAAATTATAAGATTATTGTTTACAGATGTGTAGTTAGAAATGCTAAGTGTTTTAGTTTTGTTTTCCCTTTGTATATGAACAGTTCTTAGGCAACTATAACTGAAGGTTGGAAGGAAAGGAATTCTGTGGGAATAGCAGTTGTGTACCAGAAATGTAAATCCTTACTTCTCTGTTCATTCTTCCCATCTGGCCTGACAGAATTACACATGATCTTACAGCTTATTGGTAGAAGATGGCGACAATGTCTGATTCCCTAATGGAATCTGTGTAGAATGATGAATATTGCTCGAGGGCTAAAGTATTTTTAAGAAGGAAATTTAAATCCACTGTTGCCAGGATCTTGACACACCTGGTAGGACAGTATTCGAGTTCTTTGGATCTCTAATTTTAAAGGAAGACGAAGAACAATCTGACTTCTATTACATGGGGAGTTTTATTTTTTTTCATCAGGTGAAAGCATCAAGCGGGAAACTAGCTGTGTAAATCCTCAAATCTGACTTGACAGTGGCCATCTCTGGTGGAGACTCCTATAACCAGTAGGAAAATACTGTCCTCTATGCTCCAAAATGTGATAGTTTTATGCTTCCGGTCCTGTCTGGAGTCAAACCACTCGCACAGTACACAGATGGGATTTGGGAGGAAGGAGTAGCAAAGAGGAATGGGATTGATTTGCTTGGCATTAAAACATTACAAATTTTCCTAAGGAAGCTCTTTTCTTCATTTCCTGGTGTCTTACAGTTGTGACCCTGTAAGCTCTACCAGCTCTTTTTTTTTTAATGTGGGTACCGGGAGTCGACCTCAGGACCTCGCGTTTGCCAGGCTGGCGCCTATGCCGCTGAGCTATCTCATTGGCCGTCTACCAGCTCTTCTTAACCATTCCAGAAAGTGTTTCTCCCCTTTATGCCAAGTATTGATTTTCAAGTAATAAACAACATTATGTGGATGTTATATGATTTTTTATGAAAAACCAGTTGCAGTTATGAATAATTATTAAAAAGTGATGTTCAAGTGGGAATTTCTGACATTCTAGTAATGCTGAAACAGTTTACAATTCAGAAGCTTTAAGAACATGGCCCTTAATTTGGGTGAAAACCACACTGATACTACAGGTCTTTTGGTACCTATAAGTATCATAAATTACATGTCTTTTTTTTTTTTTTTTTATGTGGGTCCCGGGAGTCGAACTCAGGACCTCGCACTTGTCAGGCAGGCACTTGCACTGCTGAGCTATCTTACCGGCCCAATTACATGTCCTTTTGTGGGATTTCTTATTTTTCTGGAAAATGATCCATGGTCTTTAATAAACTTTAGAGGATGGAGAGGATGGAAGGACTGGAAACTTTAAGAATCAGTAGTTAAGATAATGTTAGAACCATGTGAGCATATTTGGAAAGCTAATTGCAGTGTACTGGTAAAATCTTCATATTCAAAGCAGCACATTTTTAGGTCCAGTTTCCTGCACATAGTTTACTTAACAGGAATCCATTTCAACTTCATCCAAGAGACACGACCAAGCCTCCACAACAAGCAGATGACTGCTAAAAATATTTAATGTGGTGTTTACACAACAGTGCATAAGGGAAAGAAAGGCAGTTATGTTTACTGTTAGGGCTACTTAAACTTTTACTATGGAAAACTGTTTTTTTTTTTTTTTTTTTTGTGGGTACTGGGGGTCGAACTCAGAACCTCGTGTGCAAGGTGCCCGTGCCACTGAGTGATATCACCAGCACTTTTTTCCTATGTGGGTACCAGGAGTTGAACTCAGGACCTCGCACTTGCCAGGCAGGCGCTTATGCTGCTGAGCCATCTCACCAGCCCAGAAAACTGTTTTATAAATGGTGAGGAGTAAGTTGAGTCCTGGTTAAGTATTTTATGTATTGCACAGCTCAGCTAGTGCCAGCACAGCCTCTCAGGGAAATTACAGTTCTGAGTATGAGACAGACTTAAATTGAGCTTTCTGAAGAGTCGGCCTGTTCCCTGGAAACTGTTCATTCCCCATGACTTAAATGGCGTTCTTATGGACAATAAAGCACATTATGTGAAGGACCGTCCTGAAATGTTTGAGAGGGTCACTGAAACTGTACAAGAGATAA
The DNA here is from genome assembly GCA_028451465.1 of Erethizon dorsatum. NCBI lineage: Eukaryota > Metazoa > Chordata > Mammalia > Rodentia > Erethizontidae > Erethizon > Erethizon dorsatum. Next base: position 134,855,529 of record CM051826.1, on the reverse strand, counting down.
ATGCATTAACTTAGGAAGATGCTTAGTTTGGTCCTTGAAATATCTGCAACTTTTAAAAGTACACATTTCACTTTTAAGAGCTTAGGGCCATAGAGGCTAAGTCCTAACAAAAACCTTCTACTGCATGTAATTTTTACTTTCATTTTTACCAGCAGGAAAGTCAGGATATATTTTTAAGGATAATGTGTCATAATGCTATGTCCTATTCAGTCTGGTTCATAGATCATAACAACTCAAATTTTAAATATTTATAATAAATATAAAATTTCACAACTTGCTTGTTATGTAATAATTGTGGATTATATTTCATAACACATTGTTTATGTTAAATATATTTTTCCGATGTAAAACGTCTTGGATTTATCATGTGGTATCAAGTACAACAATAATTTAACTGTGTTCTTGGGAATTCTTGTAACATATGAAATGCTAAAAGGACTTGGGGGGTACATGCTAGGCAAGTGTCTATGAAATGCTAGAATGTCTTAGGCAGAAATTATATTTCCAGGTAAATTGTTTGTTGTAAACTGAGAGAAAATTTATATGCATCCATCACTTAATGATGCAAATATGTCCTTAGAAAAGCACCCTTGAGTGATTTTATCATCGGGCAAGTGTCACAGAGTGTACTCACAATCCTAGGTGGTGGAGGTCGGTCACTCCAGGGGTCCACTTGATGAAATTATGAGCCACTGTGAACATGAGGGGATGGGGCCGCTCCCAGCAGAATGGAGTGAATTGATTTCTAGTAAATATTTTTATATGTAAAAGTAGTTCACTCTAAAATAAAGATAAATTGTATAGTAAACTTATGAAGCAGTAATATCATTGCTTATTAGCATTATCAAGCATTATGCACCATACATGATTGTATATACTGTGTTTTTGGGGACTGCTAGAATAGTAGGTTTGTTTACATCAACATTATCATAAGCAGTACTGTGCTACCCTACATTGTGACAACCATGACATTGCAAGGTGACAAGACTTCCTCAGTTCATATAATCTTATTGGACAACTTGTATATATGTGATCAGTTATGGGCTGAATCAATGTAGTGCAGCACATGACTGTATATTATACATATAATTACATATTACATTATTACATATGCTACCACATATATTAATTATATACTTATACATAAGTACATATACACACGTATATTATATATTCACACATATATTATATATTCAGGGCTGTCTAACTTTCTAAGCATGTTTTTTCATTCATTAACATTTATCAGAACCAAGTATTCTTTGTTCCTTATTTGTGAATTAAAAGTTGTATCCAAACTTAAGTTGCAAACAAAACCAGTAAATTGAAAAAATGAAGGCAAGTTCAGCTCATATTCCTTGTTGTCATTGGACACAAGTGGCAGGCATCAAAGACTTCATGGAACCCACTGTTGCCTCGTAATTTTTTCTGCTGAGAGATAAAGTTATAAAATAACTGGGAGGCTCAGACTTTATTTAATTTAAAGAAATTTCTAAAAAAGAATTTCAGAATTAGAATTGTTCCACTAGACAATTAATAAAATTGAAAATTATGAATAAAATGATTAGGCAGAAAGGAATATCTTTTGATGTTAAATGATCAGCAATCATATGACATGGGACTAGGCCACACGTTAGTATCATTTTAAAGGCTGAAATGTAAAAACATCATCTGAATGGTCAATTAAACCTAGTGGAGTATTATGGAAACTGGTCTAGGGAAAAAAATACATTCTGAGAAGGTAGCTTTGTAGGTGAGTTGTGTTTGCATACTCTAGGGTTTTGGTTTAATTCTCCAACCCTGAAAAAAAAGAAAGAGGAAAGAAGGGAAGAAAGAAAGAAAGAAAGAAAGAAAGAAAGAAAGAAAGAAAGAAAGAAAGAAAGAAAGGAAAGAAGGAAAGAAATTGAACAGATGCTACGCTGTTTTCATTTGTATGAATTTAGCATGCTAGCTATATTATGTTGATAGCAATGTGGATGTTCATAATGTCTTTGTGATTCAGTCATTATTTTGGGCTAAAATCAAATTATGAGTAAATATTGAACAGTAAATGTGGTAGAAAGGAAAATGCATATTAATGACATTAGTTTTCATATAGATGACTACCTCCAAGCATTAATAAACAATATTTTTCCCATCTTCAGAGGTTGGAAAGAGGCATAGAACTGTTCACATTGCAAAATTATATAGATACCATTTTGTTGTCTATCTTAGTGGTATTCTGAAAAAAAAATCTTACTTATCAAAGACATTAAAATAATCTCCATCAACATCTAGAAAACAAGATCTGATATTTACTTGTTAAACTTCACTAAGTCCATTATGAAGCTACTAGTAAAGTTTTAATAGGTTGGACTGGCACTTCAGATTTGGTATGTAATTCAGGTGGAGTACAACAGCCAATGATAGTAAAAGTATGTGAAATTTAAACGTTCATCTGACAGTTTGAAGCAGTGTCTTATCTTTGTTTCTCCAGGATTCTTGAGGGAGGATAAAAGCACCAATTCACAGGGACTAAGACAGACAAAGGTGACTCATGACTCAAGTTAATGGAAGAAAAGTAGACTTATAAAAAGTAGTGAAATCCATTTGTGAATTCATACTCTTCAGTGTAAAAATAAGTGAAACTATGTGAAGTGTCAAGTCTATGTTGTTAGGCTTCATAAGTTTTAAATCTGATAAAGTAAAAAGATGGTAAAAAAACAAAATAGATTATATATAATACAGCAAGCATTAACTGAACTGTCATGTGCCTATATGTATTTCCATTTTAGAAGCTGACTTAGATACCTCTTGATATTTCTGAAATTTCAGCTTTCAAGACATATTGAGTATTGAAATGTTTGTTAAAAGTTTAAAACTTTGTATAAAATTAAAATATTCAGAAATTATTTAAGAATGGATTACTTTTTTGCAATTTGTGAAACACATACGATAGATAAAATTATTTTAAAAAATATACATGTTGAACCTTCCCTAGTTTTAGGTTCTCAAACTTTCTGGTGGTAAACTTCTCATCTTTGATTTTGTTTTCAGTGAAATTATATCCTAGAGTAAATTCAGTGATTATGACAAATTCAACTTATTTAATGTAAATTTCAAGTTAGAAATGAATAAGTATTGCCATAATAAAACACCTGTCACTTTGAAAAATGCTATAGCGAAAATTCTGGGGATACCTTAACAGACAGTCAGCGAAGAACTTGTTAAGAGAAAATGGATTATCTCATAAAATAGTTCTGTGGTAAAAACCATGCAAAGACCTTTTGAAAGCGAATGAGTACAGAATTGGAAGAAAATTTAAGGTTAATATATACAAATAACACAATCACAATTGTGCATTCACAAGTATTGCAAAGTCAAAGAAATTGTTATTCACAGAGGATGCTTTGACAATATTTCTTTCACCTACATATGTATTACAAGAAACAAAAGTCCCTTAAATGGTCTCATGGGAAATGATTTTTTTTTTCAAAAGAAACAACTATGAGGGCCAGTCTCTCTTGCTGCTTTGCTTTGTAGCCTAACTCCATCTTCCTTGCCGCAATAGCCAGAAAAATGTGTGCTCTTTATCCTTTCTATATACAATGGCATCTATATTAGTTTGACTCATATGAAATTTTCAATATTTAAATTTATGAATTCAAAATGATAATTTCATATAATGGAACTTAATAATTACAAAATACAGTATATTTTAAAAGATGGTGTTTTTGAGTACTTCCACCAGACTGCATTTTATTTTTTATTTAGAAAGGTGGAGTTAATTCATTGTTCTCAAGATTTTCTTTGAGGATTGCTTTGTACTTCCAAGCACATAATAGAGTGGTTAAGAATTTTAAACCTGAAGGTGGATTTAATGTCAAGTCCTGACTTTGCATCTGGATATTTGTATGTCCTTGAACTTCCCCAAAGCCTCAGTTTTCTTCCCACGAAATCAGAAGGCTAAAAATATGAACTCCATAGGATAACATGATTTAATTCATAGAATCACTGAATATCACATTTAGTAATAATAAAGCTTTAATAAATGGTAGGTATTACTATTTATTAATTTAAATTAATTTAATACCTTACCCAAAGTCTCAAGAGAGCCAATATTGCCCAATAGTCTAAAACAAAGTCTCTTCTGAGGCTTAAGGCTACTCTTAGCTATGAACCACTGTAAAAACTCAAAAAGCAAGTTATATAACCTGAAGGTGCAATGGCACAGTGTAAATGTTCCCATTCCATAAGAGAAGAATGGGGAGATAGAGAAGAATAGGAGCAAAGTGAGACTGAAATCCAGCAGGGCAAGCATAAGTCCTATAGCTCCATGTCTGGCTTCTGGGGTACATGATGGTAAGTTGTGACTCCAGAGGGCTTGTGTGGTCCCACTCCAAGTGCCATGTTGATGTTTTACTTGACAGACTTTCCATGCTCCTGGGATCTCTGGCTTCCTGTCATTTCCACTGCACTATTGGCTTCATTCCCACAGCTTTTCGGACTCATTTATCAGGAGGACATTGCCTGGCCTCCCAGGCCTGCCTTTTAAATAGGCATGAAAGTTTCCCTAACTCCACGTCTCTTGCTCTGCGTGCTTGAAAAAAAGCATCACGTAGATGATGCCAAGCTCTGTTAATGGTAGCCAGGCCCCCTGGATCATGGATGCAGAAGCCTCTGTTTGCCTCTGCATAGCATGGTGAAATCAGTCCCAGCGAACCAATTCCCTATGCTGGTCTCCTTGAGCAAGGGTCCAGGGATCGTTTTCTCAAATGAACACTTTTGCACACCTCAGCCTGTGGGGAGTAGGGTCTTGCTTATTTTTGAGGTGCCTTCAATGCATCTTTTTTCATATTCCAGTTCCAAGTACTTGGTTTTGTTTTAATGGTGCTCATCTCTTCATCCACGGTGCTTAATTTGGCCCCAACCCTACATGGTTTCTTTTGGGCCAAAATTTAAATGTTCTTAATTGTCCTGCTTGGCTTTTGGTCCCTAATTGTTACTATAAATTTGACTGAAAAAGCCAGTGTTACATGCTACAGTCTGAATGTTGGGTTGCCTTGAAATTTCATCTGCTAGATCAATTAATACACTGCCCTTAATTTCAATCTTCTGCATATTATTAGAATATGAACTAATATTTGTCAGAGTATAACACACATGACTCCAATCCAATTCCCAATTGAGTCCCATTCTCATCTAGCATTCCTAAGCCTGGTCTTTACTGTCCACATTCTTATCAGCATTCTGGTCTACTGAGCTCTAACCAGAATAGCCCATAAGACTCTGTTTACAGCATTTCCCAAACTTCTCTCACAAGCCAATTCCAAACTCTTCTTAACCACATAGTCAGGTACAGTCACAAAAATGACCCCAAACTTTCTGTGTTGGTCAGTTTTTCCACTGCTGGCACAAAATATGTGACATCTTCAAGTTGATATTTATAGCAAGATAACTTTATACAGCATGCATATTTTTCAGCTTTCCCATTGTTAGATCAAAATATCTGACCTACAACTCGAAGAGAGATTTATTTTAGCTCACAATTTCAGAGGTCTTAGTGATTTTTTCACCTGGTTCCAAGGTGGGAACCTCATGGCAGAAAGGCATGGTAGAGCAAAGCTTCTCACTTCTCAGCAGAGAGAAGGCAGAGCACAGTGGAAGGTTGGAGAAATGAAAGAGCCAGGGACCAGATCTATTGCCCAAGGCCATGTCTCTATGACCTACCTACACACACCCAGAAATATGTTTTCCTAATCCTATATGTGGCTTTCAACCAATCTAATTGACAACTAATCAAGTATTTTCTCATGCTCGATTGAAGTAAAGCAAATCAACTTCTAAGACAACACTGATATTATTATCCTGTACATACTCTCCTCCTGCTACCACTAAAAATGTATTAGGAGAATTTTTTGCAGTGTGAAGAATGAGTAAAATAGTGAAATATGTGGGATTAGGGAATTCTTCCTAGTTTTTCCTTTCCCTTTTTCTCTACCATCAGATGACCTAACACTTCCCATTATTCACGTTCATATATGTGTGAATTGGTATGCACACAGAGATGCAATAGCATGTATAAATAATATATATGAAAAACATTTTCTTGTTTCCCAAAGCTAATTGTTTAAGCCCTTCCCATTCAACTAAGGAATACAAACACAATCTTATTTTCCATAATAATATATTGAAAAATCAACAATCGTTTTGCCTTGGATATCGTCAATTTAGTGTTAGTTTCATTGAAATCTTTCTCTGAGCTTTTCTCATCTTCTTACCTGGGCAGTGACAAATATTTACTATTTTTAGTGACATAATTGTGTGCTAGTTTGTTTCTGTGTATGGCCAGGGCATGAATACAGGAGTTCTTCTGCTAATCCTCACCTCAAGCATATACTACTCCATTAACACCACTGGCACCGGCAGTGTACCCCACTCATGGCCAACCTTCCTTAGAGCTTGTCTACCTAAACTGTGTTTATTAGATGTACTGGAATGGATCTCTTCACTTTGAGCTATGCCAATATCTAGAGGTTTCCTTCCTCAACCCCAAAGCACCAAGTACTTATAAATTTTGCAGGCAAAGTTCAGCTGAAAAAATCAAGGCAAGTCCCCGTATCCCTTACCTTCTTGACAAACTTCCGCTCTTCTGTTACATAGAAAGAGGACAGGGAAAGCACACTTGGTTTATTTTTTTAGCACAGTTTTTCCCAATTTACTTTCATTCTTCCTAGATCCTGTTGTTTTCCTTGGTATCTAGACTCCCAAAAGAAATTTGAGAAATGTGGGGAAGAAGATTTAGATCAAACTTTGGTTTGCACATTCAGTATTCTCAGTCTTTGTCTCTTTCTTTCCTAGCTCTCTAGTGAATCTTGCAATTTATTGACTCCTGGCTCTATTCTCCTATGTTTTTATATGCAATGTGTGTGTGTGTGTGTGTGTGTGTGTGTAGGGTGTGTCCTAGGGGATTATGAAGTACGAGCATTTGTCTCTCATTCCATACCTCAAGTTATTGCTGCAAGAAAACGTTTTGTATCTTACTTCTTTACAAAAATATTCTTCTGTGGTAATAAATTTGCTCCAGTGGCACACCTGGAAGCAAAACATGTCATAGATATTTCAATTCCAGACCACCTATAATTACTAGAGCAGGGTGCACTGCGTTCTGTATATTTTAGATGACTATTTATTCTACTATTCCAAAAAAAAAAAAAAAAGGTTTCCATAGCAACCTTGTCTGCAGATAGTTTCAGAATAACCTTTTACAGCTTTGGAATCATGAATGTATTTTATCCACTGGGGAAAAAAGGAGAAGAACAAGTTTCATGTTTTATGTAATATCAAGAGACACTGATTGTCTCCAATCTGTGTTGCACCTACACAAAATGTCATTAACAATAACATTTTCAGGATATGTGTGTGTTTGGGGGGGTAGAGAATGAGACTGAGAGTCTTCCTGCTTCTCTCAAAAATGGCAACTGTGCTCTGATAAGAAATTAAACTATTTCCTTAAGAAGCACACTGTATCTTTGTGAAGTGAATTTCATAATAGATTGCCATTCTTCAATTGCATATTTCTAGAATGTTTATATATGACTTGTTTGAGTGATTTATACTGTGTTTATTGTCCTTTTGTTTAATGAGCACTTATTAAGCATCTTCACTCTGGGGAATGTGGAAGTAGAAAAGTGAGCATAACTGTGTTACTGTTGTACAATAACAAGACATGTGGGTGTGCAAAGATACTTAGTGACAGCTAAAATAGCTGGCAAGATAGAAGCCAGATGGGAACACAGAAGAGGCACATCAACTTTTCTGAATACAAGGGGAAGGTTTCTAGGAAGGAAAATATTGTAGCTCAATATTTAAGAATGAGTAAGAGGGCCGGTGAGATGGCTCAGTGGTGCAAGCGCCTGCCTGGCAATAGCGAGGTCCTGAGTTCGACTCCCGGAACCCACATATGAAAAAAGGGCCGGTGATATCGCTCAGCAGCACAAGGGCCTGCTGGCACGTGAGGTCCCAAGGTCGACCCCCGCTACTCACACACACAAAAAAAAGAATGAGTGAGAAAATTTCACTGATTAAAAACAGCATGGAAAGATTTAAATTGAAAGAAAATAAGGAGTTATGATACAGTATGATATGAAGATAACATGGTGGGTAGGAAAAACTAAATGCAGAATGGTGTAGAATTATTATTACATGAGATGTCAGTGAGTAAGCCAATGAGACAGAAATTTTAAGTCAATTTTTGAGAGGGTAAAGACAAACCCATATTAATATGTGATAACATACAAATACACATAAATATGATTTTTGAACTGCTGCTGCTAACACAGCTCTAGCGACATAGTGTAAGGAAATATCAAGAGAAACTTTTCAGTCCAATGAATACATTTTAGGAGACTACTTTTATATTGACACAAGAATATTGATTGCAGCAGTTGAATTCCTTAGATATAACATCACAAAGATGTGGAAACACTACTCTGTCTCCCAGGGAACCCGTCGTGCTCTAAGGTGAACTCTCGATGTCCTTTCACTCCCATTAACAGATTCCAAATTCTGCCGGTGACTGAACTTACGGGTTGTTCCCTTCAACAACCAATGTCCCTTGCCTCTCTCAATGACAAGAGTCAGCAATAAAAAGGCTTGAGGTTTACTCTAAAATGGTATGTATGTGTGAGTTCTTAAATATTCTCTCATTGCCTCTATGAAAATAAAAATATGAAATAAATAAGAACTTTTGATACTATGACCAGAGGGACACCCACTGTCACTGAAAGTTACTCCAAGCACTCTAGTGATTCAAAATGCCACCTGTTTTCCCCATCAAAGCTACAGCTAGAGTGAAAACCTTTCGTGTAATGAATATGTGGCTTACATTTAATAACTTGGGAATAGTTCCCACTACTTTTAAGATGCACTAGCTTTATTTGTTAAAGGAAGGAATTGAAAGAATTTTTACATTGCATGGAAGAATCTGGAATGGCTGAAGCTCTTCAGATTCTCAGTAATTCTGGCTCTCTCTGTTGCGCTCCGTTTCTCAAGGCAGTTCCCACCCAGTGCCCTAATTCACACTTTCTTAGCAAGCACTGACAGTCCTGTTACCTCCATGGTAGCCGTGATTCTTACTACTGTACTTAGGACACCAGGACCCGTCAGTGGCTTCTCTTTGCTTCTGACATTTTAAGTTTATTTATTGAGTCTTCGAACTATCTCCCCAGAGCTCAGAAATTTCAGCTTCTCCAATTTACCTTTCCTTTAGCAATGACCTAGACATCCACAAAGCTCCCAACAACAAACAACAAACATTTTCAATAAATTTCTCCCCAGTAACTACACTTAATAGGCAGTGGTACTTTGGTCCACGAATTTAATTCCTTCCACGATTCTGAGGAAGGTGGCTGTGTTCGTGTTCATCCAGGGAAGATGTCTGTGACCGTGTTCTTCATCCGATGCAGAGTTTGAGAACAGAAGCAAAATTTTGCTAAACGCTTCCGTTCTTAAACTGAATTGTTTGCAAACAGAAGCGTTTGTGAACTGAGGTATTCAGTTATATTTTACTAGAAAACAGAAAGTAGTGAAATGAGATAAAAGAAAACCAGTCAAGATCCATAATTCCAAACAAAAATTCCCGTGTCAAATGATGCCTTTGGGTATTACGAATGTCAGTAGTTTACACACCACTTAATATATGTCAACATATGTGTAAGATATTTTGCATGCTGCGTATAGGTAATCTTCAAAATATACCCATGACAATAACTGGAATCCAAATTTTTGTTTAGTTTTGTTCGGACAAATGAGGAAACAGTAACTCAAAAAGATTGGATAACTTGTTCGATCCTAGATATCTAAAATGTGGCTAAGAAATTTCAAATAAAGATAAGTCGGATTCCAAAGCTCAAACTCACACCTTTTGCTATTTATCATAACTGCATTAACACAGTAAGAAAATTTTGCACAGAAGTTTTGGTAGGTTTCTTTTACTCCTTCTGAAAGTTTACTTTAATGCATGCCCATATTTTCATGAGGAGAATGCAAACAAACAGCATTTTTCATGGAAGATTCATGCCTTAGGCTCTGAAATGATCTGAGGACACATTATTCTCCTTCAGGGTTTGGTTCAAGAACCATTCCCATGATGATGTACTTTGATGTACATTAAATTTATTCTGTTTTAATGCAGTTTTCTGATGTCTTTTAACATTGCCACTAGTTCTATTTTAATTAGTTGTGTCTGGAAATGTTTTCAGAAACTCTCTAGAAAAGTGTGCTTTTTCAGAACTAAGTCACGTTGTTTCTAGATGGAATTGAATAAAGAACCAGAAGATACGTTTTGGTTCATGAACTGGCTGTGTGATTACTCGGCTGTGTGATCCTAACCTTGACAAACAAAAGTCAAGTAACTTTTGAAAAACCTTTCATTTACAAAATGAAGGATTCTGCCCTAAAGAGCACAGGTCTTGCACATACACACAAGATGAGCACGGTGTGCTTTCCGCAGCCGTCTCACCCTCCCCTCTGATTTACAGCTGCTCTTCATTTAAAAGATGGAGCACTGCCTGCGGTATTTTAACCAACTCATCTAAACACAGTAGAGTGGATTTCCCTGCACTGATAAATCTGCCTTAGATGTTTCAATCCTGATAAATCTGATTTAGAAAAGTCAAATTTCTGACACAAATTATTTGGGATTAGAACTCACAGAAATCAAGTTAGTATATCCAGGTCTTCTGGCTGTCTCTACCCTCTACTTCATTTGCTCTATTCCAGCACATTAATCTTGTATTTCATAAACATGCTAAGCACCCTGGCACGGCAGAGGCTTGACATTGGGAAATATCTCTGCCGTCGAGGCCTTTCCTTCCAATACACACACACTTTACCTCTTTTTCAAAGCAGTATTCCTTCACCATCCTCTCTATACTATCACTTCTCATGAAATTCCACTCTGATTCCATAGGCTATTTTTTTCATAGAACTATTACTCATACCCTTGTAGTATCTACCATCCTTTAAAATTTAAGCTTCGTGAAAGGAGGCAGTACGTGTCTGTGACTAACCTCCACCCAGCCCTCAGTTTAATAAATCATAGCACTATTAAAACTAATAGCGGGATTTTACCAGACAACTGACTGATCATTCTGGCACCTTTGAGTACTTTTGCTTTACCAGCAAAGAAAAATTATTAAAATCACTCAACACCAAATCAAAATTCCTGGCAAGTACATCCATTTGGAGAAAAAGTAAAACAGATTAAAGTCTATGCTGTTCTCTTCCAGATGTAGCTCTTTCACAAATCACTGACACATGTATTTCTCAGGTGTTTGCTGATCTCAGATAGCTTCTTTATGCAATTCTTAGTTTGTAAATCTTTGACCTCAGATTTGAAAGCAATGTCCTGCTTCTGAAACTGCTCTGTTTTCTAACTGTGGTTTCCTACAAAATAAAAAGAGGCTTGTATCAGAAAGCAAAACGGGGTGGGAAGTACAAATATCCATCTAGAGCCGCATAGCCAGAGGAATGTAGAGATTTATTAAATTTGACACACCATATAGTAACTGAACCATTAATCATTGTACTGTCTACATTTCCAGGTAACGAAAGATAGATCTCTTTCTTTCTTTTTCGAGGGATGGCCCTTGAGGCAGGGGGTGTGGAGGATTGTGCTTTAAATGGCTAAGAAAACAGGGATATTGCCACTTAAGTTAGAAGTACTATACATTATGTGGGATGATAATCTCTCTCTCTCTTGCTCTCCCTCTCGCTCTCCCTCCCTCTCTCTCTCCACCCACTTCTTTTCCTCTTTTCTCTCATTGACTTCATAGAAATAAGTAACCCAACCCATAAAAATCCTCCTAAGTATTCTATCTGGTATAGTATTCAGTCATCAATAGAGTACTATGTTTAGATTAAAATACACAAACCCCTAAAAATATAGATATTGTCAGATATTTGGAAAAAGTATAATGGAATTTTGAGAAACAAGAGCAGTGGTATCAGATGTAAATTTAACTTAAATCTCAGCTTGGCCACTTCCTTCCTGTGGCTCTGGAGAGATGTTACATAGATTTCAATACTTCAGTTGTCTCAACTGTCAAATGCCAAGAGTCAACAGTGGTACCTATGCCATAGGGTTGCTATGAAGGTTACATGAGACTAGACACAGAAAATACTTACTATGCTGCTTAAGGAAAATAAACACTAGGTTTGTCAATTATTGCTGTTTTTCTTGTAACTAATATTGGTTGGCAACGTGCAGGAATATAGTGGCTAAAGTAGTCATGGGTTTTCTAGAAAATATATGCAGAGAAGAGCTGATAAGGAAAAGAAAGGCACTTGTTTCATAGAACTTTTTGCAAAGAAAGTGGTTTTTCATGATAATAGAAAGGATGGTCACTGGCTGTTGTGGTGGCTGCTTTGTGTTCTCATTTTTTTTTTTTAAAGACAGATGAGTTTAAGTGAGGGAAAGTACAAAGAGAGTGCCAAAATCAGTGAACCAATGGCACGATGGAATTACTTCGTTGTTTATGTTGCAGACGTCAATTTTATATGTCAAATGATCAACCTCAGCAACTAACAGACAGAGCCTTTTATAACAACAGGAAAGAGAAAATAAATGTATGGATGCAAGTGAGTAAAGTTCATAAGTTTAAAAAAGTGAGGGACGAGTAACATGAGATCTTCATCTCCTACGTGAAGTAATAATAACTGTTGTTTGTGTAGAGTCCCAAAATAGCAATTACTGGGCTCAAGAAAATGAACATTTTAATCAACTTGAACAATATAGCTAAATGATTTTCAGAAAGTATTAATTCACACAGTTTAATAGTTTACCAGTGGGTGCAGCCATGCCTACTTCCACAACAGGGCAGTAATCAGCAATTTATTCAAAAGGAACATAATGCACAATGTGTTAGGTAATGTGAAGGACATAAATGAATTTTCTGTTCTCATTGGGTGTCCATATGGTTGGTAAAACAGATGATAAATAGGACACATAATAATCAATAGCTGTTCTTATTCTTACCCCTTTCTATATTTATCCAAAATATTTAAGTAGAGTGAGGATAGACAGATAGATACAGGAGGAGAGGGGAGAGGAAGAGAGAGATATATAAATCTATATACTGTTGACCCCGACAAAGAAAATAATACACACACATAGGTATACTGAGGAAACATAACTGAGAATACAAAGACAAAGGGAAGAAATTAAAGTGAGAAATTTGGTAAACGGAACAGAAGATGAACTAAATAAAAATTTAGGAGGTAAAAATTGTTACCACGGGCAATACTTCATTTAAATGTTTGTTTTCTTTGTAGTTATTGTGCTTGAATGATCTTCCCACAGAGAATATAATAGCTGCCTACAGATACGCATCATCTCGACCAGAGTCTTAGGTGAAGCTACCGCATCTCCAGCACCTGACCCGTATCTTGCAGGAGTCCGGCTTCGGCTCTCCTCGATGAGCCTGAAGACACCGGCAGCCAGGGCTCAGAATTCCTACTCTAACCAGGCATAGCTCTGCTTAAAAATATTCAGTCTAAAAGCTAAAAGATGGGTTTAAAATTTTCTGAAGCGTTCAACATAAAAAGTCTATAAAGATATATGAAATTATATATATACATATATATTTTCATGTATCTTTATGATAATTTAGAGAAATTGCATCTGCAAATTACTGAAACTCGTATTACCTGAAAATATGAGTTCATATTTTTCAGGGTTCCATTTGAAGTTGTAAATTTTACTTTGATCTATACCTCTTCTATATTTCCATTAATTTCTATTTTTTTGAATTGGTTTCCATGGGTACATAATAAAAGGAGTAGTGATAAACATTTCTTAAATTACGTCACAAGTTTAAAAATCTGCTGCAGTTGAATACAGAAGTTTTGAGCAGTATCGTTTTTATTAAGATTCTTTTCCTTTTGATCTAATAAAATCAGAAAAAGATTTTAAAATAAGTATCATTTTAGCATGTGTAAATTTAAAATAAATACCCCAAATGTAAAAATCCATTATTATTATTATTATTTTTTGTGGGTACCGGGAGTCAAACTCAGGACCATGCGCTTGCCAGGCAGGCGCTTATGCCGCTGAGCTATCTCACCGGCCCCCCAAAATCCATTATTAATCGGAACAAAAATGAACTTTTCAATTGTACTTGAACATTTACTCTTATTGTAAAATTTGAGATATACTAGCATAACTTAAAAATTCAAACCATAATCTTTTTCGAAGCTTTCTGTTTTGACTTCTTTCAAACAGCAACATGATTGCATAATAGGGCTATGTAACCTGGGATAGTTGAGAGACAGGTCAAGCCTGGATTAAAAAGCAGAGCAAAAAGGACAGAAAAAAATGAAAAATCTGCAAGGGCAGGCTTGCTGCACAAGCCGCATGGTATTGAGTGATAGCTGGGGCTGTAGAATTCCTATGAATTATGGGCAAATTAAAATCTTCTCAAAAATCCTGGCCAGCTTCCCATGAATTTATTGAAGTCCTGTATATGAGTTTTAACCAATTCATTGGCTTCTCTTTAACACACATATGATGATATGTTAAGGAATATTTTAATTTCACATTATAATATTGATTTGTTTAAAAACGTGATAAACTGGAAAGGGGAATTTGCCTAACCTCCCTAGCACAGCTGTGTACATTCCTATAGCTTAAATTTGAATCATTCACAGCCTCCTTAGAAATCCAAATGTTGGTTTCTGCCAGTCTTACTGTCCCTGTGAGTTAAAATGGTGATAATTATCCCAACAACAATAAAAATTTAATACTAATTGAGTTTAAACTTCCCTAGTGTGAAGCCCCAATTTCTGGGGCATTCTCTGCTACTATAGGTGCACACAGCAAATAGTTATTTTATGGCTTCTGTAAAAGAATGGCTTCACTTATACTTTTACAGGTTAATTATATTTTCCACGCAGAATATCTGGTTATTAGAGCTTATGTTGCTTAGTTTTTTATTGAGGAAGTACATATACCTTTTTTGTTCAATATTTTACTATCCCAAAACTTCAGTTATTTTTCTACTTCATATTTTTTAAAAACAGCTTGACAAACATGATTCCATGGACATCCTAGGTGTCTAGCGAGCAATAAATTGTTATCTTATATTCTGGTACTGGTCCAAGTTATGCTGAAATAGGAGAATAGAGGTTGGACTCTCCTGTATTTAATTAAATTTCTGTAATTTCCAATTTCCTTTCCATATAAGCCAGTGTGTAAATATTTGAGTATAGAATGGATAGTTTTTTTGTTTGACTATCATTTTAAAAATAACATCTTCACAAGAATTAAGTAGTAATTTATTGAATCTTCAAAAAAAGCATCTGTATTGGAAGATAAATTTTTGAAATGTTCATCAACGCAGAGATCACATTTTGCTTTCTGATATACAGGAGCAGGACTGGTCCTTGAGTATTTATCATGTTAAATAAATGAGAAAGTAATAAAAACATACAGTATTCCACATGAAATAAAAACCTTGAAGTTGTTGAAAAGATTCAATAAGAGTGTTAAATGATTTATTTTAAGTATAGATTGGAGAAATGGAGATTAATTACAAAAGTATGTTACAATTTCTGTAATATGTCTTTTAATTTGTTTAAGTGTTATTAATAAAAGTAAAACTTCATAAAAATCACTAGTAAGATTGCTCCTGTATTTCAGTGACATGAGGCATGAAGTAGCTGAAAAAAACAATATTGAAAACACAGTTCCTCCTTTGGATGTATACTGTGATTCATCTTCTAGATAGTTTCACATATTCACAAAAAAGGATGGGGCTTGTGGCAAATTGTCATTGTTACAAATCTTATTTATAATGAAATTGGGTGACATTGAACTCCTCAGGCTATTTTAGGTCCATTTGCTGGAAAGCAGAGTAATAGATAAATGTTGAAGAAGAACCTAACAGACAAAATAAGGTAATGCTCTTCGACAATTCATCAGCAACATTTTCCTTGCTTTTAATAAAGCTTGTATTTTATATCATCTCTACTAGGGTTGTTTTCATGTGTTTTTGAAATATTTGTTATTGCTACCTGCAAACATCGGCCAATATAATGATTAAATGAATGGAAATTATGCTTCTATTGATTAGGGTTTATTTAGAATTCTTGACAGACTTGAAAAAAGTTTCAGAAGAAAATAAGTGAATTAGGAACCATATTACCACAATACCAGTTAGGCAAAAAACAATTTTTGCAATGTTTCTGTTTTTTTTATCTGCAACACCTTTGAAACCTGCAACAATTTATGTCATCTGAAGCCATTCATTAAATTCTCTCTAAATTTTTATATATAATTATATTTTTTAAAAGTGATAAATTCACAGAAATCAAGTTATGATATAAAATTTCATATTGGACTCTGGAATTAATAACCACAATTCCTCATAGCTTTTGTCTCACCTAAAATCTTAGAAGACCTGTTACTATAAAAGTTTTTACTCTTTTATACCTTGAGTAGAGGTGTATGTTACAGCGATATGAACAAACCTATTCAATCCAAAGTTCAAATACTTAGAAGTGAATCCCTGATTGGACTGATGTCGACTGACCAAATAAAAATTATTATTCTGCCATGTAATGTAACCTCAATTACATGAGTATCTTTTTCCCCTATTGAACCATATGACAGCCAGTGTCAGAAAGGAATTAAATTTTAAATAAGAAAATAAGTAAAAAGAGAAACAGACAATTAAATATAACTGAAAAAAATCAACTGAATGGAGAGACATTGAACATGAAAAGGGTAACTGAGAAAAGAATTAACTTGAAATTACAATTTTTTAAAATTTAAATTTAAAGTGCTTGTCTGCGTAATTTCCTTTATGAAAAATAATTGTACATTTCCTTTTTTCAATTAAAATTCCATTTGTTAATATTTTTACTCAATTCAGTCTTATTTTATTTAATAGGGCAAATACAAATATCTTAAATATCTATCAAAACAAAAGCCTCTCTTCCTATTTTCATTTTTTTTAACTTAAACAAATGTATCATCAATCATAATCAAAATATTCCAAACCTGATTAAAAAAGAGTAATGATAAAATGGGTTTATTGTTCAGAAACCTGCTAAGTAACCTTCCATAAAGGAATAATCTTAGAAAGCTTAAACTCGTATCTACTAATACTGAACATCTCCTGTGTTTCATCTCATATTAATTTAATGTATATTTACATATCTAATAAAAGTTAAGAGGGAAGGAAAATGGATAATAGGTTATATTTTTCTCTTGAGTCCAGATTCTTATGAAGCAATAAGAAAAAGTGTATTTTTTTTTAGCAAAGTACATTGTGTAAGAATATTGTTTCATGGTACAGAGACTAGCAGCTATATGAAGCAGCAAATGAAAAGTTTTGAGGATGAAATTGTCACTTTTCCTACTACACTTTTAGTGAATTTTTACATTTCTAATGTATAAGATCCCTTTTGCTAGAATTTCACAAGCTAAAAACAAAACCATGCCTTTTAAGTAAAGCACAAAGTTTCAGTTATAAGTGAAAAAATTTTTAATTCATAGCATCATAACTATGGTTAAAAATTGTATGTCGATATTTCTAAGAGAGTAAAACTTAAATATTCCTTTATAAATGCTAACTTTTTGGGTGAGGAATATATTATTTAGCTGTATTGTAGTAATCATTTCATGATTTATCTGTTTGTCAAAACATCACACTGTATGCATAATATTTTGTCAACAAATTGAATATGAAGCTTAAACAAAAAGAAAAACTCCAGTAAAATTTGATCACCATGAAATGGATTCCAGAGAAGAGTTCCAGACTTCTGATGAGACGACTTTAGCAAACTACCTTATAAATTTTTAATTAACACATCATCAATCATAATCGAAATATTTCGAGCCTTATTGAACAAAGAGCAATGATCAAATGGGAATATTGATAGATGAACAAATCATTCAGAAATCTAAGTAACCTGTAAAACAAATATTTTTAAGAAGTTTAAAGTCATATCTAATATTGAACATTTCATGTTTCATCTCATTAATTTAATATATATATCTATCTAATGAAAGTTGTACACATAAGTTTTTATTTACTTTTGATTAACGTTAAAATAATTTATGTATATTTGATTTGATTGTGAGTTGAGATGTGAGTTGATGTTACACATAGAGAAAGTTTTATAAACCTGATTTTTTTTCCCTTTTAACAATTTCCTGCATTAAACGTGTCATGCGTAGAGCAACGTGATGGTACCTACTTTCCCCATGAGGTTTTGTGTATCATCTTCAGCCAGTTACTCCGAAGAGGGAAATGTTTTCTGGTTTTTCAGCATTACCGTCAACAGTACGTCTGGTTGATGCGCGTTGCAGAGGCGCGCAGCCCTCAGATCCGATCCGGAGCGCGTGGGGCTCTCTTCCCGGGGAGAAGCAGCGGGCCCTGCGGGTGGAGGAGGGAGCTGTCCGCAGGGCGACCTGAACAGGCCACCTGAGAACCTGTCCCTCCCACGGCCACGCGGGGACTGAGGCCCTGATTCTGCTCTTCGCCCCGCTCTCGCTGGGACGTGATGTTTGGGAATACACAGCAAACCTAAAAAGCAAAGCCCTCAGAAATTGGCAGTGCCTACAAAGGACTCTTGCCTCGGAGGAGCATTCTTCAGAATACAAAGGACGCCGCACTCCGGGTGCACGCGAGCCAAGACATGGGAAATCTTTAGGAAAGCAAATGGAAAAATGTACTCAGTGTCATAAAATAATGAAGATGAACAATGAGTGTAAACCCAAGACATGGAGGTAGAGGATACTCGGCAGGGTAGATAAAGCGATGTATTGATCTATATCTATATCTATATCTATATCTATATCTATATCTATATCTATATCTATATCTATCTATCTATCTATCTAATCTATCTATCTATATATCTATGTTTATCACATCAGTTCTGTGAAGAGGCCAACACTATTTATTACCCGTGTCGTACAGATGAGAAAGCCGGTGGATGGAATAACTTAGTCATCAGGCGCCACACAACTCCTGTCCTAACCAGAGGTTGCCCCGGCAATCTGGCTCCAGAGATAATTTCTTAACTCATATTAAGTACTAAAATAATAGGTTGTCTTTGAAGAACTGGTAATTACTATACACCTATAATTTTCTTGTCACCAGATCATTTTTAAAGGTTTTTCACCCAGCTTAAAACTGTCCTTCTACATACATATTTTACATTTGAAAATATTGCAAATTGGAAAGACGTGGCATTTTTATTAGGAGGTATATGCAAAGTTTAAAGATTAAATAATGTTTAATATTACTTGTTTTGAAATAAGTGGGTTTCAAATGGACAATTCAGATTATCTCCTTTTGAAAGCCCTTTATTGATAATTCCCACTAGTAGTGAATTAGATCAGTTTATAATATTATAAAGAATTCTAAATTAAATGTCATTCATATCAGCAAGTATTCATAGTTAAATAGATGCAATGTGAGAACATAATGTTAAGTGAAATAAGTCTGATGCACAAGCTTAAATATGGCAAGGTTTCTCTTATATGAGAATCTCTCTGTCTCTATCTTCTATCTATCAAATATATCATATATATCTGCCACATATATAGAGAGAAAGAGAGAGAAATAGAAGATAGATAAATAGGAAGTAGGGAGATGTTCAAACAACTCCTTAAATTTTCTATTCCATTTTTTCAAAAATATTTTAATATACACGCTAATTATACTACCAGTTTCTTTCGGTCATTAAAAAGAAAACTTTGTCCTTTTATTTGTTAGTTTCTTGTTTCTAAGTGATAATCTTTTTTATCTGTGCCTTGCACTCTGAGTGACATTTTGGCCATTCTTTTAAGATTATGATACACATTATATTAACTATTGTTATTCTTTAATTATTTTGTTATAGAATTTTGTTTTATGTTCTTATTGAAGAAAAGTGTTTTTATATTTATTGTCTTCATTAATATCTACATGCATTACATTAAAACAAAATATAAAATAACCTAATTTAAAAATAAAGAAATAGGGCCGGTGAGATGGCTCAGTGGCGTAAGCGCCTGCCTGGCAAGTGCGAGGGCTCGAGTTCAACTCCCAGTATCCACATACGAAAAAAGGGCCTGTGATATCGCTCGGCAGCACGGGTGCCTGCTGGTGCGTGAGGTCCTGAGGTCGACCCCTGGTACCCACAAAAAAATAAAGAAAGAAAGAAATAAAAATAAAGAAATAAACTTTCACATATTTCAAATAGACTTTAAAGATGCAAGAGTTTTTTCGTTAACTATTATCACAAGGAAAAAAACTATCATCATTGCAAGATCTCTTAAAATGTTTGGGTCCATGATAGATTTACAGTGTTTTCTTTTCCTTAACAAAGCTATATTTTGAGCTGCTATCATGTGGCATCTTGCCTTTAAAAATCTGTCTTTTTGTTTTGGTATAATTTCGAAGTTACAGAATATTTTGCAATATTCTGCAATAGTACAGGAATCCTGTATATACCTTACTCAGAGTCGTAGTTGTTTACATTTAGTCTATTGTGTTGTTGTAGTTTATGAATGCGTATATGTGCACAGCCACACAAAGACACAGAAACACATATGTATGGTACACAATTGGCCTGCCAATTTGTGAGTTCCACAAATCCTGCCATGGATCCAATCAGTACCAGGTTGAAAATATTCCAAAAACTGTATCCATAATGTGTAGACATTTGTATTCTTTTCACCATTTCCTAAGCAATATGCTAACATCTATTTATATAGCATCAGGTATTATAAGCAATCTGCAGATGATTTAAATATACGGGAGAATGTGCACTGGTTATACGTCATTAGCATGCCATTTTATATAAGGGACTTGAGCATTATAAATTTTTGGTAATTGTCAAGAGTCCTGGATACAATATTCCTTGCATATGAAGGGATGTCTTCCCAAACTATGTGAGAGAAAAGTAGAGATATATATTCCTTGGCCTTTAACATTTATAATGTATATTTCCTAAGAAAACAGACAATAGCATAATTATCAAAATCAGATAATTTAACAATGTTACCATACCATTATGTAATCCAGAGTTTTTAATGCAAATTTCATCAACTTTCTTACTCAAAATCTAAACCAGAATACACTTTAAATTGTCAGGACTCTTTGCTCTCTTTTAATCTGAAACACCTTCTCAGTGTTTCTTTGTATTTTTTGAAAATAAATTTTTTTGAGGCAAACAGGCCAATTAGTTTGTAAATCAGCTCAGTTACTGTGCTTTCTCTTCATGATGAGAATCCGGTTAGGCTTTTTGCAGAACACCATTGTGTATCTTTCTCTGTGTTTGTTGTATTGATGAGGTCAGTTTAGGTCATTCAGATGCTCAAAGTATCCTCCAGGTTTTTACCATTGTACAGTGATTGTGTTTTTTAATTATTTGTTTTTTTTTTCACTATTAAGTGCTTTGTTGGGAGGTAAAGGATCAAAAGTATGCACACATTTTGTTCCTGATCAAACTTGTACCCACCAGCCTCGCCTCTACTCTCTTCAGTCTGTAAAGCCTCCTTTACTTATTAGGTAGCATTGCGTGCTAAGGAAGAATTTTCTTTTCTCCTTTATTATTTATTCATTTACATTGGTTCAGAAACATAGATTTCTTATTATAGTTGGTGAATTTTAGCCACTGAAAAATTATTTGATAGTAATTATTTGAATGTAGTTATTTTGTTCAGAGTTTTAACTACTATTCCCACTACTTGCCTTAATGATGGGATTCCAGATTTGGACAGAGCCTCTCTCGTCAATTCCAGGGCCACTTCTCCAGCCCTCATCCTGGTTAGTTGTTTCCTAATTTCCTGGCCCTGCAATGTGCACTTGATTCATCTTGTGCTTTCCCTACCTCAGCCCAAGGACCACTTATGTTTACAAAAACACTGATTACAGTTAGTGCCGACTGATTTTATAAAACAAGATCTGGATGCTAAAATGTGTTCAGTGCAACTGGTATTTCTTATTCCTAAATATCCACGAAAGAGTGAGGCTCTATCTCAATTTTTACTATCTCTCTCTCTATCTCCCTCTGTCTCCATCTCCACCTCCACCTCCACCTCCACCTGTAGCTCATCTACCGAAAGAGAGAAGGAGAGATACAGGTAAAGAGAGACAGTTGGATCTCATTGTTTCTATTCCACAAATGGTCACAAACACTGAATCTGTGAATACTGAGTCACCACTCCTATGAGAAACACAGGGTTAGGTTTCTTGGACCATCGAATATATTTTCATCAACTGATGAATACATACCTTTTTTACTGTGTATTTCTAGTTAAAGACACTTCATGTTATATATTTTTCTTACAAATAATGAATTGCTTGTAGTATTTTTTTACAATAAAATACTAGCCCAGGAGGGTTGACTATTTTCCTGACTTAGGTAATATGACTTGCAGTTTCTTTGGCTTTCAATGTTCCAGTAATGCTGTGCACTATACTCTTTCTTGGTTATCATCTCATGAAGGCATAAATTTAGCTGTTTTGCTAATTTCCCATAGCTTCATCATACTGTATTGATGTTATCTTAATATTTTCTAGAGACGCCTCACACACAATCTTCCTCTTCTTCCTGAATGCACTGTGTTATTGATTGGTTCACACTGAACCGACTACTAGCAACATCATAACGTACATCTTCGTGAACTTCCCTAACTCATGTTTCTCTGCATTTAGCACACATTACAGCCTCCGTCTGCTTAGGCACCTGGACAAGCACTTTAGTATCACACTTATGGGGCAGTTTCAAAACAGAAAAATCGTTAATAAAAAGCACAAAAATGTGAACAAACATAACCTATAGTGTGTGAAAAGGACCTTGTTTCCTCTATGAGCACTGAAAGTATAAGGTAGAGCCTCCCGTACTCAAACTTACCTGGGAATGTTGGCCCTCAGTAACTCAAGTTTACTTACCGCCTGCACTTGTCCATTACCACAAAACACTTCTAATGTGTTATGGGGCTGCAAATAGATTTTAACAGGCAGGCTCATTGGCAAATATGGAATCTGTGGATAATGATTATCAACTGTATGTTATGAAGAATTAGACATGATATATTTTGTGAAATATATACAATATGTAGACAATGTATTTTATATTTAGTGATATATATATTGCCACGAGTTCCAGGCCAGTCCAGGCTACATAGTGAGTTCAAGGCCAGCCTGAACTACAGAGTAAGAATTGGTCTAAAAACAAATAAAAAATACACAGAAAATTGTTTCAATGTTGTTGACACATATCACTGCACACAAAACAACCCACTTATTGGAAATTAATGTACACTGTATTACTATATTGCTGAAGTGCTTATCTAGATGCCTAAGATAATTCTATATTAAGTGCATTTACATAAATTTGACAGCACAAACATATTTCAACTGAATATCTAAGAACACGGGAAAAACAAGCATTTGCTAATTTTTAATTATTAGTCTTTTTATAGTAATCATATATCTAAATACTTCAGAACTTTACAAAGTCATAGTAAAGTAAAACTAACTGAACAATGATTCCTAACAAGGCTTAAAGTCTTCTTAAATTGGTGTCATAATGCCGAAGGACAAATAAGAAGCAAGCTAATGTTCAATGTGGGCACTATCATACTTTAAAAGGTCAACCACTATAACTGGGAAAAAAAAAACTTCGAGCATATAATATATTATGATAACAAAATTAGGTTTGATATTTTATTGTAATTTTTTTTTTTGTGGGTACCGGGGGTCGACCCCAGGACCTCGTGCGCCAGCAGGCGCCCGTGCCACTGAGCGATATCACCGGCCCTTTTTTCGTATGTGGGTTCTGGGAGTCGAACTCGGGCCCTCACGCTTGCCAGGCAGGCGCTTATGCCGCTGAGCCATCTCACCGGCCCATTATTGTAATATTTTAATGCTAAGGAAATATATGAAAAATAAAACCCACAAAACCTTAAACTCATCCTTATTCCTCTGGTTCAGTGATACATTTCACCTCGCAACGTTCTGATGTTTGAGGCTGAACTGGGTTCATATTTCAACACAATTATTTGCACACAACATGACGTTAGCCTTAATATAGCTCCATATAATCCAGATAATATGCCAATGAAAGTTAATGATGCCCTAACTGGCTTTCTCTTCTTCTTTCTTTCCATTTGCATTACTTCTCCATCCACCCATCAAGCTATGTGGCAGGACCTAGGAAAAAATCTTCCCAGGGGCCTGGCTCGAACTCGATCTTGAATTCTCAGAGACCAACCATGGAAGGGGACAGCAAGTCCAGTCCCAGCTTGAGCAACCTGTGATTTAGCAAAAACCTTTCTAAAAAGAAGTCTAGGAGTGGGGGTTCGAGTTGGGGTGTAGTTCAGTGAGAAGGCCTTGGGTTCAGTACTGAGTACCTAAAAAAGGAGCTGGACAATATTCACTGTTACCTCAAACTTGCCAGATTCAAAACTGAATTCATAACTCTTACCAAAGTGTTTTGGTAATCTAGTTACAGATTATGAAAATATCACCTAGCCCAATGTTTAAATAGAAGATTGAATGCATCTTTGCATTATTATTCACAAGATCAGTTTTCTTTCTCCAATGGATAAGCTCTGCATCTCCAGAAGCTCTCTTACACACAAATCATTTCTGTTTGTATACACTAGCAAGGAACAACCCAATAAAGGAAATTAAGAAAACATTTGCAGTAGTAATAACATCAAATGAATAGCATACTTAGAAATACACTTCATCAGGGAGGTGAAACACATGCTAAAACTAAAAGCATTGCTGAAATAAAGAAGATATAAATAAATGGAAAGACACCTCATGTTTACAAATAGGCAGATTTAATACTGTGAAAAGGACTGTTTTCTCCATAGACATCCACAGATTCAACGCCAAGCCACAAGATTGGAAACTTAGTAACATCCTAAAACTTATTACAATTTCCCCTTTTAATTTATAGTTCTTTAATACCACAAGATACCAGATATTCTTTGGTATTTCTGACTTGGGTTACAATGACTCCTCTTGAGCTGGCTGTCATCCTTTATTAACATGAATGACTTTTTCTTTCTCTCTAAGAATCAGCACATTACCCACATCTTGCCTTTCCAAAAAGTTTAGGGGACACAGACTTCATTTCTACAACTCTTACATTTACTTGTACTGTTACATTTTGCACATTTTGTTTAAGTAACATTTTTATATGTCTGTTTCTTCCAGGCAACAAGATGCTAAGTTTTAGGATTTGTTTTAATCATCATGGCATTCTAAGCAGCACTTAGACACCCAGATTTATTTGTTGAAAAATCTTCGTTTGTTATATTAAGCTTATGTTTACTTCTCGTGGTTCTAGATATCGTATATTTTTCCAGTTTTTGTATTTCTCTAGTGACTCATTTCATTCCAGGTTCCATCATCTAAGCTTCTTTTTTAAGTACCAATAGACGGTAGTTACATATTGTGCAAAAGTCAGAAATCACTTTGGGACCATGAAGCCATAATCGCCTCCTCTTGATAGCCTGCCAGCCCTTTCCTAAATGAGATCAGGACATCAGGAAAGTCTCATTTAAATGAAGTTTAAGGCTAAATCATTGGATAACACTGACAAGAGTTTAAAGGAAACAGTTCTTGTATCTTTTTTTATTATCGTCCAAATTTTCTTCTGAGAAATGAACTACAACCTGGACAATTTCTGATCAAGCTCCCTTTGAGGTAGTCTTGGCCTCCAAATCCTGCTCAAGGTACTACTTGTGTATTAATTTCAGTCTCCCTCTTAGGAATCAGAGTAAAATGAATGTAGAGTAAAAAGTCAATAAAGTAGATACTTTCTATATTTTTAACTAATTTTAATGCTAATGTTATCTCTAAGTTGACTGTACTAATTTGTTTTACAAACATAGATGAGTCTTAATTTATGTCTATATCCTTCTTTAAATCAAAATTATCAGACAAAGCTGTCATTGCACATTATAATGTACAAGCATGGGACATATTTATTTTTATTATGTTCATTTAGTATTTATCTTTTAACATAAGAAGAAATATGTATGAATTTTTATACAGTACTATAATTATCAGGATAGATGAATAAAAATACTACCACAATCCTGAAAATGCCCACACTCTTAATATTTATGTCTGAACTTTCTATAGAACTTAAATCTATAGTGCCTCAATTCTCATATTTTTACAAAGTAGTTTATGAGAAGATGGAAAATCTTTTTTTTACATCTGTTATGATGACATATTTATCTTTTCAGGTTGTCACATTCCCTTGGGAACAATTTCAGTTGTCCAGGTTACGGATGGGATAGAGATGGTGTTATAGAATAATGAGAATGAAAACAAATTGACAGTGTTTCCCCAGTTCTCAAATGTTCCTGACAAAAGATATTACATTAAGCTGAATAATTCTGAATGTGGAGCCACTTGTTTCATCCTCATGCCAGGATTCGTTTTTATTCCCATCAGAGCAAATGCCAAGTGTTTTCATAATGCAATAGACATTCAGACATTGGTAACTATGATGTAAGTAAAGTAAAACAATTAAGGGTCAAGAAAAATATCATTTCAGATTTGGTTAATCACTCAAAAACAAAACTTTGTTCCTAGGAACATTTTGGGATGTTTTGAACTCTATATACCCAAGGCATGTGCAGGAGTGGATTCCAGGACGGGCTGCGGTACTCTCCTTCTTCAATGCTTGGGCCATTTCAGGAGGGGATTTACTGCCATAGCATGCAAGTCCTCTCCTTCCTGTAGATTCTGAACTATCCTCAGGAGGCCATCAGGGTTCAACATTCCTGTGTAAAGTCCATGACCTGTCTCATGGAGTCATCTTTGCTGCGTCACGTGCTTACTTCCTCAAAGGCCTTTCAAAGTGACACTTTATTAAGTTGGTAGAACTTTCTGTGTTCGTTCAGAATGCCAGAAAAAGATGTATGCACCCCCAATCCATTCAAAAACATAATTAGCATGTTTACAGGAACATTTGCTTTTTTCTAATGGTTGAGGGATAAATTATAAGCAGAATTGGCAAGGTTTCTAGGTTCATCTTTAGGGACTCGTTTTCACAAATTTGGTTTTATTAGTACAACTTGAGATAAGCCTGATTTCAGACTAGCTCAAATGCATAATTATATTCATACCATAATTCAATTTCAATTTTAAATTGAGATGTAAATAACTGGAAAGTTAACTACAGTGCAGATTTTGCTTGGTTAATGATTTACCTTTTTTATAATGAATATTTAAAATAGCAGAAACAAAAAGAGGACACGTTAATGAACACCCATGTCTAATATCAGTAAGATTTACCAACTTAATATTTTGCTATGCTCAATTAATAATTTTACTAAAGTATTTTAAATGTTACAATTATAAAACACACGAGATGTGAATGATTCAGTTGGATCTGTATGAGATAAGGTACATTTCCTTATATAAATCACTATGTCATTATCAAACCTAACAAAATAAACAATTTCCTGATTCTTTAAAACCTGGTCTTCATCACATTTGACCTGATTACTTATTATAGACCTTCTTACTAATTGCATGAAGTCAATATTAATCAAGAACTATGCATAAAATTTGGTCACTATGCGGTATCTTTTGTCACTTTAAAGGACAACACCCATACAAACAAATACATATGACTCACATAGTTTTTTCTCTTTTTCCTCCACGGTACTGACTTGTTGAAGAGCTTGTACAATGTTCCTCTTTCTGGAGTTGTGTCTTTTCATTTTAAATGTTCACTCATCATCTGAATCATCGTACCCAGGAAGTTAGATCTAAAAGCTAAAACGGTCTTAAACACTGTGCAAACATTTCAGAGGTAGTGCCATGAACGTGTTGAAAGCGGTTAGAAAATACGTAATAGCTGGTTGAGTGGGGGTGAGACTAATCACCGGGTAGGGTGATGAAGCCTGGCTGTACGCACAATGAACAAGAAATCTATGGATTTCTATCGGTGTCACGTGAATTCCTAATATTCCACCAGTCTTTCAGCTAGTAGTTTCACTATCCGTAGTCATTGTTTTCTGAATCAGTGATGTCATTGGAGATTATCAAGTGGTAATTTTCTAATTCTATCATTCTGCCTTCACTTAATTGTCATTTGCAAGGTCTTTCTCTCTCCAATCAACAACATAAATTTTTTTACTCTAGCAACATACATTTTTTACCTTTTCTTAAACTGTTAACTTTTACAGTAAGTAGATGGTGTTATAATTACTTAAATTTGTAGTAAAAAAGAATTTTTAAAAACTTTTTTCTAATTTGAATATCTTTATGGATGGCAGAAATTTTTTATGCGAAATGTTTTCTTTAAGAAGAGCCTTTTCTGTCTGGGCTACTCAACTCACCTGTCAGTGGATCCAAATTTAATCTGGCTTCTTTGTCCTTTGACACAATTCCATTCATTTCTTTGCTTTCTGGTACAACAGGATATTTCAGAGTCACACTATGAAGACCTGGAACTAATGTTCTCTTAATAGCCCCAATTTTTGTAAAACGTGAATGATAATTGGAGATTCAGTTCAGGGAAACAATAGATATTCACTGCTAGCAGAATATCATTGCTTCTAAAGTCCCTTAGGAGATAGAACCAGGAATTATATATGCATGATGCATATTATATATAGTATTTATTATTCATATTCAAAATTATTACAATGAAATTTTATGAATTTTCCTTCTACTTTACACTAAATTATTGTTTCTCCACGAAGATTTATTTAATTTTACTAAGTAGAAATTCTAACTCCTAAATTAAATGTTGAAAGCAAATTTTATCAGCTTTATAAGCAATAAATAATGATTCCTCAGGGTTCATTTAAATATGGACATGAGGTACATAGCAATATTTCAGTCAATTTTATGGTCACACTGCATATACTGACAGTGGGGTCATAAAATTACATTGGTTAGTGATATCATAGTAGCTTAGTTTGTGAAAGTTTACTTTATGATGCTCACACATAAGTAACACAAGACAATAATCTAAATGGAATTTATTAGCTTGTGTGGGCTAATTTTTTGCTGAAGAATTTTTAAAACAAAACCTATTACTGAGCAGATTATTGAAAAAAACAGTTTCTTATGTTAATTTCTTATCTAATGAACTTAAAAGGTTAATCCTAGGGAAAGAAGATTTTCTTACATCGCAGAAAAGCCTGTGTAATCCAATCTCAGTCGAGGATAACAGTAAGTATACTCAGGGGAACTGTGACAGGGAG
Organism: Erethizon dorsatum; assembly: GCA_028451465.1. NCBI lineage: Eukaryota > Metazoa > Chordata > Mammalia > Rodentia > Erethizontidae > Erethizon > Erethizon dorsatum. The sequence continues at coordinate 134,826,296 of CM051826.1, read as the reverse complement.
GAAATTAGTAACCTTTGCACCTTTTGAATATCAAGAAGTTCTCACTGAAATTTCCAGTTTTTGTTTGTTTCTTTGTTTGTTTTTACTGACAGAGATCTTAATCCACTCTTCCTGATGACAAGATCCAGCGAAAGCATGGACTAGCATCTTGAACAGTAAGCTCATAGATATTCATGCACTTTGTCAAATCATTAATATTCTTCATGGAAGAACCAGAACTATTGTAGTGCAAAAATAAATCATGTACTCATTCTTTCTTGAGCTTACTGTCAGGCCCAGGCTACTATACTTTGTTACTTTGACTAAATTACTTAGGCTGCTTCTAGGTCTCGTGTTCCTCCCCTGTAAGGTGGACATTTAACGGCGCCTAACTCATACAGCTATAAAAATGATTTAACGAAACAATTTAGGCAAACCTTTTGGCTCAATGACTAGAACAGTTATTGTACCAGACATAAATATGCATCAAGAAGTAGGAGAAGGGGCTTGTGAGATGGCTCAGCGGTGTAAGCGCCTGCGTGGCAAGCGCGAGGTCCTGAGTTCGACTCCTGGAACCCACATACGAAAAAAGGGCCGGTGATATCGCTCAGCGGCACGGGCCCCTGCTGGCAACTGAGGTCCTGAGGTCGACCCCCGGTACCCACAAAAAAAAAAAAAAAGAAGTAGGAGAAAAGATAGAAATGGAGTGGACAATCTTTTCACTGCAAGAGTCTTAAAAACACAAGGAGATCCAGCAATCAGAAAAGAAGTCCTGGGGAACATGAGCTTGCAGAGCGAGTGGGAAAGAGCAGTCAGTGGAAGACACAAAGTGAGTCACAGAACAGGATGCCAGAACTGGATCATTACGGAGATGTTTCACTTCCTTGCCCAGGTTAACTTCTAGGTATTCATTTAGTTTTTGAAGCTACCCTGAATACGATTGCTTTCCTGATTCCTTTCTCGGTTGGTTTCTTGGTGGTGTGCAAGAATGCTGTTTATTTCCCTGTGTTGATTTTGTGTCCTGCCACTGAGGTGATTTTGTGTATGAGGTTTATGAGTTTGCTGGTGGAGCTTTTGTGTATTCTAGGAAAAGTACAATGCCATCTGCAAATATGCGTAGTTCTGCTTCTCTTCCTGTTTGTAACTCTTATTTCTGTTTGTTGCCTGATCGGTTTGGTTAAAGTTTTGATCACTATAGTGAACAGGAGTGGTGAGAGTGTGTACCCTGGTCTTACTCCTGATTTTAGAAGGAAAGCTTCAGTTTTTTCCCTTTCACATGATGTTGGCAGTGGGTTTGCGGTTTGAGGTAAGGTCCTTCTATATCTTTTTCATGAGGACTTTTATCCTCATGACTGGATGACAGATTCTGTCAAAGACTTTTTGTGCATCTACAGAGATGATCATTGAATTATTTCCTCACTTATATTTATGTGGTCTATTGTGTTTACCACTTTACCCACGTTGTACCATTTTTGCATTCCTGGAACAAAACCAAGTTGGTTGTGATGAATGCTTTTTTAATGATTTTTTTTGCCTTCTATTTGCCTATGTCTTGGTGAGGATTTTTGCATCTATGTTCATTAAGGAAATTGGCCTACAGTTTTCATTTTGTGTTGTGTCTTTGTTCTATTTTGGCGTCAGGATATTGTTTACTTCATGGAATGAGTTTGGCATTGTCCCTTTCCTTCAATTTCTTGAAAGAGTATGAACATTATTGGTCCTGAGCTTTTCTTAGTAGGTAGACATTTGTACTCCATCAATTTTATTGCCGGTTATTGGTCTGTTCAAAGTTTTTATCTCTTCTTATTTCAATTTCAGTAATTAAGTGTGTAACAATTTGTCGATTTCTTCTAGGTTCTCCAGTGTATTGGAATATAAATTTGCAAAATAGTTTCCTTTAATCCTCTGGATTTCAGCTGTGTCCATTGTTTTAGTTTTTATTTCTAATTGCATTGATTAGAGTCTTTTCTTCTTTTGCTAGTCCTGACTCTGGATTTATCAATATTATTTATGCTTTTAAAGAACCAACTATTTGATTCATCAATGCTTTGTACTTTTGTTTAGTCTCAATTTCTTAGATTTCTTCTCTGATCTTTATGATTTCTATCCTACAAGCTTTGTATTTGGATTGTTTGTGTTTTGCTGGGACTTTGTGGCGTGCTTCTTCTTTTTTTTTTTGTTAATGTGTGTACCGGGGGTCGAACTCAGGACCTCGCGCTTGCTAGCAGGCACTTGTGCCGCTGAGCTATATCACTGGCCCTCTTTTTTTTCTTTATGTGGGTACCGGGAACCGAACTCAGGACCTCGCACTTGCCAGGCAGGCGCTTATGCCTCTGAGCTATCTCACCGGCCCTGGGGTCTGCTTTTATCAAGCACATTCACAGCTATAAATTGTTCACTTAGGACTGAATTGCTTGTGTCCCACAGGCTTTGCTATGCTATGCTGCCAACGTCATTTGATTGTAGGAAATTTTCAATCACTTCCCCAATATTTTTCTTTTGTTATACCTCTCACCTCCAGTTTTTATTCTGCTTCCCCCAGTTTTTGCTTTTTTAGTTTATGTTTGTGGCACACAATGATTACATTCATTGTGAGATTACATAACACATTTGAATTTTTTTAGGTCCCCTTTGCTCACCTTCCCAGCACCTCTTGATCCCCATCCTATTTGAAAAAGATCTATCCCACTTTACCTTTATTTGTCTTCTATTTTACTCTTCACTTTATTTATACTTTAGATTTCTCATATGAGAGAAACCATATGGTATTTAGGCTTGTGTGTCTAATTTATTTCACTTAACCTTATGTTTTCAATTTATATCCATTTTCCTGCAGATGACTCAAATTTGTCATTCTTTAAAACTGAGTAGTACTCCATTATGTATAGATAACATATTTTATTTATCCATTTGTCTGTTAATGGACATTTAGGCTACTTCTAAGATTTAGCTAGTATGAAGTGTGCTACTACAAGTACTGGAATGAATGTTTCATTGGAGTATGATGTCTTTAACTCTTCAGTAAGATGCCTAATAGAGGAATAGCAGGGTCCAATGGAATTTTTATTTTTAGTTTTTTGAGGAACCTTCCCACTGATTTTCATAATGATTTTACTACTTTACGTGCTCACCTGCAATGTAGGAAGGTTTCTTTTTTACTACAGATTCACTAGTATTTACTATTATTTTATTGTTTGATGATAGTTATTCTTTCTGAAGTGTAATGAAATTTCATTGTTGTTGAATTTGACCGTTTTTTCATGTATATTGACCATTAGCATATTGACCATTGTATTTCTTCTCCTGTGAAGTATATATTCATTTCAGTAACAGAGTTCACTAGAGTAGCAGATTTAATGTAATATGTATCTATACTCTACCTATCTGCCTGTCTACCTATCTACCTATCTCTATCTATCTATCTATCTATCTATCTATCTATCTATCTATCTATCATTTATCCATCCAACATCTAGCTCTCTGATTTACCAGGTAGGCTTACGGTGGCTGCCTATAGAGTCAGGTGTAGAAGAGTGCATAAGGGCTGTCTGTGTGCTGGAGAGACAAATGATCCACTCGTAGGTGGAGGACCTGGAGCTCCCTGCAGAGTCCAGTTGGAGTCTGTATTGGAAAGCCGGGAGGTTTGCCTTGGAAGACTGAAGGTTCTGCGCTGGAAGTCTGGACTCAGACTCAAAAGGTGACGGTGAAGACTGGAGCTCCTCCACAGAAGCAGAAGCAAGACTTCCTCCTTTCCCTTTTTATTCCATCCAGGCTGCAAACCTAGTATTTTGTGCCACGCAAACCCTGGGTGGGTCTTCCCTCTTCATGAAGTCCATCATTCAGCCACATCCAGGACTACTAAGCCAATCAGCTGGTGTTTCTTACTGAGGTTGACACCACGGCTAACAATCACAATTTCTCTTGCTCATTTTTGATTGGGTCTTTTTTTGGGGGGGGTCTAATTGTTTGTGTTCTTTGTATATTCAAGATATTACCCCTCTGTCTAAGGTGTAGTTGGCAAAAGCCTCTCATGCTGTGGATCTTTTCACTCTGTTGGTTATATCCTTCGCTGTGCAGAAATTTTTAATGTAATCCCATTTTGATATAATATCATTTGCTGACTCTCACTGTTAATTGTGAAATTGTGGTTCTATTAGGAAAATCTTTTCTAGTACCTATGTCTTCAAGAGTTTTACCTGTTTAATTTTTAACAGGTAAAGTGTTTCTGTTTTACTATTTAAATCTTTGATCCATTTTGATTTTAATTTAGTACACGGTGAGAGATACGGGCCTTTCTTTAAACTTCATTTTGATAGCCAGTTTTCCCAGAATCATTTGCTGAAGAGACTGTCTTTCCTCTGGTATATGTTTTTGGTTTCATTGTCAAAGATCAATTGGCTAAATCTGACTGGGATTGTTTCTTCATCTTCTATTCTGTTCTTATATTTCACATGTCTTTTTTTTTTGGCCAATACTATGCTGTTCTTATCACTGTAGTTTTGTAGTATAATTTGAAGCAGGGAAAAGTGGTGACCCTACCTTGCTCCTGCTGACCAGGATTGCTTTTGCTAGTCTGGGTCTCTTCTGCTTCCATATGAATATCAGGACTTTTTCTTCTCATTCTGTGAGGAGTGCTACTGGTGTATTTATTGGCATTGCATTAAGTCTGTATACCAGTTTTGCAAGTAAGGCAATTTTGATAGTATTGGTTCTACCTATCCTGGAACAGGGGATGTCTCTCTGCTTTCTGGAAATTCTCTTCAGTCTCCCTTTTCAGAGTTCTATAGTTTTTATTGTAGAATCCCTTGGTTAGGTTAATTATCTTGGTTAGGTAATTTATCTTGGTGTTATCGAGAATAGTATGCTTTTCCTAATTTCTTTCTCAGTAAGTTCATTATTGGTATACAGGATTTTTGTGTGCTGATTTTGTATCTTGCTACATTACTGAATTTAGTTATTAATTCTAGAAGTCTTTTGGTGCATTTTTCAGGGTCTTATATGAAAAGGAGCCTGTCATCTACAAATAATGATTATTTGACCTCTTTTTTTACCTGATTGCTTTGTTTCTTTTCTTTTCTTTTCCTTTCTTTTCTTTTTCTCTAATGTTACTACTGCTTTATTGAATAGGTGTAGTGATAGTGGACATCCTTCTCTTGTTCCTCAGTTTAGAGAGAAAGCTTTCAGTTTCTTCCATATAATATGATGTGGGCCATTGGTCTCTTATAAATGGCATTTTTTCAGATTCAGTTAAGGTCTTTCTATGCCTATTTTGTTCAGGGTTTTTGGTTTTTTTCATGAATAGGTGTTGGATTTGTCAAAACCTTATTCTGCATTTATTAATATAATCACGTGGTTTTTGTCCTTTCTTCTGTTTACGTGGTGTATTATGTTTATTGATTATGTGGGCTGAACCATTCTTGCATCCCTAGGTTGAAAGTTACTTGGTCATGATATACGATCTCTTTAATGAATTGGTGTGTTCCATTTGCCAGTACATCATTGAGGGTGTTCACATCTATGCTCATTAAAGATACTGGCCTGTAGTCTTCCTTTTTAGTTGAGTCTTTCTCTGGTTTTGAGATCAGCATGATGCTGGCTTCCAGGAATGAATTTGAAAGCACTCCTTCCCTTTCAACACTATTAAAGATTTCGAAGATTTTTGGTGTTATAACCTCCTTCATGGTCTCATAGAATTCAGCAGTAAATCCATGAAGTCCTAGGCTTTTCTCAGTTGGTAGGTTTTTTATTACTGCCTCAGATTCATTCCTTGCTATTGGATTGTTCGGAATTTTTATGTCTTCTTGGTGCAGGTTTTATAATTCATATATGTCCAGGAAACTGCCCATTGCTTCAAGATTTCACAATTTGTTGGAGTACAAGCTTTAATAGTAGTTACTAATGATCTTCTTGATTTCAGTGGTGTCCACTGTGATTTCAGCTTTTTCTTTATTTCTTTCTTTCCTTTTGTTTTTTTGAAACAGATTATCACTAGGTAATCCAGTCTGGCCTTGAACTTTTGCTGGTTCTCCTGGCTCAGCCTCCTGAGTGCTGGGATTACAAGCATTAGCCACCACACGTGGCTTTTTTTTTTTTTTTCAATTCTAGTTGCATTGTCTTTTCTCCCCTTCGTTTGGTAACTTTGGCTAAGGTTTTATATATTTTATTTATTCTTTCAAAGAACCAGCTGTTTTATTTGTTGGTTCTTTTGCACTGATTTTTTTTAGTTCAATTTCATTCATTCTCTGATCTTTATGATTCCCCACCATAACCTACATTTGGGTTTGTAGGATTGTTATTTTTCAAGTATCTTGAAGTTTATTACTAGGCTATTTATGTTCGCTTTATTTTTCTAATGTGAGCATTGACTACAATAAACTTCCCTTTTAGGACTGTTTTCAGTGTGTCCCGTAGGTTCTGGTGTGTTGTACTATCATTTTTGTTTTGTTTCAGAAATTGTTTAATTTCTTCCTTGATTTCTTTTGTGACCCATTAAGTGTTCAGGAGTGTGTTATTAAGTTTCCAGGTGTTTACACATTTTCTGTAGCACATTTTGTGATTGATTTCTAGTGCACAGTGATCTGAGAGTTTTCATGGAGTGATTTTAGCTATTATGGTATTTATTTAAGCAGTACTTGCTGAGTAGTATGCAGTCTATTTTTGATAAAGTTTTGTGTGCTGTGAGAAGAATATATATACTGTTGTAATGAGTCATAACTCTCTGGCCATTACAGAAATGCCAATCATGACAATACGGAGATTACATCTTACTCCAGAAATAATGATTATCATCAAGAACTCAAACACAAAAATTGCTTACAATGCTGTGGGGGAAAGAAATCTTTCTACATTGTTGGTGCAAAGGTAAATTAGCACAACCTCTATGGAAGTCTTCACAGAGATTCATCAAAAAGCTAAAGATGGAAATTCCATTTGACCTCGATGTAGCTCTCCTGATTATCTTCCCAAAAGGGTTAGTATCATCATAGCACAATGATATATGTGTACCCATGTTTATAGCAGCACAATTTACAATAGCTAATTTATGGACACAGTCCCCATGACCATCAACATATGAATGGAGAAAGAATGTGATATATGCACAATGGAATACTACCGTGTCATAAAAAGGACAAATTCGAGTCATTTGTAAGGATATAGATAAAAATTGATTATAATGCTAAGTGAAATGAGTAAGACACAGAAGGTTAATATCACATGGTTTAAACTTGAAAAGAAATTAAAAGTATAAATAATTTAAAGACCAAAATAAAAGAATAATGATAGGTAGATTTTTTGAAGATAAGATAGGGGATTTGGTGAAGGGGGAGAGGAAAGGATGGCCGTGAGTGGAGGAAATATGATCAAGATGCATATGTATATGTGCCAATTCCTCAGAATTAATGTAATTATTATGTGTAACAGACCTATAGTAATAAAAGTGAACTAAAATAACCCAGTCAGGTCAGAGGGTAATTAGAAGCATGGGGGTGTGGGACTCTCTAAAGCACTGGTTTGTGAGTTAACATTGTCTCTCACTGTCTCCTGCTACAGTAAGTTATCACTGCCATGGCAAGTTATCCTGCAACTCTGCTCCCCGAGTAGCACATGATGGAAGCGGGGTGTCTTGCTCGGGGGCAGAAAACCACCGAGTGAGCAGAGACAGCTAAGTGCAAGAACCTCTGCTATCTTATCCAGTGGTAAATTTAAGAATCAGCATGGGAAATTCACTCAAAGAAATCCAATTATTTTATAATTGTAGTTCTGACTTAGATCTATAAGTTTTCTTGCTTTCTTTCAGATGGTAACGAGAAGTTCTCATACATAAGACAGATTCAAAAAGAAATTGATGGTCCATCTTTGTGTATTGTGTCCATTATTACTTAACTCTTTGTTTCTTTACATCTATCCAATTCTTACTGCAGAATGTTTCTGATCAGTTTCCATAAAACTTTGCTTGAAACTCTTTTAGAAAGCTGTAGTAATTACCATTAATTTAAATATTTTTATTATACCTTAGATGGATTATATCAAGAAGCTTTCCTAATAGAATAAAAAAATTAATAAATGACAAAATTAAAATATTTGTAGGGGGGCTGGTGAGATAGCTCAGAGGCATAAGCACCTGCCCGGCAAGCGCAAGGTCCTGAGTTTGACTCCCAGTACCCACACACACACACAAAAAATTATATACCTTAATAGAGATTTTTTTCTTTGCCTTTGGCTAATGGTTAATAGATTTCATGGAAATAAAACTAGAAAAACAACTGTGCAAAATTATTTTCAGGGTAAAGGATGATGATTTAAATTGTTTCAGTTTTTTTATAATCCTTGCCTATGTTCAGGAATTTATACAACTTAATATATGAGTGTGATTTGCATCCATCATATCTATCTATCTGTCATCTATCTATCTATCTATCTATCTATCTATCTATCTATCTATCTATCTATCTCCTATCTATCATCTAGCTATTTATCTTGCCACACTGGGGATTTAACCTGGGGTCTGTCACTCAGCTACACCTCCAGGCCTTTCTTTTTAATTTTTTAATTTTGAGCCAGGGTTCCCAAAAGTTGTTGCCCAGGCTGGGCTCAAACTCACGGTCTTTCTCCCTCAGTCTCTGAAGTGCCGCGATTACAGGTGTGCACCACTGCTTTTTGCTATCAGTATTAATTTTTTCATGAAAATAATTTTAGAAAAGTATGAAATAAAAATAATCTATTATTATGTATTTGACAACATTTTGTTGACTTTTCGTATTTCTGACTTGAATTGGAGTAGTCATATATATTCATCTAATGACTAAAAGATTAGATTTAATTCTAACACTGTGATAATTATTATTATCCCATTTGTCCTTAAGTTTTCATTTACCCTTTCCATTTTTCTTTTTAAATTAAATTTCTTTTGACTGTTATATAAAAATATAAAAATTGCCCATAATATAGTGGTACCATGTGATGTTTCCAGAAATACATATTTCTATTCTAATTATGTTCTTATTCGATCTTTACTTGTATAGTATACATGCAAATTCTTCAGTGTGTGTTCTTTTTCATTGCCAACCTCACTGGTCTAAGATTGGCCAGACATTAGGAATGGAATCTTGAGATTCAGCTCACATACTTCAGCAATGATTGCATCCCTTACCTTGGGGAAGATGAGGTGCTGGTCATCACCGTCAGGAGGAGGAGGATGGGAAGTGATAATAAAGATTTCAGCTCACTTCTGGCTGTCAGAGGTCTCATGTGTATGTATACACCAGTAAAAGGTCAACGTGACAGTCTGAAAGGCACACCCAGCACAATGGAGTGAAATCAGAACGCATCTATAGTGGCTTTGGTGGGGATTCTTTACTTCTGTGGTTGAATGGGGACCATTTCAGAATCAATCCTAGGACCTGATTCTAAAGGTTGAGTTGCAGCACACTAGATAACTACATATCAGGGCTGGGCTGGGGTTTTTTATATTAATATGAGGAAGAAACGTAGAAAGAGTAACATCTTGAGAACTGAGAGGGGACAATTGGGCGAACAGAAATGAAGGTAAGTAAGTATCTGAACTCAAAAACCCTCCTGCAGACTTCATTGGAAGTATCAACTCCCTTTCTGAATGAAGGGATCAGCCTTCCAATGTAAAAAAAAAAAAAAAAAGAAAAAAAAGAAAAAAAATTTATGGCCTTTTGTTGACTCACGTTTACCTGAGAAGAAGGTAACATTATACTGCTGATTCCTATCCCCAAACTCCATCTCATTCTTCTAGCGTCTAAAGCTATAGAGATTAAGAGATCTCAAAACACTTTTTTCATTACAAGGCTACTTGAGAGAGTTAATTTAGGAAACAGGTTGATGATTTGTATCAGCAAGAATCTGGGGAGACCATAGCTGTGTAGATTTCAAAAGATGTAGACCAAGGCAGAATGAAATATAAAGCATATTAAGACTAACTTAATTACTGTAGATTTTCCACCCCTAGAATTTAAGTTTAAAACTTGTTTTGATCAAAGCTGAGTGGTGTTGATTGAAGCTTTGCTCACAAGTAAATCAGTGAAAGAAGTTGTGATGTCCAAATTTTCTTACTACTTTGATGAAGAAACCAAATCCAGGGAGTTGGAAATGGTCGAATTCATTGTGTTGCATAATCTAATCGGATACTTCTAACTATATATTTAACAAAATCCATAAAAGACACATTATGATTCAGTCATGGACTTTTTATGTATCTATTGAGTTAAACATGTGATTTATATTCCTGACTATATTTATGTGGCACATTACATTTTTCTATTTATGTATTTATGCATGTGGGATCATCTTGCTCTCCCTGGAATGAAGCTCTCCCTGTTGGTCATGGTGTTTGATCCTTTTAATATTTTTTGCATTCTGTTTGACAGTATCGTGTGGCAGATTTTTGCATCTAAGTTCATTAAGGAAATTGGCCTGCAGTTTTCGTTTTGTGGAGATTCCTCGTCCGAGTTTGGTTAGCTTGTTTTGAAACTCTGTATAATTGTTTTTATTGTTTTGTGTAGATTGCTTCTCCGAATTTGGTTAGCTTGTTTTGAAATTCTGTTAATTGTTTTTGTTGTTTTGTCTCTTTAAAATAAAAATAATAATATTCCGACGTGTATATATACCACATTTTCAGTATCCATTCATCTGCTGATGGGCATCTCGGCTGTTTCCAGAGCTAAGTTATTGTGAACTACGGTGCTATAAAGGTGGGGATGCCGGTATCGCTACAGTATAATGTCGGGTTAATGTTGGCTGCATGGAATGAGTTTGGCAGTGTTTCTTCCCTTTCGATTTCTTGGAGAAGTATGAAGAGTATTTGGTCCTAGGCTTTTCGTAGCTGGTAGGGATTTTATTACTGCATTAGTTTCATTGCCTGTTATTGGTCTACTGAGGATTTTTATATCTTCTTGGCTTGATTTGGGTAATTCATATGTGTCTAAGAGTTTATCCATTTCTTCCAGGTTCTTCAATTGATTAGAGTATAACTTTTCAGAATAATTTCTAATAACCTTTTGGATTTCAGTGGTGCCTACTGTAATTTTAACTTTTTCTTATCTAATTTTTCTTCCTAATTTCTTTTGGTAGATTTGGCTAAAGGTTTATCAATCTTATTTATCATTTCAAGAACTGACGCCTTGATTCATTGATCCTTTGTATTTTTTCCTTTAGCCTCAATTTCATGAATTTCTGCTCTGATCATTGCATTTTCTTTCCTTCTATTGGTTTTTGGGTTGAGACTACTCTTGTTTCTGTAGGACTTTGATAATTGATTTAGGTCGATTATTTGGGATTGTTCCTTTTTTATTGTAGGCTTAATATTATAAACTTTCCTCTCAGAACTGCTTTCACTGTGTCCCGCAGGTTCTGACACAGTGCATATTCAATATCATTTGATTCTGGGAATTGTTCAGTTCATCCTCTGATTTCTTCCGTGAGCCATTGATCAAGAGGGTGTCATTCAACATCTGGTGTTTGCGTAGTTTCCATGTCTTTTTCTGTTGATTTCTAGCTTCATTTCATTGTGATCTGATAAGATGAATGAGATTATTTCAATTTCTGTTATATTTATTGAGATATACTTGATGGTATAAATTTGGTCTATTTTGGAGAAATTTTGTGGGCCGATGAAAAGAATGTGTATTCTTTTGTTGGATGAAACACTCTGTAGGTATCTATTCAATCTATTTCTTCTTTGGAATAGTTTAATGTGTATTTGTTTGTTGATATTTTTGTCTGGTTGACGTATTTGCCAGAATGGGGGGCTTAAATCTACCACTGTAAGAGTATTGGTGTCTGCCTATCCTTTTATTTCAAAGAGCTTTTGTATTATGAAAGTAGATGCACCTAAGTTCAGAGCATATATGTTAACTACTGACTCAGCTATATCTTTCCTCCATATATTTCCAAAAGAATTGGCAACATTATGCTGTAGCTATACATGCATTCCCATGTTTATAGCACTGTAGTTCACAATAGTTTAGCTCTGAAAGCAGCCGAGATGCCCATCAGCAGATAAATGGATACTGAAAAAGTGGTATATATACACATTGGAATATTATTTTTTTTTAAAGAGAAAAACAGTAAAAACAATCATACAGAGTTTCAAAACAAGCTAATACGGGATTAACAATGCTTAATATATTGCATATTGTTATCTTCAAAGTAGTTGCTCAGATTACAAGATATGGGCATGAAAAATTGATCTAACAATATAAGCACAAACCATTCTTTTCAATGAACTTATAGAAATTAGTAGTATAATTACCTTAGCTATCATATATATATATGTATACATATATATATGTATATATATATGTATACATATATATATATTCTTTTCCCTTCCTTCTTTTCTCCTTTTCCCCATCCCAGTTAGTCTTTCCTTTTGAGCAGTTTCTTCCCCTTTCACAATATCTATTGTACATTTTGGATCTTATTTACTGTTTCAGTTTCTTACACTAGAGAGACAATACGATGTTTACACATGTGAGTCTGATTTATTTCACTTCTGAGTATGGTATCAAGTTGCATCAATTTCCCTACAAATGTCTCAAGTTTATCCTTTATACTTGAATAGTACTCCATTGTATAAAAATACCACATCTTTTTATCCATTCCTCAGTTGATGGGCATTTGGATTGTTTCCAAGCTTTAGCTATTACAAATTGTGCTGCTATAAACATGGGTGCACTATATATCACTGTGGTATGATATTTTTAATTCTACTGGGAAAATACACAGAACGGGAATAGCTGGGTTGAATGGGACCTCTAATCCTCATTTTTTGAGGAATCTCCACATTGATTTCCATAGTGGTTACACCATTCTACAATCCCACCGACAGTGGAGAAGGGTTCTTTTTTTCCCCACAGCCCCTCCAGCATTTGTTATTGGTTGATTTCTTGATGACAGGCATTCTTTCTGGGGTGAGATGGAATCTCCATGTTGTTTTAATTTGTGTTTCTTAAATGACCAATGATGTTGAACATTTTCTCATATTTTTATTTGCCATTTGTATTTCTTCATCTGAGAAGTGTGTATTCATCTCAGATGCCCATTTTTGGATTAGGTCTTTGAATTTGGGGGTCCTAATTTTCTTTTCAGTTCTTTATATGTTCTAGATAGAAGTCTTTTGTCTGAGGGACAGTTGGCTAAAATTTTTTCCCACTCTGTGGGTTTTATTTTCACTCTGTTGGTGATTTCTTTTGATATGCAAAAACTTTTTAATAAGATGAGATCCCAGTTGTTGATTCTTTGGAGTATTTCCCATGCAGTTTAGGTTATGTTCATGAACTCTCTGCCTACCCCTATGTCTTTGAGATTTCTACCTACTTTCTCTTCCAGTAGATTTGGTGTTTCTGTTTTAATAGTTAGATCTTTGATCCATTTTCACTTTAGTTTAGTGCATCGTGATAGACATAGGTGTAGTTTTAATCTTCAGGCTGTGGAAAGCCAGTTTTTTCAGCACTATTTATTAAAGAGGCTATCTTTCTTCCAGTGAACATGTTTGGCCCTTTTGTCAAAGGTAAGGTGGCTGAGTGTGTTTGTAGTTGTGTCTGCATCTTCTAACCTGTTCCACTGATCCTCAGGTCTTTTTCTTTGCCAATACCATGCTGATTTTATCACAGTAGCTTTATAGTATAGTTTCAGGTCAGGGATTGTTATGCTTCCTGCCTTGCCTTTATTGCCCAGGATTGTCTTTGCTATTTGAGGTATCTTCTGTTTCACATTGGAATATTATTCAACCATAGAAAGGAGCAAAATCATGTCATTTGCCAGAAAATAGGTGGAATCTCAGACCATAATGCTAAGAAAAGTAAAAACAGGGAGTTTAATATCACATAGTAGTTCTCTTATATGAGAAACATAAAATATAAATAAATAAATGAATGAAATAAAGGAGAGATGGTAGGAAAGAAGAAAGCACACATTCTGGAGATATGAAAGAGGATTGGGGGTTTGTGATGGGAGAGGCAGGTAAAAGGACAAGGAATTATCTAGGCATGTTATGTACACATTCCAATTCCTCATAAATCATACCACTTGTAAGTATAGCAAACAGACAGTAATAAAAAGTAAAAGACATGTTATGAAATCAGAAGTCCTCACAGTCCTTGCAAACCTCTTGACCAGTCTGAATGGACACAGCAGAGGCTGCAGTAGAATTAGGTTTTGTGGTTTCAGTAGGAAAGCAGGATGCTATTTGAGGGCCCTACAGAAAAGTGAGCATGAGACTCCTTGTTTTAAAATGAGGGGAAAAGTTCATTTAAAATTATTCAAACATCAAGTGTTTGATTCATGTTATTCTAAGTTATAAAAATAATAAAACATATTACAAGCTTGAAAATTTTAATGTGAATCTTGTATTTTGTAATTCCAGTTTTAAATGCAAATGTAAGATGTTGAACTCTTTTGCAGAATCACAAACATTGTAATTAATTTTTATTATTCTTTATTTTTATTTATTTATTTTTTTGTGGGTACTGGGGGTCGACCTCAGGGCCTCGCACACCAGCAGGCACCTGTGCCGCTGAGCGATATCACTGGCCCCTTTTCTCGAACTCGGGCCCTTGCGCTTGCCAGGCAGGTGCTTACGCCGCTGAGCCATCTCACCGGCCCCTGTAATTAATTTTTATATTGTAGATGAATATGTATTTTGTTTTGACCACAAGAGAAGGTATGTTACAAGTACCTTACTTATCTGTTTGTTTCATTTCTTAGTATGTGCTCATACAGCCAACATGTTGTACTTTTAGATTACTGAGTAAAAAAGGACTAAAAGCAAATGAAATGTGGTTGCTTTATCTTTTTCCTTCTCTATTCATACTTTCAGAATAAATGATGGTCTAATCAAAGGCATTAACAAGAGAGAAAAATGATAGAGCTTCTTGGTCTTTGTTTGTTATAACTCCATTGATTCCTTGCTGTAGTTGGAGTAAGATCTGGTGGAAAAATGTGGATGGTTGTCAGCATTCCACTTCCTCAGTTGATGCCAAAGTACCTTTCCTTGCACTGGCTTTGATTCTCATTGAATTCCTACACATAACTGAGCCACCAGAATTCTCTGTTTACAGGGCATACAAATACTGTGGGAAAACAGACAAGGAACAGTGCTGCCTGTGCATATTATGCATGCCTGCTCTGCTCATGTCCATGGCTAGTTGCCCAATCAGATTTCATGCACGAAATATAAGTGCAAAGATAAAATTAATAATATTTCAAGATCACAGCAAGAGTACATTAGATATAGCACTGGTCTTGGCTCAGGGCTTTGTTGTCTGACTACACAGAGTACACGTCCCTAAAGCTGTCCTTTGTAAGGCGTTTCAAGTCATCTTCCATTATTTACCACATTATCTGTGCAGTGATGAGAAAGAAATGCCCAAAACTTTCAGAAAATATTAGCTTTTGGGTAGGAAATGGAAAACTATTTTCTACTAAGCATATTTTGTATCTAGAGATCTGAAGTTGATGATACAAGTATCTTCTCATCCCATTTCAGGGAGTTGACTGTGGGAATATGTTATAATGTTCTGATTATTTTACTAGCCCAGAATTGATAGTAGAAATAATTATTATCTTTAATGAAGAATCCACTCACTGGTTCCTTGATGTGTGAAGTGGGGACTATTTTTGTAGAAAGGAACAAGTGAAAACTCTTGGAGTCATTTCCTTGTCCAAAATCCCAGCAAAGCTATAAGACAAAAAGAAATATACATTATGCAGGGAATTGCAGGAATCAGAGCACAGTATGTGCCAATGTCTTAGGATTGGTGTCTCTCAAAGCATACTCACGAGAAGTCATTCATTCGGCCAGTGTTGTTGCCAGAATGATTTAGAGTGGGTGGAAATGTTATCGGGTGAAATGCTGACTATTGCAGCCATCTAGATATGGTATCAGTCATCACCACAGCAGAAGGACATATGAGCCATCCCTCATCTGCGTTACTGATCCAGCTTATACTTTCTATCTAAACAAACTCACAAAGCCAGAAACAGCTTATTTCCACACAGACATGCGGTGGCAGGAGCACAGGTACATGTTGGAAGTCTCTCCTCAGCCCATGGCAATTTCCCTGCATTCTGTCCTAGCATGTTCAGGGCAGAACTCATTACCTCGATATCTGACAGGAAATCAGAAAAAAAAAAAAATGACTTTCTCTCACTACAACTGATTTTGTTATTTTCTAATAAATTCATGGGTTACTAAAAGAAGACATCAAATCTAAGCCTAAAGCAAAAATGAATTTCCCTTAGATGGGATTTATAAAACATCTAGTGGCAGGGAGATTATAATTAGACACCTTCCAAAATGAAAGATGGAGAAATTTATCCCTCAAAAAAAAGTATTCATTTTCCAGATATGAATTTTCCTCTTTCACAGTTTTTCTGCTAGCAACATTTTTAAATTTAGAAAGTGACTTACTCATTGACCTATAATCTGCACACTATTTTCTCTATGAAGACACTCCTGTCAGAACAAGTGTGTTCGCAGAGAATTCATGAGCCTTAAAAAGTTCACAACTAGAAATAGTTGTTAAAACAATAGACGAACTTGACAAAGTTGGTGCCAGTTGGGGAAGAAAATCATTTGAAATGGTATTGTTTTTATACAGGGAGCTGTACAGTGTAAGCTTCAGAGAAAGGGCCGAAATCTGGGTGCCATCTTGTTGACAGCTGTACTCCATTGATGGGAGTGCGATATGGTTATACCAAATGCTATATTTAAGGGACTTTGCCCTACTCTTGCCAATGTTAGCTTTCGTAGTATCCCAAGGATAAATGGTTCACCTCATAAATAAAGTAATATTTTGTTTATATTTAGAAAAAGTGACACCACTCTCTCAAAACTTCATGGTCCCTGGGCCACTGACACACAAGATTTAAAGAGGGGTGGTCTACAGGAATTTTTGTCTCAAGAATCCAGGGTAATTCATGAGGACACCATAGAGTACACTTTGTCTAATAAAGCTGATCAGTACAAATCTACAGCAATCCAATATATACAGAAACACCAAGGAGATAGATCATATAAAAATGAAAGTTTATGTCATTCTATCAGATCAGAATCTTGTCCAACTAAGGTTCTAGAAGACAGGACGAGACAATTTTAATCAGTACTGCAAAAAGAAAACTATAATTATCTTTATAACTAGACTTACAAGGAGGGTACTGCTTTGTTAATTATTATTCTTCCATCCACATGTGATGGTAAAGAACAGTTAATATTTAAATAAAAAATTAATACAGTAAAAGGCTCACATATGCCCCCTCAAAATACTGCCCCTCATTTTGAACACAATTACCCCATCATTCTTGCCACTTTCTGAAGCAGTTTTGAGAGTCCGCTTTTATGAGTGTCATTAGTTGCCCTGTCATGGTGGCCCCAATGTCCCGAACTGATTCAACACATTGACCTTTCATGGACAGTTGGATTTGAGAAAAGCCAGAGATGCATGGCACCATAGACGCTGAAAAGGCGGATGAGGACACACCGCGTTGTTTCCGCATGCCTGCCTTTCCCTGGATGACACTCAGCGACTGCACTCACTGGAATTTTTACCACATCTTGTAGAAACACTCAGAAGAGGACTTCCAGAACTTCTTCAGAAAGTGGTAAGAACAGTGCATAAGTGTGCTTGAAACGAGGGAGAGTGTTTAGAGAGGGATTCACAGCAACGTCTTTTTTACTGTAATGATTAAAAATTTAAGCACACAACATATTTTTTGATCATCCCTTGTATATAGCATTTCTGTTGGATGGTGATTGAATTACGATCACTACATAGTAAGATAAACCTTAGAACTTAGAACTTCCCTCTGCTAGGGAAAGACATTGGATGTTACCAAGACCACAGTTAAGCAAAAATATTAACAATTGTGGACTTTCTTCTTTGCCCATCCAGACGTACGTCCTACGCTCAACCACGCTGCTCCTTGACGCATGAAACAGTCCTGACGTACTCTATCAAGCGGGTTACTGCGCTGCCCGACTGCTTATCAGGATGGGTATCTCTGTCGCTTTTTCATCTCTGGGACATCATACCCAACACCAACAACTTAACGGAGAAGACGCTTATTTGGCTCCCGGTTTATTCCACAGTCAGTGGACTCCAAGGCCTGAAAATAGTAACAGCGTGGCAGTGGGGCATGGTAGAGAAAAGCTGCTCACATCAAGACAGTCAGGAAGCAGGAAGGAAAGAAAGGTGCCCGGAGAGAGGGGACTGTACCCTTCTAGGACCTGCTCACACCCGCCTTCCAGCAGCAAGGCAGCCATGAGCTCTTCGTGGATTTGCCCTGGGATGAGCCCAGCGTTTGCGTGACCCAGTCACCTTCCAAAACCCCCACCCGTGGATATGTGAGACTTTTGGGGGACGCGGTGGATCAAACTGGAGCAACTGGCTAAGGTGAGTGACTTGCAAAAGATTATGCAGCTGCGAGCCCAGCGATATTGGAGAATTTAATTCAGTCTGCTATTCAGAAACGTAATAAAAAGTTACACAAAAAGCTTTAACACCTTTTGGGGGACCACTTTTTATTGATAACACTAGTGCCTGTGGACGCCTGTAATTACACCCTCCATCTTTCCTCTCATTTAGGGTTCTTAAATTTGCCTGCTCTGGTTCGTACTTTACCACTCATTTGGAAATAGTTGCTTAATTAAATTATCTTCTTTTTAATATTTTTTTTTTTGGTTTGAGTGTAGAATGAGGTTTATGTCACAATCTTAACTGATTTAAATTTTATTGACTTCAAAGACAAATGATGCAGAAGCATTTTATAAGATCATTATTTTACTTCTTTGAAGAGCAATAGTGTGACACAAAAGTGGGTAACATAATAAATCTACTTGTATGTATTAATATTTTAAAATAACACTTATTTTAAAAAGTAATATCTTAAGAACTTCAAAAACAAAAATAGAACATGTTTTTATACCACATGCTAAAATTATGATTACGGTTTCTCTCATGTTTCATTTTAAATTCTTCATATATTTAAAATATGAAAAATGCATATCTTTTAATGAACTTTATTCAATTTCCCTCTCTTAATAAAACATTTTTAGAATATTTCTTATTCTATAGGAAGTTATAACTGCTTGTGTTTTTTTTCTCAGACTTCAATTTATGTCTTTAAAAATAGATGCAAGAAAATGACTATTTTATAAGAAATTCATGCTTGCCATATGTTAGCTAATTATTTATAAATTACAACTTTAAATCATTATGTAAAATCTGAATTAAATTTTTGAAAAACATGTTTGGCTGGACCCTGAGCCTAATATCCTTGTTTCTTTCTTCCCCATGATGAGTTGATTAAAAAAAAAAATCTGTCCCCCTTGTATAGGAATACACTGAAAACCCCTGAGTAGGTAGAAGTAAGGTGATCACACATCCTATGTTTTTGGCACACACACAAATCCCACATATTATCCAAATGCAATTACTAATAGTGTACCTTGCCAGCAATCAGTTTGAATGATAAATTACCTGATTGCTCAAGGCATGCCAACATGCAGTAATTTTTACTTCCCGATCTGTTCCTTGGTAATGTTTATTTTCTGGTAATGTTTTAAACATCCATGGTAAAAGGCTTACTTTTTATATTACCTGTTAGTTTGTCAATGCTTTCTTTGAAACCTGTTTAACATTTAGAGGGAAATCAGATAAAAGTTCTTGCAATCCCCAGTGACTCACTGTTTTACTCTGACTTTCAAGGGAATTAGCTTTCATAATTCTCTGTTCATGAATGCCTGAGGAATTAGTGTGGAGCATTAGTTCGGAAAAGCTCAATGGTAAACACACCTCGAAAGGTAATATAGAAAAGAAACAAAAGGTCATTATTTTTCAGAAGTTTAAGGAGAACATGTTTTAAAATAGCCAATTCATATCCATGAGGTGTAGAGAAGTATTTTTGACCTGTAATATTTTTAAATAGCAGTAACTAATCAAATAAATAAATGTAGATAAATTTTTAATAATCTAAAATATGAGTGAATGAAAATTACATCTGCAGCATATGAAAATAAAACGACTGTATGAAGCAAAACAAACCAAGTTCTACAGCCTTCCCATACTCTTCCCACATATATTCCCAAGCAGATTTTTACTACTGTATAAATTCAAGTCTGAATTGCATGTTTACATTTAACTGATCTATTCTTTCCTCTTGGAAGGTACATCTTTAAATAATGTTCCCTATAAATGTACATTTTACATCGTATCCAACCCACTCTTCATATTATTTATTTATTGATGATTTTCTTTTGCTTAATTATATTTAATGAATAAACATTAGTTAAGTACCAATTATGAAAGTAGCTCATTGCTCTGACCATTGGGAAAATAAATATTAGTGAAGTAACTATTAATTGGCTAAAGTTGAAATAAATCACACACTGTGGAGACCAAGCTTCATTATGTCGACTTGCTTTGTTTGGGAGTTCCATAGCAGATTGGTAGCGTACGCTTTAGGGTACAGCTGGGTGGGTCACAAAGGCATGGCCTTGGGTACTGTATTTGGTCCCCGGCTCCTTTTATTTTGCATTGTTCCCCTGCTCTGCTGCCTGCCACCATTAACTGAGCAACTTTGAATCACTATTGATGTTTCTGCCTGGGACCTAGCTGACCATGGACCCAGCCAACCATGGACTAAGTCCCCTGAAACCATGAGCCAAATTAAACCTCTCCTCCTTTAAGTTGTGGGTGTTAGGTATTGTGTCCCAGGGGAGGCAAAGCTGATTAGTAGACACAGACACCAGGCTAGCGACTTACATCAGCTCAATTGGTTTAACATTTTGTAACCCAGGGCCAGTGAATAAAACCCGATTGGTGATATAATATGAAAAAAAAAGCACTGTACCAATTTTCCCTTATATCAATGAGATAAATAAGAAGAAATGTTAAAAAAAAAAAAAAAACTTCGGATTTCATCAGTGCAGTTTTTTGCTTTTACATAGGAGAGCCCTTATCCAACACTAAATAAATTGTTTATCAGCCTAGAGAGCTATTTTTAGTAGTTTCTCACCCCATGTTCACTATGTCCCTGTTGGCAGGTATTAATCAGCAAAGGGTTTGACTTTAGTGGGGCTGTACGTGTTGTGTCACATTAAGCATGAGCCATGGTTCATGATTATTCCATTTTTAACAAGGATAAAATTGCATAGTATATTCATTAGATGCCAGTGCTAATTTACTTTTATTAATACGTACATATAGTTTTAGCATCTATAAATGATCATCACATAAATCCCTTACCTTGATAGTCTTAATAAAATGATTTTCTAAATGTATCATTTCCTTTGCAGTTATTGTGACCATTCTTTTGTGAAGAACTTTCCATCAAGGCCTGGGGATTTGTCTCAGTTGTAGAGGGGCACTTGCCTAGCATGCACGAGGCCTTGGGTTTGTTCACCAGCACAACAATGACAACAACAACAACACAAAAAACTAAATTAAAAAGTACCAAAACTTTTCTTCTCAACTATGTGATTATATTGGAATGTGATCAATGAAAGAGAGACATGATATATAGTTTATTTTTTACCTTTATTTGTCAAATGAAATCTGTCAGTACCCTAATATTGTCAAGAAAGAAAGAAAAAAATGAAGTATTTCAGTGACTCAGTTTAGTTTTTGACCAAATGCTTTCATCTCTCAAAAATGGAAAACAACCTGACATAGTGCCATATGCCTGTAATCCCAGCACTCTGGGAGTCTGAGGTAGAAGGAATGCAAGTTTGAGCCTAGGCTGGGCAACTTAGGGAGAATTTATCTCAAAATAAAAATGAGGGCTGAGGGTGGAAGGCTAGGGATTTAATCCACAGTACTGGAAAAAAAAAAGGCAAACCACAATGTACACTAATCAGGACATTGGTGATACCAGTGAGATTGGAAGATTTCTTTCTTCCTTCAACAATTTAAAAGTATAGAGTTAATAAAGTAATTAAATTTTATCACTGAAGATGTAAAAAGGGTGATTATGATATTCACCAATAAAAAATAAATCGCCTAGCAGATGTGAAAAATTGAAAGAATTGAAAACAAAGGGGAAGTTTTTCATTTCAGTTGGTCAAAGTCAAAACAAATCCTCTTCCTTACCATTAAATTCATGGTGCCAATTAATTATTTATCATATGCTTTAAGATTAACATTACAAAATAAAACTCTTTTACTTTAGAGAATAGAAGTGGGAGAAAGATACTCTAGTGAGTTTATTAGTGAGCTAAAATTTTATCATAAAACATTTCAGTCTTATTCTTGGAGCCATTAAATAACCTCCTCAATGCTAGAAGTTGGTCAGTAAATACTAAAATAATGATTTCATTTAATCTTTTTAAGTGTCTGATAATGAAGACAACTACTGAGAATTATTCATACCAGATGAAGGCCTTTCACCACAATTATAAAAAAATCATAATTGATTGGATGCTTCCCTCTTTAGTTGTAAATTCATTGCTGTTACTCAATTGTAAAGAAATAGGAGATACAATGCCCTATATATTAAGATATGTCAGATACATGTATATTCAGAAACATAATGTTTAACCAATTTAATTTTTAGTCAGTGTTACCTGGAAGCATGTTAAATTAATATCAAAATATTTTCCCTTTACTCACAGGAAAAACATAAACTTTTATTCATGTTTAATAAATTGAAACAGTGCTTGCTTTTCATAATGCGTGTTGTCAATTTGCTAGCCTTTGACATTGAGTAGAAAATATCTTAGCCTAGAAAATACTTGCATCTAGTATTAATATTCTCTAACCACTGATTCTCAGTTTTATGTTTCTGAGGAGGCAACAGTCTCACAATTCTTTATGTAGGAAAGTTGATCATGTTTAGGAAGTGCTACATGGGTTTTTGTGACAGATGCGAAGAGAACACATGCCCTTTTTTTTTAATGGAGAACAAGTTTTATTCTTGCTTTTTTTATTGTAGTTGAAGGTGTTTTGATGGTTTTGTTTGTTTAAGCAAATGACACACTTATTCTCTTAAAAAATTTCAGTGAACTAAATAAACAGGAAGAAGATCCTTCAGAGAAATTCTCCTATGACAAAAAATATGAAAATATGTTTGTCACTGATACATTGGGTAAACATTTTGTTAACTTACAAAATGCTCTTAACATTTTTATGTGCCAATTTCAAAAACAGGTATTCAATAGTAATGATTTTATTAAATGCAATTATTATTAGAGATTTAGTACATTAGTGTAGAGATGTATATTTTAAAATATCATTTTAAGTACTAAAATAAAAACAGTTGTTTCACGAGTCGATTCCCTGGAGATTTAATAGCAATAGTTATTACTTTGCACTGAACTGCCTAAGTAGTCCATATGTAATATTTTGTCAAATATCAAAATGGTTGATTTAGAAGTAGCTACTTCTGTGCCCATTTTATAGATTGGAGTTCTGAGGCTGAGTGAAATAAAAAAATATTCACTCTTCACGTTTTATTTTGCTAGATTGTGTTAGTGCGTGTTAATATTATGGAATGGCAGGCTTTGTTTTGAGGAGGTGGAGCCTGACTTCAACATTTACTAATCATTTCCAACCCATTGTTGCCTCCTTTTTCCCCATTGCTGGAGATTCTCTCTCTGTATCCAGAAGTCTACTTCCTGTTATTCTCTCATCTCTATTTATTTGTTTGTTGGTCTATTTTTTAAAATTTATCATACAAGTGAGACGTGCAATATTTAACTTTCTGACTATGGCCAATTTCCCTTAACATGATGGTTTCTATTTTCACCCATTTTCCTGTGAACAATACTCCTAAGATTCCAAGATGACACATAAAAAAAGGACTTCACAATCCTTCATTTAAGGATTTTGGATGATTAAGATTATTCATAGGTTCTTTTTTAAATATTAAGATTTAAATAAAGTTATAAGAATGTTTTAAGCCTTTACGTCCAGTGTACATATTTCACTATCCTGTGCACACAAATAAAGAGAATTGACAATCACTTTGTGTTGGTTTTGAGTGAGACCAGAACCCATGTACCAAGTTATTTAAACATATTTTAATTGCACTAAAATATCATATATTTGACTTTATTTATAAGTAATTTAATTGTATATCAGCAAATAAAATTTTGTGAATAAAAGTAGTCCTCAGTGATAATGAATTAAATATATGAATAAATCCTTGGAAATTTGATTCTCTTAAATATTTTCATGCCATATAAAATTCATAGAATTTCAATTTGTTACCCAAAATAAAATTCACTTAATTGCGCCTTTTAAATGGCAGTTATAAAGCTATGACTCTAACTAGGCAAGATGGTAGTGCACATGTAAAAGAACAGTAACTGACCACTACACAAAATACTATATGAATAATATGCTTTTTTTCAAACTGGACCATATACTGAATTTTAAATCTTCCTGAGATGAAAGGGTATTTAGTCACACAGAACAGGTTATTGTTGTCATTACCTCAGATTATTGAAGACTGCATTTTTTTGCCTTGTGTAAAATTCAGACGTCCTGACATGCAGAGTGGTTTTCTCACCATTAATCACAGAAAGGATCACAGCTCCCTGAATGATTTTGGGAGTGGCCTTCTCAGTGTGCCTTAGTACAGAGCTGGCATCTTAGGTGCTCACCAGGTTTACGTGACTGGCCCTGCTGTTGCATGTAGAATTCTGTGCATAGGGCTCCTTGTCGATGATTTGCTAACACGAGGAGGGGGGCTTCATACAGTTTCACTTCTGAGATGTGGAATGTGCACATCACCTCATCCTTCTCTCTGACAGACTCTACCATTCCTATCCAATTTGATCGTAAATCTACAGTTTGCATTTCTTTAGCTATGGTATTTACACACTCTTATCTTTTTTCCCCCTCACATTCCCAAAGTAATCAAGCTGGGTTGAATGTTAAAATGCATCAGTATATAATGAAGAAGACACGAAAAGTAATGAATTCGGGGGTTCTGGCATGTTTATCAGATAAAACAGTTGTAGATATTTAACACATGAAACCATTTGAATTTTGGCTATGTTAATGTAGCTTTGTCATACAATGGCCCAATTTATGAACATAATAGGATACCGGAAATATAAGTTTCTATCCATGGGTTATTAGAAAATTTGAAATTTCCACTGAATCTCAGAATATTGTTTGATGAGGATACTTGGTTCTCTATCTTGAAAGCTGTGTTGATATGTAGGCACTATTTTCTGTAGTCAGCTTTAAGATTCCAGACATTAAAGTTAATCAAGATACATCTTTCTTGTATATTTTTCTACACTGAAATAATTTAAAACCATACATGTGTTCTTCAAATGAATTTTTGTACTGCAGTAAGTTTCTAACTGCAAGAACTTTTGCTGACCAAGGTATAAAACATTTTGAGATAACCATAGAAACTTAGAACTTGAGGAACCAGAGAAAGGAAGGAAAATGTTGAAGAAATAGATATTTTTAAATAGTCTTGTCTGTAAGCTACTCACTAATTAATTAATTCTTCTTATTTAATCCCCATAGTAATCCTTCAGGAAACATATTATTTTATGAATGATACAAGTGAAGAAGCTAAATTAGGTTTGCAATTCAGATTTATCTTCAAGCAAAAACTCTTTTCACTGGAGACCTATCCCCCAGTATTGTTTTACAAGTGTTAATCATAAAATATGGTGAATATTTAAAATTTTTAAAAATGTACAGGAAAAGACACATTGCCATTTATCTCCCTCAAAATATTCACACTGGCTTTGAACACACATCCCATCGTTCTTGGCACTTTCTGAAGCAGTTCTGGGAGTCCTTTTTCATGAGTGTCTCCACAAGGTGGGACCAAAAGTACAGTGAAAGCTGCACCCAAGTTATTTTTAATGGAAAGACAGATTTATAAAATACTACAGTGCGTCCTCATTTACCTCAGTCAACAGATCCGGCATCCCACGACTTCTGGCTCTGACCCAAGGTCAAAATTACCATGAAAGAGAAACGTTTTGAATTGACTCAGGACATCAAGGCAACCAGGACGGCACAACAAAGATACTCAGGAAGAGAATCCTCCCGGATACATTTCCTCCAGAAACATTTCAGAAAGTGGCAAGAAGGATGGGATGTGTGCTTGAAGCTGGAGAGTATATAGAGGCAGACTGAGGCCAATATGATTGTCTGTAATAATTTTTTTTTACTTAAACACACATATTTTTCTATCACAGTTCTTAGAGCTGATCTGCAGTGCTAACATTTTTATATAAAAGAAGGATGGAAGTTAGTCCTGGAGAGGAGAGCGCCCCACAGCTTCGTCTTCAGTAGGAAAGCTCAGTGCTCTTGAGCTGTAATCCTTATTACCTTCTGCCGTGCTAACTTTCACACACTCAACACAGTGTTTCTGATAGTAAGTTCATGAAAAGCTTCCATATTAGGGGCTCAGGCGTCAGTAAATAGTTAAGAATTAATTGAAGTCTAAATCTACATGCAAGCTAAAGGAAAAGTATGCTTTTTTTAAAAACATCTATTCACAGTGTCCTCTACCCTAAACAAATCCTAAAATGAGGACATTTAGTGAAGTTGTAACTTGGCCCGAAGTCATTTTATGCATGATGTTTTGACATTTGAATTGATTTTTTCTAAAGGAACACAAATGTTATCACTTAATCCTTTCTTGAAAAGTTATATATATTTTATTAAAGGTGGCCTACTAAAGTATGTCAAAAAGTAGAGCCATTATTAAACAAAATTAAATGCATTAAAAATGAATAAAAATTAACAAAATGAATGTGACATTGAACTATAGGTTACGCTGATTGCTACTTTTGAAGTCTGACTCATTTGAAATTTTAGAAGTATGTTTAACATAATTGTGGTTGTTCATATCATAATTCCTAAAAATCATAATTACTATGTAGTTAGTTCATGAAGCTCTGAAGAGAGTATAAATTTTTATATGCAATTATGATAGTAGTAATTCCTATTCCCCCCTTCAGCCTTGAGCAAATATTAACTTTTTATGTGTTACCTATTAAAAACCTGAAATAGAGCCCTGTGACATGCTGTTTCATAACATACTAGAAAATGTTTATTAGCATCACACAAAAACAACCTGCTGCAACATTTCCTTAGGACTGTAAGATATTTTTGTTTAATTTTGTTTCCTTTTATTTCATTTGAAAGTCTGAAACTATAATATCTTAGCTCACATACTTAGAATTAACTTTTGTTAATTCCCTGAAAACAGGAAGGGAATTTGTCTTAAGTAGTTTTATATAGTTATAAAAAACAGTGCTATTTTCTGCAATCTGAAGCTCTTATGACAGTGAAATTACTCACAGTGCAGAGAGTACTTGGGATGGAGTCTCTAAATTCTTTATGGGCCTTATAAAATCTTATTACTATGAGTAGTGAAGTTAGTGGAAAATCATTCAGCATGGCTAAGCTGTCACTTGATTTTCCTGAACTTGGTAATATTGTTAAAGAAGAATAAAATACCAAGATGAAAAAAAATTAGGTTAAAAAAAGCGCAATAGTAAAAACTACAGTGCAAGATATTAATTGTGTTGAGTCGTGCATGTTTCTGTCAGCTAATAAAGCAGTGATGAATGGAATCTCTAAAACCGCACGTGTATCAGGAGCCTAACCCTTGAGGTAACACGGGGTCATCGTGCTTTACAATCTCATCAGCTCCCAGGACTTTGCCCGGCTCATCTAAACACTTGCTTAACATGCAATAAATTCTACAGTTAGCCATCTGCTTACCCTCTTGACTTTTCAAATTTTATAAAAGCCTAAGCCTATAATTTTTCACTTCATGAACTGCCAGAATTTTGGAATACGTTATGTTCCAGAGTTACTTCATCTTTTTAAAGCAACCAAAGAGACTTAATGTATTGGATAATACTTGGCAGCAACCTTCTTTTCCACTGAAATGCTTATGAGGGAAATCACTAAGTTAATAAGATTTAACCTATTTCCACCCATTGTACAAATTTAAACAAATGTGTGCTAGTTATTTTGGATTTTCAAACTACACAGCAATACAAACTACAGTAATTAATAACTCTAAAGATTTTAAGAAACCAGAAAAATGCTTCCAGGTATTTATTTTCATTGGTAATATTCAACTTCGTTTCTGGATAAACAGAACATTGTATTATTATATCTTTTGGGGTTAGCCCATGGACAATTTACTTACTCATGTGACAGAAAATTTCACGTTGAAAAGGCATAACAATAAAATATATATTTTAGAGGAAAATTTGAAGAACATTTCTAGGTTTTTCAATTTTTGTTTTTATTACTACTCATTTGCAGTACATAATGATAACATTATTCATGGGCAGCTGTACAATACACATCTTAATTAATTTTTCAGCCCCTTCTCTTCCCCTATCTCCTTCTCCCTCCATCTCCTGATGCCCATTCCTTTGGCAAAAGATCGACCTCCCTTTTTCTTATTATCTACCGTTTTTTTTTTTTAATTTATATTTTGGGATTTTAATCTAGTAGTGTGATTATAAACTCTTAGGGCTGGATGGATTAGAATTAGGAGATGAAAAAAATTTGTGTAACTCACTCAAGTTCTCATACATAGTAAGTGACAAGCTTAGGAAAGATCCCAGCATTTTTCATCCCTTGTTGGAAACTCCTCCCATACCCTGGGTACGGCTCAACCCTTCACCCAGAGAAGAAGTTGGGGGGAGGGGTAGACAATTTCTAATGATCTGAAGTCTAGTTGCTTATGGATATTGATCCATTTGTGATTTCCCCAAATTCTTTTCATCCACACCCTTATGGCTCAGATATTTTGATAACAAATGAGGAGATCCTGGAAGCATCAGAAGTAATGAGGCCTCCTCACTCCATGCCCACCTGCTTCCTCCTCTCCTCTCTTTTCTTCTAGTGGAGCCACCGCATTTCTCCACTTGTCTTAGCAATGTATCCTCATCGGGTCCCTTGGGAAAGATCATCAGGAGCATCTCCTGAACAAATTTAATAGCTGGTGTTCAGGGAGATGACAGGAAAGCTGTTAACTCTGAAGGTCTGAAGCCAGTTAGCTCAAGTTCCCAGTTTCAGCACTTCCTTATCATGTGATAGGATGTCTCTCTCTACAGTGGCTTATCTATGCTGCCTGTAAAATAATGATAGTTGTAGTTTATAACCTCATATAAACTATGTAGGTCTTATTTAATTATTTCAAATCTATGAAAGTTGATTTTAAATTCAATTACTGTAATTATTTTATTTTTATTAAAGTTTTTTTCTTTGTAAAACTTGTCTTTGCCTCAATACAGAGTTCATGACTTTTTCTCACCTTAAAGAATATGAAATAGATACATTGAATATATTCCATTTATAGAATAGCTTTTGTGTGTTTTTAAAGATATGCTATATGAATTATTTCACTTTAAATTTCACAATTGTTGAAGTGTGATTTTTTTCTATTTTTTTCTGATTTTGTGGATAAAACATACAGACTAAGGTTGATTTTAAATAGAAATTGCAAATTGGTTCAGGGTGATACATAAAAGACAAGTAAGCGACAATCCTTTGATTTAGTATCTATGTTTTGAATTGGAAAATATCCAGTGTAATTTGCAAAGTCCTAATCTTTAATATGCCCATTCCAAAATTAAGAATTGTAAAATACCATCATCTTCCTTACTTTTTCCCATGCTCCATTCATTCCTATTTTCGTTATTGTTGTTGTTATTTGCTGGTACTGAGGGTGGATCTCAGGGCCATCATATTGGGCTATGCCCCCCTTATTTATTTATTTACTTATTGGGGGGACAGGGTTTTGTTAGGGCAGTAAGTTGTCCAGGCTGGACTGGACCTTGCAGTCCTCGTGCCTCAGCCTCTGAGAGTGGTAGGAGTATAGATATGCACAACCACACTGGGCTTTTCCTGTTTCTAAAATCAAATTGTGAAAATTCAAGAAAAACCTGCAGCAAATTTTGGGAAGAGGAGAAATGAAATTTGAAATTTCTCAAGCAATTTCAGTTTTGACAATTATTGCATTAAATAAAAAAAAATTTTTGAACACTTCAGCATAAGGTAAGTTTCATATAAACACTATAGTGAATATCCTCCAATGAATTTCACTTACTTAATCTATTATCATAAAATCATTTTTGAGAGAATTATAATCTCTGACAACTGTTCTGAGTTGACATGGTATATCATTTATCCTTCTAAGAAAAATATTTCTAAGCTGTTAAATATAGTTGGCTCTAGCCTCTGCAGTATAAAAAATAGATAAGGGCAAAGCACTTGCAAATATTTAGAATTACTTTTTTCACAGAAGAAGGTAATATATTTAACTGAAACAGTGAGACACACCTGAGTCACGTCATCTTTAAACAACAGAGGAAATGGGTTATATTATTGCTCCTTACCATACTCCAACTAATCCTTGCCATTAATGCATACACGTGTATAAATACCATCATATATACACAGGTTGTGGCAATTTGAGAGCTGCTTAGGGGGTCAGTAATATGACCTAATGGGTGTGTCTGGGGGGTCACGGAAGCATGGCCATAGGTCTGTATCTGGTCCTTTCCTCCTTTTTCTCTGTTGCTTTTCCCCTGCTCTGCTTCTGGCCACCATGAACTAAGCAGCTTTGTTCTACTACTCCCTCCCACCATGATGTTCCCGCCTTGAAGGCAACTGACTAGACTGAATCCTCTGAAACCAAAGGCCAAATAAACCTTTCCTCCTCTAAGTCGTCGATGTCAGGTATTTGGTGCTAGTGATAAGAAAGCTGACCAACAATGACATTGGTACCAGGAATGGGACAATTACTGTAATGATACCTGACCATGTAGTTCAGAAGCATTTGGAACTAGTATGTGGAAATGTATTGGAAAAGGTTAGGAGATTTGGGTTAAATGAAGCCTTAAAATATCATAAATAGAGGCTGATGGGTCATTCTGATCAGATCTCAGAAGGCCAGAAAGCTGATAGGCATGCAGATAGGCAAGGCCAGGATCAAGAAGTTTCTGTTGGGAGCAAAGATTTCATTGGCACTCGGTCACATTATGGTAACAGTTCATGTGTATTATCCTATGCCAGAAATAATTACCTACTCTTTGCCCATACCCTGAGATACTATAGGGGACTGGGTTTAAAGGCTGTGGCCTAATATATATAACACAGAAGAGTTCAAGAGAGCTCAACATTGAAGATGTGTTGCTGGTATTGCTGGCTGATTTTAGCAGGTTACAGTGAGAATGAGAGGCAAAAAAGAGAGCAGAAACTTTTGAAAAACTTAAATTTTTGTGTGGAAGTAACCATGTGTAAAGTTGGAGCCAAAGGAAATGTGGTTGGTGAAAAGATTAGCACCACTGAAAGAAACCAAGTATCTTTTACAGGAATGAGAAGAAAGATGCATTGAGAGCATCTCAGAAATCAGCAAGAAGCCACTGATAGCAGGTTCGCACTTTTAAAACTGTCAGCCTTTCATTTGATAAGAGAGTTGTGGAATCCCTGAAGGATAAAGGCCTTCTAAGGAATTGGTTCTCCAGGATAAATTTCACTGTGCTCAGCCATCCAAATACTCAGAGGCTGCTACACCCAAGGTCCCATGGGGCCAGGCTACTGCTTCCACTGAAAACAGACTACTCCATGTGAACTTCATACCTAAATTCAACTCCTTAAACCTTAGTTTCCAAATAAAGACAATAGTAAGTTAATAAGTACATCTAACAAATACCACTAGCCTGCATTCAAATGGAAATGCGATAATCC
Source organism: Erethizon dorsatum (assembly GCA_028451465.1). NCBI lineage: Eukaryota > Metazoa > Chordata > Mammalia > Rodentia > Erethizontidae > Erethizon > Erethizon dorsatum. The sequence continues at coordinate 134,794,590 of CM051826.1, read as the reverse complement.
TTTTCCCCAAATCTCAATAGTCCTAGCATTTTTCAAAAGTCCAAGTCTGTTCTGAGACTCAAGGCAAACTAGCCGTGAATTTCTTTTAAAAATCAAAACCAAGGGCCGGTGAGACGGTTCAGCGGCATAAGCGCCTGTCTTGCAAGCGTGAGGGCCCGAGTTCGACTCCCGGATCCCACATATGAAAAAGGGGCCGGTGATATCGCTCAGCGGCACGGGTGCCTGTTGGCGCGCGAGGTCCTGAGGTCGACCCCCCGGTACCCACAAAAAAAAAAAAAAAAATCAAAACCAAGTTATACAGCCCCAAGATACAATGGTACAGAGTAAACATACCTATTCCAAAAAGGAAGAATGGGGGGATAGAAAACGTTTGGACTGAAACAAGCCTGAAACCCAGCAGGACAAACACAAAGGCCTGTAGCTCCATGCACAGCATTGAAGGCACATAACAGTGAGATGAGGTTTGTAAGTCCCCACCCCATTGGCTTTGGCAATGTCCACATGATGTTAGTTTTATTGGCATACAGAATACAAGAGATGTGGGATCAGAGGGCTCTCTGTCTACATAACAGAAGAAGGCTGGCATGGCCAGGTGGTGTGACTTTGAGGAGTGAGTGTGCAACAATATGGGAATGAAGTCAGAGTGGCGAACTCAGGAATTCTGAGGTGACAAAAACATGGAATATCTGTGGCAGAAAATCTCAGGTCTTAGCAGTGCCTATAAGATAAGAGTGAGGTCATTTGGGATGCAATTGGCAAGGCTATAGGGGTGGCACTGCCCAAGCCCTTTGAAATTCGTATCTCAACACCACATGGCCATATGTTGGAGACAGTGCTACAGGACTTGTTGTTGATCTTTTTTTTTTTTTTTTTTTTTTTTGTGTTTTTGAGACAGGATCTCGCTATGCAGTTCAGGCTGGACTTGAGCTCACTTTGTAGCCCAGGCTGGTCTCAAACTTGCAACAATCCTCCTGTCTCAGCCTCCCAAGTCCTGGGATTGCAGGCATGCGCCACCATGCCCAGCTCCTTGTTGTTGATCTTGCTGGCTTTCAGTCTTCTTCTGGTTTGAGCCTTTTCCCTCACCATCTCCCTCCCTTTTGGAATGGGAATTTTTAACTGGTACCACTATGCCTTGGGATTATGTAATTTGTTTTCCTTTGTTTTTTTTATTTATTTTTTTTATTTTTACAGGTGTTCACAACTGAGAGTTTGCCTTGCATCTCAAAAGAGACATAGACTTGGACGTCTGAGAAATACTGCAACTGTTGAGACTTCAAGAAGAAATTGTAGGATTTTCAGCTGTATGCAACATTGTCATATACTGTTAGGTGTAAATGTTAACTTATTACTGTGTCTACTTGAGATTTATGGTTTAAGTACATGTGTTTGTGAGTCAAGTTGACAAGGGATAGGATGTCATTGTTACACATATTTGTCAATTTGATTCTTTGGGAGCCACCCAAGGGACATTCAAAGCACATTTCTCATGTGTGTGGATGGTTCATGGAGACATGACTTGGCATGTGTATCTGGTCCCTTGCCCCTTCTTCTCTGGTATTGTTCCCTGCTCTGCTTCCTGGACATGATGAACTAAGCAGGTTGGCTCTCCCATACCTTGCTGCCATGATATTTTTGCCTTTGAATTATCCACCCATGGACTGACTCCTCTGAAGTCTTGAACCAAATAAACTTCTCCTTTATGTTTTGAGTGTCAGGTATTCGTTCCTAGTGATGGGAGAGTTGAGTAATATACGAGAATCCATGTAGACTTACCTGTGCTTTCTTTTGTTAAAATCATGTTCCTTCAGTCAGTGGGCAGTGAGCTTAGGGACATGTTATGCATTGGTATTATTGTTTTCAACTACTTTTCCACTTGATTAAAGATTTCCACTAATTCTTATAATATAAAAGGTTGAAAGAAGAGAGGAGTTAAGTGTATTTGACAGGAATTGCAATGACTGGAAAATATATCTGCCTCAATCTTGCCAAATATCAAACTGGAACCCAGAATACATATTTATCTTTGGAAAAAAAGAAAGAACCAAGTTGAAATAGAGCTTGTGGAAGAACTCACAGCATGTCAGAGATCATCACTGAAAATAGCCTCACTTCATCCTTATGTAATTGAGTACATTCTACCTCTGAGAACTTTAATATTTCACAATTATGGCAAAACCAAGGAGAGAAAGTACCACAAAGATCTCTAATCAGACACAAAGGAATTCATTTTCTAAACCAGCTATGCAAGAAAAGAAAGTAAAAGAAGACAAACACACATTCTTCTATTGTGTTTTTCATGCATGAAGTGAGGAATAAAAGATAGTTAAACTGGGTAACCTAAATTTATGTATGCCATCTTGCATATACAACAGAAGTTTAGTGAAGTCTAAACATCATACAGAGACATAACTATCCTTTAACATATCATCACATAAATAAGCATTACCAGATGTAACCTCATTACAGAAGAGTAAGTTTTATAAGCAATTCTCCTTTATAAGACAAAGATGTCTTAGTGCTTAAATTTAGTTGAACTGTGATTGATTAGAACTTGGTGCACCAATTTTTCTTGGGCTTTTCATGTATTTCTTAATCAGGCTTTTAAAAAGTTTGTATTTGTTTTTGCCCCTCGTAATACCAGAAACACTTTAAGTAGTGTATATCTGTTACATTCATTCATTCACTCATTCGTTCATTCATCCATTCAAATTTTCCTATTCCTTGGGCTCAGAGAAGGAATTGTGCTAAATAGAAAAAGTCTTCCTTTGCAAAAACAACATCTGTAAATGCATCTAGTAAATATTCAACACATAGTGTTTGGGATTGTGGAAGATAAAGTAGTTTTCTACAACTATCTTGAGTATGAATTTAGATACAGTAAGTTTCCAGTTTTGTTGAGAAGGGCAGAATCAAACCTTACTGTCTCTGAGAAATTGTAAATGAAATTGTAACATGGAGGTTGGGTTGGCTAAACATTATTCAAAGAAAAAGTCTAGTATATGATAAACTCTTAGTATATAGTCATAAAAGGGAGGTAAAAATAAAACATATCTGGTAAATTCAAGCTATTTAATTGAAGTATATTGTCTATTAGGGTCAGACCAGATATGTTACATTATCATTACCAGGAAAATTAATCCCTGTTTCAAAGGATTTATATATAAATATAATATTTATGGGTTTTTTGGTGTTTTGAAAAGCCTCATCAAAAATATGCATACCCAAGTTTATAGAAGCACAACTCATAATAGCTAAATCTTGGAAACCATCTATATGTCCATCAACAGATGAATGGCTCAAGAAAATATGGGTATTTAAATACACTGGAGTACTACTTTGCTGTAGCAAAAGATAAACTTGAGGCATTTGTTGGAAAATGGATCCACCTTGAGACCACAATGTTAAGTAAAGTAAATCAAACACACAAGCTTGAACATTATATGATTGCCTTACATAAAAATTAATATATAATTAAATTATTAGATAAAAGGGAAAAGGAGAGAAAAAATATTCTTACTCCTTAATAGTGATAATCTAGGAATGTCTCTCAAATTTTATTTTAAATAAGAACATATTGAAAAAAGAAGAAAATAGTACATGTAGAACAAATAAATAAAATTAGTGTAAGTTGAACAAATATACGTAGAACCATATGCCATGTTATTTTAAGTTTCTGTCAAATATACCAGCAGACTCATTAATGTTCAGTCTTTATTTTTAAATCAAAAAAGTAAGTAATTCATACAAATTTACAATATTTATGATACTGTTGCTTTTTGTTATTTTTAGAAGACAATTTGGCAATATTTATTAAAACTGCTGACCTTCTGATCCAGTAATTCTTTTAGGCTTTTATCCTGTGGGCCTGACATTCACAGCTAACTCCCAGTGCCGGGAGCCCTGGAATTGTATCAGGTATACTGTGAGTACTCAATAAAAATGTAACACACTTAAACTAATAAATATGCAATTTTAAAAGATAAATTGACAAGCAGCCCAACGCACAAGTTCTGATTTCATCTGGGCTTATAAAAAGCACAAATTATATTTTTTTGACTATCTAAAAATTTTTTTTTTTTTTTTGTGGGTACCGGGGGTCGACCTCAGGACCTCGTGCGCCAGCAGGTGCCCGTGCCGCTGAGCAATATCACCGGCCCCTTTTTTGTATGTGGGATCTGGGAGTCGAACTCAGGCCCTCGCGCTTGCCAGGCAGGCACGTAAGCGGCTGAGCCATCTCACCAGCCCTATCTAAAAAATTTTATAAAGCTTTTTAGTTCACAGTTCATTATGTATTAACTATTATTATTCTCCTATTACTTTGTTATGAAATTTTGTTCTATTTTTTCCATAAAATAGAATTCAAAAAAAGAATAAAGTGAGATAAAAGAGGGATCTTGCACAGGTAGCTAACTTCTGTATCTCCAATAATGTGTGGTATTGTTGCTATTTTGCCTATTTTCTGTCTTACCACACCTCCCTTCCCTCAATACTACATTTTTGACACACTTTTCAGAGTCATTCTTCCTGGAGATTGCTGAACATTTTCTTCTGAACTTCTTAAGGTTGATGTTCTCTCTCCTTACTTCCCTTAGGTCTGAGGAAGTCCATCCCTGTAAGAAGGTCTTTTCTCTCCATTCTTACCCAGACTTTCTGCCCAACTTCTTCTCTATGTTATTTTGATTTTTCTCTGTAGAACTTATCCATACATGCAGCTATAGTGTCTATTCATTTTCTTCTTACAATCAGTCTTTCTCATGACTGCCACTTCAACAAGTGTAGAATCATGTGGTGTTTTCCTGAAGAATTCCCAGTGCCTGAAATAGGATAAATCATATTGAAGTTCAAAGTCATATCAGCTATTTTTAAAATAAAAGGACAAATTGATGTTTTAATTAAATTGTTGCAGAACCGGTACTGAACTGAATGGAAGATGCTACACAGCAAGGATTAGGAAGGCAATCGTTTATTACGCCAGCAGGCTGACCGGGATCATTCCCTGAAGCGTCAGCCCCGAACTGCGGTCAGGCTAGGGTTCTTATAGGGCTCGTTAAGCAGGAAGTACAGAAGCAGAGAGCGTGGGAGTTTAGGTCAAAAGCCTTAGTCATCAGTTACTAAGCAGGTAACTCTGGGGACAGGTTGGCGGAAACAGGATGTGTTTACAGGCTTGGGAAATACAGACAGTGCTGTACAGTATCTGGCTTTATAGATTTTGTACAGAATGAGTATGTCTTGTGGCCTTGTTGTGTCAGCCAGAATGAGCACATCTTGTGGTCTTGTTGCATTAGTCAGGCAGAGGGAGCTTAAAGTTTTAAATTGCTGTTATAAAATAACAACACCAAAAGTGGGCAGAAGAGAACATGATTGAAAATATAAATGAGTAAAATATTTAAAATCGAGGGGTCGGTGAGATGGCTCAGCAGCATAAGTACCTGCCCGGCAAGTGCGAGGTCCTGAGTTCGACTCCCGGTACCCACATAAAGGAAAAAAAGGGCCGGTGATATCGCTCAGTGGCACAAGTGCCTGCTGGCAAGCGCGAGGTCCTGAGTTCGACCCCCAGTACCCACATAAAAAAAAAAATTAAATCAAGGAAAAGAAAGATTCAGTCAGTGGAAGGTCAATAGATGTGCACGGACAACTTTCCCAGCCCCTCATGTTTCTATGAGGCTGTAGACTGACCCTCTCCAGATGGGACATTTCAAAATCTCCTTGGAGAAAAGCTTATTGGCTCAATCTTAGGTCAGGTAACTATAACTTCGTCAAACTGCTATGAATCGGGTGGCGGAGTCACAAAATATAGGTACCATCACTAAGGACACACATTTCCACTTTGTTGTCATTGCTGATGAAGAGTAATATCTTGAGCTCAAAAGACAGCCCCAAAGGAAACTACTCCTGAAACATAATCATAAGAAATGAATAGACTCTCTAAATCCCTCTATTTATAAAAGTTATTTTTGTAACTCAGTGATAAAATATTTCATATTTCAGATTTAATTCAATAATTTTCTCTATTAATGTATATTATAGAAGATTTATAGACTATTCAAATTATCCACAATTAGTTAGGATGATTTTATTACATCAAGAATTTCAGGGAATTAAATATTGTTGAAAGAGAAGTAAGCACATATTCTAGTATATTTGTTGTTTGTAAAGAGAATGGAGGAAAATAGCTTTTGATAATGGGGGGTAATAGAAGTTCAACATCAAAATATATGTTTCAGAATGCAGAAGGGATATGTGACATTTTCCCCTTGTTTTTAAATTCATTTAACTGAAACAGTTCACTCACTCATGACATCAGTGTTGAAAGTGCAGTATTTATTTCTCCATATCCTCAGCCTGGATACATTATGTTTAACACACAACACAGGCATAGCCACTATTTTGAATATTTACCATAGATCAATCTCATTTTGACAAAGGAAGTCCTCTCCTTTACCTGTAAAATTATGCAAAATATAAAATGAGTATTGAAAGATCAATGGAAATTCAAAATCAGGGTGCAATGTTTTGTTGAAATAAATAATATCATGGCATTGAAATTGAACAGAAATGGGTTTGAATTTTGCCATACCTGTTGGGGTTTGGGCCTGGATATTCCCATGCTGGAACCAGATATAATTTTGTTTTCTAAAGTATTGAAATACTTATGTGTAATATGATATCTCAAAGAAACATTTAAAAATCACAGAAAGTAAATATTAAAAATTATTTTTAGGGGGCCGGTGAGATGGCTCAGTGGCATAAGTGTCTGCCTGGCAAGCACGAGGTCCTGAGTTCGACCCCCGGTACCCACAAAAAAAATATATATATATTTTTAAAAAACCTGTTCAGGCCTGGGTATATAGCTCAGCAGCATGGCGCTTGCCTGGCAAGTGCAAGGTCCTGAGTTCGACTCCTGGTACAAAAAATAAAACAAAAAACAAAAACCTGTTCAACTAAATTATGAGCAAAAGAAATTATGGTAGTTACATATAAAAATATCCTGCAGCCACTAAAAAGAATACGGAAATATTTCTGAGTTAATATACTTGTAAATCCAGGAAAAATAGCATATTTTTTGGTCTTGTTTGTTTGAAAAGTGGAAGGATTTATAATATTTATAATATGTTAACACATATGTAATAAGTAGAAAACTGAGTTTTGGAGAGCTGTATCAGAATCTGACATTGCTCTCTAGAGAGAAGAAAGAAATAAGTGAACTTGCCAACAGTGAAAAAAATGTCCTAGTATGCTTTGTGAAGCCTTTGAATTAGGAGACGTTGAAATGTACTGTCAGTAAAGGGTGGATACATTATATCAGAAGTTAAGGAGCATCTTCTTTCATGGAGTGAATTCCCCAGCTCACACTGGAGACTCACACGGCCTTGAGGATTTTATTACCGCAGGAACGCTGCCATTGTGGACATGAATGGATAGAAAGCGTGAAGTAGGAAAGGTGGTCAGATCTCCAAAAGTCCAAAGGCTGGAAAGTGATAAAACGACCCAGCTGCAAATACAGCTTTCTCTCATGAGAAGGAGACCACGGCTCAAGGCCTGATCCAGAGGACAGAGAACCACCTCATTTTCATGCCACAAGTGGACTTTGCCCAGCTAGATTCTGATGATGCTTAGGAGTGGTGATTTTCTTTTTAACCTTCCATTCTTGCCCGATTTCACATTTTTTTTTCTTTTTTTCATTTCTGGTATTTGAACCCAGGGCCTGACCCATGCTAAGTTCTACCATGTCTCCATTTTTGAATCTCAGTATCTATTACTCTGATCATGAGCCTTTCTCACAATTATATTTTCGTACCCATTAGCTTGTGGGATCATTGATCGTGATTTGTCAGCTTAAGAACCACCTAGCAGATTAGTAAAGCTCTACCTGTGACTGTCAATGATTGACATGTAGCCCACAAACAGAGGAGAGAAGACAAAAGACTTGTAGCCTGGACAGAATAAAAGGGAAAGAAGAAGGAAGTCTACCCATCTGCTCCTCTGGAGGAGCTTCTGGATTCGTCATTGAACTTGGACATTTGTTTCCAGTTCCTTCTGCCTCCCAGGGCAGACTCTTCCATCTGCCGATGCGGACCTTCCGGGTTTCGATACAGACTCACACCAGACTGCGGTGAGCTCCAGACTCTCAACCTTTGGGTGGATCCTTTGGGCTCCAGCAAGCTGATGGCCATCTGCATTCTCCCACTGCTGGGAGAATGGCCATTGTAAGCCTGCTGAGTAAACCCTCTACGTAACATAAAGCATCAGCACATCTGTTGCCATAGCGAGCCCTGACTGCTACAGCTTGTTTTCCACATTCCCAGTCCCATCGGTATAAAATAATACTGCTCTAAGGAGAATAACTGAAGTCTCATCCAAACCAAATTTTGGTTATTTAGATGATGAAATTTGGGAAATTTAAGAGATAAAATTAAAGCTAGATTTTGTATTTAGAATTTATTCTTAATCCCTGGGTTAAGAAATTTGGAGATGTTGGTGACCAGTGAGTGAATTTTTCATGTGAAATAAACATGACCTTTTGGAGTCTAGTAATAGGTATATTAATGCTTCCTTTCCCAATAAAGCCATTTCCATCCTAACTCATAGAATTTGGGAATATGATACAATAAGTGGAAATGAGTAGTTTAGGTTCCAGATAAGATTAAAGTTGCCAATAAATTAAGCTTAAGATACATTTTTTTTTTCCTGGATTATCTAGGAAAAGCCATATAATTACATGTTGCTTAAACATGGAAGTGGGAGGTGGAACGTCCTAAGGAGACGTGGTTGTGGAGGACTTCTAAGAGAAACTCAACGTTGCTGCCCCTGAGGATGGGGGAAGGAGTCCATGAGCAGTGAATGCTGGCAGTGTCTGGAATCTAAACACCAAGTGAATAGATTTTTCCTCAGAGCTTCCAGGAAGAACACCTCTCTGCCAACATCGATTTTAGCCTAGTGAGATCTGTGTGCAACTTCTGACCTAGAGAACTGTAAGAGAATTGTGAGACAGTGAATTTCCATAATTTTAAAGTACTTAATTTGTTGTAATTTGTTACTTCAACAATAGAAATAGAAAACTAGTATCTATGGTGCTGAAAATCTAGATTTATTGTCCTTAATCAAATAGTATCTACAGTTTAGTAAAAATAAAATACTACCACATTGCATTAACCCAACTTCATGTGTGGCTTTTATTCTTAGGCATTAACTTATCTATTTCAAAAATCAGCCTGAGGTCTACATATTTATAATGAGAAAATCAGCTAATGCTTATCTTTTGAATAAAGGCCTAAATCAAACTGAAATCAACCTTTGTACCTGTGGAACACCAAATCAGTTTAGAGATTCCGTGTAGGTATCATATCATTTTGCTCTATCATGTCCTGTAAAATAGCACAGAAGGAAAAAACGATGAAAACTGTATCGCAGGGTTGAATAACCCTCCAAAGGTAGGGTATCCAACAATACCTTGAATGCTTTTATGCCTTCCTCAGCACTCTTTTCAATTGGTTTCTAGTTTCTCTTTTGATGGCAGAATGGATAAATTTTAGAACAGTTTTATTCTCCTGGCCTTCTACTCCAGCCTTTTGTAAATGATTGTGCCACACTGAGAGTTGGCACTTACTGCTCTGTCCATCTGTCACAGTGGAATTTTGCCAGTTTTAAAATGTGATAACTATACTTGAACGTAAGTGCCAGCAAAGCGTAGACATAATTTTTAACTCCGCGGAGCATTTCTAACACTACCATTTGGGGACGATGCCATGAAGTCTGTGGCAGATTTGATTTTCAGTGGAGGAGAAAGGAAATGTTTTAAACTCCGTGTTCTGCTGAATTACATGCTTTGTCCACGTCAAATTATATTTTTATCTCATGCACGATGGTCAGTAATGGGAAAACAATTAATCACCACTGGCACTGTTTAAGAAGTGTGCTCCATATAAAGATTCACAAAGCAAATTACATTACATGTGAAGGGATAAATTAGTACACAAACAGGAGGCATTGGTGCTTTATGATAATAACTGTACATCAGTTCACAGGATTGAAAATAAGTTCTCTCCATACCTTCATCTCCACTTTAAATAATTATCTTTTGATTATTTGACATAAGAAGTAGTATTCTGAAGAATAAAATGAATTGCAATCATTCATCTGCGTTTTTCACACTTTCCCATTTCCACAGTATGTGACTACAGTATGGGTAAGATGTTTGTTTAACAGTTATAGAAGAATGGAGAGTTGCTTATAAATAAACTAGAACATGCTAAATATTTGTTTTTCCTCACTTTCTGAACTGTCAGATAATCACTGGAAGATGAATGAATATTTGTTCTTTGATAAGATCAGGTAAAAATAAGCTAGGTGTTGTACAGGCCTATAATCCCAGCATTTGGGAGGCTGAGGCAGGAAAATTTTAAATTCAGGGCCAACCTGGGGCATATGGTGAATTCAAACTGGATTGTGTAATGAGAATAGATTTCAAAAAACAAAGATATGAAAAAGATTAGGCAAAAATAGATTAAACAAAAGATTCATTAAACACAAAGAACAAAATATGTAGTTACTATGTTTATGTAACCACATTTTGCATAGAAATTTTCCCTAGCATTTTTCTCTTTTCAGGTATGCTGAATCTACTAAAGGTAAAAAAGTAGACAATTTTCAGTTGAATATGGTTTTCAGTAACAGTCTTAATACTTTACCCCTGAGCCAAAATTTAAAAAGGCCTAAATGAGAGGGATGAAAAAAATAGTTAAAGTGGTAGATATTACTCAATACTTAAATATCTTTAAAAAAATCAACCTTAGCTGCTAACATTTTTTGAACTGTACATTAAATTTCTTTTACCTCTGCCCTCTTTAAAAGTCAAAAAGAAAAGGGAAGAGTACTTATTTTTGTTATCTTTTGATATAATGTGTTAGAATCACATACTCTACTCTTCAAATTGCCTTTTCTGTGACTAAATGTTCGTTTGGTTTTTCTGAAATTCTGGTCAAAGTCTGTGAGGAGTCTGACTGCAGACCAGTTACCTAGGCGGGATCTTTTGTGGACAGTCACAAGTGTTTAGAAGATTTTGGGCAGATGTCAGGAGGTTAAGCCTTTCCCCCGCAGCATACTTGGTGCAAGCAAAATGTTGTGGTTTTTGAGGAGAAAGTTGTTGTTGAGGAATCGATCCCAACCTTGTTTTTCCCAAGCAAGCAATGTTCATATGTACATCTTCCTGCCATACATGGAAGTCTCCTGTTTTAGTCACTTTCCCATCCCTTGCAGAAAATACCTGAAACCTGCAACTGGACCAACCTGCTGATGGGCATAGCTCTACCATGATCTAACCACCCTCCAAGCCCCACCTGTGACACACGAGACTTTTGGGGCACATGTTAGACTTAAACCACACCAGCTCCAAATGAGGGAACTTGGCAGAGGAAACTCCCAGACCCCTCTGCAAAATCGGACGGGAGTCTTTGAATTTGGTCCTTTTCCCCACTGTGACTGAGCTCCTGCTCCCCACTTCAGAGCCCTCCCCTCCTTGCAACCTGCCTGTGGCCTCCTAAAGAGTCAGCATCCTTCTGTAAGGGCCTCTTTGATAGCCAGGTGATTCCCCTTGTCCTGTAGCCACGTAACTCTCTGAGGATTTCTCAAAACATCGGGCTCTACTTCCTTTTTGTTTACGAGCACTTCCATTAATCTATCTTCTTCTTATCTCATTATAGTTATGAAATCTGCGTTTCTTTTTTCTTTTCCTTTATTTATTTATTTTTTTTTTGTGGGTACCGGGGGGTCGACCTCAGGACCTCGTGCTCCAGGAGGCACCCGTGCTGCTGAGCGATATCACCGGCCCCTTTTTCATATGTGGGTTCTGGGAGTTGAACTCGGGCCCTCGCGCTTGCCGGGCAGGCGCTTAAGCCACTGAGCCATCTCACCGGCCCTCCTTTATTTTTTATTGAGTTTATTGGTACAATTTAGATATGCATAGTGATCACATTCATCACAGGGAATTTGTACTGGTACATGATCTTGATCCATCTTTGTTTTTTTCCGATTCCCCTACCATTCCTTCAATTCCTTTTCCCCTCCTTATTTACAAATCTTCATTTCCATTTTATCCTTCTTTTCTAATTTTATTCTTTTCCCTTCCTTCCTTTCTCCCTCCCCACTCCTTAGTTGCCTTTTCCTTTTGAACAATTTCTCTCTATTTCACAATTTCTATTATACATTTTCATTCTTATTTACACTTTCAGTTTCTCACACTAGAGAGAGAATGCAATATTTAGACATGTGTGTTCGATTTATTTCACTTAAGAGTGTGGTCTCAAGGTGCATCCATTTACCTAGAAAGTTTATCTTTCTTTATGGCTGAGTAGTATTATATTGTATAAAAGAATCACCTTTTTTTATCCATTAATCAGAGGATGGGCATTTGGGTTGTTTCCAAGATTTAGCTATTGCAAACTGTGCTGCTATAAACATGGGTGCACATATATCACTGTGGTATGATGCTTTTAATTCTTTTGGAAAGATATCAGGAAGTGGAATAGCTGGGTCAAAGGAAACCTTTAGTCTTAGTTTTTTGAGGAATCTCCACACTGATTTCCACAGTGGTTGCACCAGTCTACACTCCCACCCACAGTGGAGAAGGGTTCCTTTCTCCCCACAGCCCTGCCAGCATTTGTAATTGGTTAATTTCTTGATAATAACCATTCTTTATGGAGTAAGATGGAATCTCAGCATTGTTTTAAATTGCTTCTCTCAAATGACCAGTGATGTTAAACGTATTTTCATATATTTATTTGTTGTTTGTACTTCTTCGTACTCCTTCTGAGAAGTGTGTATTCATTTCAGATGCTCATTTTTTGATTGGGTCTTTAAATTTGGGGGTCTGATTTTTTCAATACTTTATATGTTCTAGATAATAGTCTTCTGAGGAACAACTGGCCAAAATTTTGTCAGACTCTGTGGGTTGTCTTTTCATTCTTTTGATGATTTCTTTGGCTGTGCAAAAGCTTTTAAATAAGATGAAATCCTAATTGTTGATTTTTTGTAATATTTCCATTCAATTTGGGTTTGGTTCATAGTCTTTGCCTACACCTACATCTTCAAGAGTTCTACAAATTCTCTCTTCCAACAGATTTAGTGTTTCTGTTTTAATATTTTGATCTTTGATCCATTTTTATCCTAGTTTAGCGCATGCAGATAGATGTGGGTCTAGTTTCAGCCTTTGGCATATGGAAAACCAGTTTTTCCAGCATCTTTTTTTTTTTTTTTTTTTTTTTTTTTTTGTGGGTACCGGGGGGTCGACCTCAGGACCTCACGCGCCAACAGGCGCCCGTGCCGCTGAGCGATATCACCGGCCCCTTTTCCGTATGTGGGATCCGGGAGTCGAACTCGGGCCCTCGCACTTGCAAGGCAGGCGCTTATGCCACTGAGCCATCTCACCGGCCCTCCAGCATCATTTATTAAAGAGGCTACCCTTCTTCCAGTGAATATGTTTGGCCCCTTTGTCAAAAATTAGGTGGCTGAGTGTGTTTGGCGTTGTTTCTGCATCTTCTAATCTTCTCCACTGAGCCTCAGGTCTTTTTATTTTATTTTTATTTTATTTTTATTTTTTTGCCAGCACCATGCTGTTTTCATCACAGTAGCTTTGTAGTATAATTTCAAGTTAGGGATTATAATGCACTCTGCCTTGCCTTTCTTGACCTGAATTACATTTGCTATTCAATGTCTTTTCTGGTTCTAAATGAATTTCAGGATCGTTTTCTTTAATTCTGTGAGATATGCTATTGGTATTTTGATCAGGATTGCATTAAATCTGTATAACAAGTTTGGAAGTATGGCCATTTTCACTTGTTCCTACCCAAGAACAAGGAATATCTTTCCATCTTCTGATGTCCTCGTTGATCTCTTTTTTTCAGTGTACTGTAGTTTTCAACGTACATGTGTTTTACTTTCTTCATTAGATTGATTCATATTTATTTCATTTTTTGGGATGCTATTGTGAAACTATTATTCCCCTAATTTGTCTCTCAGTGAGTTTGTTATTTGTGTACTAGAAAGCTATGCATTTTTGGGTGTGAACTTTGTATCAAGCTATGCTACTAAATTTGATTATTAAATCTGTAATTATTTTGGTGGAGTTTTAGGTGTCTTCTGTGTAGAGTATCCTGTCATCTTGCAAATATGATAATTTAACTTCTTTCTTTCCTATCTTTATTCCTTTTATTTTTTTCTCTTGTCTAATTCCTCTGGCTAACATTCCAGAACTATATTTGAATAAGAGTGGAGACAGTGGACATCTTTGACTTATTCCTGATTTTAGAGTAAAAGCTTTCAGTTTTTGACCATTCAGTATGATCTTGGCTATTGCTTTGTCATAGATGGCTTTTATCAGACTGAGATAAGGACCATCTATTCTAATTTTCTGAAGGGTTTTTATCATGAATGCATGTTGGACTTTGTCAAATGCTTTTTCTGCATCTATTAAAATGATGATGTGGTTTTTGTCCTTGGCTCTGTTAATATGAAGTATTACATTCACTGCTTTGTGTATGTTGAACCATCCCTTCATCCTTTGGATAAATCCTACTTTGTCATGGTGTATAATCTTGATGATTTGTTGCATTCTGTTTGCCAATATCTTATTGAGGATTTTTATGTCTATGATCATTAGGCAGATTGGCCTGTAGTTCTCGTTTTTGGTTGGATCCTTCTCTGGTTTTGGTATCAGACTAATGTTTGTTTCCAGGAATGAATTTGGGAGTATTGCCTCCCTTTCAATTTCATTAAAGAGTTTGAGAAGTAGTGGCATTGTCTTCTCTAAATTCCTTGTAGAATTCAGCAGTGAATTTGTCAGGGTCTGGGCTTTTCTTTGTTGGTAGGTTTTTAATTACTTCTTCAATTTCATTGACTGATATTGGTTTATTTAGAATTTTTATATATTCTTGGCTCAACTATGTCCATTTTTTCTGTGTTTTCCATCTTATTAGAATACAGGTTCTCAGAGTAGGTATTGATGATCTGGATTTTTGCAGGATCTGTTGTGATTTCATAGTTTTCACTCCTAATTGCATGGATTTGAGTCTTTTCATTCCTTTTTTTTTTTTTTTTTTTTTTTTTTGGTAAGGTTGGCTAAGGGTTTGTCAGTTTTATTTAATCTTCTAAAGAAACAACTCTTCAATTCATTTATTCTTTGTATTGTTTTCTTAATCTCCATTGCATTAATTTTTGCTCTCATCTTTATAATTTCCTTCCTTGTACTAGCCTTGGGCCTTACTTGCTCTTCTTTTTCTAGAAGCTTGAGGTTCAACATTAGGTTGTTAATTGAGCTTCCTTTGTTTTCCTGATATGGAATTCACCTCTATAAATTTCCCTGTAGGAGTGCTTTTATTGTGTCTCATAAGTTCTGGTATGTTGTTTTGGCATTATCATTTAATTGTAGAAACTATCTAATTTTTTCATTAATTTCATTAGTGACCCATTGGTTGTTCATGAGGGTATTACTTAATTTCCATCTGTTTATGAAGTTTTTGTGGTTTCTTTTCCCATTGATTTCCTATTTAATTGCACTATTGTCCGATAATATGCATGGGCTAATTTCAATTCCTTTGTATTTACTTAAGCATGTTGTATGGCTAGTATGTGGTCTATTTTGCAGAATGTCCCATGTGCAGCTGAGAAGAATGTGTATTCTGATGTTGTGGGGTGGAACACTCTGTAGACCTCTACTAAGTCCATTTGTTCAATAGTTTGGTTCATTCTTAATATTTCATTTTTGTTTTTTTTGTTTACTTGATCTATTTGTGACATTGCAGTATTAAGGTCCCCCATTACAGTTGTTTTAGTGTGTATTTGATTTTTTGTGTCTGTTAATATTTGTTTTATATAGTTGAGTATGGTGGTATTTGGCACATATATATTTATGACTGTTATCTCTTCCTCTTGGATTGTTCCCTTTATAAGGATGTAGTGACCAATTTTGTCTCTCTTAATCAGTCTTGACTTGAAATCCACTTAGTCTGCTAATAGAATAGCTATACCTGCTTTCTTCTGGGTTCCTGTCACATGGAGTATTGTTTTCCATCTTTGACTTTCAGTCTATAAATTTCTTTATGAATTAAATGTGTTTCTTGTATGCAGCATATTGTTGGATTTTGCTTCTTGATCCATTCTGCAAGTCTGTCTCTTTTGACTGGTGAATTGAGACCATTAACATTGGCTGTTATAACTGATATGTATTGACTTATCCTGTTCATGTTTTTTCCTGTTCTTGGCTCCTTTTTCTTCCCCTCTATTTAATTGTTTGCCTTGCCTGGTGTATTCATTCTGTTGGGGTTCATGGAGTTGTAATCCTTCTTATCTTTTTCTAGAATATCCTTTAGAACATTATGGAGTTCTGCTTTGGTGTTCATGAATTTCCTTAGATGCTTTTTGTCATGGAAGTATCTTATTTCTCCATCAACTTTGAAAGATAGTTTTGCAGGGTACATCAATCTGGGTTGGAGGTTATTTTCTTTTAGGGCTTAAAATATTTCATTTCAATCTCTCCTTGACTTGGGGTTTTGTGCTGAGAAGTCTTCAGTGATTCTGATGAGCTTTCTTTATAGTTGATTTGTTTCTTTTCTCTAACACCTTTTAATACTCTGTTCCTGTGTTGAGTTTCTGGAATATTGACTGTTATATGTCTTGGTGGTTTTTTGTTTGTTAGTTTGTTTGTTTTTTGATTATAGCTAATTAGAGTTCTATATTCCTCATTTATCTGAATGTCAAATTCTTTTTCCCTGCTTGGGAAGTTTTCTGCCATGACTTCTGTGAACAGGTTTTTTATGACCTTTGCATTATCTCCTGTTTTTTTATTGACTCCAATCAATCTTGTGTTATTCTTCTTTGCATCATCTATCAGCTGCCGGATTGATTGCTTGTGGTCCCTTACTATTTTTAAGAAATCTTTCTTTTTATGATTGCTAACCACAATCCTGTATTCTATATCTGGTGTTCTGTCCTCACATTGGCTCATTCTGCTGTGTATACTTGCAAAGGAATTTTTAATCTCCTGGATAGCTGTTTGAATCTGTTTCATAGGTTCAATTTCTTTCCTATGTTGGCTATTTATGGTTTCCTTCATTTTCCTAAACTCTTGTTTTTTTTTTTTATCTATATCTGCTCTAGAGTCACTAAGCATGTATTTCACTATGGTCACGATCTCTGTAATTATCTTAGAAATTATTTCTGATTTGATTTTTTCTAGAGTCTTGTTCCTCTTCTTCCACTCTTACCACTTTGAAGAGTCCATGGAGGTGCCTTTCAGATTGTTCCACCTCATTGCTCCCTTGGTTTGCCTCTGGTTTTCTGGAAGTCTCTGGGTTGCATCTTGTTTAAGTGTCTTCTCATTTTATATTTTTTCTTTTTTTAGTTTAATTCCTGGGATGATGTTTGTAAATTGCCTATGGTGAGTAGCTTTATTGCTAGTATTTAGAACTCTTAGGAAATGACTACTTTCCAGAAGTGTCTTCCAGTTGTAGCTGGCTTTTGAGTTTTGAGTCTGTTACAAGATCCTACTTCTTCAGTTTATTAAGTATGAGAAGTTGCTGCCAACTTGGCTCAGCCCCTGGTTCTTTGGCACTGGCCTATAGGATTTTTTATGACCCTTAGGCAATCTCAGTCTTGGCATACGAAGGAAGAACAACTGATGAGAACAATTATGTCACCTTGGCTAACGTAGTACAATCAGCAATATTAATACTATCAAACACAGCCTAGAAAATGAGAAACTGGGATAACTATTAATTTGCCACATTTAACCATATGAAACTAGATTTGTGGTTGTATAACAAAATCTAAAATGAACCAGAAAATTGTATACAGTAAATAACCCTCAATACGGCAATTTTACCCCTGAGGAGAAAATTTAAAATGGGTTGGGTGAAACATAGAGAAACAGAAGAAGAGGAAGAAATTAGAAGCAAGGCTGGAGGACAAAGGAAGATCATACAAACTTTGGGGAACTGGTGAAGAAGATGGAGGGAAAGAGAGAAGAAAGAAAGAAAAACAAGAACAGAGCAGAACAACAACGAAAAAACTAGAAACCATGTTTACACTCATATAAAAGCAAGAACAGTCAAGGAAGAAAACAAAACAAAACAACAAACAAGAAAAAAGAGAAAAAAAGAAAGGAAAAGAAATGTCCACTTCAAGGTGTGTCTGTGCTGTCACTGGTAGACAATGTGGGCAGACAGAGCCTAGACCCAAGTTTATTAATCTCAGAAAGCCAGCCATGGCTTTACAAGGGGCTGGTGGATAGTCCCAGCAAGACTGAACCCTAGGTCCCCTGAAGTTCCGGCTGGAACCAGGTTTTCTCAGTCTGCAGCTATCCATGTGCCTACTGCTGGCTTGAACTTGGCTCCCTGTTGGCTTGAACTCAGCTGTCTGACCTGCAGACTTGAACTCGGTTCCCTGACCCTGTAACTGGGAGCCACTAGATGGAGCTGGGCCACAGCTGTTCTGAGTTCGTGGCTCAGTTGGCCCCTCTCCAAGATGGCTACTGGCCAACCACCCTGTCCTGGTGGATGTCTGACCCAGAATAACTCACCGGTCTCTGCAGGCTACTGCATCCACTGCTCCACTCCACTGGTGCATTTCTCCACGGAGGGCTTGGGAGTTGCCACTGCCACCTTCCATCTACAGGTTCGAGCTGCCTCTCTCCTGCAGTGAGCCCAGGCTCAGGGAGAAAGCGCTGCCTGCCACCTCTTTCCTTGTTGAAGTCTCTCTCTTCAATCTCTCCATGGGGTTCAATTCTTACCAGGACCCACTTCCCTCCCTCTTCTCTTCCTCAAATTGCTATATTCTGGTGTCTGGACACCAAATCTCAGAAAGGCTGTTTCTCTGGTGCTCACCACTCTGCCATCTTCCCAGAAGTCCCCCAAAATGTTGGTTTTGATGTAAACCTGACACATGTGGTGTGGGTGGATTGGATGGATACTGTGTGATACTGGGTCAGTCCACTGATGGGTTCATAGCTGGGAGTGATGTTAGGAGGTAGAGCCTGGTGGGAAGAGGCGGCTCACGGTGCTGTGACCTGGAAGACATCTCTATCTCTCCATTTCTCTATCTAGCTATCTATCTCTTCCTCTTCCCCTGACCCCTCTCTTCTTCCTGTCTGACACACCATGAGTTGTTTCTCCTTTGACATGCCACCTGGCTTTGGAGCCGAAGTTTGGTCTGAACCTTTTATAAACCTCAGACCAGCATTTGGTCTGAAACCTCCACAAACCATGAGCCAAAATAAACTTTTCCTCCTTTAAATTGTGGGTACTGAGGATTGTGTCTCAGTGACAGGAAAAGTAAGTCAGTAACGGCTAGGCCATGTGAGGTCAGCCTTCGTGAACAGATTCATGCTGTTATTGTGGAAGTCGGTCAGTTCTCAGGGCGGTGGGCTCCTCATCAAAGCACGAGTTTTGTCCGCTTTACTAACCCTGACCTGTATGTCCTTTCCGACCATGTGATGCCTTCTGTCTCACCATGTCATATTGCAGCGAGAAATCCCTCACCAGAGGCAGAACCTTCTGTCATAGACTTCCAGCCTCCAGAAGTATAAGAGATAATTTATGATCTTTATAAATTACCCAGTCTGAGGTATTCTGCTGGAGCAGCACAAGATGAATGATGGTGTCATACAAGCTTGCATATTCACAGGTCCGAGAATTAGGACAGAGTCTAATTTCAAGGACTATGTCTCTTCTTGCCACATTAGCCTTAAGAGAAACATCATATGTGAATAAATACTAACTCTAAAGTATAACAGACCCATGTGTCAGAAGTCACGACACACTCGTGTATGCAAGGCACCTCGCCATTGATAATACACAGAGATCTTATTCTTTAATTCTTGGCTAGGATCAATATACAGGCATTTAAAATGTTTTTTCATAGAGTAGTTCTAGTCAGCTGGGTTTGCAACTGAAATTTTAGTACGGTCTTAGTCCAGTCATTCTGAGTTATCCAGTGGCATATTCTCCTCTAAGACTTGTAACAGTTGCAGAAAAGTTGATGCGAATATCATCTGAGTGTTGAGACGTCCAGGCTTCTTTCTCCCATTACAAACTGTACAGGATCTTGAGCTTGCTAACGTGAATTTTATTTCTTGGGTTGTTGAGAAGCTTTGAAAATAGATGAGGCTATACTGATGAAAATGCTTAATTAATATTTTATTTTATTTTTGTCCCTTTAAATTAATGGCAAAGATTTCTTTAAAAACTGATTGTTGTGGGCTGGTGAGATGGCTCAGCGGCATAAGCACCTGCCTAGCAAGCGCAAGGTCCTGAGTTCAACTCCCGGTGCCCACATACGAAAAAAGGGCTGGTGATATCCCTCAGCGGCACAGGCGCCTGCTGGCACGTGAGGTCCTGAGGTCGACCCTCGGTACCCACAAAAAAAAAAAAAATTGATTGTTGTGATGTTTGCTGAGACTTCCCCATTGTCTGCAGAGAGGCTGAACTGGTCTTTGCTACATACAGGCTACTGCTTGATGTTCCTAGAAATATTTTTTAATTGGGGTAAGATATTGGAAGTATTCATAAATGCTCCTTTTTCTTAACTATGATGATATTTCTATTGATTATGGTATCATTTTCTTAGATCAAAAAGCATTCAACTTCTGAAGCAAACACTAACATCATTCAGTACTTTTATGCTTCTTACATTAAGTAAATAATGTGGTAAACTTTGTTTATTCACTTACTTGATTTTAATTCAGTCCATGTACTTGCTTAAGGTTTAGTTTACTTATCGGATTGCCAAAGCTGCTCTTTTCTGTTACTAATTCTACAATCAAATGTTCTGTATAAATATATAAAGATGCATTTTTAAAAGTATAAATGCCTTTTCATCCCACGGGAAAAAAACTGGATTTACAATAAAATTAAAACAAAAGCAGAATTTTTGATAGTAGTAACATAATCATATGATTATATATTTTGTTCTTTTCCATTAGCTAGAGAGAAAGCATGTCATAAAATAAGTGACACAATCCCAGCATCCTAGAAGAACCTGAAGAGTCCTGAGCACTAGACTTTGCATTTAACTGTGAGCACCAATAGGTTGCTTATTCATCTCCCTTCTTCAATTAATATCCTAGGAAATAAATGTCTAGAAGTAATGCACCTTCAAATTCAATTGTTTCAGCCGAACTTGGAGGGGATAAGCACTTTTTCAATGTCTTCCTGGAGCCAAATTTGATGTAAAACTTAAAATGTTAATCCTAAAATACAATTATTTTACTCTTTGTTTCCAGATCTATGTCATATCATTCACAGAGTTTGAAGTGTTTTCTGAAAAGTGTTGTTAACATTAATATATTTTCTTCTCAGGCTTCTGGGGTTGGTGACAGCGATATTCAGGCACAGGTACAGAGAGATGAAACGGTGTTCAAGATTTCAGAGAGACTGTCAGAAGTTCAGAATCTGTTCTGTACATTGCCAATTACAAGATCTCTAAGCCTTACCTCAAAAACAAAAGGGAGAACTAATCATACAGTCCAATAGTATGGTAGGACACACGGAATTCTTTAATAGTTACGAAAATAATTTGGGAATTGTGGCAAAGTAATTGATTTCCTCAAAATGTCCTTTCAGGCACCATAAGACTAAAGCATAATAAGGGAGGATGAACTTTGTTTGAACTTAGCAGACTAGCATTTTTTATCACTGTTAATATGTTTCACTTACATTAATAGGTCTCTATGAGTTCCCTCTTGCGGCTAATCTAAAATATGAAGAAGCCTATTTTCTTCATTTACCTAAGATAGCGCTGCGTGAAGAAGATAAGACTGTAATCGGCAGGCATGCGAGAGATTTGTGTCTCACATTCTTCTCTGGAGCGGTTTTTTAAATCTGTTGATGATTAAAATACATATTTTATGCCACTGGGGAGAAATATATTTTCTCCAATTATTTTTCCTGGTTATTTCTAAACCCATCAGAATTGTAGACTGAATTATAACTCAAATACTGTCCTAGGAAATAGTAAAAATGGTTTCTATGCGTATACTAATACAGAATGCATATAAAGAATATTTTTGTCTCAACAAGGAAATAAATGTTATAACTCTTGTCATCCATAAATATTCTGGGGAATTAAAAGGCATTATTTTTAAGTTTTAAATTGTGCTGCTCTATGGACTCATCCTAACAAAATTTAACTATAAAATTCATGTTTGATGGTTTTGTGTATCATAATACCATCATTTAGGTTCATGTCTATTTTATCTTCTTTAATAAATTATTGTTATGAAAATCAGATCCATGTCTCATTTAACTCCATATCGCTTCCAAAATTTTGGTCCAGCGCTTGGATATATAGTTTCTAAATAATGCAGAATGCAATGATGAATTCTCATAATCATGAAATTATATTGAATGTACACAATATGTGGATATTTGGATCATCATGAATACTAAAAATATGTAATTTCAAGGAAAAACAAGCAAACATGTAATTTCAATGAAAGACAAGTGAACAAAATGAGTGATTTATAATCATATATACAGATATTTCCAAATAAGTCAATAAATTGTTAAATTATTCATACTGGACTAAATGTGAGAATTTCTTAAGAGAAAAATAAACTACAGATCATGATTTCCAAGGATTATAAACATGGGATGTTAGCAAAGGCTATGTTGCTTATCATTTTAATACATATGCTGAAAACCCATATTTTTCTGAGAATTATATCATGTCCTATAAAATGACAGTAAAAAATCATGTATCGAGTAATTTCACATGTTGACATAGCCTTTATAATCAGAAGAGGAAAAAATATAACACATACATACACACAGGTGCACACACAACACATCATCCTTCTAATTATGTACAGGTGTAGAGTAGAATCTACGGGTGTAGATATTACATACTTCACATTTCTATCCAGAAAGAGAGATCCACAAGACTTTCAGTGATCGTGTTTGTTTTGGTCCTCAGTCTTCTGCAGATGCGCATTGCTTCTCTCTCCAAGAAAACTGCTCAAATTCAGCACACTCCCTTCTTCTTTCGACGGTATGAACTTGCTATTGTTTACCTAATGATTGTTTTCTGCAGGCTGGATGCCCTTGCCAAACCTTCCTTTCTACAAAGCATTTCTGGTACAAGGTTTGTATTTGCAAGATTTTGTAAATTCATATGGAAGATTTTATAAATTTGGGTAATACAGAGGGGTTATAGTAATGCAAAATGTAGGTTACATATTAAAAAGAGAGTTGCTCATTTCACTGTAGCTTGTAGAATCCCGGATCCCCAAACACAACCATTCTGGGTGTGAAGTCCAGCCTTTGTACCTGTTTTAAACCTCCTTAAAGTGTCATGCTTAACGCATTTCTCTCTTACAGGTTGATAAGAAGAGAATGCAGAGCTGCTTTTGCTTTTTTCTATCTTGGAACAAAACTGGAAAAAGCAGGAAGAACCACAAAATTAGATGTAAAGATATTTCCAAATATATCAATAATCACAGTGAATATTAAAATACAAATCTTTGAAGAATTGATGCACATATTGGAATTAGTAGAAAAACAGACAAAAATACAACTGTAAGCCACTTAAAATAAAGAAAAATAAGTGTTCCATGTTAATACAATAATACACATGATTTTCCGTAAAACAATATCCTTGAACCAATTTCATCTCCATATATAAACAGTGACCGAAAATTCTTTAAATGCGCATTTGCATTTTTATACAAATAGGTAGTATTTAAAATATTTTTAAAAGATGTATAAGTTTAAGATATAGAAAAGAATTATAGATTCAAGTAAACATATTATTATATGTTATTTATTGTCTAAAAATTCCTATTTTAAATATCCTAATTTCTTCTACATTCAATCAATTTCATATCAAAATTCCATTTTTTCATAGAAATTCTTATGCAAATTATTAAATATAGATGGAAATTCAAGTTCTTAAAATGAGCAACATGCTTCTAGTAAAAGCAAGCAAACTCACAAATTAAAACTTAAAATCAAGCTTGAAAGCATGGCTAGGTGACTTTAATATGAGTGTTACAATACTGGACACTATCTGGCTTGGGTGGTGATTTGATCTAAGGCCTTGGATTTATGAGCACAGCAAGAGGAGAATTTGAATTGAGTGCCAGTGCTCGAGGTGTTAGTCTTGATAAGTTATCTCTCTAGTTACCCCAGTCTTATTTTCCAGGGGCGGTTACTTCCTGTCACAAATAGCTGAGTTACCTTTGTCTGGGCCTGGCATCCTTTAGCACAAAAATATAACATGTCAGATGTTACATCTCACTGATTTTTAGCCTAAAGACAAAACAGTATGTTTGTTTAGAATATGGTTAAACACGAGTACAGGATATTGTTTTGGTTTAAGTTTGCATTTGTTGACAATTAAATATATATTAAATAAATTATATGTATTAATATAGTTCATTATATTTGTAATGATTATAAACAATTCTATTTTAATAAATAAATGCAATATATTATATAATATATACTTTCATAATTGTATATATTATTACGTACTATGCATGTGTATGTATTATACATGTTATATATTTTAGATACTCTGAATGTGCTATGCCTAACGTGTCTTTAGTACAAATGTCTGTCATTCAAATGACCGGTTCCACACAGACATGTTTATCTGATCGATTGCCGTGTTTGCATTTCATCACCAAAGTCTGACTGAAGGAGCAGAATTCTAAATGACTGTTAATGTCCAGCCACTTTTTAAAAAAAAATTCTTATCTCCTACCACCTCACACTAATACCACCAAGATAATATTTGAGCTGGAAAAAAATCAACTTGCTTTTAGACGTGCACACAAGAAAATTAAAGTTCTACATACTGTCCAAACTCTGTGTTTTTGTATTCATGAATTACTAGGAAACAGTGTAGAAACAAGGCATTATAAAATTTTAAAAAGTACTTACCAATGTTTTCACCACTGGGAAATCAAAACCTATCCCCCATTTTCTCTATTTTGCCAGTTACTGATAGATAAAGAGACCTGCTAAAGACTGCTACAGAGAAAACCTTTAGGAAATGCATCGCTGTATTTCAATGAATCTTTTCTATGCCGTGTGCCTTCTCAGTGGCCTAATAGCATGGTTACACATTTTTTATTCTCAGAAGTGTTAAGTGGTATCCTTTTCAGAGCATGAGGACCAGTTCAGGTAAGAAGCTGTCTTCACAGAGGCCAAGTTGTTGGGCTGCACTGGGAGAAGGGAGTGGTTTTTCTGCCTGAAGCTCTGGAGAATCTAGGCTGGCTGTTCACGAAGCATTGCTTTCATGGAGAGCAGTAACTCACATTTGCAGGAAGAGGCAGAGTGATGGCATGCTTGCACTTGGTCTCTGAACATTCCACTCAACTGTTTTGAGTTTCAAGACAAAAAGACTTTACCCAACATTAGGAATTTTATACCAATAGAGGAAAGATGAAAGAAAATGAAAACTGGGTGTGGTGGCACAGGCATGTGATCCCAGCATGTTGAGGCTGAGGCAAGAGGATTCTAAATTTAGGCCCAGCCAGGGCAACTTTGGGAGCCTGTCTCAAAATTGAAAAAAAAAAAAAATTATAAAAGGGAATGGAGATAGAGCTCAGATGGAAGGACCTGGGTTCACTTCCTAGTAATAAATACAGAGAGGGATGGAGAGAGGGAAAGAGAGAGAGAGAGAGAGAAGGAGATGGAGAGAGTGAGAACGAGAGGGAGAAGGAGGGGGAGAAGGAGAGGGAGAGGAAGAATAAAATCATCTAATGAAACCTATGTGTGGTAGGAGGAGAGAAATCTCATCTCTGCTTTGGCTCTTTTATATAAGAAGAGTATTACAGAGAACTGTCACCAGTGGGTGAGTGGATGGTAGATCTCAGAATTCTAAAGTGTTGGCTTTATACTGTATTTTCCTTTCCTTCTTCAAGTCACTTACTTGCTGCTGATTCCTCCAACAGTGTAGGTGGTATTCGAAAGGGAGGAGGGTTGAATTCACTGTAAGGGTTTACCTCTTACCTACACAATGAGTGAGCTACCCATTAATGTATTCATCAGGCAGTAATGCAGAACAGAAACCCACAAATTCTCTCTCTCTCTCCCCCATGCCTCTTCTACATTTATTGCACACCTGCTATATACTAGATGCTATGCTATGCATTAGTGATAAAGTTCTGAACAAAGAGATATTTCATTATTTCCAGAATGGGAATGGGAATGTTAACGTCTACAAACATCTACTAGAATTAAATAAGTTAACCTAGTACAATGCATTGTCACACAGAATAGGCACTATTGGTTATTATTTTCTTTAAGTATAGTAGCTTGAAAAGGGAGTTAGATAACTTAGATAACAATGGTTCATTGAAGCATTCCTTTAGCGTTTAGATGACATCACTCTGCACAGTCTCTGTGATTTCAAGAATGATCGTGTCTGTGCGATGCACACAAGGACCCCCTGGCAGCCACAGAAGCCATAATTTGCCTGGAGTTTGCTGCTCCTCGAACCCCTGAAATTCTGCCTCAGAGTCCTTACACAACCTTCTAGGTTGGTATTGCTTTATAGAATCACAATGCCAACCACACCTCTCATTTTAAATTTTTGTTTTTAGGGACAAGATACTATATGTATGAAAATAACCATGTAATAAAGTTCATATTTTGCTAGATGTGCATGTGTGAAACAAACGAGGATAAACTAAGCAAAGGAGTTAGGAATTGCCCGAGTGGAGGGAGTTCAGTTTTAATGGAATGGCTTAAATTTGATAATAGAGTCAGTCATAACAGGCTATAGGTGAAACTGAACTATGCAGTTAGCTGAGGTCAGAAGGAGCTAGGAATACAAGGGAAAGAAATTTCAAAGAATACACACAAAAAAATTGAAAACTCATTTGTCACTAAGAAGTGAATGGAGAGGAAAAATTTCTGAGGAGAAAAATGACGTGTCCCATTTTGAAGATGCAAAATTTAGAATATTTTAGTGGATTTACCATGTAGAAAGTTAGAGCTGCAAGTTTTGGGTTTACAAGGAAGTCTATTTTAGGAAAGAAACATAGAAAATCGATAAATTTCATTAATTATAATTGATATATAACATGACACACATCATCTGTAATATTACTTATATTTATTGTTTTTTGTTTTTGTTTTTTTGTTTTCTGTTTTGGTACTGGGAATCGAATATTTATATTTAATAATTAACCCTTTTTCCTGAAATTCGAACTAACCTTGGAATCCTGCATTTTATCTGTCAAACGTACTGTAGCAGAAAATGCCCCCCACAGCCAGTATACTTGTTTCTTAGTTGCCCAGGTGATAGTTCCCGTTCCAGTTCCGGTTGCTCCTGTCTCAGAAACGGCCGGTCACTCTGATGCACATCTGGTCACTATGATGCATATTGTAAGAACCAATCCCCAGCTGACAAGCCATTCTGCCTCTGTACTTCCTTCTTGTTTATCTCATATAAGCCCTAGACCACCAGAGAGCAGGGCCTGAAATTCTGGGAATGATCCCGATCAGTGCCTGTAGATGTAAATAAATCTGCCTCCAAATCCTGGGTGTCGTTTCGGTGTTTCTGCTCGCCCTTGCAGTACACCGGTAGGAAAGAGAAGCAGCACACAAGAAGTCTGGGAGCTCAGATTGTTGGTTGGGTCAGAAGAAACTAGCCAAGGTGGAAGAGAGGGAGTGGACAGCAAGGAAGAAAGAATTCCAAAAATAAGGCTGAAAATCTGGAGTGGTAGCATTAAATAGGTGAGAGGTTAAAAAAAAAAAAAAAGTCTAGTAAAAAGCAAAGGATTTGGTTTTCTCTGAGAGTGTCAACATCTTATTCACAGAAATAAGTACAAAAGAAGACTACATGGCAAAGATGCATGCAGTGAACACTGTGTGTATGGATGTGAGTGTGTGTGTGTGTGTGTGTGTGTGTGTGTGTGTGAGTGGGGGTGGGGCAGAGCTGGGTTGTAAAGTTCTATGTTCATGGCTCTATTTTGACACAATAAGGCCACCGATGGGGATGAGAGAAACAAGCCTTAAAGAACTGAAGTTTGAGAATATCATAGAAACAAACATAGTTTGCTTTTATTTTAAAGCAAAATTATACTTTCAATTCCATTGTATTTTATATACGTCTCATTTTGATTATCTTCTTTGGTGTAAACATATTTATATATAGAACACATGAAAAAGTTTTTAATTAAGCTGGTAACAAGTTTAATTACTGGATAATATATAATGTAGATTTGAAATAATAAATCTTACATACTTTGGTCTTTGCTTCTCTGACTTCGTATGCAACCTCCAGAAAAAAATGGACTGTCTTTTCTGTGAAGCAGCATTAGTTGTTTTATTTTTTAATTTTTTTATTTTTTATATGCGGGTACTGGGAGTCGAACTCAGGACCTCACACTTGCCAGGCAGGCGCTTATGCCGCTGAGCTATATCACCGGCCCTAGTAGTCTTATTTGTGTTGAGTAATATGTAAGATATTTAAAAACAGCACTAATATGGAAGTAGGTTCTAGCCATCAAGTTGCAAACAATACACTATATCTTGCAAACCAGGGCATTTTAGGATGTGTAGAGAGACACTGGTAACTATTTGCTGGGACAACAAGTATAAATTGGAATATTCTAGGAAAACTAAATAAAAATAAACAAACTTTAAATCTCCCCATAATGGAGATTGTATCTGTTCCTTGACTGAGGAAACTGAGAGGAATTCAATAATGTTTTACTTTAAGACTTGCTAGTACTGCATTATACAATAAAGAAGTATTTATTTCAAGATTTTTATAAATTCTTACATTGACAAATACCTACAAAAATACCTTGAACTATTTTATTCTGTGAGCAAAGCAAGATATACAGCTAAATCAGCAAAGGCTGTCAAGCTGCCAATAAAATGCAAGTCCCAAGATAGCATTCTCCTACAATGATACAAAATAGTGTGTGTTGAAATTGCTTTCAGAGTCATTGTTATGGTTTAAATATTAAATTCACACAATTGTCTCACATGTTCAGATGTGGGACTTTTGGAAGATGACTGAATCATGGGAGCAGCTGAATATGCTCTTAGGAGGTGGGACTGGGTTTGTGGGGAATCACTGGTGTGTGACTCAAATGATTCGGGAATCATCGGGTGCATTCTTGTCCCCAACTCATCTTTACTCTCTCTGCTTCTTGGCTGCCATGGGTTGAGCAGCTTTCCTCTGCCAGGCCTTTCTACCATCTTTTTCTGCCTTGGAGCCACCTGACCACAGACTGAGTCCCCCAAAACTTGAGCCAAATTAAACCTGTCCTCCTTTAAGTTGTACACATTAAGTATTTTGTCCTTGCAATGGGAAAGCTGACTAATACATGTAATAACTACCGGAGAACCAGGGTTGTTTTTGTAACTATACCTGACTGTGTGATTTAGAAGCTTTTGGAACTGGTTTTCAGGAAGGGTTTGAAAAAGTTTGGAAATGCAGATTAGAGAAACTCAAGTGTGTTGTAAATTGTGCTTGATGGGCAATACAGGTCAGAGCCCAGAAGACCAGAATGCTAATACAGTTGCAGACAGTAAAGGTCAGTCATGCCATTTCAGGCAGGAATGAAGATCATATTGGAAACTAAACTAGAGACATTCATGTTCCATTCAGGCAAAGAATTTGTTTATGTTTTGTTCAGTTCCTATGACTTCCTGTGAGGCCGAATTTAAAGTTGGTGGATTAATTTATTTGGTGAAGGAAATTTCAAGGCAGCCCAATGATCAGTCCATAACATGGGTAATGCTGGCCACATTTAATCAGATTTATAGTGATAATCATGAAGGAAAAGCAGAGCTGAATGATTTGAAAAACGCTGCAGCTTGGCCAAAAATGTAGAACCTATAAAGCTGGGTCTTAAGAGAAAATGGTTGCTGAAAAAATTAGAATTAAAAGAAGTCATGTACTTTGAATCAGGACAATAGGAAAGATGCCTCGAGCACATCTCAGAAAATGGATGTGGGGTGCTCTCCTCATCAGTGGATAAATCTATTGATGAGTTCAGAGCTGAATGCATGGAAATTGGTCACTGGGGGCATGATCTTGTCCACAGCTCCACCCATTTTTCTCTGCTTCTTAGCTGCCAAAGATTGAGCAGATATCCTCCACCAGGCTTTTCCAGCAAACAGTTTTCTCCCTTGCAGTCAGCCAGCCATGGACTGACTCCTCCAAAACTGTGAGCCAAATTAAACCTCTCCTGCTCTAAGTTGTGATTGTTGGGTATTTTGTCTCAGTGATGAGAAAGCTGATGAATATAATCATATTTTTCTTCATATTATTTAAATATAAAAATGACCAAACTGTCAAATAAAGACCCCCCCACACTCTGCTATTCTTTTTTGATTATAATGATGTGTATTCTGATGTCTTGACTATTTGGTACCATGATTAAGATCATGTTATAAGTTCATTCTATCATATTCTCTATAACTTGCATATATCTTTTAGGAAAATCTTTTTATTATTCTGAAATAATAAATTATGAGCATAGTTTACTTTTCACCAAATTTTGAGTGCATATCCTAAAAGATTGATAGATGCCTACTAATTTCAGTGCTCAATATAATTAACATATGTCTATCATCAGTATCACAGACCATACGAAGTCATTTTTGATAAGTCTGCATAGAAGAAGCTTAACTGTAACATTCTTTTATATGCTGCTACTATTGTATGGAATGAATCACTGAAAATAATGATCATCTAATCAGTTTTCAAGGTCTCTAATGCTTAATTCATTCATCTGTTTTTATCTCATATCTAGTCATTTAGTAAGATTAATTGACCCGAACATTCCTATAATCCATATAATGATCCTCTTCCCTTGGGCCAAGACTCCAGATCTTTGCTATTGCTAGTCCATACTGGAGATCATTAAATGCTCTTCTCTGGTTCTTACTGCTCACCATTTGGCTTTGCACCTGGTGCTAACTGATGTAACCATAAGACTTTACTCCCTAGTTAATTATGGCTTATCTAATAGGAGTGACCATTGATTTAAAAGCAACTGAGTTATCACTTTGTCATTGTTGTTGTAAAAGGCAAGTTAGGCTTCCTAATTTCTTTCTTCACTCTGTCTAGGATTCTCTCTCTGGAATCCAGTCAGTATAGTAGTAGTGCCTATTTGAATCCTCCTTCTTCTGAGCTTTCTCAAGCTGCCCGCCCTCTCCCACCTCCACAAGACCCTTCTCCCTTGCTGTTTGGACTCATCCTTAGCAGTGAGATTCTATCCCTTTTATGAATGTTTATCTTTGCAGTCACACTCTCCTGCCTTCTTTGAGCTGGTCTAAGGAACTGTGCTTGCATTACAAAGAGGCCGAGCTGGCACACCACAACCCAAACTGCAGTGGGGTTCCATCTTCTCCTAACACCAATCTCATCATGTGTGTTAATATTGCAAAACTTTAAACACCCACTGATCTGACATCGATTGCATGTCAGGCCTCACTTCTTAATCGTCACACTGTATTTCCTCCCCCTATTTTATCTGCTATATGCTCATTTGTCTGGTGCCAAATTATGTGACATCATCTCTGAAAATTTCTATACGACGCATAACAACAACTATAGGTCGTGTGTCCTTCTTGTGCCTTCATGAAGGTTCATGTGCTTCCCTTCTTAGAATTTGTCAACTCTTCCTCACAGTCTCTTTGTTCATGTAAAGATTTGCATTTTTAATCATGGAGATTCGAAGCAGGTCTATTCCTGGGACTCGGGAAGAAGACACTGATATTATACCACGCCTTTCTTGAGGCCATGTGAGCTGACAAGACAGCCCCTTGATTCCAGATGTGAAGCAACAGGAAGTGAACACAGCAGGAGCATAAGACAAATTAAGAGCAGTGTCGCACGGAGGGGCCGGTGGAAATACAAGAGGAAAGGTTTCTTCAGCTTCTGCGGTTACAGAATTCAGAAGATGTGGTGACACTTAACGGAAAAATTCACGTAATTTTACTCTACAATGCCCGTTTTTTCTCTTTTAAATGTATTCTACATTTTCAACACACCAGCAGTAGAAATCTAGATTACACGTACTTGTTGAAGTCCAACTTGTACGTTTGTGTGTGTGTGTGTGTAAATTATAACATCTGAGTATGACATCATCCCAAGTTACGGCCCTAATGCATTTTGCCTCTGTCCTCATGTCTAAGGATTTAGTATAATGACCCAGAGTCTAAGTTTAGGGGTTTAAGGCAAAATAGCTGCTGTCAGGTTAATGCCATACTCTGTGGTTTAAGGTCAGAGCGCATGCATTTACCAGAACTGCTTGCCTTGTGGAATTAGAAGGTCGCATCTTTGCAAAGCTGAGTCTTCAGGGAACAAGCGGTACAGACAGCAGGCTCGGAGCTGGTTCCAAGTTTTGAGAACTTCCGCAACCAGGGATCGTACGCATTGTATTTGTAAGAAATTGTGGCTAAAAATGAAATAATTTTGTTTTATTTTCTGTGTGATTTTCTCATGGGTATAGTAAGTTGTTAGAACATAAATCCTTCCTTGTGAAGTTGTTCAGCCCTAACTTTATAGTACAATGTGTGGCTGTATAATTCTTTGTCTCAGGGGCACTGGGAAAAGTCTTACTCAGATACTAAAGGAAATGAAATTTCAAAACTGATTTACATATAATTAAGGCTCTAGGAACTTAGTCTTATTTTGGGCTTTGTACCTTGATTTTCTTCTTTCTAGTTCCTTATCTCAAATCTACCTCATTTTATTTTATTTATACCAATTTTATTATATATGTTTATTATTTCTTTTGCTTGGAAAGGTAGGACATTTAACCAGTTTGTGCCTCCATCTTTTGATAGAAATGTACCATTTGTCTCAGATACTTTGTAATCCAAATCATTTTCAAGGTGGCTGCATTGAAACTTCAGATTTTTTGTGTGTAATAAGATATACTAGAAGAATTAAAGTCCACTAATTCAAAGATAAATTAAGTGCAACGCAAAGAACATGGCTTTTTATTTTATCTTTAGCCACATTCGTTTTCATTTCTGGATTCAACTTTTAGAAAATTGCATATCTAGAAAGAGGCTTACATTGATAACAAATTACGAACAATTTTCCAGACATAACTTATTTTAAATCCATACACATTTTATTGAACTATTTTCATAAATCCATTTAAGCAAAATCTCCTTAAACCTCTGTTTTATGATCTAGGTCACCCCATCCCATATGGAACATATTCGTGAATTAATTTACCTTGCCAAGAAATTGAAGACAATACCACATAGGAAGCAAACTTTATCAAATCCTTTTTTATTTGAGTATATTGTTTTCTAATACCATTGGTGTTGTTATTCTGTATCAGCGACTCTCAATCTGTACATTTTATTAAGAGTGCATCATGCTGTAACTGCCTAACTTTTTGATAAAACATGATTCCACATGCAAAAATTAAATTTACTATAAATTTATTTGCAATTATTAAAGCATAAATAGCTTTACCACTATTTCTTGGAAACAGGCCCTAATTCAAAAGATCTTTTAATGCGTTTATTCTCCATAACATTAACCTTTGTTAAAGCAATATACTGACAATGTTTACATAGTAATGAAAGTATCTCCATTTCTTTTCAAGCAGTAAGGTTCCTAAGTGTATCTTCAGACTCATCAAAATGATGATTTATTCCTGATGTTTAAAATACTAAATACAATCCATTAATATGCTAATGTAGCACCCTATAAAAATGTATAATTTTCTTGATGACAATTTCTGTTTAAATATAAATTTCTGATAGATGGCTTAAAGAGATATTTGTAAAAACATTTTGTCCATGTAATACACAGAAAATCAATGCTGTTTAATAATCCTCTGGTTAATTTTGCATTTTTAAATTTAATGAAAAGACAATAAATTATAAAATGCATTCTTATTTATTTTGACTGAGTAGTATTAAAACAGATTACTACTACCAAATCTAATAACAATTTCCAGAAGTAATCAGTTTCTAAAAGAGCATGAGTAGCATCTCTGGATAGATTGCACCTCTGAGGAAGAACGTTCCTCATCACCGCAACTGGAGAAAACTTTCCAGTAAGCACCCGTGCAGCACAGTGGTAAAAGTCCCTTACACGACTGGACATAATGCGTCCTTCCTTTGGCCTTTCATTTATCCACATACAGAAGTGTCTTTCTTCCTCACTCTTTACTCTTCAAACTCCCGCTTAACTGTCCTCCATCCTCACTCTTTCAAGCAGTCACCTGCATTTCTACTTAATTGAGAAAACTGAATCGATCATGAAAGACAAATGCACCTTGTATTCTGTACAGTACAGAATAGCCAGCATTACTGGCATGTTTGTAAACCCAGGGTGAAAAATTTCAGCCTTCACCAGTATGTTATCGAGCCTCAGATTTTCATAGATGTCCTTTCTCTGTTTGAGGTTATTTCCTGCCATTTCGCTCCTGCTGATACTTTTGATCACTGAGGTGTTAAATGATTTTAAATGTTTTCATATGCTTTATTGGCACTCCCCAAATAATATTATGATCCTCCTTCTATCCCGCTAATATAATGAAGTACATTAATTGACCTTTAAATGGCTATATGGGCAATCTTGCTATATGGGCAAAATTCTCTTGATCATGGTATACTTTTTATACATTACTGAATTTTATTTGTTACTATTATAAATAAAGACTTTGTTCTCTTTATTCATAAAACACATTGATCAGAATTATTTTCTTTCCTGCTTGC
The DNA here is from genome assembly GCA_028451465.1 of Erethizon dorsatum. NCBI lineage: Eukaryota > Metazoa > Chordata > Mammalia > Rodentia > Erethizontidae > Erethizon > Erethizon dorsatum. The sequence goes on along the minus strand of CM051826.1, from coordinate 134,759,878 downwards.
TTTAATTTCTTTGCTATGTTTTGGGCATGTGTGAGTGGTTATGCTAGCCATAAATTATGCAACGATCTCTCTTCCTTTGTATCCTGAATTATTTTATGGAAATTGTCACTATTTCATCTCTCAGGTTTGATAAAATTCACCAAAGACTTTGGAGCTGGGGCTCTTTTTTGAGGTTCGTTAATAAAATTTCAATTTCTTTATTAGGCCTAGGATATACTCTGTTTCCTCTTGTGTCAGTTTTGATGAATTGATCTTTCATGAAAAGTACTCATTTTATATAATTAGTCTAATTTGGTTTTGTTTTCAATTTTTGTTGTTTTTCATTTTTCATTGCATTGTGATCCAAGTTTTGTATTTCTACTTCATATAATGAGGTTTACTTTGTCTTTTAATATGTAATAAATTTGTCAATATGATGTTTATTGAAACAAAAATACATTGTCTAGTATTGTCTAATATTTTAAATGCTGGTTTATATCTATAAGACATATGGTATTTATTTATTTATTCATTTAGTTAGAGACAGAGTTTCACTACATAGCCCAGGCTGGCCTTGAACTCCCAGTGATCCTCCTGCCTTGTATTTCTGGATGCTGGTAATACAGGCATGCATCATTATGCCCAGTATTTTTATCATACTGTTTTATGTTTATCTTTCTTGTTTTTGTGTTCTTGATTTTTCTAACTGATATTGGTGTTTTAAAGTCTTCTCTCTATTTTTTCCTACTTCTCCTTGTCTCTCATGCAATGTTTGGTTTATGGATTATGTTTATTTTACTTTTTGTTGTGTTGTGTAGATAGTCATAACTGTTATGCATTATTGTGAATGTGGTATTTAGAATTTAAAGTTGAACTTTATTGTCATACTTAATACTTGGGGCCTGAACTTTGCCTTGCCTATTAGCAAAATGGTAAAACCTCCTGTCTTATTTTCTTTTCCTTTAATGGTATATGTCTCTTATTATTTTAGTTTTAGTCATTCAGAATCATATCACTTTGGATACGCATCTTGAATATACTATTGAGTTTTGCTTTGTGAGATCTTTTCAGGTTTTTTGTTTGTTTAATAGGTGACAACCCATCAACATTTTTAATACAATGGCATGCTTAGTTTTAACTATTTCATGACATTTTTGTTATGATCATTGGGACCATAGGTTATCTTCTTTATATTCTTCCAGGCAGCTAGTTTTTGTTGTCTGGGGCCTGATTCTCTTATTGTACATTACACTAATCTTTTCATTTGGTGGCTAAGTTTATATTAATAGTATTTATAGTTCTGTAATCTTTTTCTCACTTAAACTTTATATAGGTTTTGTGACTATAAAACTTACCCTTAGACTCCTTTTTGCTTATGTAAAACTCCATGATATTCTTCTACAGTTTTTTCCTCTGTTAGCTTTCCAAATATAAAATTGTGCTATTTATAACTTGTCAACATAAGTATCAGTTATATATTAGTTATGATCTTTGTGCTAATAATTTAGTCATTATCTATTTTTAAATAAATAAAATAGTTTATATATAAATATAAAAGTATTTATATGAAACATAAACACATATATCATGGAATAAATGCATATAAAATAGATGGCATATAAATGAATATATTTGATTTATAACTAAATATGTATATATTTTGCAAAAATTTCTATTATCCTATCTTAGGTAGAAAGAATTTTTCAGGAAAAAGATTCTAAGTACATGCTTGCATTTTTAAAACCTTATAAATTTCATTCTTGCAATATATCTTTGGTTTACACATTCTTTTAGGAGAACCTTACTGAATTTTATTGCCTGTTGTATCAATAATCAGGAATTCTGACACTGATCTGGTTTTGTTTTCTTTTTAAGTCAGTGTTGTCCTTTTACCTGAAGACCTTAGCTTTTGTCTCTTATCTTTATTGTCTAATAGTTTTGACAGGATATATGATAGATTTGATATCTCTGGGTCACTATTCACAGATACACAGATTCCGGTGCACATTTGCTTCTACTATGTGTTCTCAGACTAATGTTTACACACTATTTTTTTCTGCTTTCATTTTTTTCAAATGCATGCCTATGAATTTGTGCCCATGTGTGTTGTGTATGTGTGTACATGTTGTGTTAATGTATGTATAGGTGTGCGTAGAGAAAGAGAGAACAGCATTGGGTGGGGAGGAAATCAAACAATGAAAAACAACAGATTAAGGAACATAAAATCTATTCAAGAGAAAGGTTTGGATCAAAGCTCTCTGTCAGGGACTACTTTATCATATTGGAAGATTGCTGAATGAGACACTCCCAGCATATTGTTCATTTTGGAGTGTAGCACTTGCTTTATAATTGTTTTGGTGGGAGAAATATTTTAGAACAAATTACTTAATATATAATATTAATAAATAATATAATATAACTGTATAATAACATTAATTGCTCTATATAGTAATTAATATATAATTAGTTAATATATATTAATATATATTACTATAATAGTAATATATAATTGTTATATAATATTCAATATAATAAATATAAAAATATAATGTATAATACCAGATATTTTTATCTTGTACATTATGACCTTATAAACTATACATACATGTGGAATAGTTCACACAGCTAATAAACAAATGGATAGCTTTTCACAGTGATTGTTTTCAGTGATAGCACATATTCACACTCTTTACATTTTTCAGGAGAATAATGTCATTAACTATACTCACCTTGCTGTACAAAGAGGTCTTGAAATTTCTTTTACCTGTCTAGCTGTAAGTATTTATCCTTTCACCAGTGTCTTCTTTCTTATCCCCTGCATAGTCCCAGACCTCTAGCAACCAACTAGTAATTAAGTAAAGTAAACTGGGCACAGGGATTTAAATTCCACATAATTTTATTCATACGTGGAGTAAAAACAATCTAAAAATGTTGATCCCATAGAGGCAGAGATGGAGATTTTTATTGCCTGACTTTTCAGGCATGAGTTCTACAATTCCAATCAAATACAACAGAGTTCACTGTAGTCTTCTTCCCTTCTTTATTTGCAACTTCTTTTCTCAGTCATGAAAAAAGCCTGATCCTGATCACCTGCAATGTAGTTCCAGATTTGCTCAGCGTTATGATAACTACCCATTTATAGTGTCTTCATCCACGCTGTAAAAATAGCCAACTGATGCAGAAATTAGGCTGGTATTTTCAAAAGACAGGGCAAACGAATGGAGTAAAAGCTTGATGAGTGAAGAACTTAGACTTGACTGCCGTGCACAGAAAATTAGTCTGGGGCCTGGATTCAGCTCTAAACTATAAACGGGGTAAAGAGTGTGTGCCAGGATTAGTAACCATGCTTTATTTACTCAGGGTTTGAGAAAGAATGAATGAAAAAAGGAATGACTGCAATGTAATAATATATTTGGTTCTAAATATTATCTAGGTTAATTATGATTCACTTCTACTCAGGGAACAAGAGACCCAAGGTATGCTTTGGCTCTGATTTGAGGATCAGAATTTGTTTTTCCTGCCTTCACACATTTTTGTGGTAGAGTTTCTTGGTAAATTTTCCAAAGAATATAATATGATCTTAATTTTATTTATAAAAGGATAAATGTAATTGAAAATTTAACATCTATTGAGCTGCAGAATTTTGGAATTTGACTATTAATTTTCTTATGGAATTTGCATTTAATCCTTTGTGTCAGTTTACTAAAGCACCCTTGAGAAAGGTGATTCTTTGAAACTTCTTTTCCAGGAATGTACAAAAAGTTGTTCAGGAGTATCTTATTAATATCAGATTTGAATAGAGAAGTTCCTTTTTTTAAGTGGACTTAGCATGCATAGGATATGCATTCTCTAATAAAATTTTCACTTTTAACTAAGAAGTATAGACTCAGAATTGGGAAAAAACATCTTTCAAATATCTGAGTTTTTTTTTTTTTTTTTTTTTTTTGTGGGTACCGGGGGGTCGACCTCAGGACCTCGCGCGCCAGCAGGCGCCCGTGCCGCTGAGCGATATCACCGGCCCCTTTTTCGTATGTGGGATCTGGGAGTCGAACTCGGGCCCTCGCGCTTGCCGGGCAGGCGCTTAAGCTGCTGAGCCATCTCACCGGCCCCTGAGTTGGTTTTATACTTTAATATAAACTACATATAATATTTCTGAAGATGGAATTTATCAAGAATATTATAAGCTCTGAGTTTCTCTAATGAACCAGTTACCAAAGAAACTGCATGAAATAACTCCATTATAGAGAACAGAGAAGATTTGAAATATATTATTGGACTTATTTAATTTTCCCAGAATTGTAAACCAAAAAAGGTAGTGTTATGAAATCCAAAAAACTTTCTTTGACTTAAAACAAGAATGGTAATTTGAAAAAGAATATTAAATAGGTCATCAAAAGAAAATGAAAATTGTGATTTTTGTCATACTGCCTACATTCCCCATTGCTCTACATATTTCAGAATTTAAATATTTCCTCTGAACTACTTAAATTTTCACTTGCAGAGTTATGTGTCAACACAAGAAATTTTTACAGAGAATCACCACTCTTCAAAATTGATACACAAGTTGTAAATGACTCACTGTAACTTGTTGCTTTATTTATCAAATGAATGGCAGTAAAATCTACCCATATGTTTAAGTTTAAATATGTAGATATGTATATAGATATGAATGATATATGAAATCAAGTTAAACTTGCTTCATCTGTTTTGTATTAGAGAATAGTCATATCTGTATATCTAAAAAGGGAAGGTTAGTAATGGTTGAGAAAATCTGAAAGAAATAAAAAGACAGGCACATACCATTGCATCGTGCACCTTGAATGATTAAAAACTTCTTTTAAAATACCTATTTAAGAACTCCCACTTACAGAGCAGAATTTCAAAACTTGATGTGAATCTCAGTAGTGCCAATATGTACTTATTACTTGCCTTGAATGACACCATGCAATTAAATGAGTGAACAGGAAAACAATCAGAGATACACATAGTAGCTGTGGCGGTGTCATTGTTAGAGATGTAGTCTTCTATGTCTATAAAAATCTGGCTTGAAGAATGTACGTAAGTGAATGTTAACATGTGTGTATACAGATTTTTGGGTTTTATAGGGAGGGAGACCTGGAGTTTAATACTCACTCTCTCACTCTAGCAGTATGCTTGTTGAATTTGTCAGTACTCAACACCAATATTTTCCCATCTTTACAACTAGATGATGGTTGTTGTTATCTCGAGGTGTTGCAGAATATCCTCCCAACGGATATATCTCTACCCTGGAAGCAGCTCACACTGAGCTGGCTCAAAAAAGCCAAATGTAGACATCTCTTCCAACTCCTGGTAAGTGATATCACACTGACAGCTTGGAAGCAGCCATTGGGGAGAATCGATACCATGGAAATCAACAGACGAGGCAAATCACCCCCACCATGACACAGAAACAATTTGAATAGCATGTCATTTAATGGCACATTATATGTACACAATGAATAGTAGTTCTCAAATTATTATTAATCCGTCGAAGTATTTCCTGTCCCCGTATTCATTTATAATTGAGTCTGTACACATGTTTACTAGAGTTTGAGTACAAGTAAATTTAAAGGTTGAAGATCAGTAATATAATGTAATGACAATAACATTTTTTTTGAAATTCTAAATTTCTTTTTTTTTTTCTTTATGTGGGTTCCGGGAGTCGAACTCAGGACCTCCCACTTGCCAGGCAGGCGCTTATGCCGCTGAGCTATATCACCGGCCCCCAAATTTCTAAATTATTCTTCAGGGACTCTCTTAGTATATGACAACTTTATGTTAAATTAGCCAATTTCCTATGGCATAGTAATAAGCATAACATATTCCATTGTTCCTGTCTTTCCAAATAATTTACATTATTGATTTTTCTTTTGGGTTTCAGGGGTTTTTTGTGATTTCATCTTGACATGCATATTTTGTTAAGAGTATGCAGCTTCACTCAGAGTCTGCTACTCTGGAAACAAAATTCTGTAAAGTCTTAAGACACACAATAAAAGTGTTTTAATGTCACATTACAGTGATTTGTCCTGGGCAAAAATACAAAGTGATTCAATTTCTGTGGTTACCATTGGCAGGGCAATACCCCAGATTCCCATTATGGTCAATCTTATAATGGTAGTAACAAGTTTTTGTAGCTCTGCTTTGTATCGTGCTGTGAATTTCAATAGAAATAATGGTTCCAAATTTCCTTAATGGATTTTTTGCCTAGAGTATATGCATTTAGTTGTGAGTGGGTAATACTGTGTGCCAGCTTTCAAAATAGGATAAAATATTGTAGATTATGGTTATAACTTCAATGAATAATTGTTCTTGAAGATGGAATTGGGAGTGCAGTGGAACTACAGAAGAGAAAAAAAATTAAATGGAATAAGATATATAGAACAGAGCAAAGTAAGTTCTATTCTTACGGAAAGAGAATGTAGACTTTTCACTTCTGGTTTTTCTCTGTTGTTAACTCGCTGGTATCTATGTGTGACTAAATAAAAAAAATACTTCTCACATACATTCCCTTCCCTTGGGCATTCTTTTGTTTCTCCATATTCTCCAGAATGTGGGAATCCATTTTTAGCTTTAAATGAAAAGTTTCCAATGGTAACACTAATTTGTCTAAAAAAATGAAAATTTGGATCTGCAACAGAACTCATTACTGTAAATAGGTTGGTGCAATGTAAAAGAAGACTAAATTTCAAATAATTATAAAACATTTTGGAAAGATTTTTGTTGCTTTTCAGTAATAAACCACTTTTGACCCCCTAATCATAAAATTTTATAATATGAGAGTATTTTTGCCCCTATGAGTATTGCTAAAATAAATATCAGACTGTATTCAGGGTTTGGAACCTTTTCATTAGCTTTGAATTTCTTAATTTAGTTAACTGTCAAATAAAAGGAGTCATTGCTTATTTGTGCAGTTGATCTTGATAAATATAGAATTTCCTCCTTCTTTCCTGATAGAGACAAGTGGATTGGACTAGCTCATCCACCATAAAATAACTAGAAACTTCTATGTACTCTTTTACACAGTGGATAAAACACAGCACTAGATTATGATTTCTGAGAGCAGGGGAACACCAAATTCTTGTGTGCTTCCTAGAAGCACATTTTATACCATGGTCCAAAGGCCAGGAACCTGGGCAGAATGTAGCTGTTTTGTTCATGTGAGAAGACAGGGACATGACAAAGTGAACTGGGCTTGCATGCTGCATTGCCATAGAGGAACTGCTGTGGAATTTATCATAGAGAAGCCTTGAAGTGGTTGTCAGTGATCCTTAACTAACTTGACATTCAGCAAAAGGAGAAGTTGATGGACTTACCAATAAAGCCAATAGGATGAGCCTCTGGCAGAGTATCATGATTAATGTACCCAATTCAGTTGCAGGAAAGGGTTTAAATAAATTATAAATAATAGATTAAAAGATGAGTAGCACAACTTGTATTAAGAGATAAGTTAAAAGCTGATATCTGTAACTGAGGTACATTAGATAATCTTGCATTCATTGTAGTTCAAGAATTAATTTATAAAATAAACAATATATACTCAGAGTACAAACTCAGGTTAATAAAATTACAGTACATACACATTTGAAGCACACAAAAAATACGGTGCAAGAAAGTCAGGGTATATTTATTTAAAATTAGCTTTGTTTAAATTATGGTAGACTATGGAGACTTTCTAACTAAAAGGGCTGAGAGGAACGTTCACCCGAGGTGTCCACAAGGTATAAGATACACCTATCAAATAGTGCTGTGCAAAGATGACACAGGTGGAAGAGCAGATTGTTCTTCTTGGTGGGATCACACACAAGAATATTGTTATACAGCTATTCATGGAAAACCAAGTTTGCATTTTACTATTAGTCACTAAATATATCAAAAGTCAAGATGATAAACTATAACTAGCAAAGACATAGCTCTTTAAAATGATGGAGATACAAAGATTGTCAGATATTGGGAGGAGGAAAAAATTCAGTATTGGTGGGCTTACACCACAAAATTGTTAAAGGGATCCTTGTGCAGCAGGGAATCATGCAGTGATTCTAAATCTACAGGAAGGGGTGAAGGTCCCTTCAATCTTGTAATAACCATGCGGTGAGTAAAAATATTTTTTACAATTAAAAAATTCATCTTCAGGAGATAATTGTTAAAAATATCAACAATACATTCTGAGGCTTAAATCATATGGAAAAGTAAAATATATGAAAAGAGTAAGACAAAAGCCAGTAGTGAGAAACTGAAGTGCGCTGTAGAACAGAGTTCTTACAACATATGTGGTTCAGTTGAGAATAGAAATTGGCAAATTAAAGTCATATAAATGTAACCTCTGAACCAAACACTTTTAGCTATAATTAGGAGACGAAAAGGTAAGAAAACTAATGTTGTGGTCAAGGAAACATGATCAATGGGATTAAACACAGTAGCATGGTCAATTTAAATTCAAATATGTCAATAATTATAATAAATGTAAATTGTCTGAATATTCTAACTAAATGGCCTAGATTTTCTGAATGGATAAAAAGGAAAGACTCAAAAACATACTAAATTACTAAAACATGACCCACTTTAAACATAAACGTTCCTGCAGGTTAATTATAAAAAATGATTATATGTCGTGCAATTCTAAATTAATCCAAGGAAAACTCAAATGCATACGGTTTCAGACAAAAATTGAAAACATGGTCTGTGAACAAAAAGATATTTTACAGGGATAAGTTGGTCAGATTTTTATGATGACACAATATTCATAAATATTTATAAATTCAAATTAGTTTCATAATATGTGAACAAGAACTGTAAGGAGAGATAGAGCCACACATCAGTCAGTTTAGACACTGGTCTCTGTTTCTACCATCAGTTTTTAAAACCACTCCAGGACCAAAGGGAACGTAAATGTTATCTTTTAGTGGAGCACATGCGTCTACCTAGTAACTACGATATGTTATGAAGCTACTACATAATTCATCTATTCTTGTTGTATGGTTTTACTAACTTTGGAAATATATTAAAATATAGATGTATAGAACTAGTTAATACATTTTTAGTATATTCCAACAAATGCATTCTAAATTATTACAAACTTCATGCTTGGCCAGTTGAGAATTTAGTGAAAAGCCACAGGAATCTAACGTTCCACCCTTAGGACTGCCCAAGGGTAAAGGTGAGAGTAGATATTGGTGACAAAACCTGCTAACAGATTGGTACAGAACACCAGTTTCCGGCTAGGACGATCATCCCTCCCTTAAAATGTAGACCCACATCTGAAAGAGTAGAGCAAGATATGTGTGTGTATATGTGTGTGTGTGTGTGTGTGTAAGCAGAAGTCAACAAATGACACAGAGCCAGGCTGAGTGTGCCTGACCTTGTCTTACATAAGTTTATAAATAAGACAAGCTAGAGTTTATCTAGGATAAATTTAATTTTAAAGGCAGAAAGAGGCTCGATGAACTTGTGCCTCCACTCCGTGAACTTACAATAATGAAGTTGTTCAACATGAAGAAAACATCAGTGGGGAGAAGAACTACCTTTTTGAACAGAATATGTTTGAAAATACCTGTACTAAAATATCCTGAATTGACAATTCAGGAACTTTCCATATAAAACATTTTAAAATATAATAGCATTAGCAAGTCCTCTCTTTAATACAGGTAAAATTGCCATACTCTGTGGTTACCCTAAAAATAGTCTCAACCATTTTTTGAGTATGTGCAATTCAAATAAAGTGCTACAAGCATCATCTAAAAATAGATTGTAATAAAAGATACTTTATATTTCCATAAAACATTCTAACGAGGGTACACATGTTAAGGTAGAGAAATGTGTCTCACATGAATACCTACCGGGAGTTTGGTAAGTCTCTCTGTAAATAGAACATGCTCTGGAAAGTAATCATTTTCGCATACTAATCAGAAAAATGTCTATGGCGTTCTGGCAAGATTTCATCTGGAATGTAACGTGCATAATACTCCAAAAAGATTCCCTCAGGTATGCAGAAAAACATATAGCAAATCAAATTCCCCTTTTAACTAAATGTGTTAGAAATTGGTGGGCATCAATATCTCGTCTCCTGAAACCTAAGGTGAGTCTGCAGAAGACGAAAGAGAGACACGAGGGAGACCTTTGTCAAGAGAAAAACACCTCCGTATAAACATACTGGATTATGAAGAAGTGAACCAAAGAGAAAACACAAGGTCAGAAATGAACACCGAATCCTCGAGGAATGCCTTTTCCTGCTCTCTGTCATCAGCGTTGTCCTCATTACTCTTATTGTCTTCTGTGTCTCCTATGACAGGGCAGTGGCTGTTTCGAAACATTCAGCCCTCCCAAAACACCCCATGTGTGATCCTTTCCCCGTGTTTCATCAAGGAAATTGGTAGAGATGATAGTCAACTACATCAAGGTCAAACGAAGCAGACAAAAAGAAGCATGTCTGTTTTGTTGAAAATAATTGGAATAGAAAATGATACAGAGGGAAATGAACCAAGAGTTCAAAACCGATAAGACTACAGGGGAAATACAATAAAAAATCATGGAGAACAAAGAAAGTGAACGAGCTTGAGAATTACTTAAGGATTAAGTTGGGAAGGTTAAAGCATGCTAACCCTGATATTCAGGGAATATAAAGTAATAACTGACTTCATTCTTCAATTGAAGAAAGTAGATTCTTGCAATTAACTTTTTCTTTTGTTGTAAGATCTGGCAGAGACAGAATGTCCACACGCACATGCATCCATTCTGCATAACCAAATTTCTTTTTTATAAAATGTTAGGCTAGTTTCATTTTGTTAATAAGTTTTTACTTGAAAAAGCAGAAATTCTTAATCATTCCTGACAATTTTAATAAAATATTTAAATTTTAAATCCATTATTGTACCAAAAAATTTAATATAATTCCTTTGAAAATAATTTATTAAAATATGCCATATAAAACTGAAAGGTTTTAAAAACATTTTAATGCATTTTATTTATTTCCCTCAGGATATCAGTTATTATTAGATAATTTACCCAGAGTTACCCATGGCTATATAGTGTAAGTTTAGCAACTGCAGTCATTTATTTTACCTTTGCAGGTAACTTTAGGCAGAATGTTTTATTTTGAAGCCGGGTAAGAACAACTAAGTTAAAATTTATTTGACTTGATTGCTTACCATTCAACCAATACAAGATTTGGAATCCAAAGTTAGTTTAGATGATATTGAGTGCCATCTATCCAAATCTTGGATTGTAGCTTAAAGTAGATTTCTCCCTGCTAAATTCAGGCTCCAGGCAGAGGAAAAACAAATTGTTCCACTATATACTTAGTCTCAGAAATACACAGAAAATAGAACTTTTATTCATTAGAATAGAAATCAATTTTCCACTTTGGCCATTATGTTTTGATTAGTCCTTGCGAAGATAATCATGTGTCAGTCATTAGTCATATCGAGAATTAGTTATGGAGTGAATTGTTTCTACTCCAGTTTCATAGTTTGAACCTTTATTCCCCAGTGTAACTATATATGGGAAAGATTATTTAAAGAAGGGATCAAGGTTAAATGAATTCACACAAGTGGAGCCCTAATTTAATATAATTAGTGTCCTCATAAGAAGAGAAAGAGACCTCCAAAGACACACACACAGGGAGAAGGCCCAGGGAGAGTTCAGCAGAGGGTGACCAAGCAAAGCCCGCAGGAGAGAATAACCCTGCCAGATCTTGGTCTTGGACTTCCAGCCTCCAGAACTGTGGGAAAGAATTCTGGTTTCTAAGCCACCCAATCTGTGCCTTTTGCTAGGGCAGCTCTAGCATAGTAATATTATAGAACTTATGTGTGCATTTTCCTGAATTGATTCATTCCATCCTCACAACATCCGTATGAATGTTGTACTGAAATTAAACACTGTCACATATAGAACATGAAAGAATGACAGAAATCTCCCTGGTTTTCACAGCTACCTGGTACCTCAGTGCAGACGGTTGGATGCCATAACTATTAAGTTTAACCATTTGACTGCAGCTGTCCTTTGAGTTGAGTCATCTAACTATCTAGGTGTATTTCTATTAATCTTACATCCATCTATCCATCATTTCATCGGTCTACCTGTTCGCCTAGCTTTCTACCTGAATAACCAAAAAAATTTTTAATTGTTTCATCTGGAAATTTCCATGTGTGGGAACAGCATATCACATGCAAATAAGTAAAATTTCATCATATATTTGTTTAAGGAAGAATTCTGGCATAAATGAATTCTAATTTTTAAGTCATTATATTATTGTTATATATGCATGCTCATGTTCATAGCAGCACAATTTATAATAGCTAAATCTTGGAATCTGCCTACATGTCCATCAATAAATGAAGAAATGAAGAAATGTGTTTACACACAATTGAGTAACACTCTGCCATAAAGAAGGATAAATTTGAGTCATTTGTTGGAAAATGAATGCACCTAGAAACCATAATATTGAGTGAAATAAATGACACACACAATCTTAAATATCATACGCTCTGTCTTGTATGGAAACCCAAAATATAAATAAAGAGAAAAAGAAAAAATAGATAACAGAATACAAGGAAATAGATCTTTTGCAAATGGGAAGGGGACCAAGAGATGAGGGAGTGGGAGGGAAATAGAGGAATTTAAAAGCAATTCAGATACGTTATATAGATGTAGCAACTCTCCATCATAAATACCAGTAGGTACTACAAAGTGCACTAATAAATAAAACAGTTGATTTTTGTCATTGGTTTTGTTGTTGAACTGTTTGAATTCCTTATACTTTTGAATATTAATTCCAAGCTATACAGCATGATTGAAATATGTGGTAAATATTTAAATTCAAAAAATTATGGTAAAACACACCTTGCCATTAATTCTCATCAAAATAATCCTGCTCACTTCAAATACATTTATTTCGTCTTTCTTGCCACTTTCTGAAGTGGTTCTGGAAGTCCTTTATTGAGCTGTTACCAGATGGGATAAAAATGCAGTGAATGCTGCTGACCAGTGCAATCCAATGCAGACACTACAGTGACCTCATCCGCCTATTCACTGAATCTAGTGCCACAATTTCTGGCTTTTCCCCCAATCAAAATGACCATGAAAAGTAAATATTTTGCATGGATTCAGGACATTGAGGCACTCAGGACAGTGCAACTAAAGACACAAAAGGATTTCCAGAACTGCTGCAGAAAGTCACAAGAGTGATGAGATGTGTGTATGTGTGTGTGTGTGTGTGTGTGTGTGTGTGTGTGTGTGTGTAGCAAGGGGGGATATTTTGAGTGGGATTAATAGCTATGTATGATTTTTACAAAAAAATTAAACATTTACCATATTTTCCAATCCTACTGCCTAGATATAGGACGCTCGATGATTTTCTCTGAATTTCTAGGCTATCTTTTCACTTGGCTGTTTGTTATGAGGATGATGTTTTTACTTTTATCTTGTCCCAGTTATTTATTTTTGCTTTTGTTGCCTGAGGTTTTCCTGTGAGATTCAAAAACATCATTGTCAAGGCCAGGGTCAGTGAGCTTCCCCCCTGTTTCTATTTCTAGGAGTTCTACACCTTTCCTTCCCCCACACATTCGAGTGTGTTTCTGTGCATGATGTTAATATAAAGTTTCGATTTCATTCATTTCCTTCCAGTTTCTATTTCTATCTGCCGCAGAGACTCTTCTTTTCCAATCATGACTCTTTTTGTACTCCTGTCAAAAATTAGTTGACTGTACGTGCTCTGTTTATTTCCAAGCTTTCTATTCAATCCTTGGTCTGTGAGTCCGTATTTATGCCAGGACCACACCGCTATGAGTACTGTATCTTTGTAACATAATTTGTAACCAGGAAGTGGGATGCCTCCAATGTTTTTATTTTCACCATGGCCTTGGCTCTTCACGATCTTTTGTACTCCAATGTGAATATTAGAATTTTGTTTTATATTTCTGCGAATAGTTTCATTGGACATGTGTGTATTTGTGTGTGTGTGTGAGAGACCTGGGATTAAACCTTAAGCCTTATGCAAGCCAGTAAAGTTATCTACCACTGAGCTATATCCACAGCCTTTTCTATCTTTTTAAAATTTTGATATAAACTCTCTTTAACTTACCCAGAAGAGCCTCAAAATTGCAACCCACCTGCCTGGGCTTCCCAAGTAGCTTGGCTATCATGCATGATCCAACACACCTTGCTTCTTTGGGATTTTGATAGGTATTATGTTGAACTCTGGATAGTAGGAAATTTTACAACATTATTTCTTCCAATCCTTGAATAAAGGAAGTATTTCTATTTCTGCCATATTCAAATTCTTTCAATATTTTATTGTTTTAAGTGTACAGACATTTCCCATTCCTGGTTAAAATTATACCTAAATTTGTTTTTTTATATTATTATAAAGAAAGTTACTGTCTTGATTTCTATTTTAGTTAGATCATTATTGATGTAAATAAAAGTAAATCATTATTGAATGATTATTTTGCATTTTGTTTGATTATTTTGTTTTGTATTTTGTTTGCAACATTATCAACGTAACAAACCAATTTGTGCAAAGGACACAAATACAAATGATCATTTCTCCCAGGAAGAGCTAAACATGGCCTGCGGGTCTGTAGAAAGATGCTCCATCTCTGTAATCCTAGAGGATGTACAAATCAAACCCAGGATAGCCGTCCCTGCACTCTTTTTAGGATCCTAGTGAAGAAGACAACAGCTAACAAGTGCTGGTGAGGGAAAGACAAGGCAACTCTTGTACACTGATGATACAATGAAATTTGGTGCAGTCATGATGGAAAACATGGCAGAGATTTTGGATAGAAATATAAAAATAAAAATAGTGTCTAACTGAGTGATCATTCTTCTATGTGTGAGCAGCAGGAAAAGAAATTAGCACTTTATGTGGCACAGTTCCACGTTCGTTTTGTTCATTAGTCACAGTAGCTAAGCCGAGATATGGAAACAACCAAGGTATGCATTTGTGGATGAATGGATGAAGAAATTGCCCCCCCCACATACACACGCACACACACACACACACACACACACACACAGATGGGATATTATTCAGCCTTTAAACAGCAGAACAGTGGTTAACGGGAGGCAGGGGGCAGGAAGGAGAATGAGAGCTGTAGGTCAAATATACACAACTGTAGTGAGGCAGGATGAATGAATCTAGAGCTCTAATTGTACAGAAAAAGGACTGTAGTGAATATCATATTCTGTACACGGAGTTTCCTGAGAGTAGATTTTAGATGTTTTCACTACATATAAAAGAGATATCTATATGAGATGATAAATACATTAATTTGTTTCACTACTGTGACCATTTCATTATATGTAGCAAAATATAGTGTCCTTCTTAAGGATATACAATCAAAATAAACGTATTAAATAAAGACGTGTGTAATAAAAGGAACATGTATAGAAAAATTAAAATCTTTTAAACTTACTCAAGACTTTTAAGCTTGAGAGTAAGTTTCTGATATCATGCTTCTTCTATAAATATTTCATTTACAAACCACTTATTTCACCTAACAAAACAAGGACATTAACACCAATGTGCACTGTTGCCTCCTCTAAAGACATTATTCTGGCTTAGGTGATCGTCACAACAATGTTTTATGTCAAAGGACAATGCTGGGCCATGTATGGAACTCAGATACCATGGTTCTTTCCTCTTTTCTACTTGGGAAATTACCATTTTCTTTTACAGAACAAGCCAGTAACTTTGCATAACTGGCCACTCGATTTCTGTTGTCTGGTATTTCCAGATTTGGATTATTAAGGTTTTGTCAGGTACACATGATCAGCCTCCACACCTCGTGCTAGTCAGCTCATGATAGCCACACTCATCAGATGGTTTATGTGAGTGGGATCGCTTTATCGAGTTGCTACTGCCTGCTCTCCACGCTCTCCTGAATTATATCGAGTGGATGTAAACATTTCGTGAGTCTTTAAATTTTCATTGAGTATTGTAATTTCCTGAGCCGTGTGTGAGAGAGTTTTGATATTGATGTTTGACAAATGGTGATTATTTCTGACCCTCGATTGTTAGAATATACATTCATACATTTATTGAAAATGACTTAAAAATAGCTAATTCGAATAAGAGGTTCTATTGCAGTCCTTTACTATTTCTATCCTCTGGAACCGTGAGGTAATAGCTTTGTTTTTTATATCCACTGAGTTTTTGATACTTTGCTATGGACGCCCAGAAAATTAATTTTTTTTACATCAGTAGGGTGTAGTTAAATTTCCACATTATACTACATATATTTATAGATCAGAAATAGTGTTAACATTCTGTTTTTAATTTAATTCCTTTGAAAGAGTGAGAAAATTTTCTATAATTCATTATGCATTTAGTGGTACAGATATTTAAAATATCAAGGACTAAAGCTGGGCATATGGCACTTACCTTCCATCCCAGCACTCATGAAGCTGAGGCAGGAGGATTGCTATGAGTTTGAGGCCAGACTGGACTATATAGTGAGTTCAAGGTCAGCCTGAAATACATAGGGAGACCCTGTCTCAAAAAACCAAATCAAAAAAGAAAAAAAAAAAAAAATCAACCATCAATATCAGGCATTAGAAGTAAAACAAATTACATGATAAACTAGAGGTTATAAAGGTATAATGTCATAACAGAACAGAATCTACTTTATTCAGATAAAATGTCCATCTCAGGATTGTATGATTCTTCTAAGAGGAGGATTATTTATAAGAATGGAAATACTTATCCAGTTAATGGGGAAAAAACCTGGACAAATGGAAAACTTAAAGGGTATATATCTCAATTATTTTGAAAGTAAATGTTTCTAAATTTATTTGGAAATTTAATTTGGTTTAATTAAATGAATGGACTCTCTGGACATACAGGTGGGAATCAATGGAAGTTATTTATCTTTTGGCTCGGTTCATAAAATTTTCATGGTGAGGTTGGTTACTTCACTGTTTTAAAGATAAACTTAACGTAGAAGCTGCTCTAGCATACAAAAACGGAACAAACTGTGCTTTAATTCCTTAGGAAATTTTCTTCCTATAGATCGATTTTCCCCATTTTTAATAAAATATAGTACCATTAGCATCCATAATTTAAATGAGATTTTCCTTTGAAAATAAGGAATATTTTATTACACTTGCTTATAAAAATGAACTTTTGCAAATTTGCTGAAATATTAGAAATCCTAAAGTACCAATAAATATTCTGAAAGAGTAGCAAGCAATAAGTTCTTAAAAACATCTGATACAGGCCGGTGAGATGGCTCAGCGGCTTAAGCGCCTGCCCGGCAAGCGCGAGGGCCGGAGTTCGACTCCCGGATCCCACATACGAAAAAGGGGCCGGTGATATCGCTCAGTGGCACGGGTGCCTCCTGGCGCGGGAGGTCCTGAGGTTGACCCCCCGGTACCCACAAAAAAAAAAAAAAACATCTGATACATATATTTACATTTTTCATCATTCTTATTTGTTTTACTTTGATGAAAATATGATACTACAATTAATTTAACTTTACTAGACCATATTTATGTTACTTTCAGGAAAGTAACATTATTATACATAAAGTGGCCTATGTATAATTTTTTCCATAAACAGTGGAGTATAAATACGGCTAAACTAAATGCTTCAGTAAAACATCGGATTCAAACAAGTGTTACGGTTTCTTTCATGGATACAGTGTGATTCACTGAGTACCAAATACACTATTTCTTTAACCCTTTCTACAGTTCGAATGCCATGTTCAGAATTCATATTAATTTCTTTTCTTTTTCTAAGGGGTGCTTGGGATCAAACCAAGGTGTCACACATCGCAACCATGTGCTCTGCAACCGAGCTACATCTCCAGGCCCCTCATGCTGAAATTTAATTGCCACTGTAGCAGAATGTTGAGGTGTGACTGCTAGGGGGTGATTAGGCCTTGAGGGCTCGCTATTCAGAATGGACCAACGCCCTGTCTCAGGGTCAGGCTCCTAATTACAGTAACGAGTTCTTTATGCCAGGGCAAGTGTGGTCCTCACTCCATCTCGCTCAGCCTCAGCCCCAGGAGGATGTAACTGGAGGCCCTCGCCGTGCGCGGCCCCTTGACTTCGGATGACTCTGCCTCCAGAATGCAGAGGTAACGCAATCCTGTCCATTAGAGGTGACCGAGTCTCAGGCGTGCGGTTGTAGCTGCACGAAATGACCTAAGAATGAAGCTGGTGCCCAGAAGTGATGCTGAGGCTATAATACACGACAGGGAGAAGCACTGGAGATGCGGAGGAGAAACAGGAGAAAGCCTGGACGGCCACAAACGCTACAGGAAAGGTGATGATTCTGGTAAGAGCCCAGACGGAGAGCAGAGGTGCAGGAAAAGTCTGAAACCTCCAGGGTTAGCTGAGTGGTCCTGATCAGAACGTTGGTAGAAACGTGGCAGTGAACGCCATTCTGATCCATGAGGACCAAGACAAAAAAGGAGGAATATCTTTTTAGAAACCACAGCAGAGGCCGTCGTTGTTATGAAGTGGCAAGAACTTGGCTGAGCTTTGTCTGGGCCTGACTTGCAGGAAGGCAAAATGTAAGAAGATGGCGTGGAAGAAATGTCTAAGCGGAAAAGCATTCGAGGTGCTGCCAGGCTCCTTCTAACTATATGTAATAAAATGTAAAAGGAGAGAAATAATTTAAAGGTAGAACTTATCATTGAAGGAAATAGAATGATGTGGAAAACTCTCAGCTTGGCCATGGAAAAAATAAAAGGCATGTTTGAGACAGAATACAAAATTTGTGGTCGAGCAACAGCTAAACAGATTAGCACAGATAGAACAGTTTCTGAAGACATCGGAAGACAGCCTCGAAGACATCTTAGAGATCTCTGAGACAAGGCAGGACTCCGAAGGTGACGTTCCCGGGACCCCAGCGTTTGTTGCCTTAAATCCACTCCAAGCTTCTCACCCCTGCATAACAGCGCTGACCTCTTGGTCACAGCAGCCGTGGCTGCAGATGGTCTGGGGTTGACTCGGGAGCCATCCTGGAACTGCAGTCCCGAAACCGTGGTAGCAGCCACGTGTTACAGATTCCGCAGGCTACGGAATACAGAAGCTGTGGAGGCCTGGCTTCCTGCACCTAAATTTCAAAGGATGCTGTGCACCAGCGTGGGGCTCACAGGGAGGCACAGGAGTGGTCCTCTCAGAGCCACCACTCAGCTGAGACCCATCAGCGACCTGCACAGCAAGCAGCTGCCTCTTGACCCCCGGAAGCCATCAGCCATCAGCATTTGATTCCAACCTGGAGGAGCCACGGGACGCATTTCCAGTTTGTGCCAGCTGTTGCGTGGGCTGAGCCCGCCTCTGTCGTAGGGGCAGAGCTATAGGAAACCCTGGGTGACTAACACTTGCCCCAACGTGCCCAGAAGGTAAAAGCAAGGTCAAGATTCAAAATGTTGCCTGTGTGCTTGGTTTGTACTTGATTTTTGCTGTTGTTGTTTTGAGACGGGTCTTGCTATGTATTCCAGGCTGACCTCAAACTCATAGCAATCCTCCTGCCTCAGCCTACCAAGTCCTGAAATGACAGGTGTGTGCTACCACGCCCAGTTTAGTGCTTGATATTTTAAATATCTGGACTACTAAGTACATAATTAATTCTAGAAAATTTTCTCACTCTGTCAAAGGAATTAAACGGAAAACCAGAATATTGACACTATTTCTGATCTATAGAAATATGTAGTATACTGTGGAAAGTTTCCTACACCCTACTAATGTAGTGACATTAATTCTCTGGGCATCCGTAACAAAGTAACATGTGTGATCTGGATGAGACTTGGCCCTTGGGGGTTTTTAGATTGTGCTGGAAGGTGTTAAGGCTTTTGGGCTTCGGGGATGGAATGGATGCATTTTGTATGTGAGAAGGACTTGAGTTTGGAGGTGGGGAGGTTGGGATGGAATGATAAGATATGAACGTTCTTTCCAAACCTCATTTTTTTTTTTTTTTTTTTGTGGGTACTGGGGGTCGACCTCAGGCCCTCGCGCTTGCCAGGCAGGCGCTTACGCCGCTGAGCCATCTCACCGGCCCCATACCTCATGTTTTAACTTCATTTCCATTGCAGTGGTGTTTGGAGATGTAAAGAGATGGCACCATTAAGAAATGGTTAGGACAGGAGGGATCCGCCATTGTGAAGAGATTAACGCCATTATTATAGAAGTGTGTCATCATCACGGGAATGGGACGGTTATGATTCTATTCTCCCCCTCTTCACTCTCTTACTCTCTTACCTTCAACCATAGAATGACGCAGAAAGAAAGCCCTAGCTAGGGTCAGCACCTGGACTTCTCAGGCCTCAGACCGTGAAAAAGTAAATTATTGTCTTCTATGCATCACCCAGGCTCAGACGTTCTCCGATAGCAGCACAATGTAGACCAAGGCTCCGCATTTCCATACCTTCTGTTCTTACAAAGAACAGACTTCCCTGCTCGCCCTCCTGCCCCTCCCCCACCTTCTCTTGTTGTTGTTGTCGTTGTCATTGCTGTTGCACTGCTGCTGCTGTTCTAGTAGTTATTGGTGTTCTTCTTATTCATATTTTTATTCTTTCTCCTCCTCTTCTCCTTTTTTGTCTATTCCTCCTCCTATTCCTCTTATTCTTCCTCCTCCTTCTTTTTCCTTGTATAATATCCATTAAAACACTGTTATGCTGCTCAAATTTTATTTCTTTTTGATGCTTTTCCCATTACCTCCTTTCTAACCGCCCCAAGCAGAGGTAAACAGTCTCCTGCTTGCTTGTTATATACTTCATATCCCTTATTTGTGATGTGCACCACCTGGAAACACTTTTTCTTATTGTTGTTAGCAGTGAATGTATTTTTTTAGGTAATAAATGTATTCAGATTCTTTCTTTATTGTTCAACTGTTTCACAGTGACTGGTGCATCCCAGTACACGGCAAATGTTTACTTAGGAGTTAATGTAGCCAAGATCTTTTACACATGAGCCAAAGGTCACAGGTTTCTGTACATATTTCACTCACCCTCCAGTATTAGAATTCTTCATTGCTAAGGTTTATATGTAGATGTTCCTGCAAAGCCTCATGCCCTCATGCGGGGGCTTTTGGGAAGTGACTACATCATGGGTGAGATACTTATTAGTGGACTGGTCCACTGTTGAATTTGTAACTAAGTGTGACATTGGGAGGTGAAGCCTGCTCTGAGGAGGTGGGCACCAGGGGCGGGGCCTGGAAGAGTCCAGCTCCCTCCTCCTCCCTTGATCTCTCTTTGCCTCCTGCTTACCACTCTAAGAGCTCTTTCTCCTCTGCCAGGCCCCTCTGCCAGGCCAGCCTGCTTTGGAGCCAGCCAACTATGTACTGAAAATTAAACCTTTCCTCCTTACAGTTGTTGGCATCAAGTATTTAATTCCAGCACTGAGAAAGTAACCATGACACTCATGAGCATGCTACTTGTATGTCTTCGGTTTTCCAGGGCAATCATGGCTTATTCTTACTGTCGTGGTGCCCCGTCTGGTTGACATTTTACAAGATTTATCCTTTGCTCTTAATGAATAATATTATTAAAGGTTACTTTAAAATAAGTTGGAAGGGTTGGCTAGCCCTTCAATTTGTATTTCCAATTTAAGTCATGCTCACATCTAGTAACATGTGTGGTATATTTCAATGAACAGTGTTCTTACTGTAACTAGTTGTTACATCTAAAAGTTGAGCATCAATAATGCATTTCTTTTTTTCCGTTTCCCTGGCACAACAAACAGCACATCTGTTCTAAAAACAACACGTTATTTAGATGAGGTTTGCTCTGAAAGAAGCCACTGGAGCAATCTCATTCTGACCGACGTGAAGGTAGAGGGCTGGGCATGCAGGGCACTGTTGCTAGGGCTGGCACGCATTTCCCGGTGGTGCTATGGGGGTACGGTGGCCTTCATGGCCAGCGCTTGCCTAACTGAAAAGCATGTGTAGGAAGGACTGGCATTCAGCTCACCGTGACGGCTCAACCAGAGTCTTGGTTTTCTGCTGACTTTATCTTGAATTGTTCCCTGTAAGTTGGCTCAGTTAGTCTCACATTCTCTCCGGTGAGACAACGATTACAGTCCCTAAATCCTTATTTAGGTGAAAATAAGAATGTCTTGTGGAGGAAGAGAGGTAACAAATAAAAATATGTACTACATGGAGACTCTGAAATGTGCTAGATGGTCTATCAAAATTTGTCTTTTCTTCATTAACGAGGCCAGTTGTGTAGGTGTGTTTCCAAAATCAATGTTAAATATTCTCCCTCAACTAGTTATACAGGTCAAATTTTCAGAACAGTTTAATTTTAGATCTAACACTAAGGTTATCTTATTAATCAGATCTAGCACCTGTCCACTTTTAGTGCCTTCCTGGGTTTTATTTTTGGTTAAAATAATACACAAATGTGGGTGTTTGGAAAATTAGAAGTATTATAATTCATGCTTTTTTATGTTTATAAAATAATTTGAGATATTTCATCTATTAAATTAAATGTGTATTGCATACAATTAAATTAGAATTTATTTAAAGATTAAGTAAGTGCTATCAGTTGGAAAAGAAAAAATAACAATACTAAATTACCACGTATCTTATTTGCATCCAAGAATGGCCATTAAATGCCTGGAAAACTTGGAAGAAACTTATTATATGTAGTGTTTTTGTGATTCTGTAGAGCTATTTGACTGGGAAGGAGACCCCCCCCCCAGGAAGATGGCCTACAAAACCCTAACTCAGAGCCTGACTTGATCTCATTATCGAAAATATGAGGGTTTGCTGAAAAACAATGAGAAAACAGTCCTAGTTTCCCTTCTTTTTTAATTTTTGGAGAAACACTTGTAGCCCTGCTGCCTGCAAAAATGATGTCTGGATGTATTCTGCAAAACTTGCAAAGCTAGTAACTCATAAAATATTCCTGAAGTTGGCAAATTTCGCAAGATGAAAGGTTCACACAGCTCTCACGAGTAGCTAAAAAGAAGGCTAGTGTAGCAGGCAGGCACCAGCACAGCAATTTCAAGCCTCATGTTGGATACAGGGCTGCATTTGAATTTTTACCATGGAAAAGGGGTGATAACCCACCCACCACGCTTGCCTTTCATTGGTATTAAAGCTTAATAGAGCTTTCTCCAAGATAATTAAAAATATGAATAGAACGCAGCTCTGTCCTTTCCTCCTTTTTTCCTTAAAATAAGTTCAGAATTTTCTCTATGAAGAATATTTTCACATTTAGACTTAGTTTTTTTTTTTTTTTTTTCCCCTCTAACTTGCAAAATAGGTTTTAGCTTCTGCCGGCCCTTGTAACCAAGGAGAACGATCAACACATGCAGGTGTCACGGGTTGGCTGGGACTGAAAGCTGCACAGACGGGCTTGGAGGACCGAACCTGTCTCTTTTCTCTCTGTGTTGCTTTTGCCAAATGCTGTTAGAGAGCAGTCATATGTTTCGACTGACAGCATCTCTAACAAGTTCATCCGTTCTCAGTATATCATTGATGTTGTGGAAAAAGTGTACATATGCAAGTCTACGTATATAAAACGGATCAGCATTGTTGCATATGAGTTTTATTTCTACAAGTATGTACCTTTAAAAGGGCTCCTTATGAATGCATTTGAGCCAACTAAATGGATCTGCTGTCATGTATCTTTTTAAATTTCCCAAAGTACTTTGCAATAATATATTTAGAAGAGGAAATAAATGCAAAAAAAAAATCTATCGAGTGAATAGACATCATGATTTATGTCATTAGCTTTATAAATACTCAAAATACTATAAGCCATTGCAGACAATATATGAAAGCCTTATTTAGTGGATTATGTCTTTATTCATAGACTATGCACAGCTTCCTCAATATATGTTTACTTAACTGACCTTTAAGATTATGTAAAGTTCTCCATGGTCTTTTGAAAATGTACCACCCGGACTACCACTGTTTGCTACCTCACATTTCTGCATTTCTTACTTCGCTTAATGGGCCCAGAGATAGACAATGCGCATGAGGCCTTAGAATGAGTTTCATGCAAAACATGGAGTGGAAGTCAGCAAGTGAAGTCTCTGACAAAAGGCTTTGTCCTTCTGTCGCAATGGGATTGCCTATATTTTCCATAGAGATAGAATTTTTAAATATGCGTCCTTTTTGTCCATATCATTTCCTCCTTTAACTTAGCTTTTCGGTTACCTAACCAAAGGAGTAGTCTCCATCAAGGAAGGTAAGAAAGCTTTCCTACTGAAGCACTATGCATTCTGTAAAAGCATAAAGTCTTAAAAGTATATCACCCTGATGGCACTGACAATTTTATTTTGATCCCAGAATATATAAAACAAGACTTCATTTAATTTAGAAACACTCTTAGAAACTAAACATACAAAAATATATATACTGCAAATAGTAATAGTAAGGAGGCAGGAAAGCCTGGCCTTGGATATGCCAGACTTTGAGAGGTGCGTTAAACATTTAGCTCTCCCTGCCCCGTACCTTGAGTGATACTTTTATTACCAGAACAGGATTTTTAGAAATCTACTATTAAGGATTAACTCCATTGCTTTGCAAATCTTTCTGATCCAAAGAATAAACGAATCAATGAATGAATATTTCCAGATAAGTTTTCATAATTTATTACAATTTTCCTTCTATCTTCATATTTTACTGTGCGACATTCTATTGATGTTATTTAATAGCTACAACAGAAAGTAAAAGACCAGCCAGGACCTAGTCTTATGGTCTTAGCAAGGTCTTCAGATCTGTTGTCGAAGATGAGAAACCCAAAGTATACATAATTTGAAGAGAAAATAAAAGACTGATAATGGGAAACAGGAAGATTGATCTTTTGCAAATAGGAAGGGGACCAAGAGATGGAGAGAGGACGGAAGAGAGAAAAGACTGAAAAAGAACTAACGTGTGTTATGTAATGTAGCACCTTCCCAGGATGAATGTAATCATTACATTCTGCAAATATGTACTAATAAAACTAAAATTTAAAAAGATAACCTATTTCACAGAATGTCCAAATCAGATAAGACCACGCTGACCAGAATGGATAAAGGCAAAAAAGAGAGCACATTTTAATCATGTCTAACTAGGGACAACATACGAACATTGTCCAAGCCACAACATATCAAATACACACCCTTCCAAGTGCTGCTGGTTTATCCAGGATAACGTTTGGCTCGATCTCGTCTACTGTCTTTATGGGTAAAATTCTGTGACGTAAGCAATTACAGCACTGCTCCTACTTCTCATAGTATACAATCCAGGGAAAACTCCTGTTTTCCTAAGCCCTTCCTCAAATAACACAAAAAAAACCCTCAGTCACTTAGCCAAATCTCGCCACTGATGTTTTTAATAAACACCCTCGTCATGCTGTAACTCCACGCTCCCCGTTGTATGAAGTCTGTTCTGCAGCAAGAGGAATAATCTCACATGTGCTTCTGGCTGTCTTTGGCTGTGGGATACAGAAAAAAGGAACACAAAAGAGACTGTGAGTGTGCAGAGGCCTGAGGAGAGGTCATTATGTAACGTCCTGGGGGGCATGGCGTGTGATACCGAAAGGCCTGAGAGAAAGCAATGCGGGAAAATAGAAATAATAGGAAGCAAAGAACAAATTTCTCTGCTGCTAGAGTTTTACATAGCTCCACGCTGCAGCACATTAGAACTTATTGGTTAAATTATCCGATTCAAAAAAATGTATGAGGATTAGAGGCAGGAAAACATTTTCTGTATGCTCTGTTTAAATTACAATTAAGTTTCCAGCTGGAGATCTCCAAAACATAGTGGAGGCCTCACAGGAACGGTGTCTGCCTCATTCTGTTCTAGGAGTCCTTAGCAATATCACCTTATAGCAACAGCTGTTCAGAGCACTAAGGTTTTCATGAATTTTTCTTCTACTGCCTGGCAAGTTGAAAAGCAGTGAAATATTCTCAGTTCATTCCAGGTTCAGGTA
Organism: Erethizon dorsatum; assembly: GCA_028451465.1. Taxonomy (NCBI): domain Eukaryota; kingdom Metazoa; phylum Chordata; class Mammalia; order Rodentia; family Erethizontidae; genus Erethizon; species Erethizon dorsatum. The sequence goes on along the minus strand of CM051826.1, from coordinate 134,734,007 downwards.
TCCCTAGGAGCAATTGTCTCTGTGCAATCAGAAGGGAAGGCACTAAGATTGCAAAACAGAGATTCAGGAACTAAATGTAAACTGCCCTTGGGTGGAAACTCCAACTGGGACTTTATTGCCAAACACCAGACATTAGAAGATCAGTAGTTAAATTACCCAGAGTAAACACCCTGAGGTGTGACGCTAGCTCCAGCTCACTGAGCTAACAACAAGAGGCTGGCTTGGCAATGAGGCGAGAGAAAAACCTGAAGAAATGTGAATAAATTCAGTATCTCTTCCTGTATTGATAGACACAATTTTTTAAAATATTTGCCAGAATAGTAAATTCAGTTATAAAGATATAGAATAGGAGTTTTGAGGTTTTAAGGTGTACTAGAAAATAAGTAGCTACCGGTATATTGCAATCAAATATGTGTAATTCGAATGTTAATATAAAAACCTCACAAAAGTCATTAAAATAATTAAACTTGTCTAAATCCAAATTTAAAAATCAAACATTGACAATCTGGCACTTCGGTGGCATTATTTTTTAAAAGGAGCTTGTATAAGACATATGTCCCCTTTTTGCTTTCCTTTATTGCACATTTTCTTCTTAAATTCTCAAATAAGTTTAAAGAATTTTATTATTAAAATGTGTATTTAAAAATGGCAAGGTAAATGTGTTTACATTTAGTGACTTGTGTCCTAACTCAACCGAACTCTATAACCAGCAATCGGGACAAAAGCGAGGCCATTACCAGCTCCCTAGTTTTTATCAAAATATTGTTTTATGTATTATCTAGAATCAAACTACATTTTTTTATATATGTGGGTACCAGGAGTCGAACTCAGGACCTTGCGCTTGCCAGGCAGGTGCTTATACCGCTGAGCTTTATCATTGGCCCTCAAACTACATTTTTAATGACATCCCTTTCTAAAACCTGTAAGCACAGCTTTGTTACTATTAGTAGTACTAATCATAATGGTAACAGAGTAGTATGTCACATCTCAACTAATGGGCTATGTTTTCGAAGAAAGTTTTTAAAATGATTGAAATTTCAAGCTTCTGAACTCTAGTTTTAAAATAAAACATTTTGAAGTGAGGGTTTCCCCTGAATTATAGGCCATTATAATAAGTTTGAGCCCTGTCTCACAAACAATGGAAAGCCAATAAAGAAAGTACTGTATTTAAAGGATATCAGTCCACTTTCAAGTTTGGTAAAACAAGACATTAAGTGGCACAGATGATCAGTTATTGAGAATCAAATGAGGTTGGCATACAGAAAGTCAATGGAAGAGCTAAACAACTAATCTATTAGATAAATGACAAATTTTGAGGTAAATAATTAAATTTAAATATATCAATCCATTTGAAAGGAATGGAAAGCGTGTAGCAAAACATGAAGAACAATCATATCTAAACAAATGATTCGATGCCGGGGCTCTGGGAGAGGAAATTGTTCCACTCGACAGAGCTCATTTGGTGGGTGGCCAAATCACTAACCGTGAAAATGAGAAGTAGGAGCAAGGGCTCATGCATTTCCATAGCTCCCCGCCAGGCTAACTTAATGTAAAAAGTACCCTTTATGAAAAAAGAGAGTAACACCATTATGGATTATTTGATTTATGGTCAAATATAAACTGGAAAAGATCAGAATCTAGGTTTCCCTCTGCATCTGTGGGAGACGGGGCCCAGGTGCTGCAGATGCTCAAGCCCTACCTGAAGCGGGGTTGTATTTGCCTGTAACCCGTGCACGCTGTCCTACGCTCTTTCAGTCATCTCTAGATCTCTGCCAACTCATACAAAGTAAATGCTATGTCAATAGTTGTTAGGCGCTGGGTCCATTTTTTCCTTTCAAATGTTTTCAACCTGTGGTTGGTGAGTCTACAAATGCAGAAACCCCAGGCATGGAGGACTCTGTGCTGCTCTCCAGTTGGATGTTAAATGGTCAACTCCAACTTCATATTTCAAACGGATGTGTTGCCGTGCTCCGCAGGTCTCCCACCTATCTCTCCATCTCAGTGATTGCTGCCATCCCTACAAAACTTGGAGTTGTTCAGATTGAAAGACTGAAGTCAGCCTTCACTGGATTCTTTCGCGTCACCTGTTTTTGACCCATCAGCAAATACTTTGTGATGAAACTTTGATATACACACAGGATCCCTCTTTCCCACCAAGCCATTGCTACTGTGTCACTTCAAGTCCTCATCCTCCCTCTTCTGGATTATTGAAAAAAATCTCACAACTCATCTTCCTGCTTCTGCCTCCATCTACCTTCATGTGATTTCCAAATTGGAGTCCGGGGTGAATCTCGTAAAATGTGTCACCTTGCTCCACTTCTCAGCCTGACACTTCCTCATTTTCTCACATCATATAGAATCGAAGCCAAATTCTTGCTTAAAAGAAAAAGTGCTTCGTTATATTACTCTGTACAATTTATCATGATACCTCATCAGTTTTATAAGCATCACTACTGTTCCTTAAGAGCACCTGGCATATTCTCATTGCAGGACCTTTATTCTTGATTTTTTCCCCTGGAATATTAAAAACAAACACACTGCTTGTTGCCTCAATTCTTTCCAGTCCTAGTACAAGGTGATGTGCTAAGTGAAAACCCTCCTGGCTATTCTGTGTAAAATCAAACTGCCCTTTAGACATTTTATTTCTTCCCTCTTTACTTATTTTTCCTCCACAAGATTTAATCATATCTGAGTCACTAGATATAATTTATTTTACTTTCCTACACACTCAAATATAGACACACACACCCCCACACATGTGTGTGCAAACAGGAATTTTGTGTCCCTTTTCCTCACAATTGCCTCCCTAATGTCTAAGCGATGCTTAGTAGATATCTGCACAGCGAGTTCAAATTTAAAATTAAATAAACTCTAAAATGCAGCAATTTTCTTAATATCTCTAGCTTAGTGAATATTAGTCACTAAACAGATTTTGAAATTGTTTTAGTAAATATTAGTACTTTGAAGCTTCCAGTATACTGAAATCAATATTAAAATTGCTGTAAGAACATAAAAATATACACATACTTAGCATACCAGTGTGAAAATCCTGCTGTTGATATTGTACATGAATAGAATCATTGAGAAAAAACTGGAGAAAGATACACAGTAAATCTGTACTTACTTAAAATGAAAAGTTTAAAACGTAATCTTGTTGGGCAGCTCTGTTACTTAGGGACTTTCCCTTAGTTTGTATTGATTTTCAGAGAAATGTCATTAATTTTTCCTCATTTGTTTAATTTCCAGTAAAAGATAATTTTTAAAAATTTTTGTTGCTAAAAATGTCTCAAGCTTATCCTTCTTTATGGCTCAGTAGTACTCCATTGTATAAAAAAAAATCTTCTTTATCCAATCACTGGTTGATGGGCATTTGGGCTGTTTCCAAAATTTAGCTATTATAAACTGTGCCGCTATAAACATGGATGTGCATGTATCACAATGGTATGATGCTTTTAATTCTATCAGGACTATATCAAGAAGGGGACTAGCTGGGTCAAAGGGGACCTGTAGTTCTAGTTTTTTGAGGAATCTCTGCACTGATTTCCACAGTGGTTGCACCAGTCTACACTCCCATCAACAGTGGGGAGGGGTTCCTTTTTCTCCACAGCCCCTCCAGCATTTGTTATTGGTTGATTTCTTGTTGATAGCCATTCTTTCTGGGGTGAGATGGAATCTCAGCATTGTTTTAATTTGCATCTCCTGAATGACCAGTGATGGATGCACCTTGAGGCCATATTCTTAAGTGAAATAAATTGGACACACATGTGTAAATATTGCATTGTTTCTCTGGTGTGAGAAAACAAAAGCACAAATAAGGACCAAAATGTATAATAGATATTGTGAAATAGGAAGAAATTATTCAAAAGGATAGGGGAACTAGGAAGAGGAGAGGGGAAAAAAGAAGGAAGGAAAAAGGAAAAAATCAAGAAAAAAAGGAAAAGTGGAAACAAAGCTTTTGTAAATAAGGAGAGGAAGAGGGGTTGAAGGGAGGGGAAAGAAATGGAGGGGAAGAAGAATCAAGATATATCATGTGCAGGTACAAATTCCCAATGATGCATGTGATCATTATGTATATCTAACATGTACAGATAATAAATAAGAACAAAGAAAACCACAGTAACTTAAAAAAAAAAGAAAGAAAATTTTATTGAGTAAAATTCCAGCTGCATTCTGTCACTCTACCTGTTTTTTTTTTTTTTTTTTTTTTTTTTGGTGAGTACTGGGGGTCGACCTCAGGACCTCGCACGCCAGCAGGCGCCCGTGCCGCTGAGCGATATCACCGGCCCCTTTTTCGTATGTGGGTTCCGGGAGTCGAACTCGGGCCCTTGCACTTGCCAGGCAGGCGCTTACACAGCTGAGCCATCTCACTGGCACTACCTGTATTTTTAAAAATAAAGCTAACAAGATATTCCCATTGAAATATCCTTCACAATGGAAATCTCTTATCAAGAGAATGTGTTTCAGACCCATGTGTGGATGGTTTTAGCACCAGCCTATTCTAGGACCTGTTTCTCATAAAACATGCACTTTTTACTGAAAGCCACTTTGCCTTTCAGACAGTTTAACATTTTGATTGCTAATGAGTCATTTAAACACTTTAAAATGTAACTGACCATTTCAAACAATTTTCCCCTCACTAAAACCCATTATATGTCATATTTAATGAAGCAATCCACTCATTTGTTTCCTGGATATCTAGTACTGTATATGTCCTGATGACTTTTGTTTCCTTCCCCACACTTACCTGTATTTTCCCCTTATTTCCACGTCTCTAATTTTCTTTCATTATGTTTACATTCTCCTTTCCACTTGTAGCCCTAAGAAAATTCCTCTTTAGCTTCCCTTGTTAAAATATTTCCATTATTGCTTTTTCTAAGAAGAGCTTCTCATTCCATCTGCATCAAAGTTAGTAGCACTCTTGTCCGCTTGATAATATTCACAAGAGTTTCTTTTTTATTACAGTAAATTCTATGACAGATCATGTTTATCAAAATTATAGGATCCGCAATGACATTTGCTGGTTGTGTCTCTTCTGGCACCTGGCATATTTCTTCAGTCTTTGTTTGTCTTTCCTGATCTTGATATTATTTTGAGAGTTAATGGTCAACAATTTTGTAAAATGTCCCTCAGTCTGGACTTACCTGATGTTTTACGAACATATTCACTTTATACATGCCTGAAGGATGCTGTGGTAGTGACGTTTTTCTTTTGTCCTCAATAAGTGAAATGGAGAGAAATAAGATGTTGCTTGGTCTGGGTATTAGTGATGCAGAATATGATGGTGTTTTTTATGTGTTGTCTGCTAGGTTCCTGCACCATGATTATTAATTTTTACTTTGTAATTCATAAGAAAAAATAGTAAAGAAGTATTTTGAAACTATGTAAATACTCTTATGCTCATCAAATTTTCATCCATTATTATTACAACCATTGGTTGGCTTCAATTGCATCTCTCTCTCTATCTCTATTTCAATATCTTTTTCTTTTTTTTTTTTTTTTTTTGTGGGTACCAGGGGGACGACCTCAGGACCTCGCGCGCCAACAGGCACCCGTGCCACTGAGCGATATCACCGGCCCCTTTTTCGTATGTGGGTTCCGGGAGTCGAACTCGGGCCCTCGCGCTTGCAAGGCAGGCGCTTACGCCGCTGAGCCATCTCACCGGCCCTCGATATCTTTTTCTAATATACATAGTTTGCTTCTTCCTCTAAGGAAGAACTCTTTTTTTCCTTTACTCATTTGGCTTTTTGTTTATATCAGCTTGGGTTCATGAATTATTTTATTCAATGAGGTAAAAGCAATGACTGTTTATTTTAGTTTGCAAAATGTCCATTTCATGTCTATCTGCCCATGGTGGTGTACCTACCCAGGTCCCCTAACCCTTGGGAACAGAAATCTAAATTTCCTGTATTTCAGGAGAAGAATAAGTTACATTCACAATAGATCCCTTCAGGGATCAGTGTGAGCACATATTTTGAAAATTAAATATGTGCATATTCAACTCGAGGTGATATTGAAAGACTATGCATAGTATCACAGTCCATTCAAATCAGGGCTCTCCTGTAAATGACTGACAATAGTGGGGCATGGGGGCACACACCTCTAATCCTTGCACATTGGGAGACTGAGGCAGGAGAATCAAAAGTTTGAGCTTGGTATGGGAAACTGAGGTTTTGTCTCAAAATAAAAAAAAAAAATTAAAGGCTGGGTCTATATCTCAAGGCAAAAACCCTGAGTTCAATCCCCAGTACTAGAAAAGATAAAAAAAAAAAAATTATGATATTTTGGTTTCCAAATATTTGCAGATTCAAGAATTCTGAGAAAGCCATTGTGGACCCTTGTCTAGGTTGGTTGCTGTTGTAAAGATTTTATTGCTTTAAGTTTATAAAATTCACATCATATTCATAGGGCATAAAATGCAAGCTATGTATAAAATCTAGAATTCGAATATGAGTATGAAGTTCACTTTAGATTTAGAGGAAAATACGTAACTATGGATTACATATTAATTCAAAATGTATGAATAGTTAAAATATTCAGAAAAAAGTAGAGACTAAGCATCTACAGAAACTAGTTGTTTATTTATTTTTGCTGTTTGCTTCACGTATAATTAGTTTTGATGTCCTAGGTACTGAACCCTATCCTTCACACTGCTACACCCTAAGCCCTTTATTTTTTATTTTGACACAGGGTTTTACTAAGTTACCCAGGCTGGCCGCGGACTCATGATTCTCCTGCCTCAGCCTCCTGAGTAGCTGGGATTATAGACAAGAATGACTGAGCCTAGCTTTATAAAATCTTTATTGAGATTTAAATGCTCTGTAATTAGTTGTGGTAAAATACTGCATTGATACCAGTCTGGGCATTTTTTATTTATACAAGAATACATAAACTTCAAAAACTTTACCTATTTCACTAAAATTTATCTGAAATGTTCAGGTAGCAACACAAAGCAAATCTGACAATTTTATATTAAAGACTTTCTGTAAGAAATCATCTATCCAAAGAAGATACTGTATCAGTAAAAAAAAATAAAATATCAAAAAGAAAGTTTCACAGAGACATGTGTGAGACTATTTGAAGCTAATTGCGGGACGTGTTACAATATGTTACTTTCTAGTTCCGAGGACAAAGCTGATAGTTTACTTCTTCTCATTGCCCTGGGTTTCAGCGAAGTGATAGGCTGCTGCATGTAAGTCATGACGAAAACATGAGTGGAAAAGTTTGATTTCCAGGGCAACCTTTTCCAGATGTAGTGTGGTCTTCATACAGTTTTCCATATTATTTTCTCGGCAACAGTGCCATGATAGTAGCAGAAAAGATTGGCACTAACAAGTATTGCTAAATCAGGAATGTATTTCATATAAAAATCTCATCACCCTCAATCAATTACTGTTTTACAGTCTCTAACGATATGTCAAATGACAGTTATTAACAGGAAAATTAGGTCCTTCATTTTTGAGTATATTATTTAATCTTACTGTTGCCCTCCAAGCTTCTACCGACTATGTCATATCTTAGATTTATAAAGGCTAAATTGGTGGAGAACATTGTGATTTCTACTGGTTGTGTTTTTAGTCACCTACTGAGTCAATGCATTATCCATAATAGTTCCTCCACATTACTTTTACTTCATTCCCAGAAAAAAAAATCACTTCGTAGTTTGTCTAAAAGCATTTTCCTTGGATTAAAAGGATTGCCATTTCTGCATGCTGACTTTATGTAATAAGGAATAAAAATGAAAGCTATTTTCATTTTCCAAGCATGGCCTTTGAAGTTTTCAAAGTGATCCTTGACAGAGAATAAGGCCAGATAAAAACGCTACTACTTCTCTGGCCTGAAGCAGAAGAAGGAGGAGGGGGAGGAGGGGGAGGAGGAGGAGGGGAAGGGGAAGAGGAGGAAGGGAAAGGGGAGGGGGAGGGGGTTTGGTGGGGGAGGGGGAAAGGGAGGAGGAGGAGGAAGAAAAACACCTCGAAACAGAAATTTCCCATGGTGATTCTCTTTCTGGGAAATCGTCACGCTGTTTGACTTCTGTGTCATATTTTACAAAAGTATAGCATTTATTTGATCAAAGACTAATTTGAGAAATTACCTTCTCTTGATTTTAATCCTGTAACCTCAGAAAGAGTGAAGTAAAGACATCCCCTTCCTCAGGATGAGCACCCTCTGAGCACACAATTATTATCCCTTCCATCCTGACTCACTACAGGTGGATTCCAGGCCACCAGGGAGCTAGGCACCTGGACAGCAATGTCTTGGCCTTCATAGCTGCTTTTACTGAATGACATGTAGTCATAGGTGAGGCTTTTCAGAGCTGGCTGGATCTAGAGTATGTGATGCTGGAATTGAATCGTGGCGCAACGCTAGGATCAAGAGCACTAGGATTAAGAGTGCGAGTGCTACCTGCCCTAAGTAGCCTGGATAAATATAAGGAATAGAAAGAGCTGTGGTGGTCTCTTACCTGCTTTGCTACCTCCTGCCTACCACGAACTGTTTCTCTTTTGTGCTATCTGTCTCCCATGCCACCCTGCCTTGGAGCTAGCTGATTATGAACTGAAACTTCTACAAACTGTGAGCTGAATAAACCTTTTCTCCCTCAACTTGTGGGTATTGGATATTTTGTCTCAGTAATAAGAAGAAGTAACTAGAACAGCATTTGGTACCTGAGAAGTGGGGTTGTTGCTGTGACTATACCTGACCATGTGGCTCAGGAGCCTTTGGGAATGGCTTGTGGGAAGAGTTTAGAAATTTTTGGAAATGTCCGCTGAAAAAGAGCTGGAACTCCTTAGCCTGTACTTGATTGGAGATTCTGGTCAGAGCTCAGAAGACCAGAAGGCTGATAGAAATCCTGCCGGTAAAGACCAGGCTCAGGATGTTTCTGCTGCGAAGAAGGACTAAACTGGCTGCTGGACACCAGACAATGTGCATCATGGTTTGGCAGAAAGTTTGTGTGCATTTTGCTCATGTCCAGAGACTTTGCCTGAGACTCAGATTAAGGGAGGTGGACTAATATATCTGGCAGAAGAAATTTCAAGGCATTCTAATGTGGAGGTGGTGGCATGTCTACTGTTGGGGGCTTTTAGCCAGATTTATGTTGCAAATCAAGAGCAAAGAGCCCAGCAGAATGATTCAAAACATTGTGAGTTTACCCAGAAAGGAAGCTCTAGTAAAGTTGTGGCCTGCAAAGATGGAACAGAGGAAGAATTGGTCACTGAAAAGACTAGCCAGAAAAAGCCAAGTATTTCAGAAGAGAAAAATAGAAAAGATGGCCTTAGGATATCACAAAAACCAGCAGGGTTCTGCCATTGGCAGTTTCAAAATTGCAAAAGTGAAAGACTTTGCTTTGAGAAGGGAGCTCCAGAGAACACAGAATGGTGGCCACCTAGGGAGGTTGTTCCTTGAGATTTGGTTCAGGTTCACAGGCACTGGACCCCCACAGCCATGAGAAAAGGAAGCCTGGCTATCTCTCCAGCTGGCAGCAGACCGTGGCATCATCCAAGTGCTGCTGGTTTTAGGTGCACGCAGACTGCAAGAGTTGTGGGGTCAGGAAGCTTCCACAGAGATTTCAGAAGGCCTGCAAGGCCAGGCAGGGTGCCCCTGAGAGGGCAGCGTGTGATGCTGTGAGTGTGAAGCCAAAGGTGCAGTGCAGACCTCAGAAGTGTGGAGAAGCCAGGAACATGGATTGTTTGAGGAAAACTGCAAGGAAGGAGCAGAGCCGGTGCAAGAGAGAAGCTGTGGGAGCTACAACAACCAGAAATGCTGAGGGAGTGGAGCCACACCAGCCATTTGGAGCTCACAACTTGCCCAGATTGCTGGGGATGCTGCAAGTGGAACTGTGGGATTTACTCTTGGCCCTTCTGGATTTTGGTCTTGCTTTGTTCCCATTCCTTCCCCATTTGTAACTTCTGGAATGGAAATGTCTATTTTTTGCCACTGAATGTTGGAAGTACTTAAATTTCTTTTCAGTTGTACAGGGGCTCACAGCCAAGAGTTGGCTTTAAATCTCAGAGGGGACTTTGGACTTGGACTTTTCAGCAATGCTGAAACTGTTAGGACTTTGATAAGTCTTTGAAATGGACTAAGTGTCTTTTGCAAAAAGGGATATGTATGTATTTTGGAGAGCCCAGGGGCAGAATGTTATGGCTTGTGTCTAGATGTCCCCCATAGCCTCTTGAAGTCACAGGTGGGGCTTTTCAGAGGTGGCTGGATCAATAGTGTGCGACACTGGGATTGATTCTTGGTGCGGTATTAGGCTCAAGGGCCCAAGGATTAAGGGTGTGTGTGAGTGCTACCAGCCCTAAGTACCCTGCGAAAGATATAAGGGATAGAAAGAGCTGTGCTCACCCCTTGCTTTGCTACTTTCTGCCCACCATGAACTGTTTTTTCTCTGCGGTGCCCCTCTGCCATGCCACTCTGCCTTGGAGCCAGCTGATTATGGACTGAAACCTCTACAAACTGTGAGCCAAATAAACCTTTCCTCCCTTAATCTGTGGGTGTCAGGTATGTTGTCTCAGTCACCAGAAAAGGAACTCAGACAGGCATTTTGGCACCAGTTTATCTTTTAGACATTAAAAGAAACAATCAGAAGAACCTTGCCAGCTTGCCTTTTGCTTCCACATTATTGAGGACATCAGTCCACTTAGGGAATGTCTCCTCTTTACAGGCCTCAGGATCAGTAGCAGGTATATCTCCTTTAAAAAACTGGATTCCCTCCCTCTGATCCTAATATTGAAGACTCTGTGTCTCTGAACTTCATCGGATGGTTTTGAGTACTAAGAAGTTTAGAGCTGACAGTTTTGTACATCTCTGCTTCCCTGGGGATGTTATGGTCGGCACTTCTATCTGCTAATACCTGCCCTGATTTTGCTATTTCCTATCCCATGAATCACTTTCTGTTACTCAACAGTTTATTTTTATCTTTTCATATTGTAGTCATTTTCAGTACACAACACAGAAAGCAATTAGTGAGTAATTGTTGTTTAAAAGATGCTTTGGCTTTTTGCTTAGAACTGAAACTTATTTTATCTATAATTAATGACTGATTATATACCAATTAGATTAAATGCATTTCCTTATTATAGATACAGGGTATGTATTCGTTACATAAGTCCAAGTCTAGAATCATCTTTAGCTTTGCCCCCTTCTTAACTACTTTTTTATTCTTTAATGATTGTCTTTACCTTTGTAGTTTATTCTTCTCTATGCTTTTGGGTGTTTCTTAAGTACTTTTAAATTTCTTCTGGTGTAGCTCAAACTTGAGATTTCAATTAAAAAGCTGTCTAAACTTTAATTCAGGTATACAAAGTATCTGGATATAGTAATCAGTGAGTGTCTGAGAGGTATTTCCTCTCAGTCCTGCAGCACATGTCCATCAGATGTTCTTTCCACAAGGTTTTTATGCACAAGAGTCTCAGTGAAATCTCCAAGTAATTATTTGATTAGTTGCAACTATAAAATGTGAACAAGTGAGGAAGACTGAGACCTTATGATGAGGCTGATATTGAATATTTACTATATTTCAGACACCAGTTTTTATATGTGAGTCTTTAAAACACTTCTTTAGTTTTTAATGGTCAATAAAATATTGATATACCTCTGTAAGTATGCTCTTAATAGGCATATAGATTTCCTGTGGGAGAATAGTAAAAGAGGAAGATATAATGTGACACTTAAACTACTGAACTCAAACTAAGAGTTCCTACTATGAGAGTGAGAGAACCCAATGCTTTCCATTTTAAAACTCCTTAGAATCTCATAACTTCGATTCATCTCAATTATTTTATTTCTGATACCTGAGTTTTCTGATATTATTTACAATTCCCATCTTTTATTATTATTTTTGCTCTTTTTTTTAAATTAAACTTGTATTAAACGTTGAGTTTAGGATAGACTCATGTGTCATTTATTAATTGTTTAGTGTTTTCATACAAAATGATATGACAGGAAAAGCAACAGTTGTGAAGGATAATTGTTAGTGAGAGCCAGTTGAAGGGAGACTCTCTTTTCCAACTTAGTTACCTCTTTTGCTTCAAAAATTCAGGGTAGGTTTTTACTGTCCTATCTCTAGCTGTCTTCCACCGCCCAAAGGAGTTAAGATACTTGTGAAGGAATCATTTTTCTATAGCTAAAAATTGTACATTCCTTTCTAGAATGGGAGAGGCTTATACGCTTAGTTGGAAAGAGCCATGGATATCTGTGGTTTGACTACAAGCTAAAAGCTCTCAATTAATAAATTAAGTTTAATGTAGAATTCAGTAATCATGCCCTGCGTGTAACACTTCTTAGTGGTTTCGTGTCTATTACCTTCTTTCCTATTAAGCATCATCCTTCCACATGCATTGTACATCCTCTAACCTTAGCTTCTCTTGTCTGCCTTGATTCTGTCTGGATTTTCTTTCCTGCCTGTCTTTCATATTCTTCCTTAAATATGACATTTCCATGGAGATCTACCCTGATTATAGTACCAAAAACTATACTGTTCCTCAGTGTTGATTTCCTTTTTGCGACTGTCGTGTCCATCAAACTTGTTCCTTTGTAATGTAATACATTTGCTCATCATAGGTCACCCTCCATTAAGAGGTAGGACCCATGGGAGCTGTTTTCCTCATTAACTTATCTTTAAGGCTTAATGTGGCAGGAAGTAGCTGTTCTAAAAATATTTGTTCAGTGAATGAATGCATGTTTTTATCATGGCTGGGTAAAAAGAGAACACAGAGAGTGAGATCTGAGGTAAGAAGATACCTTATTTCATGAGGTTTTAAATTAGTCAGTTTGATAAGAGGTAGGTGGCATGATAAGTAGTGAAAATCAAATTTATCTGTAGATAAAAAAATTTATTGTTAAAATATACATAGAAAATAACTCGGCATTAAAGTTGTGAAATACTAGAGAAAAAAGTTAAAGAGCAACTGAAAATATAATGTTATTTATTTATTCACTGATTCATTTTAGAGGGGACTTAATTTAACAAACACATATGTTTATCCATAAGTTACTGAAATATTAATAAAAGGGGATGAAATACATTTTTCTAATTGTTAACCTTCATATGGTTACAGATTGGCTTATGACATTAAATAATCTGTGAGACATTACAGTACCCTTTTGGTCATCTAGGCTGTTTATAAATTTATGTAGATCATTATATATTTTTTAGTTGAACTTTGGGTCATTTTATAAATATATGTATGCATTACTTGCACAACTAAAGATCAATATCATGACTTCTGTATATGATTTTTATATTTCCAAGTTAGCACAGTGGCAGATTGTGTCATCAAAAAATTTGTTAAATGAACAGACAGATGAGCATTATAAGCTCAGTTTCAAGACTAGAAATTTTAGAAATAGAATCACATCTTTTTTTTTTTTCTCAGAGAAAAAGCATATTTTCCAGCATGTCTTCTTGTAGATGAGTTTTTGGAGGGTGATCATGTTAGTAGATTTTAGAAGGTAATTTTATAAGATGTCTCAGCGTTTTTAAAAATGTATATCTTTGTGTATGATTCCAAATTACAATACTGGACTCTGAGTCTGCTTCATGAAAGTAATTGCGTGAAGTAGTTGCTTCTACATACTTCCATTTTGACACTATATTGGAAAACTAATGATTACATTTTTCATTACTACATGTTATCTGGCATGTTCTGGGAAATAATTTGTTCTTGTAGAATTGTATCAAAATATATTTCATACAACTGGTTGAAAATGCCTACATTATAATAAAAATTTTTGACTTACCACCTGAGAGGGCACCAGCTACCACATCCTACCACGGAAGACAGGGTGATGCCGACACTGACCCTCGTACCCTAGCTAAGGTTTTCTTCTTATTCCTGTGTTACAGCAGAGTCAGTGGTCTGATTTACAAACAAACTGCGATGCTTTAAGTTCTGAAGCCCACGCGGTCTCATAACTTCATTCTCCCCCACGTGATTCCCACTGAATAAAGTACTGTTAGTGAGACTATGTATTTATTGACAAGAACACCCTTCTTTACTGTGCCGTAAACAGAAGAGAATAAACCGTTGGGAAGCAATATTTGCTGCCTATTTCCATGTACAAACATATTGCCCATCAATATACATTTCAAATGTGTGTGGCCGATAAAGCTGATATACTTCCATGACCTACAAAGAGAATGAGACTCCGACAGAGGAAAAGGCCGCCAATGGCGTATGCAGCTATAAAATGGCAGGTGCAGGATTCAACCAATCAGCATTAAAACCCCAATCCTGTGTCTTCCTACTGCACACAAAGTTGCCTGCTAATGATAATCATCCGAGGTTTGCAACCCAGGGTGTCACCTCGGAGATAATATTCTAGCTGCACAGGGCACTTTCCAGTAACCTCCTTTTTATCAACAGCATCACACAATTCTTATCAACGAGTCAGCACAGTGGCTGATGGATTCCTAGCTCTGGTATATTTATGCTGTTTCTACATTGTGAGTTCTCCTCATGTTCTCCTCCTAACCTTTTAAAAATTCAAAGAAATTAACAGAAATTGTGTGATAAAAGACCAAGGCTGTGATGAGCGTACCTAACACAATGTTTAGGCATCTTTAATTTTTTAAATGTTTTTTCTAAGGATGATACTTAGTGGATCCAAGCTAGTCCACGCAGATGGGCATGTTTCTGACACCTGGACTGTTCCCAAAAGCATCATCTCCAGGAAGACCTTATTGTTTTAACTGCACACTTCTATTAGGTGATGAGAAATCTGGGCAGCACTGTTGAATTGCATTTCTCAGTAGCTTGAAAGCTCTCTGTCGGTAATTAGCGGCTTCTGTTCTTTATTGCACTGATCAGAAATGCAGCACTATTCATCACCACGGTCTCAGATAATTATCCTTGCTAATGATTTTCATGGTGGAAAGATTCTCCAGGACCCATTTCTATCGGTATTTTGCACTGGGATTACTGGATGTCGTGACTGCACAGCAAGCAGGTGCGCTGTTGGGGGGATGTTGCCATGGGAGATGTGACTCTCTTTCTATTGTGTTACAGAAGAGGGATGCAATGTAATTTCGCATTTACAGAATTACAATACTGCAGGTGTGCAAGGAGGCAGGGAAGGGGGAAACGGACACAAGGGGAAAATTAAACTTCTTCCTTTGTGTCTGAGTCAGGGGTGAGCTAACTTGCTGGCTGGCCCATTGAGGGCTGAAATTGAATATGTCTCTTGTTGGGAAAAATGATACTAATACTTCATCATGCATTTAAATGTTTAAATACCTGATTGGAGAAAATAAATAACTTTGTGATTTTCCCTTTTTTAAATTATGGACAGGAATTTTAGAATAAATTACAGGTCTCTGGAAGGATTAGTCTGCTAATATTAAAGAACTTTTTTGAAAATCCATATTATTAAAACTCTGGCATGAAATAAGTTTTAGAAAGGGGTGAAGTATTTTGATTTATAATAGATATTTGAAATTAGTGTTTCTTAGAAAAGTATACATAAAGCAATATGTACAATTTTAGAGGAAATAAAATTTTCAAAAATTCTCTGATGTTCTTTTTAGTGCAAATCATGTTAGATATATATTGAATGATATTCTATATCCTTTTAAAAGGATTCCTCTGATAATGGGAAATGATTATTTGTAAAGTCAAAGAACAACCTGGCAAAATAAATTATTGAGTGAAAAACTGTCACTGTGAGAACTATATTCATCCAAGTCAGATAAATTTTGATTCAAGATTTTGGTTAGGCACATCGTTTATTTTTGTTAAAACTGTAAAAGTTTCCATTTGTCTTCAGAGCTCTGTTCTTACTTATTTTCACTCAAATTGTTGTCTTTTAATACTGTCCAAACTAATTTCGTGATTGCATTCAGATTGGTGGATCCTTTTAAGATGCCTTGAATAAAATGTTAGAAGTAGTATTTTTGACAAATTCTAAGCTAAAATGGAAGAGTTACACTTTTCCCTATGTATGCTAATAAGAAAGGGAATAAAATTTCAAAGTGAACTAGGTGAAATTACTTGGTTGTATAGCTTAATAATATACATGAAGTCAATTGTAAAAGAATTTTAAAAATTAGGACCTGGACGAGGTGGCTTGCGCATGCGTCTTGAACTATTCTGAGGCTGAGGCAGGAAGATAACTTGTTTTTGAAGTCAGCAGGGGCGATATAGTGAGCCCTCACCTCAAAAACAAACAAACAACAAAAACCTTAGAAATTAAGTCCAGGATGAGCTGTTAATATGTGTGGCAATATTAAAATTGAGTACAACAGACAAAATTTGTATATTTACCCTTATGTGAATTTTTGATGATTGTCATCTCCAACCAGCAGCCTGAATCATTGTACAAAATTAGTATGTAATGACCTAACAGGGGGAAAATTTCAATATATCATTAAATATCTGACTGGTAGAAATTTGTAAACACAGAAACTGGCTTCTTAAAATTTGAAGAGACGTTTTGTTATCAAAGGAATCAGAAGTTATCATTAAACTATTCTATAATGTACCAGCTATCAGAATTACCAAAAGTATATTATGTATTTTAAAAATCTATCTCATATCTATCATGTGTATCTATCTATCCATCCAACACCTATCATGTATCTATCTACCTATTATCAATATCTAACAATTTAATATCTACTGTATTCTCTCCCTTTCCTATCTATTTACATTATCAGTCATCCTGTGGCTTCCAGTTACGAAGAGAAGCAGGTTTTTGTATCATACTCTTGGAAAACAAGAAAACAAGGACAGATTAAATCTAGGTTCCTGAAGGTGATGGGTTTGCTCCACCCAGTTCCATCCTTGTCTCTGGTGAAGGACTTCAGGCTAATGAAATGGAAAGTTCAGTATCTTAGCAAATGTCACTAACATCTCTCCAATATCTCAGATTCACTGAACACCCCCCCCCCAGTGCTTTCACACTGATCTACATTCCTAGCCTCCCTTTTCTCTTTGCTTCTTGATATAGGGTCTCCCTAAGTCACTAAATTGCCCTCACTGGCCTCAAACTTGGGATCCTCCTGCTGCAGCCTCTGGAGGGCAGAAATCGCACAGCTGGCTTCGCGGACAGCTTCTAGTATAACGATGTCTCGGCTCTCTGGCCGAGCTCAGATGATCGTGAAACCCTGCACATGGGAATTGGCCAGGACACAGTGACTTTGAACCAATCATCTAACCGCTCTCAGACAGGTTTTCTCAAATGTAAACTGCATAAAATAAGAGCTCACAGGTTTTATAAAAATAAACTTAATCGCATAAAGAGTATTTCTATGACAAGAACACAAAAATTCATTTTCTATTCATATCTCCATATCTAGTTCACACATTTTTCTTAGCTTTCCCTAAAACCTATTTTTTTGTAACTATTGTTGTAAATTAAAGATATAGGTCATCTACCACACACATCGTATTTATATTTTATTATATCATGCATCTTAGCTTTTTATGATGCCATTTCCTCAGAGGATTTTAAAATATGCGAGTAGATAGCACCAGCTTTCATGTTTGTGGTTTGTTCCTACTTAGAAAAGACTATAGCTTAATAATATTTAACTTGGGGGGATGGAGAAGGGAAAAGAGTAGGCTTTGTGTATGTTCAGTAGCTATACAACATCACAGCTAGAAGTGGGAAAAGTTGTTAAGATGAAATTCCTTTGGGCTTTGCCTGAGAAGATAATATCCTGATGTAAGGCAATAGTAATGGTGGTGAGGAGGAGATGAAAGTTTAAAAAAATTAAGCAAAATTTATAGGACTATGTGCTTAGGATGGAGGCCAGAAAAGAGTCCATAGTAAGTACTTTAAACAGTCTAATGAATTTGTAGCTTGAGGAAAGTCCCTTAACCTCTCTGGATCTCAGTTTTCTTAACTATAATACAAAAAATCTCGGATTCAATTATCTCTAAAATCCACTCCATGTCAGAAATTATATAATTTGAAAATAAATGCTCTGGAGAATTGAATTTATAAATATTATCTCTGTCTATTAAAAGAAAAAAAATACAAAGAAAAGTACACATAAATAAAAATGAGACTTTAGTTAATTAAAAACTTAGCTTTCTGTAATACAGATAAAATTATAGTTAAACAAAAGTTAAGTTTAAGCAGATAAAATGTGACTACACATCACCCATTGTGGATAGCAAATAATTAGTGGGGTGATTGCAGCATTACCCATGAATCACAGACTTTTTACTTCAGTTGAATGCATGAGTATCTTGAAATGGAATAATGCAAAGTTTGGGTTTTCTGAGCGGCAAGAGTACCTGCATCATTCTGATCCTCAGGACCAGGCGTTCCAGGAAAATACAGGTTATCTGAATATTTTAAAATTAGAATTTCCCAGTAAATGGGGGAATTGGCTCCTGTATTCAGCAACAGGTGAAGACAGTCCATCAAGGAAAGAATTAAATACTCAGATTTATTTATCTATTCACAATCCTCTATTCTACACTCTGAAGATCGTTTCTTTTCAACGGACATATAGAAACGCGATGCTGGGGACCAGTGAGATAGCTCAGCGGCAAAAGCGCCTGCCTGGCAAGCGCGAGGGCCCGAGTTCGACTCCCGGATCCCACATATGAAAAAAGGGGCCGGTGATATCGCTCAGCGGCACGGGCGCCTGCTGGTGCGCGAGGTCCTGAGTTCAAGCCCCAGTACCCACAAAAAAAAAAAAAGAAAAGAAATGCGATGCTAAGTGAAGCCAGCTCTCTCATATGCTGTAACGTAGGCATTCGAATCATGCATATATGAGTGATTTTGGAATGGCTTAGCCATGGAGAGTACAATGAAACCTAAGTATGCATGAAAAAAATTGAAAATTTTCTAAAAATAATATTAGACTATTAATGTCCTCATAAAATTAGAAAAGTTTCACTGGGTGTAGTATGTGATTAAGATTACATGCTGGAAATGTGAAAAGCAAATTTGTTCTGTGTTGTTTTATGTGCTAGATGGCATGTAACTATTTCACATGCGTTTTCCCATTTAACTCTTACAACAACTGAATTGAATACTTGTTAAGGCTGTGAACATCTCTTTACAGATGAGGAACCATCTGTATAATGAAGCAAAGGAATAAACTCCAGAAAAATGACGTTTGTAAATTCATAGATGGAAGACAATACTCAAGAACTCAGCTAATTATTACAGTAAAACTAAGGAACATTCCAAGTGACAATGCTTTTATTTTACTTTATTTTTTCCACAGTGCTTTCTCTTATTGCAAACTGATGTCAACCTTGAACTAAAACTTACAGTGAATCAAAAGAATCTATGCTAATATCCGATATTCAAATCATTCCACTTTTAAAACACCCATTTGATTGTGTCAAATAGTTTATTCAGGAAAATATTTGAGGTGTCATCTCATGGATGGTGACAGTCATTTTTATTGTCACATATCTTCTCAAAAATATTTACATAAACATGACTGTCTTCTGACGTTTGAAAATTTTTTTTTCTTTTAAAAGCCTTTGTTAGTATATGTTTGCAGTACATAATGATTATATTCACTGTAGATTGGTACATGTACATAACACATTTCAATTCCCTTCTTTTTTCCCTCCCTATCCCTTTTATTTTTCCAGGATCAGATTCATGTATTTATCTTTGAAAATGTATTTTTTATTTTATTTGAGCTCACAACAGAGTAGAATGGATATTAATACACATACTTAACTATGCTTTTCCTAAAACACTGACATCTAAAACATACCCAGCAAAGACTCATATTGATATGATAATGTTAAACTAAAGGATATCTGCTAATTCCATGAGTAATAAAAGGTTCCAAATGTAACTGACAAAATCAAATATTTTACCTTAAATACTTACATTATAATTTATAAATACAACAGGATATATTTTACAGATTACTTTTTTTGCTTTGTTTTTCTTTTAAGGTACAGGGTATGAACCCAGGGCCTTCACACTGAGCTACACCCTTAGTCCTGTCTTTGTTATGTCATTGAGGCAGTGTCTTGCTAAGTCACTAAATTCCCTACTCTGAGCTGAGACTTGCAATCCTCCTGCCTCAGCTTCCCAGAGTGATGGGATTACACACAGGTACCAACATAAAAGGCTGACAATATACTATTATAATTCCAGAATTTATAAAATTCTTTGTGGCAGATATCTATGTGGAAGGAAAATTATAAATATTCTCTGATAATTTAGAAATTAAAAAGTAAATACATAGGAATATTTTAATGGACAGTGTTGTAAGTAGTACTACTATCTTTTATGTAATGGAAATGACAGATTTAGTCATTTATATCAGAGAGCTTAAAACAATATATTATTTTAGAACTTTGTATATTAATCTATGCATTAAATGATATGACATGAATAAATATCTTAGTCAAAAACAAAAATCTATGACTGTTTTAGGACCTTTAGCATCTTCTCTTTTAACTATTATGATATGATATTTACCCTTCTTTTCTGTGAATTCCAATAGAAAATAAGTGAGTTATATATTATTTAAAATTTGCATTTAGCTTCATTAACAAAGTAAGTGAAATTAACTAATAACATATTTTGTTTTAAACCAACATATCCAAAATACTACAGTTCCAGTGTTTATTCAGAGCAAAATACCCCTGAGATTTCTTTTTGGTGGTTGGAGTAGTAAGTTTTCAAGTGCTGTAAATATTTCATATTTTCAGCCCCTATCAGACTGGCCACTTTGGAAGAACTCGGTCATCACCTCTAGTCAACAGAGATGGAAGGGGGCAGTGCAGTTGTAGAAAATAATCTGCAAGATCCATGTCCTCCTCTTTACCTTTCCTTCCACTTATATCATTATCAGTACTAATATTTTTTCTTCATTAATACTCTGATTTTTCACTTATTTTATTTTATTATTTAAGGTCATTTCAGCAGCTAAAGGTCACAAAAATGGCCTTTGAGTAACATTTAAAGTAAAATATGTAAGGTGTTTATTCACTGAGGAAAGTGAGATAATGAAAGAAGGAAGATTCTGAAACAGTAGCTGTTGATTTTGGAAGAGGAGAACGATACAGAAAAGTAATTCTCAATGCAAATTTTCCAGATTATACATGATTACTTGTTACAATATGGAGAAAGGAATATCATAGACACATCATCCATGTATTTTATATACCCAAAAAAAGATGAGCTAGAGCATGACTTCTTAACTATTTCATAAAAATATAAATTAGTAAGGGTCAAATTCATATTTTTAAATTATTACTCATCACTACATCATAAAACTTTCAATTGGACTGAAGTTCACATAGCCTCATTGGTTTTTATTCGGTATGTCTAATCAATTTCTTCACACTTTTCAAATCAATTTATTCACACTTTTCACTTGACTGAGGTTTAAAGTTAACTGAACCAATTTGATAAATTCATATTTTCCTTTTTAATAGACGAGGATAGCACTTATCACTCTAGGTCCCCAAAGACCTTTTTAAAAAAGTTCTTATAGAATCTCAGACATGGAATGCATTTTAGACATAATTGAATCCAACACTCTCACAGTGTAGATAAGAAAACTGAGACCCAGGGAGGTTAAGTGGCTTGCATGGGTCACAAAACTAATTAGAGCCCACGTTTGGATGAATCACTATTTTAGTCTAATGGACTGCTTTGCTTCTTACAGTCTGCAAAGTATTCAATAACCCACAGTGAATTTCACCATCTTCCCACACCAACCGCCTTACAGATTCTGTAGAGAAAAAATCCTAATATACACATTAATATAACTCTGGATTTCTACACTCTGCCCTATGAATCTTTGTCACTTTTTCTTGGTTATAGTACGCCCTGTTCATCCAGCTGGATAACTTATATTTAAATAAAAATAGAAGAGATATATAAGAAAATAATATTTAGTTAGGAACTTGATAATAAAATATTTAAAACTGAAAGGGTAGAGAAAGAAGGGAAATTGGATGAGATAAGGAATTGAAATGTGTTTATACATGCACCAATTTCCCACAAGGAATGCATACACTATGTGCTGTGCACATGTACTAATAAGCTAAAATAATATAAAAAGTTTTGAAAAACCAAAGGGCATTTTGTTGAAATAAGTGGAAAATAGATGTACTTAAGCTGCAATACCATCTCTTTTTCTCACTCTCCCTGTCACTACGGACTCTGGCATGGTCTTCGGAAGTTGTGAAGTTACACAGGTATGAATCTAAAAATGTGGAGGTACCATGTAAATATTCTTGTGAAGGAACACACCCCGTACAGGGAAAATGGTTGTGCTTGTTTCTAGGATTCACATGATATTTTGAAGGAATATGAATTTTTATTTGACCTTTTATTATTTGTTATCATTTAAGATTGTCTCTTCTGAGTAGTTCTTTCTTTCATTCTTTTACTTTTTTGTTTTTTATTTTTTCTATATTTATTAGAACATGTGTGCTGTACATAATAATTCCATTTGTTGTAGGGAGCTGGTACATGTACATAACACATCTTAATTCTTTTTACATCCCCTTTCCTTCCCTCTCGTCTCTCTTCCCTCTATCTCTAGTTCCTCTTACCATTGTAGAAGATTTGTCTCCCTACTTTGTAATATCTTTTATGTTTCTCTTCACTTTTACTCTACGCTTCTCATAAAGGAGGAACCATGTGATATTTGTACTTGTGCACCTGACTTATTTTATTTGACATTATGGTCTCAAGACGATCCATTTTACAAATCACTCATATTACCATTTTTTATGGTGGAGTAGTACTCCATTGTGTGAAATGCCACAGTTTCTTTATCCATTCAACTGTTGATGGACATATAAGACACTTCCAATATTTAGCCATTATGAGTTCTGCTGCTATCAACATGGATATTCTTGTATCACTGTGCCATGATGTCTTTAGCTCTTTCAGGAAGATACCTAGAGAGGAAGAATTGGGTCAAGTTAACCATACTGATTTCCATAGTGGTCGTATGAGTTTGTACGCCCAACTCTGTAGAAGGGCTCCTTTCTCCCCACAGCCTCACCACCATTTGTTTTTATTGATTTCTTGGTAACAGCCGTTCTTTCTGGAGAAAGATGTTATCTCAACATTGTCTTAATTTGCTCTTCTCTCATGGCCAGTGATTTTGAACAATTTTCATGTATTTATTGCTCACCTGTACTTCAGGGAACTGTCTGTTAAGTTCAATGGCCTATTTTTTATTAGGTCTTTTATTTTGGAGGATCTAACTTTGAGTATTCTTCGTATAGTGTAGAAATTAGTCCTCTGAGAATACCAGGCAAAAATCTTTTGCCCATTGTGTAGGTTGTTCATTTATTGGTTGTTGTCTTTGCTTTGCAAGTGTTTAGTTTGATATAATCCCTTTTGTTGATTTTTAAATGTTATTTCTTGTGCAGTTGGGGTTATGCTCAAAAATCCTTGACTATGCTTATGTCTTTTAAAGTTTTACCCACTTTATCTTTCCATGAGTTGAGTGTTATTCTTTTGATATCCAGGCCCTTGATCCAGTTTTTTTTTTTTTTTTTTTTTTTTTTTGTGGGTACCAGGGGGACGACCTCAGGACCTCGCGCGCCAGCAGGCACCCGTGCCGCTGAGCGATATCACCGGCCCCTTTTTCGTATGTGGGTTCCGGGAGTCGAACTCGGGCCCTCGCGCTTGCAAGGCAGGCGCTTACGCCGCTGAGCCATCTCACCGGCCCCCTTGATCCAGTTTGATTTTAGTGGATGGTGAGTGATACCGATGTTGTTTCAGTCTGTGCAGGTGCGTAACCAGCTTTCTCAGCACCATTTGTTAGCAAAGCCATCTTCTTTATAGCATAGGTTTTTAGCCCCTCGTCAAAGATCAATCGATGAATGTGCCTGCATCCTTATTCTCTTTCATTGCTCCACATGTCTGATTTTGGACCAGTACCACTGTGATCATGGTGTCCTCTTCAATCTCTCTCTCTTTTTTAGAGTACTTCAGTTTTCATTATAAAGGACTTTCACTTCCTTGGCTAGGATAATTTCTAATTATTTAATTTCTCTCTCTCTCTCTCACTCTCTGTTTCTTTCTTTCTTTCTTTTTTTTTTTTTTTTTTTTTTTGAGTCAGAGAGTCTCACTTTGTAGTGCAGGCTAGAGTGGAACTATGTGGCCCAGGCTGGTCTCAAATGTATGGAGATCCTCCTGCCTCAGCCTCCCAATTGCTGAGATTACAGGCATGTGCTACCACACCCAGCTAGTCTTTAATATTTCTTGAAGCTTTTGTGAATGGTATTGTTTTTCTAAATTCTTTCTCCGTAGGTTCATTGTAGGTGCACAGAAATGCTGTCTAATTTTGTGTGTTGATCTTACATCCTGCTGCCCTGCTGAATTTGTTTATTCTAGTAGTACTTTTTAATGGATTTTTTTGGGCCTTCTATGTAAAAGATCATGTCATCTGAAAATAATGATAGTTTGTCTACTCTCTTTCCCATACATATAGACTTATTTTCTTTTTTCTCTTGACTGATTGCTCTGGATAAATTTTCCAGTACTATGTTGAAGAGGAGTGGTAACCATGGACATACTTGTCTTATTCCTGATTTTAAAGGAAAATCAATTTTCCCCACTTAATATGATGTTGACCATAGGTTTATCATAAATGGTTTTAATCAGACTGAAATAAGATCTTTCTATACCTATTTCCTCTGGGGAATTTTTTTTAACCTGATTTGATGTTGGATATTGTCAAAAGCTTTTTTGTGTATATTGAGATAATGTGGTTTTGTTTGTTTGTTTGTTTTTGTCCTTGCTTCTGTTCATGCGATGTATTACATTTATTGATCTACATTTGTTGAACCAGCCTTGAATCTTAGAATAAAGTCTACTTGGTCATTATGTATAATCTTCTTAATGATTCAGTGCATTCTGTTTGCAAGTATTTTGTTGAAAATTTTTCCATTTATGTTCATTAATGAGACTGGTCTGTAGAAGTAGATATTTTGTGTGTTTGTTTCTTTTTTAGTTGAGTCCTTGTCTGGTTTTGGAATCAGGGTAATGTTGCATTCAAATGAGTTTGGTAGTACCCCTTCCCTTTCAATTTCATTAAAAAGTTTGAAGATTATGTGCATTAGATCTTCCTTGAAGTTCCTGTAGAATTCAGCCCCAAATCCACTGGATCCTGGGGTTTACTTACTTTTTAATTTTTTATTACTTCCTCAGTTTCATCACTTGTTATACTACTATGCAGATTTTTATATCTTCTTGGTTCAGTTTTGGTAATTCATAGGTCTAGGAATCTGTCCATTTCTTCTAGATTCTCTAATTTATTGGCCACGCAGATTTTCACAGTAATCACTAAGAATTTCTTTTGTATTGGTGGTGTTCAATGTTATTTTGCCTTTTTCATTTCTAATTGCATGGGTATGGGTCTTTTCTTCATTTTGTAAGTTAGCCTAAGGGTTTGTGCATTGTCCTCTATTCCTTCAAATACCAATACCTCAGCTCATTGGTTCCCTGCATTGTTTTCTATTCTTTATTAATTTCTATTTTGATCTCTATAATTCCTTCTTTGCACTCACTTTGGGACAGGGTTACTCTTATTTTTCTACTACATAATTAAGTTATATATTAGGGCTAGCTCTGTTTTACTAATGTGGGCATTCATAACGGTAAACTTGTCTCTCCAGATTGCTTTCATTATGTCCCATAGCTTCTGGTGTGTTGAAATGGCATTTTTGTTTAATTATAGGAACTACTCAATTTCTTTCTTGATATTTTCTGTGACCCACTGAGTATTCAATATTGTATCATTTAACCTCCATGTCTGTGTAAAATTTCTGTTTTCCTTTGCCATTAATTTCTACTTTTGTTAAATTATAATCATATAATATATATGGAATAATTTCAAATTTTGTATTCATTTAAGAAATCTGCTGAGCATGGTGGTGCACATCTGTAATCCCAGAATTCAAGAAGCTGAGGCAAATGGATTGCCATGAGTTTGAGGCCAGGCTGGGCTACAAAGTGAGATCAAGGGCAGCCTGAACTACATAGTGAGACCTTGTCTCAAACACAAAAAAGGAAGAGAAAAAAAAAGGAAATCTTTCTGAGATATTAGGCAGTCTATTTTGGAGAAAAATCCATGCACTGAACAAAAGAATGCACACTGTCTCGTAGCATTAAACCTTTTGCAGATATCTGTTACACCCAAATGTTCAAAGGTGTTGTTTCATCAAGATATTTCTTTGTTGATTTTGGTCTCTTTATCTACTTGTAAAAGTAGACTACTGAGGTCCCCCACTATTACTGTGTTGTTGTTTATCTGTTCTATGTCTAGCAGTGTTTGTTTTATAAAATTGGGTGCACCTGCTTTTGGTGCATATATATTTACACTTGCTATCTCTTCCTGTGGAATTGTTCCCTTATCCAATATGTGGTGACCTTCTTTGCCTCTTATGTGTATATATGAGGTGATGCTGAGTGCTGTAGAGTAAAATAAGAAAAAGTCAGAAACACAGGGAATGATGTGTGTTGTGAGGAAGGAAGTTAGAGGTGACAATCAATTAAAACCAAAGAACTAGCCCTGAGGCGGTCTGAGAATGGAGTAGAGAATTTGCTTCATGTGTCTGGGAGGAGCGCAGGGACTGAAGTCATCACCGACTCCACTTGATGTAGGGGAGACTGCTAGGAGCTGAGGTGACGAAGGTGACACGGCACAGATCACAGAAATCCTGCAGGATGTGAGTGGAAGTTTCTCAAGTTCAATCCCCTGACCAGGTTTTTGGGTGTGGAGGAAAGAGTGACACAGTCTCACATGTTTAACGGCATCGTTCTGACTGCTCCATCGTGAAAGACAAGGGAGGTGAGGAACATGGAAACCATGGGTCAGTTAGAATAAAAAACTTCAGTAAAATGTTGTGGGTTCTTGGATTAGGATAGTAACCATGGAGACAGGGAAAAGTCTGTCTTGGAAGAAGAGTGTGGTTGACTGGAAAGGATACGCTGTGCAGCCTGGGAATTAATGAATTTGGGGTGATTAACGGAGAAGTGTTTTGTAGGTGAAGTAAGTGTTCGGTTTGGAGCATGGTAAATAGTATTGTTATTAAAATTCATTTGGTTATGCTGAATAGGCAATAGATGTCATGGGAACAAAATTGCAAGAGTTATAAACTTGGATGCCATTAAGTTGTAGATGGAACTAACTTGCTCTAATGTGCCCTATACTTACCAGAATGATAGAGTTGGAATAGGAAGTCAATTGAATCAGTATGAAGTGTCAGCTAATTTATGCTTTTTTACCTTTGAATTTTATCACATATATACTTGAAAAACAATGAAATGTAATTCATTGTAATACTGAAATATAAAGCAACAGTGTTTTAATCATTGTTAATTTATCTTGAGTATACAAGAGTTGGATCCAAAAAGGGCCAGATGATCTTTTGTATATGCATTTCAAATATAGTAGAGTCTCTGTTAAAGTAAATTTGCTTTATTATCAATGTCTAAGTTATGCTACACAAATGTTCCTGCAGTGGCATTTTATGAGACAAAGTGATTTTACTAATAAACTGGTATAAACAACATGACATTTCCAGCTCTCTTTCAAATTCTGAGTAAAATACAATGCTTAAGAATTTGAAAACCAGCACAGGCTGATGTCCTTATTTGATCTCTACCCACAAATCCTACTCTTGTTTCCAATGTTGATACTGCCTTCTATTATGAATAACTGTCTATAAAATTACAGATCATTCTGTCAGTAGTGCAAAAGTGAATCAAGAGAAGTAAATATATGAGCAGGATTGGAGTAATAGCTTCATTATTTCACTGATATCTTCAGTCATATGTCAGAGAGAGAGAGAGAGAGAGAGAGAGAGAGAGAGACCATAGAGAAAGAGATGATAGAAAGAACCCATAGAGAGAGACCATAGAGAGAAACCATAGAGACCATAGGAGTACAGGACATAAAATCAACTGAACAGTATGTTTAAATACTGAAATATTCAATTTAAAGCAGATATTCACTGCCTGTAGGAGCCTTGTTCTATGAGGCAAGCTGCACCTTCAGGCATCGTTTACCCAGCGGCATCTCTTCCTCCTTCCTTTTCTCCCTTTCCCTCCCCTTAAGATGCAAGAACACAGTAGGGCAGATACAACCACTGGAAGATATCACAGCAAGTAACAAAAAGACTATGAGCAGTTGCAACATTCCAAACCCTTCTAAATATTAAGCAAACAAAAGCTTTCTTCAGTTGCTACAAATTGTCTCTAAGAAAATAATTATGGTATTTAAATACATAAATGTGTTTATGAAAGTATCTTTAGGAAACCTGAATTCAGTAGTTAAGCATTCTCTAAATATACTTGTGTTTTAAGTATAATGCTTAAAATAGCAATTCTTTCCACAGAATCTTATTTTTTATCTAAATATACAAGGGGTCTTGTCTTAGGGGTTGCACTATTTTATATGAATGGTGGATGAAGTAAGTTTATGTTAGATGTTAGTACAGTTCCGCTAAATGTGCTTTCCATCAGAGATACGCCTTGGGCTGGCTTATTTTCTCTAGAATCCGTGCCTTAAAAGCCTTGTTTCAGCCTTAAGGGGTTCAAAATAGAGCCCAAGAGGGATCTTAGCTTTCTGCTGGTAACTTGTATTACTCAGTCAGAAGTGCTCTGAATGGTATTTCAAAGATAGTGGTAAAGTAAATGGCAATTTACTGTTGAGGACGAAGGTATGTGGACTCACCTATTCTAATGAGTCATTGCTAAATAGGTTAAGTCTTTTTTCCTCTACTGGAAGTTGTTAAATTGTACCATTTCTTCTTCTTTTTTTTTACATTTTTGAGTTGGCAGCATTTGTATAAACAGCTCTAATTCTTGATGTGTGTTATATTTAGTACTTATAAATAAGAATTTACAACAAATTAATCTGAAACATTATTTAGTACTACTTGAAAATAATACATACATTCTAAGTCACATGAATAAATATAACTTTTATTGTTTTGTTCAAACAAATCACATTTCAGTTCGTTTTTATTTGGAGTTAAGTGTGTCGTTTTTTTTTAATGTTGAATATATGTGTAAATATAGTGTCTTTGTTAAGACACGTTTGCAGTACATAATACACTCATCGAGAGCTAATGTACACGTTGCATGTCAATCCTGTTACCTCCCATCAGCTCCCTTCTCTCCCACCTCTGTCCATCCTGTCCTTAGACCCACTTCCCCTCTCCAAAACTACTTGCCTGTTTCCTATCATCTATCTTTTTATTGTGCTCTTTAAATTATTAATACTTTGGATTTCTCATATAAAAAACATGCACTATTTACTCTTCTGTATCTGATTCATTTATCATGTAGCATTATTTTCTCAAGATGCATCCACTGGCCTACAGATAACGCAAATGTATTCTTCTTTATGGCTCAGTAGTACATCTTTAATGACTTTTTTCATAATTCTGTCACTGTCACATTATTTTTCTCCTTTTTTTCCCTTATCATTTTTAACTTCTTTCAGTATCTATACATTTGCCACAAGAAAAATATCCTGCAGATTACTCAGAGAGAGAAGAACAGTTTTAGTATTTACCTTCTAGTCTATAGTAAGAAGCATGTGTAATCACCTCTCCAAATACTGCTTTACATTTCCCTATTTAAATAGGAGTCAGTCCAACTTTGGTCTCATGGAGCAAACCTCCCACAGAAGATGACCATGAACTGTGGACCTGGGGACACCCCCTGAGGTCACTGCAGAGTGGACAAGGCAAGAAGCAGCCACTGGGAAACACTGTTTAGAAGAGGAGCTGGGTAACTGTGAGTTTTCCAACTCAAGGCGTCCACCCTGAGCAAGCTCCATGGGTCTTGTGCTGGGCAGTTGAATTTATGATGCTATCAAACTGAAGTTGGACTAATGCTGCCCCCATGTCATGAATCTCTGCATGGTAAATTGTAAATTTAATATGCAAGCACAATCATACCTCAGTACTCATCAGCCTCCAAACTGGTCCAACACGGTACTGATTGCATTGGGAGGAGGAGAAATGTTCCAGCACTGGGTGTTTGGTTGGTCTCAGGCTAGCTGGGGAAACTGCAGAATCCCCACGTGTCCACCCTTGCACAGGGGTTAGAAGTGATACTCCTAAGCCTAAAATGCTTATAGTAGCCCAGTAAAAGGGTGATATTAGCTCAGTAAAGTGTGAAAGCTCTGGGGAAATTGCAGGAATGATTTCTAATCACATGGTATTTTGTGGGGGAAAACCATTAGCTCTCCTCACTGGGGCATTCCACATGGGTTCTGGAACATCTTAAAGTCCAGCACCAAGATGTGGACTGTGTGTGCTGCAGCCCAGGTGCAGTCTGCTCTGGCAGCAACCTCTGATCTCAACCCTGCACAGCTGGTGGGCTTGGGCCAGTGGTGGGTGCCGACCCATCCGAGTTTATCCAAAGCAGGCAGATGCCTGGCAGTACCGGGTCCGGTAAAGCAGCACAACCTCTCTCCTGGCAGGCTCTGAGCACCGCTCACTGCGTGAAGCATACTTTGCTCAGATAAATGCTCCTAAGTTTACTCTTTTTGAAGTTTTCTGTCTTGCGGTTGGTAGTTTGGTTTAAACATTAGAAAAACTATGGTTTTAATGCCTTGAAGATATGGAAGATATGGTGAGGGACCATCACAGAAAATCAGGGATATTATCCATGAAAGCACACAGACAAAGCTTCACGTTCCGGGTTCAAACTGACTCCTGCATCATGGCTGTGGAGCCTGGGTGACGGGGTCTTCAAAACCTGCGACAAAATAATTCAGTCAATATTTGAAGTGTTGGCTCCACGGACATCATGCACGCTCAATGATACTTTAGTACGTGTCAAATTCCTGAAGCACAAGGGCAAGTGCAAACTTTTAAAGCAGTCAGAGAAAAAATCATTTCTTGTACAAAGATTACAATGACTGCTAAACAAATACATTGCAGAAACAATTGATGCCAAAAAAAAAAAACAGTGAAAAACACATCAAAAAACGTTGAAAGAAAATAAATGTAACTGTCACATCAGAAGACTATAGCCAGTGAAAATATCCAAGAATACAGTCAAAATAAAAACATTATTAGACAAATACAAACTAAGTGAATTTGTCCCCCAAAACTTTGCATTATTAGAAACATGTAAGTTTCATACAATCATAAAAAAAAGAGAAAAAGAAAAAGAAAGGAAATTGCATAGAAACATAAATTATTACTGCAAAAAAGAGTGTATCAGAAATTGAGCATATTTGGCCATAATTGATTTTTAAATTCCACTCTTTTAAAAAATATAATTACTCAAAGCAAAAATTATAGCATTATACTGTCAATGGAATACATTTGGCAATCCTAACTAAAAATGAAGATGGAATTGAGAAACATAATATCTGTTATTTTATTTTATGTCTAATTTTTATTTTTATTGGTATATATTTGCAGTACATAATGATTACATTCATCTTGGGGAGTTGGTACATGGACATGATGCATCTTAATTCTTTTTTCAGCCATTCTGTCTCCTCTCTCTGTCCTCTCCCTCCATCTCTTGGTCTTATTTCCATTTGTAAAAGATATATCTTCCTGTTTCCCATTAGATCTGTGCCATTTTAACTCTGAATAGATTGTGAGTAGTTAAGGATATACACTAAAATTGCTACAGTAGTGATCTCAGGCCGGCATTACTGGTAATGTCTGGAGAAATTTTCCATTGTCATACCCGGAGATCGAGGATGTTACTAGCAGCAAATGAGTACTGCTTACCTACCATTCCCAGGCATGGTGCTTAAAGTCCTTGAATTATTTTGACTGCCTATTTAATGACTTGAAATATCAATAGTACCAAGGTTAAGAAAATTTATTCTCAAACCACTATCCAAAATAAGAAATTAAAATAATGCAAACATAAAATAAAAGCTAAAATTTAATTCCAAACAAAGTAGAACAAAACACAAAAATAAAGAGCCAACTGGGAAACACAAAGTGGAAAAAAAAAATAAAATGGTGAAGTGAAATCCCCCAGATGAGTCATGACATTACTGATTAAATTCTCCAAATTAGTGGGAATTATATTGCAACAGCAAGCGAAAACACCAAAATAACACCCAGGATTTGGAGGCAGGTTTATTTACATCCACAGACACATCTGGATCACTCCCAAAATATCAGACCCTGATCTCTGGTGGTCTAGGACTTATATGGGATAAGCAAGCAGGAAGTACAGAGGCAGAATGGCTTCTCAACTGGGGATTGGTTCTTATGATATGCATCATAGTGACCAGCTATGCATCACGGTGACCAGCCATTACTAAGAGCAACCAGGTTTGGAACAGGAACTGTTATGTGGGCAACTAAGAAACTGAAGTATACTCTCTAGGGGGGCATATTCTGCTACATTTCCCCCCTCTTTTATTTTCCCCAGCAAATTTTGCTGGGCAGGTTACATGTGATCTTCTGAGACAAAGCCCAACTGGAATTTAGGCCTGTCTGTTTGTAACATAACTCTGGCAAGGTAGTGAGGGAGTTAATCTGATCTAGGAATTCAGGGCGAAAAACACAGTTAACAAGGGGTGGGGAAGCAAGGACTGGGGTAAGCAGAAACCAGGTTGGCTAGCAGAGGGGCAGGGAAGCAAGGGCTGGGGTAAGCAGGTTGGAAAGACACAAAAATCAAGGGGAACAAGTATGGAGCAGTCCTGTGAACAGTGTCCTCAGGTTTCAGCTATGTGTGGACTGGTCAGCATGCATTGTCTCTTCAGAGTGTGCCTCAGAGGAGCTGTTCAGGTAAATTTTTCAGCAGATCTAAGGCTGGATTTCTGAAACTTGTAGAGGTAGTTAATATGTCCCTGGGTTATATGTGTGTACAGGAATGTCTCCAGATATAGCTGGTCTTTTAACTGGTGATAAACTGTATGTAGTTTTTATTTACTCTAGTTTTTGAGTTATCTCTGCTGCAAATGCAGGCCCATTGTCACTGCCAATGATCAAGAGTAGGGAATATCTAGGGATGATTTTTTACAACAGGACCCTACAAACTTTTATTGTCTTCTCAGTATGTGTAGGGAATGGGATATCAGGGCTGGTGACACAGACACTGAAGTCTGAGCTGACTGCAGGGGTATGGGTGCCAGCTCTGCAACTTGAGCTTGCAGAACAAACAGTGGGGCAGGTCTGGGCAGCTGATGTTTCAGTCAATTGGATCCCCAGAGGGTACTTAGGCCTCTGGACTGGATTCTTTTGCATCATTGGTGGTAGGATTCTAAGCAGCAGTTTGCTGTGCAGATCATCCCTGCAGGAGAGTTTTGGCCAAAATTGTCTTGTCCAAGTGACCACAGCATATCTAGCCTTCATTCGATATAGTCAGCATATTGGACTGCATTCCTAACAGCGCTGCTTCCATCCGTAAACAGGGTGTACTCAGCATCTGTCAGGGGCTCCATTTTTTAAGAACAGTTCATCCCAGTACAGCATGTGGCACCTGGACAGTTAGGTCTCAGTCTAAGGTGAGGCAGCCCTTTGTGACTGAGTCCAAATACTTGCTCAGTAGGCCACTGGGCACTTCCAGGGGCTGACAGTCTGAGTAAGCATTATTGTTTTTTGAACTTAAGGATCCAGATTTTATAGAAGCAACAGCTCTAAGGCATTTTTGGAGTTTCTTTCTTGTAAACACTTTCTCCCAGGTATTGTAGCAAAGCTTTTGTGCCTTTTTAGCAGGCAGCTTGGAAATGTCATTAATCAGAAGTGCTTTTTAAAGAGGGAACAAGTTTTTGAACCTCTGGGAGGTTGAGTCCTGGTCAGTTGTGAAGAGGGGCTGACAGGAGCCAATCAAGGGCAGAAGAAGGCATTCTTGGGTCCAGGCAGGTGCACCAGCAGTCTATGGGTGGCAGAAGACTGAGGAAACATATGGAACACAACTGTGGTGGTATTGGCAGCTTGGAGATCTTGAACTGGCTTTACAGGCAGGAGGTGTATAGTTTGATGCAGGTGGGGGTTGCTTTGTGACAGAGCTCAATCTTCAAAGGAGCATGGAAATCTTACCTAAGGAGATTAACAGTCTATCAGGCTGATGTGTGGCTGGATGCCTGTTTGTGTTTTCTGTGACATCTGATAGCAATGGAGGTCTTGGTGAGGCTGCACTGTTGATGTCCAGGACCAGAGGCGAGTCTTTGGCCTATACCTCTGAGAGGAAACTTTTCAGAACTTTAGGATTGTGGTTATCTGTCTCAGCTGATGCAGGCATCATTTTCTTCTCAGGGAACAGTAAAAGTTGAATGTGCAGGGTTAAATGAGAGGGAAGCTGAGTGGCATGGTGTGAAGGAGAGGTCCTCCCTGGTTATACATTTGTGTCGGGCAGAAAGGGTGAGAGGCAAGAGTCCCAGATGCCCCAAGGATGGTAATTTTTTGACACAGGGAACTTTAGAAGGTAGAGGGTTCCATTGTCTATGAGGAAAGTCACAGGTTTGCCCTCGACTTTTGCAATGACCATAGGCTCTTAGGGACCCAGTTTGATAGAGCTTGGTCTGTCCTATCTATTCAGGCCCAACAGAGCGCACCTCATTTGTCAGGACTGACAGTCCAATTTTCCTCAGTCAAAATGTGGAACTCACGGGCCGGTGAGATAGCTCAGTGGCATAAGTGCCTGCCTGGCAAGCGTGAGGTCCTGAGTTCGACTCCTGGTACCCACATTAAAAAAAAATGCGGAACTCAGAAGGAATTACTGACATTCATCTTGGTTGGGCATTAGATGATGCCATCTGGCAGGATAGGCATGTCTCTGGGGGAGCTTCTGAGGCCAGCTGCAGGCAATGAACTGGAACTGGTTCAATTGGCTGGAAATAGATGAGCTGGGAGTGAAGCTATAGGTGTTGGCCGCAACTGTGGAAGCCAACGAGGGTGCCAAAGCAGAATTCTCAGGAAGAATGGGCCTCTTTTTCCCTTTTTTTCTTTTCTTTGAGATGCAGGGAGTGGTTTCGTTTCATTTTTAACACCATAAATTCACCTTTTCCTGCAGTCAGGGACTGTGGGTTTTTTTTTTTTTTTGTGGGTACCGGGGGGGGCGACCTCAGGACCTCGTGCACCAACAGGCACCCGTGCCGCTGAGCGATATCACCAGCTCCTTTTTCGTATGTGGGATCTGGGAGTCGAACTCGGGCCCTCACGCTTGCAAGGCAGGCGCTTACGGCGCTGAGCCATCTCACCGGCCCGGGACTGTGGGTTTTAACTAATTAGTTCCTATACTATTTCCCTACAGTGTATGTTGTATACCCTTGATTAATGGCAATACAAAGGGTGGGTGCCCCTCAGAGAGACAGAGAGACCATTCAGATGCCCATCTGACCGCACCCCTCACAGGGACTTAGGCACAACTTAGCTAAGGAGGGTGGGAGGCCTCTGTTATGCCATATGTTGTTGCCACGGAACTGCAGGTGAGGGCCTCATCAGCCACAATGACCAGTGCTTCCCAGTCTTGGTGCACAGACGGAGCAGCCTATTGCTTACACTGTCTGTTCCACTCACTCACACATTCATTCATCAGGCACTCAGAGGCTAAGCATTCCAATCCCCTTCCCTTGAGGGTGGCCTTAATTAACAAGAGTTGATCAAGCTCTTCTTCTGCTCAAACTGAACAAGACTGACTGACTAACTGGGGTGCATTCAGCGGTCTTACTGGAATCAGGCAGGCAGACAGACAGGCAGACAGATGCATCCTCCTCCCTTTGGGGTCCAAAGTAAGCCACTCGAGGGGGGATCCAGAAATCTTCCTCCATATCTCCGAGGGGACTTGTGAAATCTCTAGGGTGCACCTTCCCATTGGGACCTGGAGAGGTCCTTGCTCTGTCTGTAAGGACCATGACCAGTGACCTAATAGGTCAGCATGGTCGGTCTTCTCTGCTGATGCACCAGATGCAATGGCAAGCAGAAACACCAAATGACAGCCAGGATTTGGAGGCAGATTTATTTACTTTGACAGGCACTGATCGGGATCACTCCATAAATGTCAGGCCCAGATCTCTGGTGGTCTAGGTCTTGTATTAGATAAGCAAGCAGGAAGTACAGAGGCAGAATGGCTTGTTGATTGGGGATTGGTTTATACAATGTGCATCACAGTGAGCAGCTGTTTCTAAGAGACAGGAGCAACCGAACTGGAACAGGAACTATTACCTGGACAAATAACAAACTGAAGTGTACAGGCTGGGGGGGCATTTTCTGCTACAGTATGACTTCTAAGCATACCACTACCACTTATCACCTGACCTTGATTTGTGACTTCTTCTGATTGGAAGGATCACGTTTGTCATTTGTACTGAAGATATATGAAGAACGCTTGCTTAGAAAGGTATTTGAGTGGAGATCACTTATGCTGGGAAGGTAGAAGTGCTTGGTTACCCCTGATCTGTGTCCTTCTCCATGAAATTGCTTGGACCATGGCATCTTGGCTACATGGTCATAGCCAGCTGACTCACATTGAGTTTGACCATCGAGTGACCAATCTGTATTTTGAAAGGAGTAGATCAGAGAACTTCACATGGAAAATTGAGCCATGATCCGGAAACTGCATGGGATTGTGGATAACTAATATTATATTTTGTTACAGAACAACATGACTTTGACCCCTTTCCTTTTTCATGCTCTTCTGGAGTTCTAAATAATCATTGTTTTTGATAAGTTATTATTACATTTTATTAACATACTCCTTTTAGTTTTTGCTAGTATTAGTGTGCCTCAGATTCCTTAAAAATAGAATGG
The DNA here is from genome assembly GCA_028451465.1 of Erethizon dorsatum. Classification (NCBI taxonomy): domain Eukaryota; kingdom Metazoa; phylum Chordata; class Mammalia; order Rodentia; family Erethizontidae; genus Erethizon; species Erethizon dorsatum. The sequence goes on along the minus strand of CM051826.1, from coordinate 134,697,348 downwards.
GTTTTGGAGTTATAAATATATGTTACAAAAATTTCTCTTTTGACAAATAACTAGATACACCACTACAGGCAAAAAGATGGAATTAAACAAAAATAACCTGCATTTTCGTTTCTAAGAAACCAGTATTTAAGCTTTATATTTGAAAGTAGAAAGTCACACCAATATTAAATGGGTTAATTTGTTAAGCATTATTAGATAATTATGCCAGCTGTTTTCTATGGAAGGGTGATGCCACTTTAGTAACCGCTTTAAAAATTATTCTATAAAAAGCAGATCTGGAACTCAAAGGATTTGGGCAATGATTTACATTTCAAATCTTTTGCTGAGTTGGATCTACAAACAGAAATGACACTGTTCACCAGAGGATTACATATATTTATGTAATCAATAAACTTTTTCTTAGTTACTTTACCTACTTTCATGAAAACATTCCCAGGTGGCTTTATTTTTACAACATGGTCATGAGGTAAAACTCTAAATTATTATAATTTGGGCACAGGATTTCTCCTGAGCTAAATATTCTGGCCCAGGTGTTAAAAACCAATTTTGCATACATTGACTCAACATGCTAAGAGTAAAAGAAGCCAACTTTATAAATAGAAAGTTGAGGCAGGATAGCATCATCAGAGCCAGAAGAAAGATAATGCAAACACTCTCTGGGGACCTGATGCTGTCTGCAGAATAAGACAAAAATTTCTAGTTTCACTTTTTAAAATGGTAAGATATGGTCCGGTGAAATGGCTCAGCAGCATAAGCACCTGCCCAGCAAGCGCGAGGTCCTGAGTTCGACTCCTGGAACCCACATAAAGGAAAAAAAGGGCGGGTGATACCGCTCAGTGGCACAAGCACTTGCTGGCAAGCATGAGGTCCTGAGGTCGACTCCCAGTACCCATATAAAAAAAAGGGTAAGATAAACATAGTATTTGAAAGTAACAGATAAATACTTAGAAAAGTTTGTTATTAATATTTATAGTAGTTGTTTTTGTAAGTTATGTTTCAAAGTTATAAGTTACTTAGAGTGGTAAAAATGTTAGAAAGAATAACATTAAAAATGTTGGTGGTTATTTGTTATAGAAGAGCCTTAGAACTATTGCTATAGCCAGATTTATACGTTTATGATCATGTTGCTTTTATCCTTTCATGAAAATTTCCTTTCTTTATTTGAAGTTTAAATTAGTCTCGGAGTAATAGCTTCTGTAAGAAATCAGAGTTTCTACTTAGAGTTTGTTTACTAGCTTGAAATTTAAAAAGGTATCTAGCACCAACATAATAGATGAGTTAATACCAACTATCTAGATACAGGTCCTTTGTTTAGCTACAAATTCACAAGTTTGTCTTTGGAATATCAACACAATAAATTTGTAATTCTCTCGGTAGGCATTTACAGAAGAACATAAGCAAGTTGACAATCATGGATGAAAACCAACCAATTCAATTAATCAATGACAATGAAACAAAAAATAAACAGGTCTCTATGTTAGAGATCAGTATGGTAAGCTCTCAATTCTCTTTTAAATAATGTAGTCAATAAAAAAGAAAGCACAATTTATGAAAGTTAAGAGAAAAAAATATCTTCTTAAAATAAGGGGCTTAAAAATATTTAGAAAAAATACAGTAGGAGGATCAAGCAATGTGTTTAGTTGCTGGCTATAAGTGATTGGTAAGCCCATGCTGGGATGCCCCAAATACATTTCAGCTGACACAGCCACCAAAAGTAGAGCAACTGAACATACCCACATAGTTCGTGCTAACATTTTATATTCATTTTAATTTGAACATCCCCTGGTTCTCACAATAATGTTGCATGGCTTGCAACTGACCAACTTTATCAGTTGAACATGTAAGCAATTTTTAAGACCATCATTGATTTAATTCTCATAATCAGTTATGATATTCCTGAAATTTTCTCAGAGGGCTGGGGAGAACCCCAGCAACAGAATGCCAACCCCAGCCCCTACATCTTGAGGCCAAGATCAGCCCAATACCTAGCATGAATACCACTGCAAAATTGGCTGGAGTACACAACACATTTCTGAGATCAGACATGGACCTACCACAGAACTGCAAACACCAGGGGAATTTTATTCTGTTTATTTTTCTACATTTGTTTGATTGGTTTCCCTTTTTCTGTCTGGTTGAGGTCTTTTTTAAATTTAGTTTAATTTGGTCTTGTTTTATCTTTTAGGGTTATCTCCATTTTCTGTTTTTAGTCTCTTTTTTTCCTCTCTCTTTTTTCTTTTTTCTTTCTTTAATGACTTAGATTTATTACCTTGCTTTATGTTTTCATCTACTTCTCTTCTAACTCTCTTTTGCCAACTATCTTGCTTGATTTTAAGATATTTCCATGTGAATAAACATTGTCTCTTCTCTGCCTGGTTCATTTCAATACTCCTCTGCTTCCTCTTCCATTCTTTCCCTCTTCTGTCCTCTAGTTTCCCAAAACTTGAGTGATCATTCTATGCCCTCCAGCCTTGCTCCTACTATATAGGACCTCACCCATCTGTCTATCTTGCCCCCTATCCCTCTTAATCACCCCCACTCACAACAGGATAAAAATCATTGCGCTAATGGGAAAATTATTGCTTACAGATTCCTGATATATGCTGGATTCTGTTATAGATTTTGTAGAATTTGCTCTTATGCTTAAATGCATCAGGCTAATAGTTACCACAGTTTGTCAGTAGCCAGGCTGCACTCAAGACTGTTGTTATTGTTAACTGTACTACTTTAGCCAGGATACCATACCTGCTATAATCAGTTTTTCTGCCCTGTATGACAACACTGTGATTGTATGGAATCATTATCATCACCATAATCCAGCACCAAAGGACTAGATGTTGAGTCAAATAGGTAACAACTTCTCATCCTCAACCTATTGGGAAGGTAGGTTGTTCAGATAGACACAAAGACCAAGAACTACCTATAATTAGAAGATATCCCTGTGGAACAGCCATTTCCTAGAAAGCCTCAATACTAGTGATAAAGCTATCTACCATAAGAAATCTATAAGCATCAACACAGAAAGAAAATACAAAAAATAGAAAAGGGAAAATGACAAGACACAGAAGCAAAATGCAACTCCACACCCCCAGCCCACCCAGGACAAGCCCAGAGCACAATAAGATAAAAGAAACCTGAAGCCAACCACTGGAACTTTCTGAAATGATAGCAACAGAAGTGAAAAAACAAATGAAAGGGGCCGGTGAGATGGCTCAGTGGCATAAGCGCCTGCCTGGCAAGCGCGAGGGCCCGAGTTTGACTCCCAGAACCCACATACGAAAAAAAGCCCCAGTGATATCGCTCAGTGGCATGGGCACCTGCTGGTGTGTGAGGTCCTGAGGTCAACCCCCAGTACCCACCAAAAAAAAAAAAAAAAAAGAAAGAGGCTATAGAAAATGTAAACTCCAAGGTGTAAAAAGAAATGACAATCAAAATGACACTAAAGAAGACACATAAAAAAATACAGGAGCTCAGGAAAACAATGGAAAGCATGGAAGCTCAAAATAGGAAAGAAATAGAATCCATGAAACAGATACAAACAGAAGTCCAGGAAATTAAAAACTCCATTGAAAATATACACAATATATTGAGTGAAGGTAAGGATAGAATATCAGATCTAGAAAACAGGATTGCAGTTAGTGATCATGAAAAGAAAGATATTTTAAAATAGCAAGACTATGAAAAATCAGTCCAACAGCTGAAAGAAGAAGCAAAGAAGAACAATATAAGATTGACTGGAGTAAGTGAGAAAGCTGGAGACAGTGCAAAAGATGTAAAAATCTCTTCACAGAAATAAAAGCAGAAAACTTCCCAAACATGCATAAAGTATTTGACATGCTTTAAATAAATGAAGCATATAGAAATCCAAATAGCCATGACCAAAATAACTCTACACCAAGGCACATAATAATCAAGGTTCCAGAAATTCAGCAAAAGAACAGCATATTAAAAGTGGCTAGAGAAAGGAAACAAATCACCTATATAGGAAAGCCCATCAGAATCACAATAGACTTCTCAACACAAACTCTCAAATCAAGGAGAGCTTGGAGTGAAATATTTCACGCCCTAAAAGAAAAGAATCTTCAACCCAGATTGATGCACCCTGCAAAACTATCTTTCAAAATCAATGGAGAAGTAAGATACTTGCATGACAAAAAACAACTGAAGAAATTTAGACCACCAAACTAGTTCTACAGAATGTTCTGAAGGGTATAATAGAAAGAGATCATGAAGACTACTAACACATGAACACCAATATAAAGAAGCAGCCAGGCAGGGCAAACAATTAAACAGAGGAGAAAGACAGGGAGCCAACAACAGGAAAATAACATGAAAAAGATAAGCCAATACATATCAGTTATAGCCATCAATGTAAATGGTCTCAACTCACCAATCCAAAGAAATAGGCTGGCAGAATGGATCAAGAAAAAAGGCCCAACAATATGATTCATTCAAGAAACACATTTAACTCAAAAATAATTTCATAGACTAAAAGTCAAATGATGGAAAACAATTCTCCATGCCACAGGAACCCTGAAAAAAGCAGGAGTACCTGTTCTATTGGCAGACAATGTAAACTTTAAGCCAAAACTGATCAAAAGAGACAAAGTTTAACATACTTGTGAAACAAAAACTCCAAGAAGAGAAGGCAATCATAAATATATATGCCCCAAACACCCATGCACCGAGCTACATAAAACAAATATTAACCGACATGAAAAAACAAATAAGCATTGACACAATTATAGTGGAGGACCTCAATAATCCACTCTCAGAAATAGATAGATCGACCAGAAAAAAAAATCAACATAGAAATATCAAAATTAAACCAAGCCTGTGATCAAATAGACATGGTAGATATCTACAAAGTGTTCCACCCCAAAACATCAGAAAAAAATTCTTCTCAGCTACACATGGGATATTCTCCAAAATAGACCACATAGTAGCCCACAAAACATTTTTATGTAAATGTAGAGGAACTGAAGTCATCCAATGCATGCTATCTGACCATAGCACAGTGAAACTGGAAATCAACAACAAAAGAAACCACAAAAACCACATAAACACATGGAAATTAAACAACACCCTTCAGAAAAGCCAATGGGTCACAGACTAAATTAAAGATGAAATTAAAGAGTTTATACAATTAAATGATAATGCCAATACAACATACTGGAACTTATGGGATGCAATGAAAGCAGTCCTATGAGGGAAAATTAGAGTGATGAACTCTCATATTGGGAAAACAGAATGAACTCAAATAAACAACCTAGTGTTGAACCTTGAACTTCTAGAAAAAGAACAAATCAAACTCAGAGCTCATATGAGGGAGGAAATTACAAAGATAAGAGCAGAAATTAATGCGATTGAGACTAAGAAAATACAAAGAATCAACGAATCGAAAGTTGGTTCTTTGAAAGAATAAATAAAATTCATAAACCATTAGCTAACCTCATCAAAAAGAGGAATGAAAAAACACAAATTCAAGAAATTAGGAATGAAGAGGAAGAAATCACAATCGATCCTACAGAAATACAGATCGTCAATACTTACTACGAGAACCAATATTCTAATAAGATGGAAAACACAGAAGAAATGGAAAGATTCCTAGACATAATCAAATTGTCAAAACTAAATCAAGAAGGTATAAAAATTCTAAATAACCCAATATCCACCAATGAAATTGAAAATGTAATTAAAAATTTACTAACAGAGAACAGCCCAGTCCCTGTGGGATTCATTGTTGAATTTTACAAGAAATTTAAAGAAGAACTAATATCACTAATGCTGAAACTCTTTAAGGAAATTGAAAGGGAAGCAATACTTCCAAAATCATTCCTTGAAGCAAGTATTACCCTGATTGCAAAACCAGAGAAAGACCCAAGGAAAAAAGAAAACTACAGGCCAATCTCTCTTAGGAACATAGATGCAAAAATCCTGTATGAGATACTAGTAAACAGAATGCAGCAAATCATCAAGAAGATTATACACCATGACCAAGTAGGATTCATACCAGGGATGCAGGGATGGTTCAACATACACAAATCAATACGTGTAATACACCATATTAACAGAACCAAAGACAAAAATAACACGATCATCTCAGTAGATGCAGAAAAGCATTTGACAATGTCCAACACCCATTCATGATAAAAACCCTACAGAAAATTGGAATAGATGATATTTACCTCAGTCTGATAAAAGCCATCTATGACAAACGAACAGCTAACATCATACTAAATGGTCAAAAACTGAAGGTTTTCACTCTAAAATCAGAAACAAGACAATGATGTCCACTATCACCACTCCTACTCAATATAGTTCTGGAAACATTAGCCAGAGCAACTGGATAAGAGAAAGAAATAAAAGAAATAAGGATAGGAAAGGAAGAATTTAAATTATCATTATTTGCAGAAGACATGATACTCTACATAGAAGCCCCAAAAACTCCACCAAAAGAATTGTAGATTTAGTAACCAAATTCAGCAGTGTAGTTGGATACAAAGTAAACACTCAAAAATCAATAACATTCCTGTACGCAAGTAACAAACTCACAGAGAGAAATCAGGGAAACCACACCCCTTACAATAGTATCCAAAAAAATGAAATGCTTAGGAATCAATCTAACAAAGGAAGTAAAAGACCTATACATTGAAAATTATAGTACTCTAAAAATGCAGATTGAAGAGGATATCAGAAAATGGAAAGATATCCCTTGCTCATGGATAGGAAGAACCAACACAGGGAAAATGGCCCTACTCCTAAAACTGTTATATGGATTTAATGCAATCCTGATCAAAATTCCATTACATACCTCACAGATCTAGAGAAAACATTCCTAAAATTCATTTTGGAACCAGAAGAGACCTAGAATAGCAAAAGCAGTTCTGGGCAACAAAGGCAAGTCAGGGGGCATCACAATCCCTGGCCTGAAAATATACTACAAAGCTACTATGATAAAATCAGCATGGTATTGTCAAAAAACAGACCAGAGGATCAGTGGAACAGAACAGAAGATGCAGACACAACCACAAACACACTCAGCCACCTTATCTTTGACAAAGGAGCCAAACATGTTCACTGGAAGAAAGATAGTCTCTTTAATAAATGATGCTGGAAAAACTGGCTTTACACATGCCAAAGACTAAAACTAAACCCATGTCTATCATCATGAACTAAATGAAAGTCAAAATGGATCAAAGATCTGAATATTGAAATGGGAACACTAAATTTACTGGAAGAGAAAATAGGCGGAAATCTTGAAGACATAGGTGTGGGCAGAGACTTCATGAACAAAACCCAGACCTCACAGGAAATACTACAAAGAATCAACAAATGGGATCTCACTTTATTAAAAAGCTTTTGCACAGCAAAAGAAAACCAACAGAGTGAAAAGAAAACCCATAGGGTGGGAAAAAATTATAGCCAGTTATCCCTTAGAGAAAGGACTTATATCTAGAACACATAAAGAACTGAAAGAAAATCAGGCCCCCAAAATTCAAAAACCCAATCCAAAAATGGGCATCTGAGATGAATACACACTTCCCAGATGAAGAAGTACAACTGACAAATAAATGAGAAAATGTTCAGCACCATTGGTCATTCGAGAGATGCAAATTAAAACAACACTGCGATTACATCTCATCCCAGAAAGAATGACTATTATCAAAAAATCAACCAGTAACAAATGCTGGTGGAGCTGTGGGGAAAAAGGAACACTTCTCTACTGTTTGTGGGAGTGTAGACTGGTGCAACCACTGTGGAAATCAGTGTGGAGATTCCTTGAAAACCTGGGAATAGAGATTCTATTCGACCCAGCTCTTTCCCTTCTGGGTATCTTTCCAGAAGAATAAAGACATCATACCACAGTGATATATGCACACTCATGTTTATAGAAGCACAATTTGTAATAGTTAAATTGTGGAAACAACTCAAATGCCCATCAACCAAGGAATGGATAAAAACGATGTGGTGATTTTATACAATGAAATACTACTCAGCCATAAAGAAGGAAAAACTTGAGACTTTTATAGATAAATGGATGCAACATGAGACCATACTCAAAACAAATGTAAAATAAATAAATAAATAAATCAGACCCATATGTGTAAACATCATATTGTCTCACTAGTGTGAGAAACTGAAAACGTAAATAAGTTCCAAAATGCACAGTAGACATTGTGAATTGGGAAGAAACTGTTCAAAAGAAAAGAGAAACTGGGATCGGGAAAGGGGAAAGGAAGGAAGTGAAAAGAAAAAAGTATATATACACAAGATAGTTAAGATTGATATACAGTTAGTTTCTCTTTGTTCATTGAAAAGAAAGGTTTGAACAAATATTCTTTGGACAATATTTCTTGCCTGTATCCTGTACTCTGAATAACTACTATGAAGATAATGACATGCAATGTATTAATTATTATTACTGTCTTACTAGCCTGTTTTGAAACTGTTTTATTGTTATATTTATTTTTATTTTTTCTTTCTCTCTTTAAAATAAAATTAAAAAAAACAATAAATGGTATTTTAATAAAGTTCTGAAAAGTTTCATTTAATTAAACCAAACAAGTAATGGATGATCTTTTTGCCCTGAAATTTTCTCAGGTAAGTGGAATTTTAATGTAATTTTTGGACAATACATATTAATCAAGGAATTTTTCTTCTTGCTTTGCTAGGGACTTTCTTAGGAACTGTTTGGCATATAACTATATTTTTTATAAGCTTGAGCATCTTTTTGTTTTATTTAACAATGTGTTTTCTAAAATTCCCAATCTATTCTTGTAAAGGATCTCAAGTGCTTGTCTCTGTCTCTCTTCTTGTCCTTGTCCTCCTCCTTCTGCTCTTCTCTCTCTTTCTCTCAAATAATACCAAAAAAGTTGTTACAAGGAATCTGAAAATTCTTCCCTATATCATATTTCCTATCTCCTTTTGTTCGGCAAATGTTACGAGAAAATATTTCAATTGTGAAAATGCTCTTGCAAAAGAGGGCATTTTTTTAGGGTGTAATGTTTGTGGCACTCCAGATTTAACGTTGTCAGCCTGTGTCGAGTATCTAAAGGCAGAATTTACCATGAATAACTTTCCTTTTGATGACCTCAATTTTAAACTCATATATTTTATTGCATGTGGAAATAATTTTAACAACAATTAGCCACCTGCCCATCATTTTAGAACAAGCAAGGCTCAGTGAACCTGCAATTAGCCAATTACACAAACAATTACAGTGCTTGCAATTGTCAACAGAAAAATAAATTCAAGCAGATTTCTCCACATCAAGGAAATGCTATGTCAATGGCTCCTTTAGCGTCTGGAATGTGGCATGCCAAATATTTTCTGTTTTAATGACTTCACGAAATGATAGTCAGTTTTGTTATCCTGCTTTTCCCTTTAGTCATATATACACTAAGCTTCCACACTAATCTTCTATTTTATTTCAGAGAGAAAGCTTGCTTTTCTTCAAATTCCAACTGTGGAATACGTATGTAGTTTGTAAAGATATTTGTCCAGTTCATTAATAAGTACATGATAACAGCTCCTTAACATAAGTTATCTTAAAGAAATGCCTATATTTCAAATGATGATTTTTCTTATTGACTTGTGTTGAGTACATTAGAAGTGATATTAACAATTGCCTTCATTTTTCAATCTACTGAAAACTTAGAGCATTATCCCACTGACTCACTTCTCTCTTGCTTCCACATCCCCTTCAATACATGAATAAATGGTTGTATGCTGCATTAATTGTATGACCAACTACTACAGAGTAAAGCTAAGAATTCTGGAAATGTCTCTTAGTTGAGAGAAAAATGTGGTGCAGATTTAACTTTGTTTTTACAAAAACGTTTCTCATTAACCACAATCAAAACACATTCCTCAAAATATTGTAAGACTTAAGTAAGTCAAGTCTATATTTAATATCGCTGTTCTACCTGTGCTGAGTATAATTAGAAGTCTCAGTTCCTTACTGCCTTTAGCATTTTGCAAGAGTTCATAGTATTAACACCATTTTAATAAAAGAACAGAAGGCATTAGGCAAATCCATTGATATGAGAATAAGTAAGATAAAGAGTAAGCTGCACATTTATGGCATGCACACATTTTATTTCTCAGGGGGAAAAATTCCAAGTTTTATTAAACTTATTGAAAATAATGGCAAATGACAAAGTAAATAAAAAACTGTTGATTTTAATAACATCATCCCTTGATACTATTCCCTGTAACCTCTAATATTATGAAGAGAAAACTTTAAATATTTCTCCAGACTTTCTCCAGAAATTCTTAAATGGAGATTAAAATATAGGTATGACACACTTAATATTTACTATTCATGTTTACATTTGACTTCAAGTATTAAAACCAACTCAATAAAATTATGACAACTTTTAAGAAATTTTTGTATAAATGGCAACATTTGAAACACATTGCTTGTGACTGTTTGCTTTTTCCATGAATATACCTAAGGTCATAAAGCAAAACGTCTAGCAACTCAGAGTTTAATACGAAATTCTTACAGTGCTCTTATCTGCACTTTACTACCATACACTTGAGCCCAACTTGTCCAGAATTATCATTTTAGCAACACTTGAAAATATTCAGACCCCACCTGGAGATCATACTGGAATAGCTTGCTGTCCCAACAAAACTTTTTCCTTAACTAAATTTAGGACCATTTGTCCAACTCTCATTTTTCCCCTGTGATGTATGTTTCCAAAAGTCATGGAAACATACTCCTCCCTTCTGAATCAGCCCTGCTATTGTTGGTGGATAATGGGATGTAGTCTGTCCCTTTTCACCCTAAGAATTCAAAAAAAGGGCCGGTGAGATGGCTCAGCGGCGTAAGCACCTGCCTGGCAAGCGTGAGGGCCCGAGTTCGACTCCCGATCCCACATACGAAAAAGGGGCTGGTGATATCGCTCAGTGGCATGGGTGCCTGTTGGCGCGTGAGGTCCTGAGGTCGACCCCTGGTACCCACAAAAAAAAGAAAAAAAGAATTCAAAAAAAAATAGTACAAAATATATACATTGTCCAAAGCAAAACTGATTATACGTTTTGAGCTGTGCTAAACCCTATTTAGTTTTTTTTTCAGGTCTTTTTTCACCACAGGTTCAAAGCATACTGAAAGCACGAGAATCACTTTATGGAACACCATATTTAATCCTTTCACATGTAAAGTTTAACAGGCCTCATTATCTCTGATTTGCTAACATCCTAAAGTGACTATGAATATTTTGTAAAAATGCAATATCTGAGTCAAATAAATAAAATGCATTCCTTTACAGTAAATCTCTTACCAAAGGAGCTTCAGGACTGTAAACTGCATGGCTGGTATAATTCAATATGTTGCCTTAGTCAATCTTACGTTGCTGTAACACAACTGGAAAGTAGGAGGCTATAAAGAAAAGAAATTCATCGTGGTTCGTAGATCTGGAGACTAAGTCTGAGATCAGGTATAGTGTTTGTGTGGCTCCTGACAGGGTCCACGTGGTTCTCTGTGCATTTCAGAGAAGCAGAAGAGATCATATCACGGAAGAGAAGCAGAAATGGCGAGCATTCATCTATGGAAGAGAGGGGAAGGAAGCTGAACTTCCAAGGGAGCTAATTCACTTCCACGAGAAACCATCAGCTCAACGACCCTGAATGCCTCCTGGGGCTCTGACCTCCTCTTACCTTTGCTGCACTGGGAGCTAAAAATGAACATGAGCTTTGGTAAGGACAAACCAGTTACAAACCACAGTATGTGTCCTATTGATAACTAATACAATAATTATGATGCATTGTACTCTTATCTTTTGATAAGATAAGAATATATTCCAACAGGAATATATAATTGTATTAAGAACACACTAGATGGAGAAAACTGAGAGCAGTAAAGCTATTTTCCTACCAAGCTATTAATTTATCCTGAGAGCACATTTGAGGAACAATACAATAGGTTAATTGTTTAAATTAGACATTTGGACTAGGTAATAAAAGTAA